>JAPDVU010000012.1:53206186-54406186 GCA_026230045.1 Corynorhinus townsendii | reverse complement strand
AAGGGAGTACCCATAGGACTGTCAGCTGATTTCTCGGCAGAAACTATGCAGGCCAGAAGGGAGTGGCAAGAAATATTCAAAGTGATGAACAGCAAGAACCTACAACCAAGATTACTCTACCCAGCAAAGCTATCATTCAGAGTTGAAGGTCAGATAAAGAGCTTCACAGACAAGAAAAAGCTAAAGGAGTTCATCGCCACCAAACCAGGATTACATGAAATGCTGAAGGGTATTCTTTAAGAAGAAGAAGAAGAAGAAAAAGGTAAAGATAAAAATTATGAACAACAAAATGACATCAAATACATACCTACCAACAAGTGAATCTAAAAATCAAGTGAATAAAAAATCTGAAGAACAGAATGGACTGGTGAATATAATAGAATCAGGGACATAGAAAGGGAATGGACTGACGATTCTCAGGGGAAGCAAGTGTGAGGGGTGCGGGAAGAGATTGGACAAAAATCTTACTCCTATGGATGAAGACAGTGGCGGGGGGTAAGGGTATGGGGTGGGGTGGGGAATCAGGTGGAGGGGAGCTATGGGGGGAAAAAAGTGGAACACCTGTAATAATCTGAACAATAAAGATTTAATTAAGAAAAGAAAAAAAAAGAAAGCCAAAAAAAAAAAAGATTTATTTTTAAAAAATGTGTTATTTCTGCTTCATATTTACTTACCTTTAGTATTTTAGGTGATATGAAAGTAATCTGAGATGATGTATGTAAAACCTCTTAAAAGAAAAATATCATGTAAATGAAATATGTATTTATGACAGGTCATAAATGATATGTCCCATTGGCCAAGCATTGACTTGATCATAAAGATTACTCAGCAAATGCTTTAAAAATAAATATGACCCCATCCATCACGCTATCAGAAATATAATAGCAATATAATAAATGTACCCAGAAAAATTCTGTGATTGGATGTTGAGAGATGGTGAGTACTAGCTTTGGGAAATTTCATTTAAAGCACAATATTAAATAGAGGAATGGCTGATGAAATGAGCAAGCAAAATTACCCAGTAGCTGAATAAATGTGTTTTATTTTTATTGTGCTTTAGCCTAGTTACCTAACAAGAGAAAGAGCCCATTTCTCAAAACAAATAAATGCAGAATTCATCCAAAATATAAAATCCCAGAGGGGTTTTGTGGCAATCCTTATAGCCAAGTCATTGCTTGGCCAATGGGACATGTCATCTGAAGTGTCATAAATATGTATATCATGTACATGATATTTTGGACAGAATGAGGACAAAGATTAAAAGCAAAATTGCTTAAAGCCAATTCCCTTTAGGTTCTGTACACCTCCTATAGACACCTTGATGTCAGCTTGGTGGAACCCCATTTTAGGCACATAACACTAAATGTCCTCAGAAGGCACGTGTAAAATGTGGTTTTCGGCTTGCCACTGTCTCTAGGACCATCATTTTTTTGCTCTGAGATCTTGACTCAACAGGGAAGGAGCAATTTTACAACTAGGACAAAGACAAAGACATCCTAGCATTTCATCATGCTCCCCCTTCTATAATTAAGTGTCAAATATGGCATGAATTAACATGCCATGGCTTTTCATCGCTCTTCAAATTCTCTGATATAAACAAAATGCACATATTAGCTAAAAGATAAAATCTTATTTTATAATTAATCTCCTGGATTCCTGGTTTTTAAATTTAATGGGTAAGTAAAATTACCTGAATTCTTAAAAATCGTGGGCAGGCATAAGCTGGTAGAAATGTTACAACTTGTTCATAAACCTTTTCCAAGTCTAAGGACTTATTTGGTTTTAAAGTAATAGAGACCATTCCTGTTTTTCCTTCACAACCTGAAAAAGAAGTTTGAAATAGAGTCCATTTACAAGTACTAGGTGCATTTTAAAAATAGTGCTGTTGATTGCATACTAATTGTTGTAAAGGGAGACATTACATTTATTGCCGCAATGACAATGCGACAGTAACATAAATGAGTGGGTCCTTCCCTGAGCAAACGATCTACTCCCTAGAAATAACTTAGGAACAAGGAAGGGCAGAGTCTAATCCTAAATATCTACACTACAATAATGAAATAGATGGAATGGAAAACACCATAAATGATCCATAATTTGCATCTTACCACCACTAATATAAAATATTAAGAAGAAATATGTATTAAGAAGAGAAATGTCCATAATAAGCATCAATGCAAAAAATAAAGGGCATGTCTTTATTTAGAGGCTGGTATTGTCCTAACTACATCCACCCATAGATATTTCCAGGGGACTGGAGTCTCCTGAAGCATTTCTCCAGCACCCAGTGGCTGGCTATTAGAGTAAACACCCCTTCCTCTGCTTCCCTACCCACACTCTCACCCCACTCCTACGTCCCCATGCACTTACAAACATTCGTTAGACAATACTATCATGAGTTAAAAAAAAAAAAAAAAGACAGTGATGAGGAGTGCCGTGATTTCAAGTTGGTCACTTTTATTTGCCATTTCCGCCTTCATGATATAGTCCTTACATGCATTTTTATAAAGGTAAGTGAGGCCAAACAATTTAAAAATAATTTTTAAAAGGTTCAACTTGACTACAAGTCAGTGTTCTTAAACATTTAAACTAGAACATGTTTCTGTTTAGTGCATGTATAAACTCCAGTCTCAAAGAGAAAAATAATAGACTATTGAAAAGCAGTGAGTCACTGACCGGAATGTTTGAGCTCTGCTTAAAAGTAAACACATATATTAAAATTCAATGGGGGGAAAAAATCAACCCACACTAAAATAAAAGGCAAATATCATAAAAATTTCAACGGGTGCCTTTCCCCTGATGTGGCCATGAAGTTGGTTAGCTTGCTCTAGGGCATTATTTGCCATGACAAGACTGAGATAACTATCAAATATATATAACAAAATGTTGAATTAGTAGGAAATGTTGAATTGCAAGACTAAAGAAAGTTGGCAATTCTCTCTGAGAATCCTTCGCAAACCCAAAATATATTCATACCTGGCACTGCCACACCATATACGTTTGATTCTTGTATGAAATCCAACATTCCAATAATATCAGCAACCTCTGTGGTTGCAATGTTTTCTCCTTTCCATCTAAATAAAAAACAAGTTCCAGTTAGTACACCTGTATCTGAAGAATTAGGTGCCCAGGTTTAGTTTTAGTGCCTTGCACTTGGCTCTGTGCAAACACCTAGTAACGAAAAATAATGGCAGTTTTCAAAACAAAATACATATTCTAAGGAAGCACTTTGTTGATAACTCAACAAAATCCAGTATCTATTTTTTAGTTAAAATTACTTTATGTCTCATTGGTATAAATTGCTTACTGTAAAATGTTTTTTATAATATGTCATAAAAATAAAATCAATGATAATCCTTTTTATTTTGTAATATAACAGTTAAGTAGAAAATGTCCCCTATCTCTAATGACAGATAGAAAAAACTGAAAGGAAAGCTATAGTTAGTTGCCTTTCACTGTACTGAACCCTTTTGATTTCTAGGGATTAATCCCTTTTGCTCTCTCGGTGCATCTGAATAGATATTTTATTCTAATTAAAATAAATTTTAATTGATCTCAGCGGGGAAGGGAGAGGTAGAGATAGATAGAAATCAACGATGAGAGAGAATAATTGATCAGTTGCCTCCTGCATGCCCCACACTGGGAATCGAGCCCACAACCCCATGTGCCCTGACCAGGAATCAAACCATGACCTCCAGGTTCAGAGGTTGAGGTTCAACTACTAAATCATGCCAGCAGGGCTTAAAATAATTTTAAATAGTGTGAGCTCCTAACTTGGTACAAGAAAAGTGAGGAAGTATAATTCATTTATTCATTCAAGCAATTTTTGAATGTCTATTTTCTGTCCTTCACTGTTCTATAGTCATTGATTAGGAAAGTAAAATGTCATAAGCCTAAAATAATCTTAAGTATTAAGAAAGAAAATCTAGAAAGGGAAATGATGCTGTTTCATTATTTTTATCACTAGGTCAAGAAGTAGACCATATTTGACCAAATTGGTTTTAACCCTACCATTTAGACTTCATATCTGTGTACCTGTTTGACATTCTAAGAAAAAGGAGCCTACTAATTGGATCAAATGGATTCATTAAACTAATTATAAAAATTGACATAAAAATTTAACTTATATTTCAATCTAGGAAGAGATGGCTGATAGAATTTTAAATGGGGAGACATGATTGAGTCTGCCCTGAAGGTAAAGAGCATGTGGTCTATAATGCTTCCCGAGAGCCTGCTCAGAGCACAGTTCATAATCACAGAACAGGCAGTGTAACTGATGATGTCTCATACCTGAAAGTGTCTCCAATACGGTCACAAAAATAGAGAAAATTCTCGTGATCTTGGACCATTAAATCTCCTGTGTTAAAGTAAACATCTCCCTTCTTGAAAACATCACATAACAATTTCTTTTCAGTGTGCTTTTTATTCCCAACATAACCAAAGAAGGGATTCTTTTCATTCACTCGGGAAATGAGAAGTCCAGGTTCTCCTGTGAGAGAAAGGCATCTTCAGTGATCTGATTAAAACTATTATTATACACACCATGCACGCACCTAATTTACATCTGACCAACACAACTAGTGCTGCCTATCTGCCTTTCCTCTGAACTTATTTTATTATACTTAACATCATTTGCTCTGGGTGCTCAGAACACAACCAGCACATCTTATCACAGACTGCCACAAATGCAAATTACTTTGGGAAAACTAACAAAAAGGAAATGGAACGTGAAGAAAGTATATAAATTTATTTTACATCCTGGCTGGATAGAACAGTGGCTACTTTAGGATTATGCAGATTTTACCACTGCTAATAATGGAAATTCTATGAATAACAACCATAATAATAATTTTAAAAAGGTGATGATAACAGCAATATTTACTGGGTACTTACTATGTAGCAAGCCCCAAAACTGCCACTTTGTTTATTCTTTACAGAAATGGTTGGAAATGAATAATTATAATCCCTATTTCACAGGGAAGAAACTCGGGACCAGAGTCCAGCAGCTAGACAGGAATGAACCTAGTAATTCAAGTCTCAATGATATTTGCAACCAGGTTTTTATGTAATACTACCTGTGATATGTTATTAGAAGTTTAGGAAAATGTTTTATTCCTCTGGTATGTTAGTCTGGTAATCTTCAATGCGCAAGAGATGAAACATGAAATTTATTAGTTTTACTTTAGACACAGTATCAAAAGTAATTTTTCAATAACATTTATTCAAATGAATCCAGATTTTGGCCAGCAATCTGCAAGGTGAGAAACTGCTTCCAAGAGAAGGGTGGAAGACAAGGGAGAGCAGCAATCACTGCCCCAGACAAGTTCAAGGCCATTGGTGACTGGTTTTGCTCCTTGTGAAGCGAGTGACCATCTTTGTGATGAGTTAAATGGGTTAAATTCCAGCTTTTTTTTTTTTTTAACTTTCTATTCAACTGCCAATTACTCCTACTCCTTCTGGACATTCTGGCTTCTAAAGGCTCACAAACCAGTGGCCAAAACAAGCCTACTTTGCTACAGCAGAGGCCCCTCATGGTCACTGTCATTACCAACCCCATCATCATCATCATCATATCCATCATTATCATCGTCATAATCAACTTCATTATTACACTTATTGAGCAATTTCTGGGTACCAGTCACTGTTCTGAACACTTTACATGTGTCCCACTGGATTCTCATCACAAACCTGTAAGACAGGCCCTCCTATAATCTTATTTTACAGTTAAAAAAACGGAGGAAGAAAAAGTAATTTGCCCAGTGTCACACACAGCCAATTGTGGGGGTTGGAATTTTTAACCAGGACACCCTGACTCCAAAGCCTGTTCTCATTGCGTATTCCATCAGTCTGCATTCCCTGTAATTCAGAATTTTCAAGCCTCACATTTCTCTTAAATTTTATGTTGTTTTTCTTTTTCAGGACACAAGTGACAGTTTCTTCCCTAAGAAATCAATTATTGCAAATGCTTGAAAGGTCATAGTGTATTCTTATCTGTCATTTACAGGCAATTTATGCAAGACACAATGCCTTAATGGGAAAAGAAAATATTTAGTAACCTTTAATTAGAATTGCAAAATAGTAATAAGCAGTTTGGGGATTCAAGTTCCAATATCAGATATTACTGTAATTATAAAAAAATAAAATAAAAAAGAAACCACACACTAACTAGCAAGGTGTGTTGAAATGAAGTTCCTTAGAAATGGCTTTTTTTTTGAACACTATCTATAGAATTCATTTAGCGAAAGATATTTGATAAATATCCTCAGGCTTGAAATTCAGAGGATTGGGAAATCTGTTTTTTAATAGATAAGGTTTGTATTTTCTTCTTTACTTTCAGCTGCCAGGAAAAACAAAACAAAGCAAAAATCAGTTTTGCAGCATTTACCTCCACATCTGAAGTAAAGATTTAAAGGAAATCATCTCTGAAACATAGTTTAAACATATTCTGAGGCAGTAAAATATAAGTTTGGCCTGATTTATTCAGTTTGGTCTGCTAAACAATTTTAAGTGCACATCTCTACATTTAATTTTCTACATTGATGACATGCAGCAGCAAGTTAATTGGGGCACTTGCTTTCATTAAAATTTCTAACTAAAGCCCTAGCTGGTTTGGCTCGGTGGATAGAGCACCGGCCTGTGGACGGAAGGGTCCCGGGTTCGGTTCCCGGTCAAGGGCGCATACCTCAGTAGATTTGTTTCCCCTTCCCTAGTCAAGGCATTGGCAGGAGGCAACCAATTAACGTCTCTCTCTCTCTCACATTGATGTTTCTCTCTCTCTGTTTCTCCCCCTCCTTCCCATTCTCTCTAAATCATCTCGTTAAGTGTTGTCACCTCTACTCGACATATGAAGAAAATGATACTCAGACAGGTTGGGTGACCTTCCCAAAGCAGTACAGTTTCTAAATGTGAAAGCCCAGATTTAAATTAAAGTCTGCCTGATTTCCCGCTACACCTAGAATGTTAAATTAAGTCATTCATTTTAATGTTGGTGATATAGGACATTGGACATATGCCACTGTCACAAAGCAGAAGTAAATGGTCGATTAAGAAAAACATGAGGCCAACAGTAAGCTCTCTTGAATTTTAATAATTTAGCATCTGAGAGATTCATTTGTGGCCTCTAACATCTAATAATTAAACCATTCTACCTACATTGAAATTCCAGTTAAGTCATATTACCTATTAGAAATAATCATTCTTTCTTTTCTAAATTTAAATTTAAAAGGAAATTCAGAAACCTTGCCTGAGGTGACATCTTCAAATATAAGAATCTTACCTTTTTTTACATGAGTACACCAGCCCTGTTCATTTCTAATGGGCTCATCTTTCTGGAAATCATACTTTATCAAGTCAAAAGTGAAAAAAAACTGCAGAAACAAAATCAAACGAAAACAAGACTTAGTTATTTGTGCAGTGACATCTATGGGTAGAAGATTTTGTTGAAACAGTGAATTAGAATGTGGATTTATTAAAACACAGACTCTTTACTGATGCAAAATTAAATATTTGAACATCAAAATTGAAGGTATTAGTAAATAGCACTCATGTGCTGGCATTTACTTTCATTTCTTTCTTGTTGTCCATTACACCTTGGCAAACATTCCTAACTTTAATCCTGAATGAGAGAACGCCAGCGATCCCTGCACTCAACAACATACTTGACTAACTACAGGGAAGAGGACCACTGCCTTGCCTTCTCCTTTTGGCAGTCATTCAAAACATCCCTTGAAGGGGAGAGTTTTAATAGAACTAAAATGTAAACTATGTGAATATAAGGAGCTTATTGTCTATAATTTACAATCCCTTGAAAAGGGACCAGGTGCCCAGAAATTACTTGTCACCTGAACTTACTTTGACCTTTTCCCCAGGCCTTTCACCTACTGCCCCTAATGCAACACTCAGTACTTCTGTGCACGACTGTGGTGTGAGATGGCAAATTTGTTGGAACATCCTGATCACATTGGGTGTCAAGCTTATTGGACAACTTTCCTTGTCCCCAAATATTTCCAGCTGCCCACTCCTGAAATGGTCATTATTACTATGTCATGCTGATTCATAGATCCACTAAAATCTGACCCAGGAGAGAGAACTACAGATTGGTTCAATCCAAACCCCTTCATTTTGTAGTTAATAAAATTGAGGTTTTTCCTGATTAATTAAATAAGCAATCTTATTAAGCTGAACTAGAAAATAGTAAACTAAAATAGAGGAAATAAAATGAAGTGAGAAAAAATAGGAAGGAAGGACAAATAGGAGAAAGAGAGAGAAAAAGGAGGAGGGCTAGAAGGATGTGAGAAATGAACAAATCTTATATAATAAAAGGCTAATATGCAAATTGACCGAATGACCAGTTGCAGTGATGTGCACTGACCACCAGAGGGCAGATGCTCAACACAGGAACTGCCCCCCTGGTGGTCAGTGTGCTCCCAACAGGGGAGTGCTGCTCAGCCAGAAGCCAGGCTCATGGCTGGTGAGCGCAGTGGCGGTGGCGGGAGCCTCTCCCACCTCTGTGGCAGTGCTAAGGATGTCCAACTTCTAGCTTGAGTGGGCCTAAGCTGTCAGTCGGACATCCTCCGAGGGCTCCCGGACTGCAAGAAGGTGCAGGCCGGACTGAGGGACTGCCCCAAGTGCACAAATTTCATGCACTGGGCCTCTAGTCCTATATAATAAAAGGCTAATATACAAATAGACCAAATAGCAGAACAACTGGAACAACCAAACACCCGGTTGCTATGATGTGTGCTGACCACCAGGGGGCATGTGTGGAACTTGGTGGGCATTGACCAAGGCGGGATGGTAGAGCAGGTGAGTGGGGGTGCCAGATGAAGGCAGGGCACCGGTTGCTGTCACTGGGGCAAGCCTCTGGTGGTTACTGAAAATTCTTTGCTCCCGCATGTCGCAGTCCCGCCCGGTGCTTGCACCTGCTGCCAATACTGGCCCCTTTCGCTCCTGCTGCCACCATGGAGCCACTGCTCCCACCCACTGCCAGTGCCAGCCCCGCTCACACCTGCAGCTAGCGCCGGAGCCATTGCTTGCACCCGCTGCTGGTGCCTGGCATCGGTCCCGATCACTCAGTGCCATCAGGGGGTGTGAGCAGCAGTTGCCAGCCCTGATTGCCCCTGAGGGCTTCTCCATCTCCCCCTGCTCTTGTGGGGCGATCAAGGCAGCAGCCGCTGCTCACACCCACTGATGGGGCTGGCCCTGCTTGCACCAGCTGCTGGTGCTGGCCCCAATTGCTCCGAGAGAGCAGGACCAGAGCTATTAGCTGCGGTGGCAGGAGCGGGATGGCTGACAGACAGGGGACCGGGGGCCGCAGTGGGAGGGGACAGGCAGGGGTGCGGAGGATCGGCCGCGACCGGCCCCTGTGCCTACTGCAGCCTCGCGGCCCACAGTTCCTTTCAAGATGCATAATTCGTGCACTGGACCCCTAATATAGAATAAGAGGGAAAAGATGAGTGAGATTAAAAGCATTATTTTTATCAAATATTAAACACAAATATCTCTGGTTTTTAATCTTAGTAAAATCAGCATGTAACTAGAATCACAATTTATTATTTGAATTAAAATATAAATGAGATTAACTAATAATGACTTACTGTCTGCCAGCCACTGTGCTAAGGAATTAAGAGTAGTTTTTAATTTAATCATTAAATCACCCTATAAAGTAGAAATTAGTATTATCCTATTTTAAGATGAGGTCCAGTGAAAGAGGTTGCAAAGCAAAACATATTGTTATTCCATACATAATGATTCTTTATTAAAATGCAAACTTGCATCTTGTTGGTCTTTGTCTGTAACTGAGTAATAGGATATTGGCCACTTGCCTAATGACTGGTAAAAAGATTCCAGAAGTTCCAGAACTGCATTTGTCAATTTGGCCAAATAAGAGCAGAGCCCTGTTCATTATCCAATCTCTTCTCTCCTGTCTTAATATGCTTTTCTATTTTGAAAAATTTGCCCAGCAACTGGTGTTACCAACTTTAGTGTTATTTCTTTTAAATTAATTTGGCAATCGCCTGCATGGGTGACCTTCACTCCACACCAAATCACTGTTCGATGTGCCTGTTGTCAGATACAGGGGACTTGATGGTCAGAAATTGGGTAATTTCCTGATATAAATGAAATTTAAATATATCATAGCATCTTCTAGAAGTCGCCAGGAGCAGAGCATCAAGTCTCAGCCAGAGGGATTTCTATATTTCCCTTGCCTTCAAGAGGCTCCAAAACATTACAAAAAATTGCTGTTATAACACAAGTAAAAAAAAAAAAAATAGGTGCCACACTTTATTTCCTAAGTAAATATGGACACGTACATTTTCACCCTACCTTTTCTGCCCCAACAGATCCAATGGTTCTTTAATTTATGTTTGATATTATCACCAGGATATATTTTTCAGATGATCATTCTGTACCATATCCCTCCTCCACCTGGAATAAAATGTGCTCTTTTGCTAATGATTCAAATCTTTATTTTAAGGAAGTTTTCTTCTATTATGTTTCAAATAATTATTATCTCTTTGATTTTTTTTTTCTTGCAGGAACACAAGTTAAGCATATATCAAGTCATTGTCTGTTTTCAAAATCTATCTTGTTAATTTATTTTATATTAGAGGCCTGGGGGCACAGGATTCGTGCACTGGTGGGGGGCATGGCCTGCGGGGATCGGCCCGCTGTGGGAGTGCTGCTCATCTGGGTCTGCCAAACGGCTGTGGACCTGCCCTCTGAGCGGCTGCTCCCTGGTCTGGCATCTTCCGTGGATCTGGAGCACTCAACTCTCCAGGGTACCCTGTCAGGGCCAGGCCCAGGGACAATAACACTGAGAGGTAGCGGAGTAGGCCTCAGTCCCATGGCCACGGACCTGCCTCCCAGCCTCTGGGGTCAGTTATGCGAGCCTGGTAGTGGTGTTGCATGGCCTGTGGGCGTCCGGAGGAGGTAGCAGGGAGTGAAGAGGAGGAGCCTGGGCTGAGGAGAGATCGCAGCTCGGGTTCTTGCCTGTTGGCCCGGGGTTCACAGTGGGAGCAGCCGTTCATCCTGGTCAGCCGATCGGCACTCCCACTGTGGTAGTGCACTGACCACCAAGGGGCAGACGCTAAATGCAGGAGCTTCCCCCTAGTGGTCAGTGTGTGTCATAGTGACTGGTCGACTGGTCGTTCTGGTCGTCACGCTGTTTGGTTGCTAGACTTTCATTATATAGGATATAAATACTCTTTGTATTGTTTGTGTGACCCCTTAATCCCATTCATCTTGCTCTCTAACAATGTTTACAGTCCTGTTTATTTTTAAGTCCTTCAATGTGGTGTTAATCTCTGTAATATTTTCATTTTTTTCTTTATTGATTTCTTTTGAGCTGAGTATACTATTTTCCAACTCCTTTTGTTAATTTATATTTTCCTTGAAATTTCCTCTGCTTTAAGCTCTTATTTTTAAGGATAATATTAATGCAATTTTTGAACCTATAGAAAATTGTTTTTCTAAAATTTTCTTGGCCATTTTGTTTTATATAAATTTTGGGAGAGTTTGTTCTAGGTCTGTGAAATATGCTGTTGGTATTTTGATGGGGACTGCATTGAATCTATAGATTGCTTTGGACATTTTAATGATGTTGATTCTACTAATCCATGAACACAGTATATTCTTCCACTTTTTTATATGTTCCTCTCTTTTTTTCAATGTCCTGTAGTTTTCTGAGTACAGATCTTTTACCTCCTTAGTTAAGTTTATTCCTAGGTATCTTAACTTTTTTGTTCAATGGTAAATGGGATTGATTTTTTACTTTCTCTTTCTGTGAGTTCATTTTTAGTTCCGGGACATTTTGGAGGACTTATTATTGCTCCTTCCTCAGGTGTAGAAAAGAAGGCAGTCCATAACTTTTACTTGAGTTTGTTTTTTTAAATTAGTTGTCGCCAAATTTTTTATGTTGTTTGCTTTGGGAGCATATGTGGGACACATATCTCTTCAGTCTCATGCATTTAAATAGTAAATATAGCATAGAAGAAGGACATTTGGGTCATAGGAATTCTGTGTTGCTACTTTATCTTTTCCCTTCACTTATAAAATCCTATCTCCGTTGAGAGGCTGATTCCTCTCTGAAACACACTTATCAAATCTCTCTACACAATTACGAAAGAGTTACTGGTCCAATTGTTTTCTGATTGCCTATGTAACAAAACAATATGTGAATGAAGTGATAAAAGACAGAATTCATATGATATTAGGTGCTTTTTTTTCTTTTCATTTCCAAACTGGAAAAAAACCCCGAAAATGAAAGGGAAAACGGAAGTTTTCTAAATAAATTGGAAACAATCATGACTTCCTGCATTAAGGACATTACTAGAGGCCCAGTGCATGAATCCATGCACATTGAAAGGAAATTAATCAGAAGAAATATTTTAGAGGCCTGTGAAGGACCATAAGAGGTTGGCTCGAGGGCGTGTCCAGCCCTTCTAGCCCAGTCCCAATCGGCCGGACCCCAGCAGCAAGCTAACCTACCCGTCAGAGCGTCTGCCCCCTAGTGATCAGTGTGCATCATAGCAACTGGTCGAGTGGTCGACCGATCAGTGGGACACTTAGCATATTAGGCTTTTACATATATAGTTTATAGTCTGACAGGGAATTTGAGATATCAGAAAATTAAAATTAAGTCAAGCCAATAATAAAATACAAATATTCTTCATTGTACTCTGTGAGATGATTACTTTGGAGTGACTCAGCTTCACTAAAGAAGCTTTTAATATAAATACCAATTTTTAATGGAATTAGTTCAATGAATTGAGAAAATGAACTGTAAGGGATGTAAAACTCAGTTAATATTAGCACTTACTTTCCCCAAATTACTTTTATTCAGAATGCAAATGCACTTCTGGCAGGACAATGAGACCCTTAAAATCCCAAAGAATGCATTAACCTTCTTTAGGTTCCAAACATTAGGGAAATTTTTATTAGTTTTGAGTCTATTTTTTTTACTTTTTAAAAATTATGTATTTTATATATTAAAAATTTTTTCAATTATAATATACATTCAATATTATTTTGTATTAGTTTCAGTTGACAGCACATTTTTATCTCTTTTGACACGAAATGTTTTACTATTTTTTAAATTTATGATTTTTATTATTTCCTTCCTTTTAATTCTCTGAGTTTGTTTTTTAAAATTAACACTATAGAAATGGATATTTAGCCCACTAATTTTCAGCTGTTCTTATCTGAGTCTACCCATTTTGAAATGTAACATTTCATTATGATTCAGCTCAAATTTTTTTCTAATTTCTGATATTTTGTTAAGTCATGAAAATGTAGAGATGTTTTATTTCCAAATACATAGGAAATGATCTAGCTGACATATAAGAAAATATATTTTTACCTTCATTAAACTGTTGTCAGAGACCATAATCCATATAAATTAAATCTTTTGAAATTTGCTGGAATTCCCTAAGTGGAACAATAATCTTTGAATTTTCACAAGTGCTAGAAAAAAAATGGATACTCTGCAGTTTTTAGATGTAGTGTCCTATATATGTCCATTAGTTCAAGTAGCTTGTTCATTGAATTATTCAAATATTCTATATCATTGACATTTTTTGTATGTTCTATAAAATATTGAAAAAGCTATAAATACAATATCCTACTATGATTCTGAACTTATTTTTCCTTGAGATTATATAAATTTTGAGACTATTTTCAATTTTATTCTTTAAAAAATATTGTTGAGTACAAATTCTATTTTGACAATTATTTTCTCCAAGTCAGTTGAAGATACCCGTTTACCATTTTTTGTGTCCCATGGTTGCTGTTGAGAAATCAGCTGTAAGTATTTTACTTTGAAGAAGATGATTTTTTTGGCTGCTTTTAACATTTTAGGGGTATCTTGATAAAGCTTTAAAATAAACCATATATTAGAAGCCTATACGTAAATTTTGACTGATATAAAAATGAAAGGCAAATAGAAATAGTGGATTGAAAATACTCAAAGAAAATGGGGTCAAATTAGTATATATCAGGATCCATGCTTACTATTTATATTGACATCATTAAATCTGAAAACTGAACAAAAGAATTAGGTATCATTATCCTCATATGAGAGGGAAAACATGGAAGGTTGAGGTTTTCATAATCTCTAGTACTATGGTTCGCCTAGAGGCTACTACTTTATTCATAGAAGTTCTCAACTTAAAAAAACAACACCTGATAATACTTACCGTAATGTATAAGCACAAAGCTAGAAGAGAGGTCATCAGGTCTCAAAATATCTTTTGTAAAGAAAATATGGTACTTACTTTGTAAAAAAAATTTGTTCTCCCGACTGCTCCTATTTTCCCAATGTGATTCATAAAACAAATGTTTCCTTCAGTAGCTCCATAAAGCTCACACATCTTGATATTTCCAAATCTGTCTAAAAATTCTCTCCATACATCACTCCGTACACCATTTCCAACTGCCAAACGCACCTGATGATCCTTTTCTCCTTCTCTCTGTTAGAAGAAAATATTTTACTTGTAATTTATTAATTCTAGTTCCCAATTCTTTCTTTCATTACTATTACTCAAATGATAAATCCCTAGAAGTTGCGTAAGTGCAATAATGAAAGGAAAGTAAAAAGAAATAAAAAAAATCATGTAAATCTGTTGCAGAATCATGTCCAAAAGCTAATGAAACTAACGTGGCCCAGAGTAATAAACCTTTATTTTTCCATATGTGAGAAAAGCTCTTTCTAAACTCCAGCTTATTGAAACCTTATTCTGGTAAAGATCAGGTAAGGAAGAAAGCATATTTCAGGGGGGGAAAAGCATTTAAAAAATTATAAAATCTAGTTGAGTTTGTACTCTCAGCTCTATCATTTATTGTCTATATACCTTTGAACAAGAGGTTGAATACTATTCTGATTCTCAGTTTATTCATTTGTAAAAACTGATAATAAAACCTATTAATCTCACCTATACTATACTGCAGTATACAGTTAAGCCCCATGCCTAGCATATAGTAAACAATAAATTGAAGTCATCTAACCACTGTAATATTTGGTTTGCAAATATATGATTACTACTTGTAACTATTATATTTTTGAATGTGCAATATTCTTATATTTTTACTTCTAAATCATGTTAAATTTAACTAACTATATTTTATTCTACATTCAATAAGCATTATATTAATTAATATGAATTAAACAGTAATCAAAAATCATAACCTCACACACCTGTTTGAATGACTACTTTAAAAAAGACAGGAAATAAGGGTTAGAGCGGAATTGGAGAAAAGGGAAACCTTGTGCACTGATGGTGGGATTTCTATAGTGGATTGCAACCACTATGGAAAACAGTGTGGAGTTTCCTAAAAAAAATTAAATACAGAACTACCAAATGATCCAGCAATTCTACTTCTCGGTATTCATCTGAGATAATGAGAACACTTATTTGAAAAGACATATACACCCTCATGTTCCTTGCAGAGGCAAAATATTGATAGCAGGAGGCTACTGTTTACTTTGAGAGAACTACGCAATAAACTAATTTGATAAAATAAAAATGAAGTAAGAGACAGCTAAGACTATGGATATATTGGAAATACCAGTCTGACTTGCTATTGCAGGCCTAGGCCCCACACCAATGGAATTTAAGGTAAATACTTTGCAGATAGAGAAAACTCACTCAGAGCAGCAGCTCCTTCCAAAACAGAGGGTTCTTTTCTACCACTAACTAGAACTCTGAGCAGTCTGCCCTGCTCTCACTTATGGGCATGTCAGATACTGCCTACCCAGCAGGAACTAGCTCTTGGACTTTCCATTGCATTTTCTATATAAAACACTAGTGTTGCAAATCTTAGGATTTGTTCTGCCTGAACAGAGAACTATTTAATATGGAATAACTGTTGGATGCTTTTCAGGTTGGAGGTGAGTTTTAGCAAGCAATATTAGTTATAAAATGTGTTGGCACACTCTGGAAACCAGTAACAAGGTGATTTATAAGCCAAGTCCCATAGGCTTTAGCTACACAAGTTTACTAAATAAGAATAACCATTCATCCAAAATGATGTAATTGGTATAGATAATCCAATTATCAGAACTAAAATAAGGCTTTTGCCAAGAAATATAAAATTCATTTATTTAACTCTCAAGTTATTTTTATTCTACTCTCCTCTCCTTTAAAAGAAAATCTAGAATATCATTCTGTAAGGGGTGTGAGAAAAGATTAACTGGTTTATTATTTAGTGTTGTGGGAAAAAGAGAATTTATATCTCTATGTTGAAATGTATGCACATGATAGAAAATTTGGAAAGTACAAAAAAAAAAAAAGAGATTAAAAACAAGCTGAAATTCTACCACAACATTATTATTTTTATATATCCCTATGTATACATATAAAAAGTTATAACCATACTACATATAGAACTACATACTATTCTACTTTATTAATATAATATTACATTCTGAACTACTAGCTCTCATCCTTTAAAAACATGATTATATAATTTTCACATAATTATATAATTTATTTACTACCACCGATTTCTGGATAGCCACACTCTTTATAAAAATTCATTCTTATAAATAATACTGAGTGAATATCTGTTTATAAATCTTTGCATCTCATTAGGATAGAAAGATTCCTGAAAGAAGCCAATAGTTGTAAATATTTTTATGACTTTGTTACTAAATTGTTATATAAAAAGAATATCCTATCTATATCATACCTCTCCAATCAACTAGAACTAAGGATTTCCATTTAATTTAAAACACTGTTGACTTGATAAGAAAATGTGTTGTATTATTTTAGATTCAATTTTTTTTTATTTTAGACAAGTTGAATGTTGGTCATATAATAATATATAAATAAGACTAACATTTTTTATTTTAATTAATTATTTTTAATAGATAAGTACCCAATAATTTACTTTTTATTTTTTAATTTTTTAAAATAAATCTTTATTCAGATTATTACAATTGTGTCTCCTTTTCCCCCCCATAGTTCCCCTCTACCTGGTTCCCACCCCACCTTCTGCCCTTACCTCTCCGCTACTATCCTCATCCATAAGTGTATGATTTTTGTCCAGTCTCTTCCTGCACCCCCTCCATACCCCTTTCCCCCTGAGAATTATCAGTCCACTCCCTTTCTATCCCCCTGATTCTATTATATTCACCAGTTTATTCTGTTCCTCAGGTTTTTAATTCACTTGTTTTTTAGGTTCACTTGTTGATAGATATGTATTTGTTGTTCAGAATTTTTACCTTTACTTTTTTCTTCTTCCTCTTCTTAAAGAATACCTTTCAGCATTTCATATAATCCTGGTTTGGTGGTGATGAACTCCTTTAGCTTTTTCTTATCTGTGAAGCTCTTTATCTGCCCTTCAATTCTGAATGATAGCTTTGCTGGGTAGAGTAATCTTGGTTGTAGGTTCTTGCTATTCATCACTTTGAAAATTTCTTGCCACTCCCGTCTGGCCTGCATAGTTTCTGTTGAGAAATCAGCTGACAATCGTATGGGTGCTCCCTTGTAGGTAATTAATTGTTTTTCTCTTGCTGCTTTTAATATTCTCTTTGTCTTTTGCTCTTGGCATTTTAATTATGATGTGTCTTGGTGTGGTCCTCTTTGGATTCCTTTTGTTTAGGGTTCTGTGCACTTCCTGTACTTGTAATTTTATTTTCTTTCACCAGGTGGGGGAAGTTTTCTGTCATTATTTCTTCAAATAGGTTTTCAGTATCTTGCTATTTTCTTCCAGCACCCCAATAATTCTGATGTTGGTACGCTTGAAGTTGTCCCAGAGGCTTCTTAAACTACCTTCAACTTTTTGGATTTTTTTTTTTTTTTTTTTTGCTTTTTTGGTTGAGTGTTTTTTGCTTCTTTGTATTTCAATTCTTTGACTTGATTCTTGCATTCCTCTAGTCTGTTGTTGGGTCTCTGTATAATAATTTTTATTTCAGTCAGTGTATGTTTAATTTCTAGTTGGTCCTTTTTTCATATCTTCAAGGGTCTCGTTATATTTATCAGCCTTTCCTAGGATATTCTTGAAAAGCCTTACAACCGTGGTTTTGAGTTCTATATCCAGTCATTTGTTTTCCTCCATTTCTTTCGTTTGTGATCTGTTTCTTTGTCGCCGCATTTTCACTGCTTCCCTGAGTTGGTAGGGTAGCTTTGTGTGCTAGGTTTCCTATATGGCCCAGTGGGTCAGCCTCCCCAATTAACCTGAGGTGGACACTCTTGGTGCACCCCTTTGTGGACTGTGTATACAGCCGTGTTGTAGTTAAGTCTTGATTGTTGTTGGTATCACTGGGAGGAATTGACCTCCAGGCTAGTTGGCTGTGAGGATCAGCTGTGTCTACACTGGGAGAAGTTCGGTGCTGGAGATAGCCTTATAGGATTAGACTTGCCAAATTGCAAAAGCCTCTGTGCTCAGCTTGGATGGGGTGGAGTCTCAGGGTGGAGCAGACAGTCTTGGCTTCCCATCAGCCCTGTCCTTGTGCGCACCTGCCTCCAGACCTCTGCCTTCCCCAGCTCCCTAGAGTCCAGATTCCTCCCGCAAAAGCGTGGGTCCCCAGGGGCTCGCTTGGTACTGGGGCTCAGTGCAGTCAGGAGCTTCCGACTCCCTTCTGCTAGGGAAAGCCTGTGGCAACCTCCACAGTCTTTGTGTGCATTCGTGCGCGCCTCCAGATCTCTGCCCGCCGGGGCTCCCCCGGGTCTCTGAGTGCCTTTCTGTCTACCTGACAGTTCAGACTCCCCCTGTAGGAGCCTGGCTCCACGGGATTTTGCCCAGAACTGGGGTTCAGTGCAGTCGGGGGCTTCCTTCCCCCTCCCGCCAGAGAAAGTCAGCCAGGCTCTCAGCCGCCCTTCCTCTCTGCGCGCACAAAGACCCTTTGCCGTACCTCAACCCTTTGCCGTTCCTCCAATTCTCCGTGAGCTTTTCTCTTTCCTTCTAGTTGTAGAATTTCCACTCAGCCAGCTTTCCTGTGGTTGTGGATGGTGTTCGTTCTGTCTTTTAGTTGTAGTTTTGAAATTGTTTTGCAAGGCAGCAGTTTGGGTGCTTACCTATGCTGCCATCTTGGTTTCTCCCTAACATTTTATTTTAATAGCATTATTAATTTCTTTTTAATTTTACTATTTTCATTCAGTGTTTATTTTTATAACTAAATATATTATTTATTTTCTTAATTATATTATTCTCTGCTCTTGTTCATGTTTCTTCTTTATGATTAAAAGTCTCTTTTCCCATCTCATAGGCAAAAAACCACACAATAGGTTTTCTTCTTGATACTTAACTATTATATTCATCTGGAATTAACCTTGTGAGAAAGGTATAATGTTTTAAAAAAATTCATAGAATGACATTATTCAGGTTTTTGTTTGTTTGATTCAAATCATGAGCCAGGTTTTTTATGTAAGTAAAAATAAAAATAGTATATAAATAATAATGTAAAAATTGTTTGAAGCCTTATCACCCAAAATATATCATTATTTTTGGTACAAACACACATGAAAAGAGAGAAAGGAAAGAAAACCCAGAAGTTAAAAAAATAGTTTACAAAGGAATAGAAATTCTACCTAAAAGATACATACAATAAGATGTTATAAAATCTAAATTAAGGGTTAGCAAACTATAGCTTGCAGGGGCCAAATTTGGACCACCTCCAAAATAAATGAAGTCTTATTAGAACTTAGTCATACCCATTTATATGAATTGCCTATTAATGCTTTTGCAACAGAGGCAGAATTAAGTAATTGTGACAGAGACCATATGACCCACAAAACAGACAAAGCTTTCGAATCCCCGAAGTAAAAAAAGCAAGAGTTCTTAATATTAACACACGTCCAGCACCATCTGGTTAATGGACAATACATCTGTGTTACAAATATTGGTTCATTAAGCGTTCTCATTCAGATCCCCATGTATGTTCATTTTATGTTTCTTTCTTAGGAAGGGATTTATCTCACTGGAAATAACTGGGAGTTTGTTTTGTTTGTTAAAGGGATGAAGAGTTTCTTAGGTGCATTGAACATATTGGTAGGTGGGCAAAATATCTGTCAGATGAGCCTTGAAGCAAAACAAAAACAAAGAAACCCACAACTACCTGCCTAGTGATGTGAAGTTCTCTTGTGGCCCTGGAAGATGACTGGACGCCAGGGGAGGTGCAAAAACGTTTAGCTGGCAACTGGCAGGATGGATGGGGACGTGGGCAGGGATCAAGAATAGTGGCTGAAGTGATCCAAGTAAAAGATGACAAGGGGAAGAACCTAGGTTATGGTCAGGAAAATGAAAAAGGAGAGTCAGCAGAATGACAAGGGTGAGGAAGAAAAAAGTCATCGGAATTGGCAAAAGGAGCCTTAAAAAGTGACCCTGGAAAACATGGAAATTGAGCGGAGGGTCTGAAGGTTCCTAATCATATTTGGTTTTATGTGTCCATTTTGAAAGTGCTGTGAAACTAGCAGTGCATCGACTAAAATAGAACCAAGTCTTCATAACACCCATCTATAATTTTAAAAATCCCTTTTTCTGTTCATCAATTCCCTCGAGCTTTCTTTAGAACAAATTCCCATTCCCTTTAATTCTCCCTGAACAGTGAGGTTACTACCTAGATATCACTGGATATCACTGGGAATGGAATGAAGAGAGCATGGATGCATAAATATGAGTACAATTAAGTGAATGAATGGATATATAACACCTGCATATACACATACACAATGGAAAGAAACTGTGGCAGAGACTGAGGGACAGAGAGGCAAAGAGATGGATAGAGTCAGAGAGAGTGCGTGAGAGACACAGACAAATGGAAAGCAGGAAAGACAGAATGAAAGTGAAAGAAGTGAAAAAGACCAAAAGAGAAAGAAAGCAAGAGAGACACAAAGAGCAAGAGAGACAGCGTGACAGAGAATACAAACAAAACAAAGAGTGAAACAGAGGTAGTACATAGAAACACAGACACAGAGTGAAGTATGCACAGAGACCCACAGTCTAGAGAAACAGAGATGCAGAGAGACACTCACACACTCACACAGGGATGCAAAGTGAGGCACATTCACAGAGACAGAGACCCACACACTGAGAATGAGGTACAGAGACAAAGGCACATTCACACAGAGAGATATTCCCTCTCTCTCTCTCTCTCTCTCTCTCTCTCTCTCTCTCTCTCTCTCTCTCTCTCACACACACACACACACACACACACACACACACACACACGCACACAGAAAAACAAAACGAAACACATACACCCCAGACAAATCTGGACACAGAGAAAGGTACTGGAAGAGAGAGAGAGCCACGCCCAAATAAGTTGACACAGCTGCACAAGTACTGAGACACACAGGAAGAGATACATGCAAACAGAAAGACATACGAACAGAAATCGAGGTAGAGAGAGACCAAGAAAGAGAGCAAATACTGAAATCCAGAGTGCAGGATGGGCGGGACAGGAATAAGAACCATGTTTGCAGCCCCATCAGGAAAAGCAATGGGAGTGAACATGTTGAGCTCTATGTCCAGGAGCTCAGGCATTATCTCATTTTAATCACCACGATACCCTATCCCAGTGGTCGGCAAACCGCGGCTCGTGAACCACATGCGGCTCTTTGGCCCCTTGAGTGCTCTAACGCCACTTCTTCAAAATAGACTCGCCCAGGCTGAAAACCGACTTCTGCGCATGGGCCACGAAGTTTCAATCGCACTGTACGTGCGCGCCCGCACATGGTATTTTGTGGAAGAGCCATACTCACATGTGACTCGTGAGCCACGGTTTGCCAACCACTGCCCTATACAATAAGAAGCATTATCCCCATTTTGCACATTGAGCTAATGAAGTTCAGGTCCAAGATCATGAACCAAATGGACAGAATTTGAATACACTAAACTGTAAGCACTATGTGGGCAGGAACTATTGCCTGTTCTATCCTCTGCTGTGTCAATTGCCTAGGACAGTGGTCGGCAACTGCGGCTCGTGAGCCACATGCGGCTTGGGAGCTGCGGTTTGCCGCTCTGTTGACTAATGAGTTTGTCGACCACTGGCCTAGGACCATGCCTGGTGTATAAGAGACATTCACAATCCATTTGTAAAAGTAAGAAAGGTAGGGAAGGCAGGTTCAAGAAAGGAAGGGAGGGAAGAAGAGTGGGAGTGGGAGAAGGAAGAAAGGAAGAGAAAAAAAGAAGGGGGGTAAGGAGAAAACCAGCTTTAAAAAACCCTTAAAACCCACACTCTATTTTTTTAAGCATTTCTCCATGGTTTCAGTAATATTCAGTAGTTAGTGTTTGAATGTTGACACACTCCCACACATGTACAGAGTAAGCCATTTTATGATATACTAGAGGCCTGGTGCATGGATTTGTGCACCAGGGGGGTCCCTCGGCCTGGCCTGCACCCTCCTGCAATCTGGGACCCCTTGGGGGATATCAGAGAGCCAATTTCAGCCTGATCTCTGCAGGCCAGGGGCTGGGAGGGACCGCAGGAGGGCTCCAGGGTGTGTCTGGCCTGTCTAGCCCAATCCTGATTGGCTGGACCCCAGCAGCAAGCTAACCTACCAGTTGGAGCATTTGCCCCCTGGTCGTCAGTGTGAGCCATAGGAACTGGCTGAATGGTTGAACAGTAGGAGGGACAATTAGCATATTAGGTTTTTATATATATAGATAGAAAGTACTAATTTTTAAAAATATTTTATTGGTTTTCTACAGAGACGAAGGGAGAGGGATAAAAGTTAGAAACATTGAGAGGGGGGAGAAACCAAGATGGCAGCATAGGTAAGCACCTAAATTGCTGCCTCGCACAACAATTTCAAAAACTACAACTAAAAGACAAAACAGACACCATCCAGAACCACAGGAAAGCTGGCTGAGTGGAAATTCTACAACTAGAAGGAAAGAGAAAAGCTCACGGAGACTTGGAGGAACGGCAAAGGGTTGAGGTACGGCAAAGGGTCTTTGTGCGCGCAGAGAGGAAGGGCGGCTGAGAGCCTGGCTGACTTTCTCTGGTGGGAGGGGGAAGGAAGCCCCCGACTGCACTGAACCCCAGTTCCAGGCGAAACCCCGTGGACCCAGGCTCATACAGGGGGAGTCTGGACTGTCAGGTAGAGAGAAAGGCACTCGGAGCCCTGGGGGAGCCCCGGGGGAGCCCCGGTGGGCAGGGGTCTGGAGATGCGTGCGCAAATGCGCACAAAGACTGTGGAGGTTGCCACAGGCTTTCCCTAGCAGAAGGGAGTCGGAAGCTCCTGACTGCACTGAGCCTCAGTTCTGACTGCACTGAACCCCAGTTCCAGGTGAGCCCCCTGGGGACCATGCTCTTGCGGGGGGAATCTGGACTCTCGGGCGGAGGCTCAGGAGCTGGGGAAGGCAGAGGTCTGGAGGCGCGCACACACACACACACACACACACAAGGGCAGGGCTGATGGGAAGCCAAGACTGTCTGCTCCGCCCTGAGACTCCACCCCATCCAAGCTGAGCACAGAGGCTTTTGCAATTTGGCAAGAGAGTTAGAAACATCGATGAAAGAGAAACATCAATCAGCTGCCTCCTGCACATCCCCTACTGGGGATGTGCCTGCAACCAAGGCACATGCCCTCGACCGGAATTGAACCTGGGATCCTTCCGTCAGCAGGCCAACGCTCTATCCACTGAGTCAAACCCGTTAGGGCGAAAGTGCTAATTTTATCTTCAGCCACTTAAAATCCCATTTACTAGTAGAATTTAGAAGAGAATTTACTGAATGGGTCAGGGGTTTTAATATTGCCCCCAAATTTTGGATTTCAGCAGACCCGTTTCCTCTGGCGTTCAGTGCCTGCCATGCATCAAATTGATGTGATAGTACCAGTAAAAGAGTCATACTGATTTGAACTAAGGCTCTTGTTTCTTCAAAACCTTTTTTGGGACCTGTTGACCAGTTAGTTATATGTGATGCAATGATTGACCTATAGTTACCTCCTACTGTGTCACAGATTTATTTATTCAGTGGCCAGAGATAGCAATCCTCTAACAATGCCTTGCTAGAAACAAAGTCTCTTTCTTCCAGAACATGTGCTTAATCCTACTCAGAGAATCTGCAACACACCAAGCTGAACGGCCTCTTTATATGCCTATGAGAAGTTGAAACTCCAGAAGTTCTGTTTCAATATAGGTAATTTTGTATCAACTTTGATTTCTCAGTAAACAAAGACTGTACTGTTTGATAACAGATGGAAAGACAGAAAAGAAACATAAATTCATAGTGAAAACAAAGGTTTCTACCTTCAACCTTGGAAAACTAGCTGCTTAATGCCCAAAACAAAAGTATAATCTAATTCCTAAAGGATAATCTAAAATTTATAACAACGTATGTTAGGGATTATAATTCTTCCATTTTGATTCTATTTAATTTAAGACCTCTTTTTCTTAAAACTCACTGATAATTACAATTACATATGCACACCAACATACCTCGTAACAGTAACTATACACTCCAACAGTTCGCTTCCTTCACAGACACTAATATATATGGAAAACATATTGATAGCGAGCCAAGTAGGTATTACAGAATAGGTACAAAATAACATTAAATACAAATAGGGTATCAGAGAATCCTGGGGTACCCCCTCCCATTCACTGCCCCCATACAAAATAGCAGGATTTCTTATACTGAAGCAGGAAAGGCATGGTAGTGGGAGAGGGTGGGGGCCTCTTTTGAGAGAGGATGGGAGCCCAGGACATAAAATGAGAAGCCTCCAGGCTAAGCCAGTGTGGGCTCCGGTGTCCCCTGAAAGTCTTTGTCATGTTGCCTCTGCAGCCTGGGTCTGGGCAGGCCATGGTTTCAGAGATGACAGCCATCAGTTCACAAATCATCCTAAGGCATAAATAATAGTTTGAAAAGACCTCTGTGATCTCAAGTGTTACAGCAAAAAGCAAGCACACTGTGGGCTTATTTCACGCTCATTTTTTAGCTGTAATAGTAATGGTATTGCCGTTTACAGACCACGTATTCTGAACAGGTGCTTTCTCTCCTGGCAGCCCTGGGGAGAACTGCAAGTGGAAGGAAAACAATGCTTCAGACCAGAAACATTTCAAAGTTGCCTTAAAAGAAAGAGCAGCTCTTAGAGTCTGCCAGACTTGCCTCTAATCTGAATGGCTGTGCGGACTCACCTGAAAAAAAAACCATTGTAGACTTCAAGGGAGCTTGCTCTTTCCTGGAAACCCAGAAAAAGGTCACCTGAGCCCCAACCACGATTCATGAATGAAATGTTCTGAAAGTGCAGGTGCCCATGAGCCGTGAGCTGGATGCAGCAATGGCCTGGCTCCCTCCATGCGATGATGCAACTCTGATTTATCTAAACTCCCTCTTTGCTTCTGTCCTCCCCAGGAACTCCGACTTCCTGATTATAACCGACTTCCCTTGCAGGTCTAGGACTAGGGAAAGACTGGGTTGGTCCTGAGCACATGAGTCTCCCAGCAACTGGGCTTGTTGTAGTACTTGATTTCTAAAATATAATTCTACGAACTTTCATTGAGCACCTACTCTATGTCAGACACCACTGTCGGTACTGAGGATACAATTATATAGAGAAAAAACATGAACTCTCTGCTTTCCTGAAACTTATAGTGTGTGTGGGTAATGTAGGGGTAGTGTGTAATGGGTTAATAACTTATATGAAGAAAAATAAAGCAGTGAAAGAAGACAAGGAGACACACATTGTAAGGAAGAGTCTGACTCCATTCTTGATGTTTGACTACTGATAACTTTCAAGCCACACCAGTCAGTTCCCTTTCCTCTTTTGCCCACATCTGGCAAGCTAATGGGAAATCCCCGTGTTCCTGCCGTTGGTACCTCAAAGCATACACAGGACTCCTCGCCCCAGTGCTGCCTGCTCACCACAATGAGAGCTGAACCAGTCTCTTTCAAGTCATTTTTGGACATGCTTGGGATCCCACCCTGCCTTCCCCAGAAAGCCCTTTTATGTGAGCAATAAGCCTGTTCATATTCTCCTGGTGGCATCAACAGAACAAATTTAGGGTTTGGGGTCCATCTGAGTTGGTAAGGTGACCATACCAGACATATAATAAGGGTTGTGGCCAGACAAAGCACTTGGCTAGGAGGGTTAGAGGGTGAGCCACACAAATATCTGGGGGAATATTCAATAGGGTGAAACTGACAGTCCTGGTGCACTGAAAGAAAAGCAAGGTCGGTGAGGCTGCAGCAGCGTGAACAAGGAGTAGAGTGTGGGGGGTGGGGGTGGGGGTCGGGGTAGGAGAGGGGTCAGGGGAGTTCCCAGCAGGGGAGCAGATTACTTAGAGCATGTGGTCCATGCTAAGGGAACTTGGATTTTCTTTCAAGTAAACCATTTTAGGGAACTGGGTAGTGAAGTAACATAATCTGACTTACACTAATAGAATCATATCAACTATTATTCCAAACATGGAATAAGGAAGAGGCTATTGCTAAAATCTGAGGCAGGAAGTAGTGCTGACTTAGATGAGAGTAGCAGGTAGGTAGTAAATTGAGCTTTGACTGTAGATATATTTGAAAGTAGGATCTGCAAGATTTGCTCACGGATTAGACAGGGGTGTGAGAAAAAGAAATTTCAAGGGGATCCCAGAGATTTTGTGACTGAATACCTGGAAGGATGGAGTTGTCATTCACTGAGAAGATCAAGGTGGCAAGGAGTAGATTTTAATGGAGTTGGTAAAAGTTAGGCTCTCGCCATTTGTGACAGAAGATATCAATTAGATTTCTAAGTGAAGCTATTAAGTGGGAATCCAGACATATACAACTTGAAATCAAGAGAGAAGACAGGGCTGGAGATGTAAACTTGAGTTAAGTAGAGGGAGATATTTGCAGCCAGGAACATGTTCAGGGAAGGAGAGAAGAGAGAAGAGAGAAAATGTTTGATTGTGGAGTCCTGGGCTCTCTAACATTAGAGATGAGAAATATTGAGGAAGATTGAGCCATGGAGACGATTTAAAATGATAAACTGGCATTTTTGAGCCTGGTTTATGTGAGTCTAATCTAAAGACAAGCACTGACTAGATGGGGTTGTGAGCCTGTCAGGCTGAAGACTGTCTTCCATTTCGGCATATTCACTAAGATGAAACCACCTTGTGAGGCTCCTGGGAGAAGGCCCTGCCATTGTGGTCAGTCTGTTTTTGGCTGGGCCCATTTTGTCAAAGTTTTACCGCACTGTAATGAAATAATTCAGAATCACAAGAATACTTTCTGGTTCCCTGTGAATCTCTCAGATTTTAAGAAAATAGAATTAAAAAAAAAGGATATAATTTACAGAAAATATGTATAGGGTGTCCCCAAAAATGTATACACACACTTTGAATAATTATAAAGGCAGTGTTTATTAAAATACACTTCATTTTCAACATGGAGCTATCAGCTGTTAAAGTGTGTATACATTTTTATGGGACACCCTGTCTATAACCTAAATGATAAAGTATGATATTAACTTGAAAAGTAGGCTTAACAGATATGCGTGATTTTTTTAATTAGACCCTGCCCACACTATACTCTCTGGGATCCAGATTTGTACATCCTATTTTACTTCTTCATATGTGTGCCTAATTAACATACCAAACTTAACAGGTCCAAAATAAACTTAATTTCACACTTCAAATCTGTTTTCCTTATTTCTTCAAATGGTTCACAACTTAACTAGATGTTTGAACCAAAACTCTGGACTCTATTCCTGATTTTTTCCATTCCTTCACTCTCTATCTCTGAACTAAAATGTCGTGCTATCTTTCCTGCAAAATAGGTCCAAATTGGTACATCCTTTTACAATTTTCTTTTATCTTTTTTTCAAATGCTCTGATGGAAGTAAAATCCAAATACTTCTCTATGATCCACCAAGCCCTATAAGATCTGGTCCATGGATGGGCCAGCCACTCTTCTTCTCTTCAAACATTCAGGCTGTGTCCTCTGTGGGTCTCTTAGCTTTTAGTTCATTCTGTTAGGACTGCAATCCCCCAGCTTTTCCAGCTGGATCCTACCCGTCCTATCAGTTCCTCATCTCATAAGTGACCATTCAGTGAAGTCTTCCCTGACCACTCCATCTAATTAGCAATGTCCCACTCCCACCACTCGTCATTCTCTAGCATCTCAACCTGTTTAATTTCTCCATTCTTGTCATTGTCTGTAATGACTTTTCTTCATGTCTTTGCTGGTTTATTTTCTCTCTCCCCAAACTAGAGTGTCAGTTCCATGAGAAAAGAGGTTTTATTTGCCTTGTGTGCTCCCGCCCCCACATACCCAAATCAACACTATTACTTGAATGACATGAGTGACATATCTGACTCTATCCCTAGATATGGTTAACTATTGACTGCCTTAAGAATTATAAATAAGATACACTCTATAGCAGGAGTTCCCCAGATACTGATGTCTAGAGTTCTACCATGTTCCTCACCTATCATATTAAATGCAATGTTAATCTTTAAAAAAATATAATTAGATTCAATCAGAAATTGTATAGTGCTGCTTCAGAAACACAGAAAACTCAGGAGATTGAAAGGTTGGAAAGAATTCGCCTGGCCAGTGTAGCTAAGTGGTTGAGCATCGATCTATGAACCAGGAGGTCGCAGTTTGATTCTTGGTGTGGGCGTGCAGGAGGCAGCCAATCAATGATTCTCTCTCATCATTGATCTCTCTCTCTCTCCCCTTTTCCCTTCCTCTCTGAAATCAATAAGAACGTGTGTGTGCATATCTATATATATAAAATCCTAAGCAACTGGCCAACCATTCAGTAGCTATGACGCTCATTAACCACCTGGGGACAGACACTCAATGCAGGAGCAGAAACCACAGGCATGGAAACATGGAACAGAATGATGAATCTCAGACGGAAGAGGGGAAGGTGGGAGGACATCATCAATATAATGATCTCATATGCATACTAGAGGTCTGGTGCACAGATTCGTGCACTGGTGGGGCCCCCTGGCCCCCGCAATCTGGGATCCCTTGGGGGATGTTGGAGAGCGGGTTTCGGCCTGATCCCCGCAGGCCAGGCTGAGGGACCCCACCGGTGCACAAATCTGTGCACTGGGCCTCTAGTATGTATATAGAAAGGAAGGTTGGAAACAATTGCTCTCCTAGTCTCAGGGAAAGAGAATAATTACCTCACTGCTCCCTGAATAAGAGGAGCCAGTACGTTGGCTTTTTTTTTTTTTTAAAGTACAGTGCTGCTGCCACCAGTTTGGCATGAACATGCCGAATGTTTATGCCAATGTTTATGCCAAAGGAACTTTTGCAACCGGAGCTTTGAAAAAGAGAAAAAAGTCGGGATTGGGTGGAGGGTGGAGAAACACTTTTGCCAAGGAAAGCCAATCCTAGTGCGTTTTTATACATCTACTAGTATATATAAACACTCAACGCAGACTGTGATTTTGCTTGCAGGTAAATCTCCTTTGGAATATATTACTTACCCTGACATTCACAACGAATCTGGATATATTCAGAGAATGTGCGGTTTTGCTTTCTTTTACTCAAGCATTTATTTTAAATGAATGTCTATGGAACTTCTAACCATGGTTTATGAGACATTCGATTTTAATTCATTGAGGGTGTGGACCACATCACTTGTTCACTCTCTGGCCCTACCCGAAGCCACTGCTGTTCTAGTTGCACAGTAGGCATGACCCCTTCCTAGAAGCTCATTGAAAGGAATGAATACTGGACAGCAAAAAGCAAGTTCCTGAAAGGATAAGATGTCAAAACAGAAGACTCTCCTTTGCCTAAACGTTAATACCAAGAACTGCTTGTACTTGTTCTGTGTGAGCCCAACAAAGAGATTAGGAATACAATGCATCTTTGCTCAGGAAAACGATTAAGCTTTCCTTTGGGCAAAGCTATATTTATTTCCCTTGCTCCTGCCTACAAGTAAGTGCTTAGAGATTATTTCACAATACCGTCTTTCTTCAAACAACTTATGTAAGAATTAAAATATTTAAGTAACTAAAGCAATCAGGAATTCTTTTTCAATTCTCAGTTCTCTAAATTATCTCATTTCCTCAAAATTTGTGCACTACAACTTCAAAGAGGTAAAAAAGTTATTTCATTTCATAAAAAATTCAAAGAAAAACACCTTGAAAAAGATTTATAGAAAATATGACAAACTATTAATACCTTTATTAACACTATCATACCTTGCCAGTAATCTTAATAAAGAAATTAAATATATGCTTATTTCTAGCCTATAAAATTATAAATAAAGTTAAATAATCTTTTCCCCATTAAAAAAACAACAACCCAAGGCATTCTTTGTTAAAATAAACTATTATTAAGAAGCCTAAGCAAATTGGGCTTTATCTACCCTATTTGAAAGGGTGGGCCATCAGGACTGGCTTATATCCCATTTTCCTTCCTTTAGACACTTTTGAGGAAGCTTCAGGGAGGGTAGAGTTCTCTAGCATACTATTTTTAATGCCCCCAGTACTGATGAAAGACTGTGCAATAGGCATATTTCCACATTGTTTAGATTCACTTTAACCACTTTGAAATGCATTCTGGAAATATTCCATAAAAATAACCAAAATATTCATGTCTGCTGACTACTTTCACTTCTGACCCTTGTACTGACTATATTGCATGAAGATACTAATTGCAGCATTATACAAGATGGTAAAACTTTAAGGACAATAATAAATGCATGTATTCAACCATTCAATAACTACTTAGTGAGCAAAGGACCTTGCAAAAGCTAATGTTTCTATTAAAGGATGAGAGGAAATAGGAGTGGCTGGGGGAACAGTTAGAAAGGCCATGGGGAAGTTCGTTAGATAGTGCCTACTACTATGGCTTTTATCATACTGCAGGACATTAATTCCTTAAATTAACTCAATCCAGAGATCATATTACCAAAGAGTACAATGAAAACTAGAAGAGAAAATATGCCAGATTGTGGCATTATAATTCTTCCAAATATAGCTTTGCCCAAAGGAAATAATTCTTCCATTACTCTTCAGGTAAGATCCCAATCCTGACAATGGTAGTCTCCCTGAAGAGAATAAAGGTAAAAATCACCTAAAACATTTCTCTGGGACTCCCTGTCTTAGCGATGGCTCTCGGAAATCCATAGCTGCTGAAGCACTCCGTTCTAAACACAAAGAGTAAAACAGAAGGCTCTGCCACAAGGAGGTGGGTCAGGAACTAGACAAGTCTGTCCCTAGTAAACTCTAAGCCTAAGATAAATAAAAGCATTTTGTAAATAAGATTATCCAGTGTCACATTTTTTTCTGTGTTTATGTCCCTTGTGTAATCCCATATCTTTTTTTTTGTTTGTTTGAAATTTATTTTTATTTATTTGTTTTGTTTTTTTTTCTTAATTAAATCTTTATTGTTCAGATTATTACAGGTGTTCCACTTTTTTTTCCCCCACAGCTCCCCTCCACCTGATTCCCCACCCCACCCCATGCACTTACCCCCCGCCACTGTCTTCATCCATAGGAGTAAGATTTTTGTCCAATCTCTTCCCGCACCCCTCACACCTGCTTCCCCTGAGAATCGTCAGTCCACTCCCTTTCTATGTCCCTGATTCTATTATATTCACCAGTCCATTCTGTTCTTCAGATTTTTTATTCACTTGATTTTTAGATTCACTTGTTGGTAGGTATGTATTTGATGTCATTTTGTTGTTCATAATTTTTATCTTTACCTTTTTCTTCTTCTTCTTCTTCTTAAAGAATACCCTTCAGCATTTCATGTAATCCTGGTTTGGTGGCGATGAACTCCTTTAGCTTTTTCTTGTCTGTGAAGCTCTTTATCTGACCTTCAACTCTGAATGATAGCTTTGCTGGGTAGAGTAATCTTGGTTGTAGGTTCTTGCTGTTCATCACTTTGAATATTTCTTGCCACTCCCTTCTGGCCTGCATAGTTTCTGCCGAGAAATCAGCTGACAGTCGTATGGGTACTCCCTTGTAGGTAATTAACTGTTTTTCTCTTGCTGCTTTTAATATTCTCTCTTTGTCTTTTGCCCTTGGCATTTTAATTATGATGTGTCTTGGTGTGGTCCTCTTTGGGTTCCTCTTGTATGGGGTTCTGTGTGCTTCCTGAACTTGTAAGTCTATTTCTTTCACCATGTAGGGAAAGTTTTCTGTCATTATTTCTTCTAATAGGTTTTCAATATTTTGCTCTCTCCCTTCTTCTGGCACCCCAAAAATTCGGATGTTGTTTCGCTTAAAGTTGTCCCAGAGGCTCCTTACATTATCTTCATATTTTTGGATTCTTTTTTCTTTTTGTTTTTCTGGTTGGATGTTTTTTGTTTCCACATATTTCAGATCTTTGGTTTGATACTTGGGGTTGCTTCTCCCCGTAGGAGTTTGGGTCCCCCGCGTCTCCCCAGAGACTGGATTTCAGAGTAATCGGGGGCTTGTCTCCGTTCAGGTTGAAAAAAGCAACGCACCCAGTCGCCCGCCGCCAGGCCGGATCACGTGCCTCCGTACCTCAGCTTTTCAGCGCTCGTGCACGTCTCAATGCTCTTTTCTCTTTCCTTCTAGTTGTAGAACTTCCACTCAGCCAGCTTTCCCGTGGTTCTGGGTGATAGACGTTTTGTCTTTTAGTTGCAGTTTAAATTGTTGTGGGAGGCAGCAGTTTAGGTGTTTACCTACGCCGCCATCTTGGATTCCTCCTCCGTAATCCCATATCTTTAATAAAGTTTTGTTTAAATGCCTGCAATCTCATTTCAGCTGTGCTGTGGGTAAAGGAAGGATTCCTTATTTTAGCTGACCAGAGAAGACATCTCAGCCCACCTTCCACACCTTAAACTGGTGTGATGATGGCAAAGGCGATGAGTGAGAAATGCCCTGGTCTGGGAAGGGTGTTTCTCAGAGGCACAGGGTAGGCTGTCTCTGAGCCTAGAGTCTAAGGGGAAGCATTCTCTATCACCATTCTTCAAGAGATGGTGTTGACTTGATTACTGAATCACTTCTTTGTATCCTCAAAAATGTTTAGAAATTCAGACAGTTAAAAATAAGCATCTTGAAATACAGATGAGACCAGGAGAGTAAAAATAAATTCTGAAGGCAACAAAGCAAACAAGTTAATAACGACAAACTTCAGGCTGTTGCAATTCTCTGCCTGTTTACTTTCAGAAGGGGGCATTTTATCAAAACTCTGTGGGAATGATTGCTTTAGGTGGGAAGAGAAGTGTAAGTCAAAGCAAAATTTATTTTTTACATTTAAAGCAAAACCAAACAAAAAGACATTCTAATATAATCACTTATTCAAAATAAAACAAAAATAGAAAAACAAATAAAATCAGTGTTGTTGTCTTTTTTTTAAACAGCATTTAGAAAGATTATTTAATTCAACCTTGGAATAATTGCTTTCTGTAAACATAGCATGCATCTCTTTTCATAATCAGATGCATGCTATGTACATGGAGATTGTCATCAGTCTAAACATGAAGTGAACTGGATTGCAGGTCTGTCTTTTCTGCCACAATATAGAGCACATTAATAGTGTACGCCTCCATAACTCTCCTTTTATTTTTTTTCTGATTTGTTTTGTATTCATTTTATCTTGGGGTAAGTCATTTTATCTGTGTAAGTCAACTAAGCTATGTTCCGGAAGAAGATAGAGTATAACAAACAAAAATTACTTTTTCTCTCAATACTTTTCTTTCTGGATTTATTTTTTCTCCATGAGAATGATTACTCTTACCTTAGGTTGTTTGCATAGGTAACGACAAATTTCTCCAATATATTGAAACACAGTCACATTATACTTTTTGCAGTCATTCCAAAATTGGCTTGCTGAGAATTTCTTCTTCAATACACAAGTAGCTCCTATGAGAAGAGGCAAAAAAGGGTACTATGTAAAAAGTTCAAGGGATTTTATGATCTAGCAGTGGCCATTTATATCAAGCTCATTTGAAAACATTAATCTTACAGTCCATATCTTGAGATTGAGAGTAAGGGGGTTAGTAAGACAGCTCCAATAAAAAGTTCACTGATGACTGCAGAACCTAACTTTAGCAACACTGTAGGTCACATGAATATGTCCAAAAGAAAAACTCTAATGATTTGACCTTCATCTTTACTTACTGTGGACACTGATCATATTCTAAATATGCTACTCTAAAAAGTTACTTTATAGTATTTTAGACATATAAACAGTAGTAAATTATCTCTATCCTACATAATAAAAGCCTAATATGCAAATTGTCCCCTTGGGTGGTCATTGCACTGGGAGTTCGACTGGGAGACCAGGAGTTCAACCATTCGCTATGATGTGCGCTGACCACCAGGGGGCAGCGCAGAACATGGGGGCATCAGTGATGTGGCACTGGCAGCAGGCAGCAGTGGAGGTGCTGTGGGCCCCAATGGGCCCCGATGAGAGTGGAGCCGCAACGAGATGGTGGAGCAGGTGATCAGGTGGCGCCAGGCCAATGTGGGTGCAAGCGGGGCCCGGATGGCGGTGACCAGTGGTGGCGGGGGGAGGGGCTGCCTCCCAGCTCCCAGGCACTGAGGGAGCTGGGTAGGTGTGTGTGTGTGGGGGGTTCCCTGCCCTGATCAATTGCCCTGCAGGCAGGTAAGGGTGTGGCGCCAGGCGGGGCTGTGGGGCTGGGAGCCTGGGGACATGAGCTGGGGCCCAATCCCCACAGGCCACCCGGAGGGACCCCACCCATGCATGAATTTGTGCACTGGGCTTCTAGCTTATATATAATTTCAGAACGAGCTGGTAACAGACACATATCCTCAACATGTTTATGAATGGAATCTACTGTGTCACAAGCGCCACCAACTGACTTATTTGGCATCTGGGGCACACTGCTGGTGAAGACAGCCTCAGCAATTCTTATTATGCCCTTAGCTTTCCAGTGTAAGTTTGTCACGCCTCCCTTCCTGAGACAGGGTCTATTTCCCAACCCTTCAGTTTTTGAATCCAGATGGGCTTGTGACTTGCTTGGATCAACAAAATGCAGGTGAAATGATCTATGTGACTTCCAAGGATAAGCCCTAAGAGCTGTGCAGCTTCCACATTCACTCTCTTTAAAGGTTTCTAATACCATTTAAGGAGGCCAGGGTAGACTATTAAAGGATGAGCGACCCCATGGAGAAGAAAGCCCAGTCAACAGCCAGCTCCATCCACATGGAAAACTCCTAGGGCACTGCTCTTTCCACTTTAGGAATACACTGAGAATATCATGAAATTGTGTACTTTTAATAAATTGTATAAATTATTAAATGGTATAATTACATAATATGCACACAATCATTCTGAATTCTACTGGTAGAGTTTCAAAATTTAAAAATACAAGTTCTAATTATTAGGCATTTTGAAAACGAATCATACAGAAAATAACTTACCTAACTCAATACATCCACCAATTCCCAGGATAGCTCCAGAACTATGATACAGAGGAAGGGTTATATAAATGATGTCATCACTAGTACAACCAAAAGCCCCCAATCCAGCAGCACCCTTTAAAGCCTGCAGCTGGGTAATCACAGCTGCTTTTGGTAGACCTGGGCGAAAAGAAAAAACACACATCCTTAATAGGAATGAAGTCTAGTCTCTCCAAGACATCCTTGAGGCTACCTAACCAAGGCCAACATAGTCCCTCAAGGCACAAAGAATGGAATTAGAGATGACAGCAACAGGATTTAGGAAAGCAGATGGATCACTGACACCATCCACTCAAGAAGCTGAGAACTAAGGGGAAGCCTTGAAGAAAGCTAATTAGCCCCCACAGAACCCCACAAAAGGCTCAGAAAGTTGCTTACCAGGTACCTCATGGAATAGAAGATTATTATGGAACTATAAATAGGGAGCTTTATAGAAATTCTGTATATGAAGCAATTACATTGACACAGAATTTATATATGTAAATCTCACCCCTTGTTCATCAAGATATCGCATAATGTTGTAGATCCCACAGACGTTAATGGTATGAAAACTGACCTCAATTCTTTTCTTAGTCAAATACACTCTGAATTGTTCCTGGGTCCCAGAATATAATATTTTCATGATCCTAGGAAAACAGGACTTGGCAGTAGTAAGAGTGGTAAGGAAATATTCAATATCATCCAAAGGGCTCCCTTAAAACCTGCGGAAAGGGCCTGTGAGCAGACTCTACTCCCATCATGTAGCTTTTTAAGTCCTGACTTGCTACATCACTTCCTAACTTGCACCAACACTTTCTTCATTATCAATAGTATACATTTTATTTTTTTGTGAAAATCTAATCATTTTTATGATATTAGGTGACATACTGATTGATATAAGTTCTCATATTTATTACCATTATAATCATTTAATTCATTTCTGGGTTTGAGTTATATAATAAAAGCCTAACATGCTAAGTGTCCGGTCACCTGGTCGTTCGTTCAACCAATCAAAGCGTAATATGCTAATGATATGTGAAGGCCGCTCAACTGCTCACTATCATGTGCACTGACCACCAGGGGGCAGACAGTCGACTGGTCAACCAGTAACTATGACATGCACTGACCACCAGGGGGCAGATGCTCCAATTGGTAGGTTAGCTTGCTGCTGGGGTCCAGCTGATCAAGACTGAGCAAGAGAGGCCGGACACTCCCTCAAGCCATCCCCTGGTTCCTCCCTGGCTGGCCAACCTCCCACATCCCTCCCTGGCCCTGATCATGCACCTGTGCCCTCTTGCAATCTGGGACCCCTCTGGGGGATGTCGGAGAGCCAGTTTTGGCCTGATCCTGCAGGCCAGGCCGAGGGACCCCTCTGGTCCATGAATTTGTGCACCAGGCCTCTAGTCAGTTTATATTAGAAAGAGAGAAAGAGAAATGCTTTTTATAAAAAAAAAATATATCAATTAAATCCTTACTGAGGCTCAGTGTGATTTTGTTACACCCTTTGATAGTTTGTATTCATAAAGCATGACATTATCTCTATGCCTAATTCTGTATGTTTCTCTGCTCTGGCCTCAATAAAACCTCATGGTGCTCAGGACCTTGATCTAAAAGAAGATGTTTGAATAATTTTCCCAGTGTAATAGGTCATTCACAAACTTATTGTGCAAGAATGTCAATATATGCTTTTGATATTTGTTTTAAAATTCAATAAAATAAAATAAAATTACAGCCCCAGATTGTTTCTTCCACACTGGTAGATGATCTGCGATTTATTCTCTGGAAAGGTAACTCTGGAAACAGCAGAAAAGAGAGACTGGACAAATAGGGGAAAGAAGAGAAAGTCTGTATACTCCTCCAGCTCTCTTTTGACCCTTACCTAGTTTTATCCTTCCAGATCCTTGTCTGAGGAATCTGAATAGCCCACAGTGAAAGCTGAGACACTAACAGTCATAAATCCCCCAACAAAGTGCCCTGGACACTGAAACCACCCAGTCCACAGGTCCCACCCAGGTACACAGAGCTCATCTAGTTAGCATGTGCTGTGTTTTTGTGTGTTCTGATGTCTGTACTTTTAAGTATTAACTGTCAGTCAAAAGTCACCAGATATTTGAGGAAATCCTCTATGGTAAAGGTTAGAGACCAATACGAACCCAAAACTAAAGGATGATGAAGAAAATGAAGACACGATAGAGAGGATAAATTTTCAAAAAGTTATTATAATTAATATTCCAAGAGATATGAGGATATAAAGTATCAATAACACAAAAATAGCCAAAAAAGGAATATTAAGAGAACACAAGGGTTAGAAGATAAATCTCTCAAAAAGTAAATCAAAAGATAAGAGAAGGAAAATAGATAGAAAAAATAAAATTAATAACTCAGCCCAGGAGGGCCAATATTCAAAAAGTTAGAGTTCTAAAGATAAAAGAATAAACAAACAAGCAAATATACTAGAAGGAAGGAATGAGGAGAAAGAACAGAAATAGACAAAGAAAGAGAAGGGAAGTATGACTTAAAATTTTTTTTCAAGTATCTAGAATTGTAAGACATGAATTTCTAGACTAAAAAGGTTTACAAATTTCCCAGCAAAAAGGATGAATAAGACCAGACTCCCTATAAGTCACTATGATGTTATAGACTAATGAAAACTCATAAAAGATTCTAAAAATCCTCCAAAAGAAAGAAAAATACCAATTTGCAAATAAAGAATAAGAAATCAGAAAGAAAAAGACTTCTTAATATGTATACTGAGAGTCACAAGATAATAGAGTATGTCTTCAAACTCCTGCACAAAAATCATTTCTAACCTAGCTTCTATACAAACAAGTGTAAGGGTAGAAAAAAGAAGACATTTTCAGACATGTGAGGATCAACCCTACCTCCTAAACACTCTTTATTACATAGCTATTGAAAGCACGGCAATGACAAAATGAAAAGTGAACCAGGAAACAAACTTAGAGATCTAAGAATTAGGGGGTCAGAAAAAAGAAGGGTTGAAGGGAATTCCTAGGAATACGGCGAAGAACGAAACCAGGACTACAAGAGAGTAACTGGTCAAGACTGAAGTAGAGTGAGAAAGGCTCTGGAAAAGAGATGGCCAAAATCATGGGCTTGATAAAATACAGACTATCCTTTCAGTTTCAAAGGCGAGTTACCTTTTTGACAAAGGGGTGAGCATGAACCACTTATATGTGCATAGGAAACCAGGCTAGCAAACAAAAACAGTGATTAATTTCAGGATGGAGGGAGTTTTATGTTAAAGGAAAGAAATACACTTATGCTACACTGTAGAGCTCAGCTAGAAATAGTGTTTAGTAAGTTATGATACTCATACTAATAGAGTCAAAATTTATGGTGAAATATTAGTGTGATGCTGGGGAGAGAAAGTGCCTGCACAAGAAAGAAATGAGTGGAGGAAGAGAGTGGTGATAAAAGAAAACAAAACCCTCATCCTCCCATGAGGAAAATCAGTAGATGCTTTTTAGTATGTATCTATTTATGTATCTAGTAAGATTCTATTTAGACATAGGGAAGTGTTTATATAAAGAAAGATACAAAAGTACTCAGTGTAGTTGGTTTGGTGAAGGAGGAGACTCTAAAACTTCTAAACTTTTCACCTCTGTGCTAAGTAATTTCAATACAAATAAATACCACAGGGAAAAATAGCAATGCCTTTGCTTTCAGCCTGTTGTGCAAATAGGTAAAACACACTGAAGAACAAAAGCTGTTCTCTGCGGGCTGGGGAGGAGGCTGCAGAGGCCAGGCCGTGGAGAAGATTGTTTTAAAGGCCAGAGTCACTTTCTATTTTTTCACAAGAAAACGGTCATAAAGATAAACCAGTTAATAATCTTCTGCAGGAATTTTTCAAAGTTGATCATTTCTAGAATTTCACTGTCTCTTTCAAAGTCCAAGTCAGACTGAATTTATGCTGTCAAGTGGGTACATACCAGCATTTTCCAGTTCACTTATCAAAGCCCATAAACATAGTAAAAAAATATAGTCTACTCTCTAACTTAAAAGAGATCATTGTTAGGTTCCAAGTAGAAATAAAATAAAATAAATAAAGTAAAATATAGGAAAAGAAAGGAAGGAACGAAGAAAAGGGAGGGAAAGGAAAGAAGAAAAAAGTAAAAAAAGTATGCTAGTTTTGCTTCCTGTGCACAAGAAATTAGTAACAGAATATTTTTAATATGTCTCATTCAAACCTCCAGTCATCTTCGAACTAATTAATTACAAAAGCTTCTTTAGCCTCTGAAATACCATTCGGTTTTTCCTAAGAATCAACTAAGTGTAACATTTCTTTTGAATGCTTAAGCAGTTTAATTATTATTATCATTATTCATGTGTGCATGTTATTACTGTTTGCCTAAAGAAGGAAGAGTTTAGTTATGTGATTCTGTTTTGTATTTTCTCCCAAACCTGCAAAAGTTAATGCCATTACTCATGCCAGAAATTTGCCCAAGACTGTTGTTCCCTTTTGGGTACTAAGAAAAAAAGTGAGTCATACCCGTTGTTCCAGAGGTGAAAATATAAAGAGACGGACTCTTGAGGTTCGAGGAAACATGGTGGCTGCGTGGGATCGGCGTGTCAGATGCTGTGCTCAGTTTTTCTGTGAGTGAAATTACGCCTCGTGGAACAGAATCTCTTACTGCCCAAACACTCATGTCTTCTGGGAGGCTGGGGAGGATTTCTTCTACAGCTTCAAGCAAATCTGAAAACCAAAGGATGAGGAATAGGTAAACAAAACAGAAATCTCAAACCATCCACCTTGGGTTTTCTTGGGTGTGTTGGAATAGAAATAAAATGTAAATACAATGCTAATTTCATTTTCATGTTGGGTAAGTAACATCAAAGTCATTTTTTTTTTCAATTGATTCCGGTTTTTATTTCCAAACAATTATTACTTTTTTTAAAAAAATTTCTTTATTGATTAAGGTATTACATATGTGTCCTTATTCCCCCATTACCCCCCACCTCCCATTAATGACCCCAGCCCTCTGTTGTCTGTGTCCATTGATTAGGCTTATATACATGCATATAAGTCCTTTGGTTGATCTCTCCCCCTTACCCCCACCCTCCCCTACCTTCCCTGAGGTTTGGTTGATGTTTCTCTGTCTCTGGATCTATTTTTGTTCATCAGTTTATGTTGTTCACTATATTCCACAAATGAGTGAGATCATGTGATATTTATCTTTCCTGCCTGGCTTATTTCACTTACCATAATGCTCTCCATCTCCATCCATGTTGTTGCAAATGGTAAGAACTCCTTTTTTACCATAGCATAGTATTCCATTGTATAGATGTACCACAGTTTTTTAATCCACTCATCTGCTGAAGGGCACTTGGGCTGTTTCCAAATCTTAGCTATGGTGAATTGTGCTGCTATGAACATAGGGGTGCACATACCCTTTCTGATTTGTGTTTCTAGTTTCTTAGGATATATTCCTAGGAGTGGGATTACTGGGTCAAATGGGAGTTCCATTTTTAGTTTTTTGAGGAAACTCCATACTGTTCTCCACAGTGGCTGCACCAGTCTGCATTCCCACCAGCAGTGCACGAGGGCTCCTTTTTCTCCGCATCCTCACCAACACTTGTCATTTGTTCATTTGTTGATGATTGCCATTCTGACAGGTGTGAGATGGTACCGCATTGTTGTTTTGATTTGCATCTCTCTGATGATTAGTGACTTTGAGCATGTTTTCTTATGTCTCTTGGCCTTCCTTCTGTCTTCTTTAGAAAAGTGTCTATTTAGATCAGTTGCCCATTTTTTGATTGGGTTGTTTATCTTCTTTTCGTTAAGCTGCATCAGTTTTCTGTAAATGTTGGAGATTAAAGCCTTATCGTTGATAACATTGGCAAATATGTTCTCCCATGCAGTGGGCTTTCTTGATGGTCTCCTTTGCTGTGCAAAAGCTTTTTATTTTGATGTAGTCCCATTTGTTTATCTTCTCTTTAGTTTCCATTGCCCTAGGAGCAGTATCAGTGAAGAAATTGCTTCAACATATGTCAGAGATTTTTTTGGCTGTGGGTTCCTCTAGCATTTTTATGGTTTCTCGTTGTATGTTTAAGTCCTTGATCCATTTTGAGTTTATTTTTGTGCATGGTGTAAGTTGGTGGTCTAGTTTCATTTTTTTGCGTGTATCTGACCAATTTTCCCAACACCATTTATTGAAGAGACTGTCTTGACTCCATTGTACGTTCATGCCTTCTTTGTCAAATATTAATTGAGCATAGTGATTTGGGTCAATTTCTGGGTTCTCTATTCTATTCCATTGATCTATATGTCTGTTCTTGTGCCAGTACCAGGCAGTTTTGAGAATAGTGGCTTTGTAATACAGCTTGAAATCTGGTATTGAGATCCCACCTACTTTGTTCTTCTTTCTCAGGATTGCGGTGGCTATTCGAGGACTTTTTGTATTCCAGATGACTTTTTGGAGAGTTTGTTCAAGGTCTGTGAAATATGCCATTGGTATTTTAATGGGTAGTGCATTGAATCTATAGATTGCTTTGGGTAGTATGGACATTTTAATGATGTTGATTCTCCTAATCCATGAACATGTTTATGTTCTTCCATCTGTTTATGTCTTCCTCTATCTCTTTTTTCACTGTCCTGTAGTTTTCTGCGTATAGGTCTTTTCCCTCCTTAAGTTTATTCCTAGGTTTCTTAATTTTTTTGGTGCGATGGTAAATGGGATTGCTTTTTTAGTCTCTCTTTCTGTGAGTTCACTATTGGTGTATAGAAATGCCCTAGATTTCTTGGTGTTAATTTTGTATCCTGCTACATTGCCGAATTCATTTATTAAGTCTATTAGTTTTTTGATGGAGTCTTTCAGGTTTTTTAAGTACAATATCATGTCATCTGCAAGTAAAGACAGCTTTACTTCTTCTTTTCCAATTTGGATGCCTTTTATTTCTTCTTCTTGTCTAATTGCAATGGTTAATACTTCCAGCACTATGTTGAATAGGAGTGGTGAGAGTGGGCATCCTTGTCTTGTTCCTGTTCTTAGGGGAAATGGTTTTAGTTTTTGCCCATTGAGTGTGATATTAACTGTGGGTTTATCATATATAGCTTTTATGATGTTGAGGTATGATCCTTCTATTCCCACCTTGTTGAGAGTTTTTATCAAGAAAGGGTGTTGGATTTTGTCAAATGCTTTTTCTGCATCAATTGGTATGACTATGTGATTTTTATCTCTCAGTTTGTTTATGTGATGTATCACGTTTATTGATTTGTGGATATTGTACCATCCTTGCATTCCTGGGATAAATCCTACTTTGTCATGGTATATGATCTTTCTGATGTAGTGCTGGATCCGATTTGCTAGAATTTTGTTGAGGATTTTGGCATCTATGTTCATGAGGGATATTGGCCTGTAATTCTCTTTCATTGTGTTGTCTTTATCTGGTTTTGGTATTAGGGTGATGCTGGCTTCATAGGAGCTTGGTAGTGTTCCTTCCTCTTGAATATTTTGGAATAGTCTGAGGAGGATAGGTTTTAGTTCTTCCTTGAATGTTTGGTAAAACTCCCCTGTGAAGCTGTCTGGTCCCGGGCTTTTATTTGCTGGAAGCTTTTTGATGACTGCTTCAATTTCTTCTATAGTTATCGGCCTATTGAGATGTTTAGATTCTTCCTGATTGAGTTTTGGAAGGTTATATTTTTCTAGGAATAACTCTATTTCCTTCAGGTTGTCCAGTTTGTTGGAATAGAGTTGTTCATAGTATTTTTTAAGAATCCTTTGTATTTCTGTGGGGTCTGTTATTTCACCTCTTTCATTTCTGATTTTGTTTATTTGGGTCTTCTCTCTTTGCTTCTTGGTGAGCCTGGCTAGAGGCTCATCAATCTTGTTTATCCTTTCAAAGAACCAGCTCTTGGTTTTGTTGATCTTTTGTATTGCTTCTTTGGTCTCAATGTCTTTTATCTCTGCTCTGATCTTTATTATTTCCTTCCTTCTGTTTCAATGGGATCAACTGAAAGGTAAATCTAGCCATCATTTATTTTAATCAACACAAATAGGCCAATTCAAATTGAATTTTGAAGAAGCCATTATCCAGACTATGTTTTTTTTCCCAATTAAAAGAAATGTGTATATATTTTTTAGAAAGGGGACAAGATTTGGGGTTAGAAAACCCTGGATTGGACCCCAGCCCCACTATTTACTGACTGCATGATTTTATTTTATTAATTTTTAAAATTGATGTTTTAGATAAAGGAAAGTGCGGGGGCGGGGGAGATCAATTGCTCTCTGCACACGCTCTGACCAGGGATCGAACCCACAACCTGGGTATGTGCCCTGACCGGGGGTCAACCCGCCACCTTTTGGTATACAGGACAACATTCCAACCAACTGAGCCACACCAGCCAGGGCTTAAGTAAAACTATTTCTAAACTCTGCTTTAAATCTAAATTCAGGACACTGCATTAAACATTGTCCTTGAAATACAACTTAGTAGCTCCAGAAAGCCATCTGCCTGTCACTGTTTAGTTCATCCACAATGAAATACATTTGGGAGAACCCCTGATCACTATGGAATCACAAGATCATTATAGGTTAGAGACCATTTCAGAGCCCAAAGTTTAGTGAGGAGATTTAAAGATGTAAAACATGCCTGGTCAGAATGCTCAAGTGCATGCAAATATGGACCTTTCCACCTAAGCAATTATATTTATTCCAATGCTTTTGTGTCTTTTTTTAAAACATATATAGTTTTTGATTTCAGAGAGGAAGGGGGAGCGAGAGAGAGAGAGATAGAAACATCAATGATGAGAGAGAATCATTGATTGGCTGCCTCCTGCACCTCCCTACTGAGGATCGAGCTCACAACTGAGCCCTTGACCAGAATCGAACCTGGGACCCTTCAGTTCGCAGGCTAATGCTCTATCCACTGAGCCAATCCGACTAGGGCTATTCCAATGTTTTAACAAAACTTTAAAAATAGTCACAAGATATATTCTGGTTTGAAGTTGAATCAGGGTCCTGCATTAAACATTTTCCTGGAAATGTGAGTCACTATCCAATTATATAAAAAAAGCCATCTGTCAGTCACTGTTTAGTTCTCCTATAATAAAAGACATTTGCAAAAAACTCATGATTTCCTTCCTCAAAATCTATAACCCAGATTGATCTCAAAGAGGCAGCAATAGAAATATGTCAAATGGGACAAGGCAGTTCACAAATAAAATCTGCAAGAAAATGAGGGAAACACAGAAAACGGTAAGGGGTAGATATGTCATAGGTGGTAGGCAGATTGGGACTTGACATTTTTGTGTGTTTTTTGTCTCCCAAGGATATTTTTCCCATTGATTTTCAGAGAAAGTAGAAGGGAGGGAGAGAGGAGGAGAGAGAGAGAGAGAGAGAGAGAAACACTGATGTGAGAGAGACACATGGACTGGTAGCCTCCCGCATGTGCCCCACTATATATTCTTTTTTCTCTACTGAGAACAGTGGTTCTCAACCTTTCCAATGCCACAACTCTTTAATAGAGTTCCTCATGTTGTGGTGACTCCCAACCATAAAATTATTTTCGTTGCTACTTCATAACTGTAATTTTGCTACTGTTAATGAATCGTAATGTAAATATCTGTGTTTTCCGATGGTCTTAGGTGACCCTGTTAAGCAGTTCTCAACCTGTGGGAACCACTGCTGTAGAGACTAAGACCATCGGAAAACACAGATATTTACATTACGATTCATTAACAGTAGCAAAATTACAGTTATGAAGTAGCAACGAAAATAATTTTATGGTTGGGAGTCACCACAACATGAGGAACTCTATTAAAGAGTTGTGGCATGGAAAGGTTGAGAACCACTGACTTAGAACAAACAGGAAATGTTGCAATGCTTGTATATCACTTGAAAAAGTATACATAATTACATTCTTTGAGGTGTGTATATATATATATACACACACACATACATATATATATATATCAATAATAATAATCTCTTTCATTTTAAAGCAGTTTATAAATTTCAGTGTTTCCCCATATATTACCTATGTGATTCTCACCGCGGCCATATCCGCATTTTAAAGGTGAGGAAGGAATAGTTACAGGGGCAGGTAATCTCCTCTAGCTCAGACCTCTAGGAGAGGCAGTGTGGGGGTGTAGCCCAGGTTTTCTGATGCTAAATCTTAAGAGCTTGTTGGGTGCATGTTTGTCCTCCTTTCTGCTCCTTTTTATTCCCTCATCTCCATCTTTTTCCTCCCCCCTCTCTCACTTTCCATCTGTCCATCTGCTTTCTTTCAGCACCTTTTACACCTCAGCTATGCTATGATTCACAGCAAAGCAATGCAATGGTAAAATTTTATTAGCCAATTTACAAATAGATATTTGTGTGGCTTTGGGGAATGGGCCAAGCACAGTAATGTAACCTCTTTGAGTTGAGAAAGTTTGTTTTGTTCACTGATACAGTCTCAGAATTTAGCACAAAGGAGATGCTCAATAAATATTCATTGCCTGGATGAGTGAAAGACCTAACAAAAAACTTTGAGGTACATATGGGCATTCAGTAACATTTTTACTTACAAATTTTTGCCAATAAATTGTCCCTCTACTGTGTATTTGGTAACTGATTTTGAGAATAAATGTATCAATGGAATTTCTTTGTTATTTTATATCAATGTTGCTAAGTGCTAGAAGCATGACACCCCAAAAGCACAGTGTTTTAGACACACTAAGCATCCACAACCCAGGTACATGCCCTCGACCGGGAATCGAACCTGAGACTCTTTGGTCCCAGGATCGATACTCTAACCACAGACCCACACTGGCCAAGGCAGGACTTGAAACTTTTACAATGTTTATATCTATAACAAATCCACACAAAAGAAACTGTAAGAGTCCAGAGAAAGTATTCAGTTCTAGTGAGCATACACAGGAAGCTGCCACATACAGATTGCTCTGCTAAGACAGAGAAGTGAAATATCACAAGGAATGCTGGGGGAAGAACAAGTCCCAAATAAATGAAAAAGCAAGACAAGCAGTAATCTAGACTTCCTATTTTCCTTTAACTTTTAGTACTAAATTTTGGTTTAGTCACTCTCACTGGCACTTTGCCCTGTGTAAGTACAAGTCTCTGGACGGACTCACTTCATTATCTTAATTTCAAATCTCTCACCTGTAATTGTAAATTAGCAGCATACACTTCTATGTGTTCTGAATGACATGTCTATATAAATTGACAAAATAAGTGCAAATTGAGTTACACTATGATTCATTTAAATTATGACCCCAAATCTTTGTTGAAATTATTGTCTAAAGAAACAGTGAGCATTTACAAAGAGTGATGACTTTTACAGGAAAAAGGAAGCAAGCAGGTTCCTAAGAATCTGAGGAGATACAATTTTAACTTTCTTCATACGTTAAAAGTAAATTGACCTAGCTGAGCCTTTTAGAATTTTTAAGTAGAATTTTATCTAACAAAAGCATTTCTGCAATAGTGGTAGGAAATGTGGGTGAAAATAGTGAAGATTGAAATAAAAAAGTGAAATATTATGTAGGTGATAAAAGAATTATTATTTACTTACCACTGTCAATCTTTTATAGTAAGAAGTAAAGTTTTAGTGTTATTTGGAAATTAAGTTCTGAATATTAGGTCTTGACAAAAAGTAGCATTTTAAAAAATACTTCAAGGAAACTTGGCTGTGTTTCATCAAGTTTTACTCTTTAGTGAAGTGTACTGCCATTGAAATCTCTAGAACTGTAAGAGCCTCAAAAGAATGACATGTGCTCTCTTCCATGCTTTGGCTGATTGCCCCTGGCCACATACACCATAGGGACTGCATAAGGGTAGATATCTCATCAGAGAATTGACCTCTGCTCCTGGGATTCACTGTACATGCAGGTCTTGAAAGTAAACAACCATAAGAGAATGAGATAGCTGAGACCCTTAACAAAGTCTACATTGCAGGAGAAGGCTCAATCTCTCTTTGCAAAGCAATAGGGTCTTCCACTGTTTCTCACATTGTAAGGCACTATGTTAGGTGGGGTTGCAGCACAAAACCAGGTCTCTCCTTACAGTCCACTAGTACTTTTTGTACAAATTAATTTCTTGTTTCTACATTATTATTATATATCTTATTCAAATTTGAGAGGCTATAAAATCAGTGAGTTACTCATACTGTATTAAAAACTCTTCAAATTACCCTATTCTATGTAAAACAAGCTAATATTTTTAAAGGTATTGCTTGTAGCTCTTAACACATTGCCAAACATTTCAACTTTAAAACTATGCATTAATAAAACTAATACAATACTCAATTACAAATGGTCAACTTGAGTTTTCCATTATTGCAAAGCAATATTCACACAGAATCCACAGTGAAATTACAATTTCACCACATACTTATAACTACCATCCTATTAGAGCAACACTTCAGGTTTTTCATGGAATGCATGAGCAGGCTACAGTTTCTAAGAAAACTGACCCATAAGTAAGCAAAAGCAGTTCATATGGTGATGTAGATACTAATACCTCACATCAGGCCTGAAACTCATTTCGTCATAAATAATGTGTCAGCTATTTTTACAAACATGAGTTTATTAACAATCATCATAATCCCAGGAAGTGCCCAGAAGCACATCTTTCAATTGTGATTACACACTGTTCCTTGAAACAATTTTATTAACCGCCCTGAATACATGCACATAAGTTTGTAAGTTTGGTTATGTGTTTTCCTCTCAGCTGTTCCCACATCTTTTGGGGAACAGGCAGGCAAAAGTGTACAAGAAAATAAAAAGTAAAACACTTTGGTATTATTTATAATACATTGATTGCCAATGAATAATTATTACTCAAATGGGAGCACAGTGACATAATGTGCCTGGTTTACCATTTTTCAGTGACAAAATAGTGAAAATTAGAAAAGGAAATCCATAAAAAAAAAATCTATCTAGACACAATTAGATTAATTAGTACATAAATTATATCTTTTTAAAAAGGCAATTCCAAGATGGCATTTTTGTAAGGTTCAGATCCCAATAGGGCTATTTGCCACAAGCCTTTTGGTAATAAATGAAAGATTCCCCCTCTTCTTGGCCAGAGAATAGAGAACCATCTAGCTCCTAACCTGTGTCTGAGAGCATTCCAGCCCTGGTCTCTGAGGGCTGGGAAGCAGATATGACTACACTGTTACTAGGGAGGACGGAACTGGCTTAAAACCAGTTTACTGGGGTCATGTGACATGTGCCTGGATCTCCCTTCATACAGCCTTCTGCCCACAGCAAATCCCATACTAGGAGATTCGGGAGCAAAGACTTTGCATATATGTCTCTGCCACTATGCAATTAAAAATAATTATGGTAACCATTTACTGAATATATACTATGGTTCAGGCACTCTGTTGTGTCCTTTATATTTAAGTCACATAAGACCCAATGATATTCATTGGTCATCAGCAATGTGTTAGCAGTCAGTCAATGGCAGAGTTAGGATTCAAGCCCATGTTTGCTGAGTCCGAGATGTGTATTTCTCCCATTTAGCCTTACAGCTTGTCTGAGGAAACACAGCCTCCCTTTAAATTGTTTTTGCTCCTGCCAGTACTCAAGCATCATGCCCCTACACTAAATACAAGGCCAGCAGGTAGTGCAAATAAGAACATCAGGTCCAGTGTCTCTATGGTCAGTAAAGAATAAATGGTGCATCATCTGTGCTTCAAACACGGCCTTTGCCAGCTTGTGGACCGTGAAGCCACTTAAACTTCCTATCAAAGTCAGTTGTGTTCTTTTGGAATGGCAGTAATTCTTGACCTAAGCTGAATCTAAAATAGGAAAAAAAATGGCAAAACAATGATTCATTCTACTAAGTATAAGAAAAAGTATAGAAATTCCCTGAAAATGAAAATAGATTTGTCAGGATATCATAGTACATGGATTAAAAAAAAAAATAAAAGTTCACACAGGCCATTTTATCTATCTGAATATATATTACTCTCTACAAAATTTAAAGGGTCTTTATTTTTCCTCTAACTCATCCTCTTGGTCTGTAAAAACAGATGACTTTATGGTTAAAAGTCATTTGAAGAATTATAATGGCTCGATTGTTAACTGGAACATTTGTCCTGCACATTCTGAATGCAACAGTTCACAAAACTAAAGGGCAGGGCTTCGTGCATTATTTTAAGTTTATTGAGCTGACACAGGATTTTTACTTCTTGTGAACAGAAATCCAAAACCCTTATGAACATGTAGACACAAAATACTATTGAACCTAAAGTAAAAGACTTCAGGGTAATATGAACATAATTTCTTAGTTACATATAATTATAATGACTTAATATGTGACAAAGGAGAGACAAATATATATACCTGAAAGTATATCTGAAATCTTGTGGATGCTTAGTGTGTCTAAAACACTGTACTTTTAGCACTTAGCAACATTGACATAAAATAACACAACAAAGAATTCCATTGATATATCTATTCTCAAAATCAGTTACCAAACAGACAGTAGAGGGACAATTTATTGGCAAAAATTTGTAAGTAAAAATGTTACTGAATGCCCATATGTACCTCAAAGTTTTTTGTTAGATCTTTCACTCATCCAGGCAATGAATATTTATTGAGCATCTCCTTTGTGCTAAATTCTGAGACTGTATCAGTGATCAAAACAAACTTTCTCAGCTCAAAGAGGTTACATTACTGTGCTTGGCCCATTCCCCAAAGCCACACAAATATCTATTTGTAAATTGGCTAATAAAACTTTACCATTGCATTGCTTTGCTGTGAATCATAGCATAGCTGAGGTGTAAAAGGTGCTGAAAGAAAGCAGATGGACAGATGGAAGGTGAGAGAGGGGGGAGGAAAAGAAACAGTGTGAGGGTGGTAGTAAGGAAAGGGGAGAGGAAGAGAAAAGATGGAGATGAGAGAATAAAAAGGAGCAGAAAGGAGGACAAACATGCACCCGACAAGCTTTTATGATTTAGCATCAGAAAACCTGGGCTAAAAACCAAGATGGCGGCATAGGTAAGCACCTAAACTGCTGCCTCGCACAACAACTTCAAAACTACAACTAAAAGATAGAACAAACACCATCCAGAACCACAGGAAAGCTGGCTGAGTGGAAATTCTACAACTAGAAGGAAAGAGAAAAGCTCATGGAAAATTGGAAGAACAGCAAAGGGTTGAGGTATGGAGACACGCACGCAGAGAGAAAGGGCGGCTGAGAGCCTGGCTGACTTTCTCTAGTGAGACATGCACGCTCAGAGAGGAAGGGCAGCTGAGAGCCTGGTTGACTTTCTCTGGTGGGAGGGGGAAGGAAGCCCCCAATTGCACTGAACCCCAGTTCCGACTGCACTGAACTCCAGTTCCAGGCGAAACCCCGTGGACCCAGGCTCATAAGGGGGGATTCTGGAGTGTCAGGTAGAGAGAAAGGCACTCGGAGGGGGAGCTGAGGAGGGCAGGGGTCTGTAGATGCATGCACGCGCGCAAGTGCGCGCAAAGATTGCGGAGGTTGCCACAGGCTTTTCCTAGCAGAAGGGAGTCGGAAGCTCCTGACTGCACTGAGCCCCAGTTCTGACTGCACTGATCACTAGTTCCAGGAGAGCCCCTGGGGACCCACACTCTTGTGGGGAGAATCTGGACTATCAGTCGGAAACTCGGGAGCCGGGGAAGGCAGAGGTCTGGAGGTTCTGCGCAAGTGCAGGGCTGACAGGAAGCCAAGACTGTCTGCTCCGCTCTGAAACTCCACCCCATCCAAGCTGAGCACAGAGGCTTTTGCAATTTGGCAAGTCTAATCCTATAAGGCTGTCTCCAGCACCGAACTTCTCCCAACATAGACACAGCTGATCCGCACAGCCAACTGGCCTGGAGGTCAATTCCTCCCAGTGATACCAACAACAATCAAGACTTAACTACAACAAGGCTGTACACACAGTCCACAAAGGGGTGCACCAAGAGTGTCCACCTCAGGTTAACTGGGCCATATAGGAAACCTAGCATACAAAACTACCCTACCAACTCAGGGAAGCAGTGAAAATGCAGAGACAAAGAAACAGATCACAAATGAAAGAAATGGAGGAAAACAAACAACTGGATATAGAATTCAAAACCAAGGTTATAAGGCTTTTCAAGAATATCCTAGAAAAGGCCGATAAATATAATGAGACCCTCGAGGATATGTAAAAGGACCAACTAGAAATTAAACATACACTGACTGAAATAAAAAATATTATACAGAGACCCAACAGCAGACTTGAGGAACACAAGAATCAAGTCAAGGAATTGAAATACAAAGAAGCAAAAAACACTCAAAGAATCCAAAAAGTTGAAGATAGTGTAAGAAGCCTCTGGGACAACTTCAAGCATACCAACATCAGAATTATGGGGGTGCCAGAAGAAGAGAGAGAGCAAGATACTGAAAACCTATTTGAAGAAATAATGACAGAAAACTTTCCCCACCTGGTGAAAGAAATAGACTTACAAGTCCAAGAAGTGCACAGAACCCCAACCAAAAGGAATCCAAAGAGGACCACACCAAGACATATCATAATTAAAATGCCAAGAGCAAAAGACAAAGAGAGAATATTAAAAGCAGCAAGAGAAAAACAGTTAATTACCTACAAGGGAGCACCTTTGTAGGTAATTAACTGTTACCTATACGACTGTCAGCTGATTTCTCAACAGAAACTATGCAGGCCAGACGGGAGTGGCAAGAAATATTCAAAGTGATGAACAGCAAGAACCTACAACCAAGATTACTCTACCCAGCAAAGCTATCATTCAGAATTGAAGGGCAGATAAAGAGCTTCACAGATAAGAAAAAGCTAAAGGAGTTCATCACCACCAAACCAGTATTATATGAAATGCTGAAAGGTATTCTTTAAGAAAAGGAAGAAGAAGAAAAAAGTAAAGATAAAAATTATGAACAACAAATACATATCTATCAACAAGTGAACCTAAAAATCAAGTGAATTAAAAATCTGAGGAACAGAATAAACTGATGAATATAATAGAATCAGGGGCATAGAAAGGGAGTAGACTGTTAATTCTCAGGGGGAAAGGGGTATGGGAGGGTGTGCTGGAAGAGACTGGACAAAAATCGTACACCTGTGGATGAGGACAGTGGAGGGGAGCTATGGGGGGAAAAAGGAGAAACAATTGTAATAATCTGAATAAAGATTTATGAAATTAAAAAAAAAAAAGAAAGAAAACCTGGGCTACATCCCCACACTGCCTCTCCTAGAGGTCTGAGCTAGAGGAGATTACTTGCCCCTGTAACTATACCTTCCTCACCTTTAAAATGCGGATATGGCCGCGGTGAGAATCACATAGGTAATATATGGGAAAACACTGAAATTTATAAACTGCTTTAAAATGAAAGAGATTATTATTAGCATTGTTGCTAAGTATATTAAAGAATATAATTACATATACTTTTTCAAGTGATATATAAGCATTGCAGCATTTCCTGTTTGTTCTAAGTAAAGAAAAAGAATACATAGGTAGATGACAACTTTGGCAGTGGGTATTACTAGCAATAATAATCAGAGTTGAAATATTGGGGGAAAAGAGTAGGTTTAACCTAAGATTATTTAATTTTCTATAAATACTGAAATTTTGTAGTGAAATTTAAAATGCTACTTGACACATCTTCTAAACCAAATTACACAGATATAAAACTTTTTTTGCAAGTATTTTAAAAATATATATTTATTGATTTTTTACAGAGAGAAAGGGAGAGGGATAGAAAGCTAGAAACATCGATCAGCTGCCTCCTGCACACCCCCTACTGGGGATGTGCCTGCAACCAAGGTACATGCCCTTGATTGGAATCGAACCTGGGACTCTTCAGTCTGCAGGCCGACACTCTATCCACTGAGTCAAACCAGTCAGAGCTTTGCAAGTATTTTTGAGTCTTCTATGAAAAGAAAGGAATTCTAATTTTATAAACATTTGATTGTTTTCTAGTTATCTGTGTATTTAAAACCTGATGTCTTAATATTTGTAACTTTTGCTTTACTATTTTTACATAAATGGAATGCATATATTTTTCATAGTTATATCCTAAGGGGATTGACAGCCATAGAAACCTCTGGACATACGGGTAGCAGATCTTACATTGGAGAGCAGGTTTTGAGTATTTGCTCTGAAACTTACTAAGTTGTGTCATCTTAGTCACCTAGGTGAATTTCTTTCCCTCTCCATCTCCAAAATATACTTCTGCATCTGCCTCACAGAATCACTGGGAGTGCCTTTTACAGAATCAGCCTCGAGTAAATGCCAACAGTTGATATTTTTGTTAATGATAATAATAACAAAAGTAAATACATTTTCAGAATTTAGCACAAACAGAGGCTCAACAAATAGTCATTGCCTGGATGAATGAAAGACCTAACAGAGAACTTTGAGGTACATTTGAACATTCAGTAACTGTTTTACTTACAATTTTTGTGAATAAATTGTCCCTCTGCTGTCTATTTGGTAACTGAACAAGCTTTTTCCTTTGGCTTGTTCCTGGAGACAGAATTACTGGACACCTGCCATGACTGAAACTTTACCTATCACCATGAACATTACCTGGCCTGTCGGTAAAAACCTTTTTGAAACTGATTCTATAATACTTCTAAAAAATAAAACTTTGCTAAGACATGCCAAAGTAAAGTGTTTAAGGTCCTATTCCAAACAAATTCCTTACTAGTCTTTCTTATAGCTAACACCAAATTAGGTTGTAGCAGCAAAATCCAAATGAGATCCCTTATCAAAAGCTTGGATGACTCCATAATAATAACAGCAATTATTTCAATTCACTGAGGATCTAGTTAGTACATACCAGGCACTCAGCTGGCCACTTTACAAAAACTATGTCATTTACTTTTGAGAATTACACTGTGAAGTAGATAGTATTATCACCATCAACTAAGCAAATGAGCCCAGGGCAGCTAATCTTTTTAAAAATATATATATATTTTATTAATTTCAGAGAGGAAGGAAGAGGGAGAGAGAGACAGAAACATCAATGATGAGAATCATTGATTGGCTGCCTCCTGCACGCCCCCTACAGGTGATCGAGCCCGCAACACAGCTATGTGCCCTTGACCGAAATGGAACCTGGGACCTTTCAGTCCACAGGTGGATGCTCTATCCACTGACCCAATCCGGCTAGGGCTAGGGCAGCTAATCTCATCTTTGCTCACACAGCTAAGAAGTGACAGACCATAAATGAAATCCAAGTCTGCTTATCTCAGTCTAAAGCACTTGATTGGTCTTTCTACCTCCATATACTTACTCTCCCTGGAGATATAATGATTTAACTGTTCATCTCAATCAGAAATATCCAATGATAATCTAAGACTGCTGAAATTTATTCTAAAATCTATATGTATACATTGTTCACTGATTACACTCAAGATGCCAAGAAATACAGTATTTTTAGGTTAAAAGCTTCAAATACAGAAAGTGACTGTAATATAAGCTATGTCTTAAAAAAATATATAGAATTGTCCCATCTTTGAAAAACTTGTAATTTATATATTTTGAAGGTATGCTAAAAAGAACTTTAGTAAGATTTAAGGTTGATTTCTCCAGCTACCTTCTTATTGACAAATTGACTAAATGGTTCTTTCTTAAAACTCCAGCATCCTAAAGTGGCTTTGATCTCTAAAAAATAAAATCAGTTATTGGCAAGCAAAAGAAAAGCAGGCACAAGTAAAACTGAAAAATTAATAGGTCCTAATTAAGTAACAACCCAGTCAACAGCAAAGCTTGAATACTCTACTTTGAGAGGTAACCAGGCCTATGCATGTTAAAAGGCCCTCAGGAGATGCTATGAGATATTTCTCAGGTTGGCCTTAACAACATGGTTTTAGAAATCTTTTCAGAGATACTGTCTCGCTTTTCTAAAGAGAATTTATGGCTTTATCAGTTTTTAGCATAATTTGAGGTTTAGATTTGCTCCAGAACCTGCAATCTAGATTAGAATGATACATAATATGGGAAGTGGAATACATCAGAGTATATCCAGAGATGAACTGTGATTTCTTTTTCCTGCTGCACTCCCATTATCAATTGCCCCTGCACAAGTGGTAAACGTTGTTTCACCATGTTATCAAAATTGTGTGACTCATTTATACTACTTATTGCTACAGTTCAGAGAATAAGTATCATTTTTCATAGTTTGATTTTACTTTATCATGCAACCCATCTTTAGCAATTAGGCATTCAACCAAGACTTTTCTCCTTAGATCAGTGTCAACATGTGCCGGTATATCCAAAGCCTGAATCCAAAGGGAGGGGAACAGAATGTAAGCAAGCAAGCAAGCTGTACATTTACACAATGGAATACAACTCAGTTGTTAAAAAGAAGGAAATCTAACCCTTTGCGACAGCATGGATGGACCTGGAGAAAATGATAAGCTAAGTGAAATAAAGCAGAGAAAGACAAGTACCATATGATTTCACTCATATGTGGAATCTAATGAACAAAATAAAGTAACAAATAGAAAAAGACTCATAGATAAAGAACAAACTGACAGCTGTCAGAGGGCAGGGAAGTTTCAGGGCTGGATGAAAAGCTTAAGGGATTAAACAAACAAAAAACTCACAGTCACAGATAATAGTACAATTATTAACAGAGGGAAAGAGAGGTGGGGGAAGTGGAAGAGCATAAAGGGGTGGAGAAATAAATGGTGATGGGAGGAAACTTGATTGGGGTGGTGAACACGTAATACAATATACAGATGATGTATTATAGACTTGTACACCTGAAATCTGTAATTTTATTAACCAATGTCACCTCAATAAATTCAATAAAAAATGGTGCTTGCTATTTTTCTAAAAGAAAAAGAAAAAGAAATGATATACAGAGGGGGGCAGGGGAAGAGAGAAAGAGGTCTTAGAGTCTGCCAAGAACCCGCCCACTGGCTGGGAGGTGGGTGCACAACCTTGCTAGGCAAATCCTAGCTTGCAGGCAGTGCAAAATAAGAGTAGACATGAAGATAGGAATTCATGCACCTCAGGTTAAAAATATTTGTTCTGCGAATATAGTCAACCTTGACAATGTTACTATTAGAGACAGGTGGGTATTCCACAATGAAATCAAGATATCTTTACTACTCATCAAATACATTTTTCAGATCTGATCAAATCTAGAACTGACTGAGTTCTAAGTCTCTGTGCTTTTGTACTCAATGAATCTATAATAAACAGCAGTAAAATTGCCCTCTTCTCAAAACAGAAGCAGAGATTTCATAAGTTTTCCAAAGCTGTCCTGTTATTTACTAATCTACCACAGAGTAAGTGGGAGAGGATGGCATTAAACCACCAGAGGTAGAATTGTAAAATTCTTTTGTAACATGCAAACTTCATCACACACCCAAAGTATTAGTTGTGCACTGTTCTAACAAAAAAGGGGGATGGCGTGGAGAATAGGGAGGGCTGACATTCTGCAGCAGAGGACACCCCATACCTACCTGCGCCCACCACCAGGGCCCGAGGCTCACAGCTGCGGATGCAATGCAGGAGGGAGTTGGACCGAATGTTGGAGTTGAGGAAGGCCACCACGCAGCCCAGCTTGGCCAGGCCAAACCACACGTGGACAAAGTCGGGCTCATTGCTCATCAGCAGAGCCACAGTGTCCCCCTTTTCCAGCATGGAATGGTTCAGGAAGACGTGGGCCACGCTGCTGCTCCTTTTGTCCACATCCTCATAGGTATAGATGTCTCCCTCATACACGATGAAGGGTTTCTGGGGCTGCTTCCTGGCACGGCTCAAAAATGTATCCAGGACAGTGACCAGTTCCCCTTTCCGACGGTACAGCTCTATCCGAATTCCACAGCGTATCACCTTCAGCAGGAACCAGAAGTCCTTCCAGAAGTAAGGGAACAGGAGTTTCTGCAGGAAGTGCAGTAAGACTATTCCCGCCCCAAGTCCTGATGCCCATGACAGCAGCATGGGGGCCACGGGCCAGGAGGCCGCTCTGATCCCAGCCCTGACAGTGTCCTTCTCTTCCAGGCCAGTCCTCAGCGCTCAGGACTGGTACCTGCACTTCTTACCAGCCTTTGAGGGGTGGGAGCGGGGTTGTGGAGCTTCTGAAACAGAGTTAGAAGTTTGCAAAGAGAAGCCTGCACAGAGGGATACCGGGAATAAGGCTTGAGACACCTGGTGGCTGGGTAGAGAGCGCTGGATTCAGGCGAAATTAACGCAGGCAGCCGCCAGGGGCCTCGGAGTCCAGCCCTGCGCCCTGGCCTTGGCAGCCCGGCGGCGGCTGACGCTGAACAAGCCCCAGGTCAGGAGAAGGGAGACCAGGAGCCAAAGCTCTCCTCGGAGTAGTTCTTCCAGCGACTGCGACTTGGAGGCTTTATTGGAACCTGGAGAAACTGGGGAGGCGACAGCTGAGAAATCAGAGGCTTCTGTCCAGACACGTCAGAATCCGAGGAGGGTTTCGGGACCGCGCCACCGTCCCGCGTGTGACCCCAAGGCCCACGGGATCGCGGCTCTGCAGCGCTCCGAACTCCCCTCGGACGCACCGGGTCTGGGCGACCTGCTCCGAAGTCAGTGCCGCGCCAGCTGGAAGGAGGTGCCTCGGTTCTCGGCCGCAGCTCCCCTCCCAGTAACCTTGGGGCTGGTTTATCTCTGCTCTGAACTGCGGTGGGTGTCGTCCGCCTGCCTCCCGCCTCCTGGCTCCGGGCCAACCCCAGCTCCTCCTCGCCTCCGGGCTGGCAGGGGACAGGACAGGCCCATGGAGGGAAAGGCAGGGATGCCAGAGGACGTGACAAAGGATCGAGGAGAACCAGGCTGAATATCTGAATTCTTTGTTCATAAACCACCACAAAGTTGGTTTGTTCTACAAAACGTATTTCTGAAAACATATTAATAGGTTGGTATTGACATTTATTTTGGAATTCAGTGCTTAGAGTGCCTAGACAGTGCTTTTCACAAAAATTCCAAATTGATGAGGTAGCTTCAGTCCATATGGACATGCATATTTTTTAAAAAGTATAAAATACTGACTATTATCTGTCCTTAAAAATAAGATAACACTTTAAAGTTAGATCATTTTAAAAATTCTCAGACTTCAAACTAAGGATTCTAAAAGGGGCAAAAGGTAGAGAGGGAACAGGTAATTGCAAAGAATAACAGCAAAATGTTGTACAATGATGAAATTTTACCGAAGACAAAAAAACAGGGGCATTTAATTATACACTGTTTTCCTTGCAGACACTCATCCCAGCTCTCTGCTTTTGAGATTAATTGTGCCTATTGAAATGATTAAGCACTGTCTCACATTATCGGCTTCTGCTTCTTCTGTCTTATGTTTTGCAACTGGGCTCTAGCTAACCTCAGATTTTCTAATAAAGAAAGAGCTGGTAACCCCAAAGACAGATGTCTGAAAGTGATTGCTGGAAACCGATCATCGTCTCACTAATTAGAAAGGTGTAGACAAGGAACCCGGAAGGCTGGTCAACTTTGAAGCTCTGAAAGGTCAGAGCCAAGCACTTCCTATCTAATTGAGACAATGGTAGCTGAAGCAACTTCCACACCAAATAATCATGTAAATCCTTACTGATAAGATAATCTGCCTGTTACTGGAATTACCTGCCTAAGGGCAATGAGTGTATCCCATGACCTTAATAAAAGGGGTAGCAAAGCCAGAGCGGGGTGGTAGTCCTCCCACTAGAGGTGGGCTCCCTCCTGGCCTCCAATATTCCCAAATTAATACTTTTCTAGTCTCTTTTCATTTGTGTGTGGCCTTCTCCAGAACCCGAACCCTGAACTGGAACCTTGAACCACGCGGGACGTGAAAGGGGTTCCCACAGTGATTACTTGCAGTCACAGTGAAGAGCCCACAAGACGCTCTTCAAACCCTTTTGTGTAGATTTTTCTAAATTTGCAATTCAGAAAGATCTTTTCAGTTAAAAGAAAAGTGATAGCATCAAGTAGTTCACAGATACAGCTTGAAAAGCATATTTGAAGTTCTCTCCTTTTCACTCCTAGGCCTAGTCTTGTGGCAAGGACCCTAGGCCAGATATAGAAGGTCACCAGGAAGAAAGCCCCAGGTGCTTAGCAACCGGCAAAACTAGGAAAACACGGACTGTGCCTTGTTTTCCTTCCCTAGCATATTGCTGGTCATGTGGTCCTGTCCCTCCCCTGACCTTTCTTCTCTAGGCATGTTCCTAGTCATGTAGTAGACCCGCCTAGAGGGGCAACAAAGGGACCAGAGAACAGCCCTTAAGCATTAAGCTTCCCAGACAATGAGGCTCTCACCTGCATCAAATACATCTAGGCCTCGGTAGTGTTTCAGCTCTAGGCCCAGATAAGCAGCAAAACCAGACAAGTGATGCCGGAGCTGACCTCAGGACCAGCTGTGGTAACTAATGACCCCCAATCAAGGAAGACCACAATACTAAAAGGATACACCTGGAAAGCTGAGATCTATTGAGACCATCTCCTGGGATAACCCCCTAACACCCAACCTTAAAAGTCCTTTGGACTGAGGACCCAGTTGGTGCTCTCTCTCTCTCTGGAGCATGCCCATGCCTTTCTCTCCCTCTCATCTTCCCTCCCAAGGCCTTTACCTTCCTTTCTCCTAAGCTCCAAGGACCCTTCTTTTGCCTCTGTAATTTGTTTCCTGAATCCATTTCTTCTGTACTCACTTCTTCTACCTCTGGCTTTCTAAATAAACTTTCTCTTATAGTTTGAGTCTTGGCTCTGAATTCTTTCCTAGCCAGAACTCAAGCACCTGGGTCACTAGACCAAGGTCCAGTCTAACACTTAGTGGCATTCTAGCTGCCAACAATCTGCTTCAGTCACCTTCTAGAAAACATTTGAAGCAAAGAATGGAATATAGAACAGCTGGTCTTAGACTAATGTATTGCTTTACAATACAAGGCTGTCCTCCTCTATTGGAAGAAAATAAGTAAAGAAACACGATTTCCATCTTTTTATTTTGTTAAATTAGAAACAGTAAGCACACATTAAAAAAATTACTATCTACTGTCACCACTGTTTCATAAAGGGAGCTCTTATTTCAACATTAAAAAGAAGGAAGGGCATAACATTATAATAAAGGACCATATTTCAAAATAAATAAAATTAATTTCATGAAAACCTCATTGTGGTGCACTTACTTTTCTTATCATGTTCCTGCTAACACTACCCCAGGGCATGGAACTAAATTTTCATCAATTACTAATGTGAGTCGAAATATATATTTGGCACCATAAATGTGAGACAATCTGACTTATTGGGAAAACTACAAGCATATGGTGCCAAAATTTATATTTACCAAGAACAACTTTGTGTCTGAAATCTTACTATGAAGGAAGGAATCTGAAAATCTTGGGATGTGTGCATTGTATGCATTCCTGCATCAACCCATGTGTCTGTTCCTGTTTTTTTCCAGAAATTTTGTATTCACTTTCAAATAGTGCCAAACACAACTGAGCAAATAGATATAATTATTAATTATAATTTTCAATTATTGCAAAATGGGGGATAGACAATAAGCTAGTTACAACTTAGTAAATTTATCATTTAACTAAAATAAGGAGAAGTAACAACATGCAAATAGTTTAGAAATTTGTTAACATTACTTTTGATTGGGGACAATGCAGTGGTTCTTAGGTTCCTCTTTAGAAAATGTAGAAATTTTGTGTTTTTAATGTTATTTGAAAATATTGTGACCATGAAGATCAATGCAAAAAGAAAATATATCTACCCTTTTCCCATATCTGATTTGAGTTTTCTCTCGAATACAGTCCCAATTCCCTCTGCACCCTCAGTTCTGTTCAAGATTAACTGTTCGGTGAGTAGATCAAAGTAAGACTGAACAAATTGTATCATATGATAGATCCTGACTTGTCTTATGCCCGTAGGATTTTACCACTGTAACTTGATAATTCTGACTTTATACAGGCACATTACTTGTGTGCAGAAGAACTCTGATGAAATTCTACGGCAGTAACATTTTGGAATATGGGAGGTTTGGGTGAGAAGGAAGATATTCAGAAAGGACCCAAATGATGCTATGTTGGTACCAATACATGATGACAAGTGTGTGCAATGGGCCAAGAAGCCATGAGCACCTAGACCGCAGCTGGCATTTCAGGAAGGGGATAGGGTGGAATGGATATGTGAGGGAGTAAATAGCTCTAAAAATGAGGGTCAGATGCTCAATGTAAGACTCATCTACTTTACAATTCTGTCCAGGAACAGAGTCGTGTTCAGGTTTTAATCACTATTTTAGTCTCTGATCATAGCTTGGTTTTTGATGGGAAGCTTACTCCTCCTACAATCTTTTTGCATTAATGAGCAATCATTACCCAGAATATTATTCCTCGCAAGGACTCATGAAGCAAACTTGACATTAAAGATGAGTGCTTCTGTTAGAGGGTAGGGAGGTGTTAACATTACTACATGTCTTAGACACATCAAACACTTTTGAAATATAAAAATTTTATAGTACCAATAAGTGATCCTATAATAATAGTCTTGGGAACAATTCTCAAACAAATTAAATATTTAACTATCATTTTTGCCATAGACTAAAAACTATGTCCATACGTTTATGCCGATCAGGCTTCTGACAAGAAGACATTTTACACATATATTTTATTCATGGATTTAAACACAGCTTTCTTATCTCCAGACACTTCTGTTTATGAAACTTCCCCTTCCTCAGGGTTGGTGAAATGTAATATTTGGAAAAGATCTTTATGTAAAGTTTTATCGCTGACTCCGAGTCCTCAGGGTAGCTTCATTTCTATTTTGTAAGTCACCTACATGAAAACAGTGTTGTGATGTAACCCCCATCTTACAAAGGACGCCTCAAAAAAAGGTCGAATTATGGAGTCATTTATTAAAAGCCGGCGGCATACGAGGGAGCAAAAGCTCTCCAGACCTCGCAGCCCCGAACAGCTAGCCACTTCTGGCTTCTATGCAGAATGTCACAAAAGTAGTGATTACATCTTTGGGTCCGGAACGAGGAACCTGTTTTGCGAAAAAGCATTTTTTACAGAAGCAGAATTTGAGCAAGTTAGTTATCTAAAGTATTTACGAATCACTGAATCAATGGAAATACATTATCTGGGACCACCTGGGCAATTTTAGAATAATTGTGCTGTCCCGATTCTGATATCACTCAGTCAACCGAAACTCAGTTATCTGTAGCTGCTGAGACAATTTAGGATCACTATCTGTCCTGGGTCCCAGAGGAATGTGCTTTGATGACCAGTGAGATCACAATCAATGGGATATTCAAACTGCCATCAAGGGAGTATTCAATCATATATAAGTTCAGAAAATCAAAATAACTTTTAAATGAGTACAGAACCCAAAACAGCAAGGTTAAAATATTAAACAGCAATTTTTACCCAAGTATGGTTGCTACCATATTTCAACAGGCCACCTGATCATCAGTGAGATAAATCAAAGAAACTGGTAACTTTTATTAGGCATTAACAATATTCTGAATATGGCCATGAATTGGTTCCATGGGCCCCTACTTGTACATGTCTAATGAGGCCTAAGATTTAGTCTTATTTCTTGTGTATCTCATTTCTTGACACATCATGCAAGTTTAACAATACTTAAAATTAAATTTTTCCCTCAATGGCTTTATTACAATAATTATTTCCCCCTTTGGGGTCAGACAGTCCAGGGCTGACATGACTCTGCCAAGGTCAATCTGTGGCTTCCACTCATGGAGTCTAGGCAGCTGCTTCAGCTCTTTCCTGACACAAGTCAGCAAGGTGGGGAATGGGGCACTAGGGAAGCCAGTCATTGGTAGTTCTTTGTTTCAGTTTTGTTGTTTATCTTTTTATTAAATGAAAAGTTTCAAACATACATAAAGTGATTGCTGGAAACCGATCATTGTCTCACTAATTAGAAAGGTGTAGACAAGGAACCAGGAAGGCTGGTCAACCTTGAAGCTCTGAAAGGTCAGAGCCAACCACTCCCTATCTAATTGAGACAATGGTAGCTGAAGCAACTTCCCCACCAAATAATCATGTAAATCCTTACTGAATAAAATAATCTGCCTGTTACTGGAATTACCTGCCTAAGGGCAATGAGTGTATCCCATGACCTTAATAAAAGGGGTAGCAAAGCCAGAGCAGGGTGGTAGTCCTCCCACTAGAGGTGGGCTCCCTCCTGGCCCCCAATATTCCCCCAAATTAATACTTTTTTAGTCTCTTTTCATTTGTGTGTGGCCTTCTCCAGAACCCGAACCCTGAACTGGAACCCTGAACCACGCTGGATGTGAAAGGGGTTCCCACAGTTATAAATAATAAAAATGACACTCTCCACTCATCATCTAGATTTCATGATTAACATTCTGTCCAATTTATTTCAATGATTTTTTCTGAAATATTTTAATTGCAGACAATATGACATTTCTATTTCAATACCTTTGGTTACATCTCTGAAAAAAGGACATTTTCCTACCTAATCACCATATCATGATCACATCTGGTAAAATTAACAACAATTCTTTAATACGATAGTCCATATTTAATTCTTCCCAAAATGTCTTGTGGAGTTGGCTGGTCTAAAACCAGAATCAATTTAACCTCTGAAGTCCAAGTAATCCTATATAATAAAAGCCTAATATGCTAAGTGTCCAGTCATCTGGTTGTCCATTCAACAATCAAAGCATAATATGCTAAAGATATGCTAAGGCTGCTCAACCGCTCACTATGACGTGCACTGACCACCAGGGGGCAGACACTCCGACCAGTAGGTTAGCCTGCTGCTGGGGTCCAGCTGATTGGGACTGAGCCAGATGGGCTGGACATGCCCTGGAGCCCTCCCTCAACCCCTCCCAGGCTGGCCAACCTCCCGCATCCCTCTCCAACCCCAATCATGCCCTGGTGGGGTCCCTCAGCCTGACCTGCGCCCCCTCTCTTACAATCTGGGACCCCTCAGGGGATGTCAGAGAGCCAATTTCGGCCTGATCCCCACAGGCCAGGCTGAGGGACCCCACTGGTGCATGAATTCATGAAGACATTTCCTTGTTAAAGATAACAGGGCAGTGGTCTTGTTGAGTGTCCTACTTCTGCATTGGTCTGATTGCTTCCCTATATTCTCCTTTGTTAAAAAAGAAACAACCAGTCAAAATGGAATCACTTTTGCTAAGCTATATCACCAAATCAAAATTTAATAACTCACTTAATTGCAGTTACAGATTCTCCTGGGAGTGGACTTTTAAAGCAAACAATATGAAATTTTCTGATCAACAGTAGTAATCTGCCTGATGAAACTTTCCACCTTCCCCTAAGACAGTGGTCGGCAAACTCATTAGTCAACAGAGCCGCAGTTTGCTGACCACTGCCCTAAGAGGAGCGTCCTTGTCTGAAATATTCCACTTTTCTAACTTCTTAATTCCACATTCTTTCTGTCTATAAAATCCTTCCTTTTATACAACTCACCTGAGCACCTTTCTAGTTTCTAGCTGGGAGGCAGCCCCGTTTATAAATTGCTTAATAGAGCCAATTAGAACTTTATTTTTTCTCACTTGAATTTAGTTCTTTAACACCATGAACACGTTAGTTTTCCCCCTGTATTTCATGTAAACTGATAATTAGACCTGAAGATTTGATGAAACTCTGGTTAAAACATTTTTTGGCAAGAATACTTCATAGGTGATGGTGTATACTTTATGTTGTATTACATCAAGATAAACAGAATATTTGTTGTGCATTAGACAACTAATTTCACTACTGATCACAAATCATCATTGATGACGAAACAAACTTTGCTGTGTACACTGATCTGCACCTTGCTTTTCTCACCTAATATATCCTGGTGATCACAATCTGTCATGCAGAGATCCTCCTCATTTTTTTAAAGATTGCGTATATTTCATTGTGTGATATAACTTAACTCATGTCTACTAATGGGATTGTTTTCAATCTTTTACCATTACAAATAGTATTACAATTAATGAGTTTGTGTACGGGTATATACCTTTGCCAGTGCAACTTTAGGATAGTCTCCTAGAAATGGGATTTCTGAGGATTAAAAAAAAAAAAGGTTGAAGGTAGGTAAATCAGAAATCAGATAGAAAGCCATAGCCAACAAGGCCTGTATTCTCCAGGTACATATATCGTAGGCAGCCGCGAAGGAATAAGTTATACAGCTCTCACCTCTCCCTAATCATTCTACTTGAACCTTCCAATAAATAAAAGAGAGGTTCCTTGGTTGATGTTCAGGGACCAAGCTAAAACCCTAGGATAATGTCTGTCTGATGCTTTCCCCCCCGCTTTTTTGAAGACTTGAACCCTGGCCTCCACCATTTCCTCCTATTATTTGCTCATCCTATTTGCTCATAGGATGCAGACTGGTTGCAACTCTCTCTTTACCATCCTGAGCACCAAGAGTAAAAGATTAGGTTATGTGGCATGATAAGCATGTATTCACATAACCACAATGGTTGGTTGTAGAATCAAGTAGAATGGGAGAGATGTAAGCCCATTTCAAGGTCACTGTTTAATCAGCAACACACCAAGGGATCCAGCCTGCCTTATTTTAGCAAAAAGCACCTACTGGGAGATCAATAAGTAATGCTACCTGACACTGGAAGGACCCTCAGTCCACATGGGAGAAACTATCACTGCTGCGGTTGGCATATCTCAGACTTTCAACTTCTGCAGCTGGCCACCCCCTACTACTTATATGCTTGACTGATCCTTACATTAGCAATGTGCCAAAGGTCAATATGATGAGGGACAAATTCACCAAAATTTAATTAATTAAAGGACAATTTGCTGAACTACTGATAATTTGTTTAACATTTTAGGGTTTTTGTTTGCGTTTTACCATCTTATTCTATTGGTACCAATATATCAGGCTTGCCCTTGTACCTCCCAGGAGCCATCAGACAAATACTGGAATATGTGTAAAATAATCAATTCAGCATGGCTGTTACTAGAGGGCAGGGAAGAGGCAGACCCAACTGCAGAAGCAGGGAGACATTTTGTTTCAATTTACAAAATTTCAGTATCCCAGCAGTGACATTTCTCATGCACATGGGTGAGGGTCCTTTCATTCCACCACTGAATATAAAACAGGGTCAAGTGTAGATGGCAGAGCAAGGGAAGATGTAGGAGGAGGCAGGTACCTACTTCATTTTTAAAAATGGGAACTTTCCAAATAGTGTAATATTTTTCTTCCCAGGCACAATCCTTGGTCTATTTCCTCACACTGCATTAGGAGAAAGGTGGAGTAATTTACAGATTACTGGAGATTCATTATGGAACTAGAATAAGAAAGTGATTGACAAATCTTAATGAGTATTTTTTCCCTCTTAAAGCTTCTTAATAATTTGAAAATACATTTGAGGGTTATAAGATGGGTTTAACAGATTTTAGAAAATAGAATAAAAAGGATTAGAATACATAAATTAATTCTTTATATGTTATTGCTAGGAATTATGATTTATTTTATTTTTAAGTATATTTTTAAATTGATTTCAGAGAGGAAGGGAGAGGGTGAGAGAGAGAAACATCAATGATGAAAGAGAATCATTGATTAGCTGCCTCCTGCACACCATCTACTGGGAATTGAGCCTGCAACCGGGCAAGTGCCCTTGACCAGAATTGAACCCAGGACCCTTTAGTCCACAGGCTGATGCTATATCCACTAAGCCAAACTGGCGAGGTCAGGAATTATGATTTATTTAAAGCAATAGGCTAAGGCGAGCCTACCCATTTAATATACCACTTGCTTCAGCAGATCCTCTTCTGCTTTTAGGTTATTTTCTAATGTGCTGTCACGAACTATTTGGCTTCTGTGCAGGCTTAGTTTTGGAAAACTTAGACTGCATACTTGTTCACTGAATAAGAAATAGAGATTCAACAACCTGCATATGCAGAAACTACTACTACGGAAGCATTCACAGTAGTATATGGGTTCTTTTTGTTTGTTTAAATTTCACAATGTGGGGGGCCCAGAATACATCACTCCAAGATGTGCCTCTGTAGTAGCAGACTGTTTTGAGCTCAAGGCAACTTTAACCACAGGCTCAAGAGAAACTTCTGCCCCACCCCACCTCCCTGAAATATCTAAAAGAAGGTGAACTAGAAGCCTTTGCCATAAGAGATTATCAGAGATAACCTCTTTTGACCTATCCAGGGCAAGACAAACTTCTATTTGCTAAAGGTCTGCTCTTCTCATCGTCCTGCAATGACCTTTTCAAGTCCCAAGGCACCTTTCTTCATCCCTAGCTCAGAATATCTTATATACCCACTAGAGGCCTGGTGCATGAAATTTGTGCACTGGGCAGGGTGGTCCCTCAGCCCAGCCTGTGCGCTCTCACAGTCCAAGAGCCCCACCATCGATTGCCCCAAAGAGGTAGGCCCTGCCCACCCAGCCAGGGCTCTGTGATGGATTGCCCCTCCATCACAGAGCCCCGGCTGGGTGGGCAGGGCCTACCTCTTTGGGGAGGGAGGTCCTGCCCACCTGCCACATCACCACTGTGGGGTAGCCTGGGCCTCCCCCTTTGGGGCGATCATGGAGCCCCTAGATTGATCGATCACCCCATGGGCCAGTGGCCTGGGCCTCCCTCTGCAGGATGATCACATGATCAATTGTGCCCCGCCCCCCCACTGCAGCCTGCAAGTTGGTTGCCTGGGCCTCCCTCTTTGGGGAGATCATGGAGCCCCCCAATTGATTGCTTGCCCTAATGGCCGGTGGCCTGGGCCTCCTTCTGCAGGGAAATCATGGGGTGATAGCTGGACCCCCAACCAATCACATTGCACCCGTCTTGGCTGGCCTAGTGCCAGTGGGTGTCATAGCATGGTCATCCAGAACTGCTGTTCAGTTGTTCGGTCGATTTGCATATTATGCTTTTATTATTATAGATGTTTCCTTTATAACCTCTCCTGAATGTGGGGTCTCTAACTCTCTCATGTTGTAGGGTTTCCTTACATATGTATGTATTAAATTTGGTTATTTTCTCTTGCTAATCTGTCTCATGTCTATTTATTTGACATGCCAGAAGGTCCTTGAGGGTAGAGGAAAGTTTGTTCCACCACAACAACAAGGTAAATAACTCAGAATTAGCTCATGCATATATGAATATGCATGTATGTATATTCTTTTATTCTCTAGAATCTAGAATAATAAAAATATTATTAGTCTCTTTTAAGTGTTCTTTATGTGACTAAGAGTTTATTGTGTAAATATCTTATTTTTAAACAACTTTATTGAAGATTAATATATTTAAATGTACATATTTAAAGTATGCATTTAATGTTTTTATATATGTACATACCTATGAAATCATCACCACAATCAAGATAAATAATTTACCCATCATTCTCAAATTATCCTCACTTCAAAATCCCTCCTTCCTGTCACTCCATACATTGTGTTCACGTAGCTTAGAAACAGGCATAGAGAGTCATCATGTTTACACATGTGTGTTAATACAGTGCAGATTTGGTAGGCTGGTGACATTTGGGTATGAATTTAAAAGTTTTCAACAAATATGCATTAGATTTTGTACACAAAGTATTTAGTCTGAAGTCTCTTGTGCAATGAGGATGGTTGAAATGTCAAAACATAATGCTCCAAAGGAGAAAGCAACAATGGAGTTTAATGAATTAGCTCCTGCCTCTTTTTACTTGGGTATGCCTTGTTCCAACCCTTTGGACTAGAACTGTACTGAAATTGAGATTCCATCTGAATGAATCAACCAGGAGAATTTATACTGGCCATCTAGCCTTTGACAGCGGGGGCTGGGGGAGGAAATAAAGTGGATCTCAGAGTCTACTGACAAAAACAATTATATATATATTCAGATGATTGCTCATGGGTGTATATCTATACTACTCACATATATCCAGGACTGGCCTCTTGCATGTGAAAGGTCTCATTTAAAAAGGGGCCACATATTAAACTATACAAGCTTGGAAAGGCCTGCAGGGAAGGTTTTGCAAACTCAGGAACCAGAAATGACCACAAAGGGTGGTCTGAACATAAAACTCCCTAACAAAAACAGCGAGTGATGGTGAACAGTCAGTTTCTGGACCTGTGGCTTCGTGGCCAAAGGTCAACCTTTACCTTAACTAAACCTGTTTATTTTCCACACACCTTTGAAATGTCAGTGTAGTCTCCTTTCCCAGCCCCTCTGTGGCTAGCTCATGAGACAATAAGTAGAGGAAGAACCCATCTAGGAGCACAGAACCCCGCATGGTTGCCTTGTTCCCTGAATATCATCTCTGTGTGCTATAAATGTTAATTATAAAGTACCCAGGACCCACCAATGTAAAGGAAGCATGTGTCTCTCCATTTCACTTTGTCTCCAATCCCAGAGATTTCCCCCAGCTTTGCTTTCTCCTGCCCTCTTAATCTACCATCAATGGATTTCCTATATCTCCTTTGATTCTAATGTATTAAATAAGTTGCAAAACTGTCATTCTCCAGAGCATTTTTTCAATCAACTGAGATTTGGCTTCCTGGCAATTGTCATTAGGTTGGTTCAAATTTACTCTTAAGACTTTTTCTTAGGCCGGGCATTCTTTCATTGACAAAGGGTATTTCAGGGAGTGACCATTATGGCTTGCATTATTACCCAATGCTGCAACTAGGGCTCCCTTTCACTTCATTGCCAATGGCTGCTTTCCTTTTCTCCCCACAGAATCTTGGTCTTTTGGTCCCCTCACCCCACCTCAGCGTTTTAGACTGTAAGAGAGAAATAATGCGGAAGCTAGCTGACAAACTCCTAGATGGGTTCTTCCTCTACTTATTGTCTCATGAGCTAGCCACAGTCTCCAACTCCCAATAAAACTTTCACCTCTTAGAGTTCCCCACCCTTCTCTTCACTGGAATTCTAATACATTTTTCTAAGAAATTGCCAAGATAGTCTTTTGCATAAAGCAGAGAACAAATCCCTAATGTTTAATTAAACCAGAGGGAATTTGGTTGCGATTGACTGCAAACAAGAGAAACTAGCTTACACTATGCAGATTGAAACAAAAAGGGAATTGCCAGAAAGGCTGGAGAATCAGACACAGGCAAAGCAAGAATCCAAGGAGGCTGGGTGTTGGCTAAACTACACCACCAAACACCATTTGGATGCAGACACTGCTACTGGGTGCAGCATCTGGCACCCTAGTCCTCTTGGCACAAAACAGAATACAATGTTGCACCATGGTGATTATGGCCAATAGTAATTTATGCTGCCAGGTGAATTCTTGTTTCAGGCCAAAGGCCTGGAAAATTGTACTCATCCCTCACTTCTAGGGGCTGGAGAAGGAGGGCATTTGGACAGTGGAGATTTTGTAGTAGGAAATGACCCTTGTCTCCCCAAGTCTTGTGTGGTGGAGAATGTTCCAAATATAGGAAGGAGCTTCGACACCTAAACAGCCCAAGTAAATTAAATGTACAGTACTGTGATATTTTTGAGAGGACTTGAAATTTTCCATTACTTTTTAGTTTCAAGTTGTTTTTTTTTTTTTTGGTTTTACTTTTTTTTTATAGCAAAGGTGGAGATTTATTGAAGAACAAGTACAGACTTCCACGTAGGGAAGGGGAAGAGTCCCATAGAACTGACTCCCATGTAGGGAGGGGGAAGAGTCCCCTTGTTTTACTTTTATTATTAAAATTTTTAAACTTTCTAATAAAATTTTTTAACTTTCAAATGGCGGGATGAGACCTGTAAATCAGATGTGAAAGCAATTTAGTGAGCTGTGACTAATATTTTTTAACCAGAAGCCCAATACACAAAGCTTCGTGCTAGAATGGGCTTTCCTTTCCCTGGCTGCCAGCACCGCCTTTCCTCTCCGGCCCAGCCCTTTCTGCTCAGGCCCGGAGCTGCCTCTTTCCACTCCGGCCCCTCCTTCCCACCCTGCCAGAGGCCCTGAGAGACCCCCGGGGTGGGGCAGAACGCCTGTGTCCCGCCCCCATCACTCTGCGGCTGAGTATGCAAATTAACCACCATCTTTGTTGGGTTAATTTGCATATCACTGCTGATTGGCTGGTGGCATGGCAGAGGTATGGTCACTTTACATGTTTGTCTATTATTAGGTAAGATAGAATAGAATTGAGTAAAAATGATCAATGTACATATCACATAATATGATGAGTTTTGTTCTATTAAACTTTTGTTTCAGTTATATAAAGTAAGTGTACATATTTATTGAATTATGATGTAAACTGCTTTTATTACTATGGGTCATAGTTTTAAAAATTTTGAAAACCACTTTGATTCAGGGTCTTGGAGATGAGAGAATAACTTTAGTCTTTCATGACAATGGCCTGGAAGAGGAGACAAACTATGGGGAAGATGGGACATGTCAGGGTAGCAGAACTGGGAATTTGTGGACCACTCCTAGGGCCCTACAAGAAATGTAATGTGAAAGCAAGGACCGCCAAGGACTCTTCACTCTCTCACTCTCTTCACTCTCTTATTGTCCTTTACACAGCCCCACATGGCTGGGCCTCTTTATCAGGTTCCAATAATTATCCCAAGTGATAGAGGAGAAAGTATTGGAAAGGATTACAGCATTGGGACATGGTTCCTAACTTCCCAAGTTTGAATCTATTACGAATTTCCCCAGAGAGAGCTTGGAGTACAAAGCTAGAGTCTGTATTATTATTTCTGCTATACTTAAGCACATTGTGGGTTAGGTAAGCTACATGTATAACGTTATTTCTATAGGAAATATGTTCAATTTCTAAAGAACTGACAAACTTTATAATGATTTGGTAGCTTCCTCCAATAGTTCTAAATAGAAGTGGGGGCTGTCATGTGGACAATAGAGGAAGTATCTCAGTATAAACATATAAACAGGGACTAGAAGCTATGTAGAAATTGCTTTGTCATTATTTTCATACTGCAAAAAATAAAAATGAGTTTATTAAGTTTAATTTGGCATTTGTACACATTTCATTAAGATTAGACATTTTTAATGTCCTATTTTGTCATTGCTCATTTTCAAGTCTCTTTAAAACAGAGTTATCCTTAACTTGAAGATATTAAGGGCCAGCCTGTTTTCCCTTTTCATGGGGGAAAATATCATGACACTATCACATTGACATTTCTGTGTACCACACTAAAAGCATCTACTCTTTGATCTGGAGGATGCACTGAATTATATAATTTATCTGCTGATTAAACATTGTTCTGTAACTCAGACTTGCATGGCATGATGTGATTCTCAGGACATGAAACTACAAAGAGAATCATTCCCAAGAGTACAGACACATTTTCTCTTTCAGAGCACTAGACTGTAAACTTCTAGAGCAGTGGTTCTCAACCTTTTTAATGCCGTGACCCTTTAATACAGTTCCTCATGTTGTGGTGACTCCCAACCATAAAATTATTTTCATTGCTACTTCATAACTGTAATTTTGCTACTGTTAATGAGTTGTAATGTAAATATCTGTGTTTTCCGATGGTCTTAGGCGACCCTGCTAACGGTTCTCAACCATCTAGATCATTAGAAAACAGATATTTATATTACGATTCATTAACAGTAGCAAAATTACAGTTATGAAGTAGCAATGAAAATAATTTTATGGTTGGGGGTCACCACAACATGAGGAACTGTATTAAAGGGTCGTGGCATTAAAAAGCTTGACAACCACTGTAGAGTAACTCTGTGTTCCCAGGTTGAATACAGAGCTCAACACACAACTGACATTCAACAAATCAGTTTTGAATGTGATAGCCATGTTTCTCTGCAACACTTACTATTATGTGCTTTATCAATTAACTAGAGGCCCGGTGCACGAAATTCATGCACGGGGGGGGGGGGGAAGGGGGCGGGCACAGAGGGTGTCCCTCAGCCCAGCCTGCACCCTCTCCAATCTGGGATCCCTCAAGGGATGTCTGACTGCTTGTTTAGGCCCGATCCTGGTGGAATTGGGCCTAAATGGGCAGTTGGACATCCCTCTCACAATCCAGGACTGCTGGCTCCCAACTGCTCACCTGCCTGCCTTCCTGATTGCCCCTAACCATTTCTGCCTGCCAGCCTGATCACCCCCTAACCACTCCCCTGACAGCCTGATTGATGCCTAACTGCTCCCCTGCCAGCCTGTTTGCTCCTAACTGCCCTCCCCTGCAGGCTTGATCGCCCCCAACTGCCCTCCCTTGCAGGCCTGGTCCCTCCCAACTGCGCTCCCCTGCTGGCCATCTTGTGGTGGCCATCTTGTATCTACATGGGGGCAGGATCTTTGACCACATGGGGGCAGCCATCTTGTGTGTTGGAGTGATGGTCAATCTGCATATTATTCTTTTATTAGATAGGATAGAGGCCTGGTGCATGGGTGGGGGCCAGATAGTTTGCCCTGAAGGGTGTCCTGGATCAGGGTGGGAGTTCCCTTGGGGTGTGGGGCGGCCTGGGCGAGAGGCCTGTGGTGGTTTGCAGGCCAGCCATGTCCCCTGGCGACCCAAGCAGAGGCCCTGGAATCTGGGATTTATTTATCTTCTATAATTGAAACTTTGTAGCCTGGAGCAGAGCCAAGCCTTCTGCTTGCTCCGGGGTGGCAGCCATTTCTGTTGAATTTATTTATCTTCTATAATTGAAACTTTGCAGCAGAGGCCAAAGCAGGCCAGGGCTTCAGAAGCTTGGCTTCTGCCATCACCAGGGGCAACCCTAGCCTCCTGCTCTCTCCAGCTCCATGTCTGCCACCATTTCTGTTGGGATTTTATTTACCTTCTATAATTGAAACTTTGTAGCCTGGAGTGGGCTGGCCAGGGTGTGCGGAAAGCTTGGCTTTCTCCATCGCAGGGGAAACCCAAGTCTCCCTCCTGCTCTCTCTGTGGCCACAGCCATCTTGGTTGGGTTAATTTGCATACTCACTCCTGATTGGCTGGTGGGCATGGCTTGTGGGTGTAGGAAAGTGATGGTTAATTTGCATATTATTCTTTTATTAGATAGGATAATCATGAAAATAAGTTTTCTCACTGTTTATACTTTGCAATTGAGGAAACTGAAAGTCATTAAATAATTGCTCAAAATCACACAGCTCATTGAGACGTCAATTTGGGATCCTAATCATGTACTTTGACTCAAGAAGAGTCCATACCAACTACCTGTCTTGATATTAAAGTATTGTTGGAAGGAAAGAGGACCACAAGGATTATTACCAAAGGCTTTACAGAAATGATCAGAATGAGAATATAAGTAAAATTATTAAACAATCCACTAGAGTGCTATTTCTTTTATTAGAGTAACTATCTTCTCTACCTCCCTTGAGTGAAACTCTTTAGGGCCTGTTGTATTAGGGTCTATTTCAGTTGTATAGACCAAAATATACCTGAATAATAGGGGCTTGCATACCAGTAAATGAAGAGTTTATTTTATTCTCATGTAAAAAAAAACCCTGGTGGTAGGAAGTTCACCCTGTTTTTATCAGAAAACCCAGTTCATCAAAGTGAATCACTCATCACTTTCTATAAGCTCTGCACTTTCCTCTCCCCATGCTTGTGGTTGGCATGTAATTCCCACCTGAAGAATATCTTTCCTCTCATTAAAAATCCAGTTACTAATATCCTTCCTTCTTGAAGCATTCCCTGACACCCCTAAACCTCAATAGCACGTTCTTGTGTGCCGGCTATAGTATTGTATAATCATTGAAAACATATCATTTGTGGTAAGAAAAACACCACTGTAATCCTGTTCTGGTATGGACTGAAATCTAAAGTGAACTATTAGCCTCTCTAAAAGTGGAAATAATACTGCTTACCTCCCAGGGCTTAAATGAAGATTAAACAAAATAATGCATTCAAAGTACTGACATCTAAGAAATGGTCACTATTAGTTTAATATTTTTATCTTTGATTTTCCTATAGTCTTATACTAAATGTCTTATATAAAAAACAGATATTTATTTTTTATTTATTTTTATTTTTAAAATAAATCTTTATTGTTCAGATTATTACAGTTGTTCCTCTTTTTTCCCCCCATAGCTCCCCTCCACCTGGTTCCCACCCGACTCTCCGCCCTAACCCCTCCCCCCCTCCACTGTCCTCATCCATAGGTGTACGATTTTTGTCCAGTCTATTCCCGCACCCCTCACACCCCTTTCCCTCTGAGAATTGTTAGTCCACTCCCTTGTTATGCCCCTGACACTATTCTATTCACCAGTTTATTCTGTTTGTAAGATTTTTTATTCACTTGATTTTTAGATTCACTTGTTGGTAGGTATGTATTTGATGTCATTTTGTTGTTCATAATTTTATCTTTACCTTTTTCTTCTTCTTCCTCTTCTTAAAGAATACCCTTCAGCATTTCATATAATACTGGTTTGGCGGTGATGAACTCCTTTAGCTTTTTCTTATCTGTGAAGCTCTTTATCTGCCCTTCAGTTCTGAATGATAGCTTTGCTGGGTAGAGTAATTTTGGTTGTAGGTTCTTGCTATTCATCACTTTGAATATTTCTTGCCACTCCCATCGGGCCTGCATAGTTTCTGTTGAGAAATCAGCTGATAGTCATGTGGGTACTCCCTTGCAGGTAACTAATTGTTTTGCTCCTGCTGCTTTTAATATTCTCTCTTTGTCTTTTGACCTTGGCATTTTAATTATGTTGTGTTTTGGTGTGGTCCTCTTTGGATTCCTTTTGTTTGGGGTTCTGTGCACTTCCTGGACTTGTAAGTCTATTTCTTTCACCAGGTAGGGGAAGTTTTCTATCATTATTTCTTCAAACAGGTTTTTAATATCTTGCTCTCTCTCTTCTTCTGGCACCCCTATAATTCAGATGTTGGTACGCTTGAAATTGTCCCAGAGGCTCCTTGCACTATTTTCTTATTTTTGGATTATTATTATTATTATTATTTTGCTTTTCTTGTTGGGTGTTTTTTGCTTCTTCGTATTTTAAACCTTTGACTTGATTCTTAGGATCCTCTAGTCTGTTGTTGGGTCTCTGTATATTATTCTTTATTTCACTCAGTGTATGTTTAATTTCTAATTGGTCCTTTTCATATCCTTGAGGGTCTCACTATATTTCTTGAAGGTTTCTAGAAGATTCTTGAAAAACCTTATAACTGTGGTTTTGAACTCTATATCCAGTCGTTTGCTTTCCTCCATTTCTGTCATTTGTGACCTGTTTCTTTGTCTCCTCATTTTGGGTGCTTTCCTGTGTTGATAAAGTGGCTTTGTGTGCTAGGTGTCCTATAGGGTCCAGTGGCTCAGCCTCCCTTGTTACCTGAGGTGGACACTCCTGGTGCACCCCTTTGTGGGCTGTGTTCACCGTCTTGTTGTAGTTAAGCCTTGATTGTTGTTGGTATCGCTGGGAGGAATTGACCTCCAGGCCAGTTGGCTGTGAGGACCAGTTGTGTCTATAATTAGAGAACTTCTGTGCTGGAGATACTCTTATGGGGCAGGACTTGCTTCAGTGGGGCTTTGGCGCTAACTGAGTCTGCCCCCTAAGTGTGTCTCTTATGGATGTGAAGAGTTGTAATCTGGTTTGTCTCACTCTGACCACTGGGTGCACTGGCTCTTGGCTCTCCAAGGAGGTACAAAGTCAGCCACTGCCTGAGGCTACCCAGCAGGAGCTACAGAGAGATCTGCAGATTCCTCCTCTTTGTTTGGGGTTTGAAGGTGCCCAGGTGAGGCCCAGCTGTGAAGCAATGCAAGCTGCTGTGGAGCCTTGGGCCTTCTTTTATAAGCTCTGGGGCTCTCTGAACCAGCTGCAGTTTGTTAGGTTTTAGATTGCAAAAGGCCAGGCCATTCATATGCAAAACCTTCTGTGCACAGCTTGGGTGAGGTTGTAAATTGGGTGGGGTGGGGTCTCAGGGAATCACCAGGGTGGAGCAAACAGCAATGGCTGCCTTGTCAGCCCTGCCCTGAAGAGGCCCCAGGGTCTCTGTGTCCTGCAGCACTGTGTAGGAACAATGATCGCTGCAAGCACCTCTGAGAGAAAGCTGTCCTCACGTTCCAGCCTGATGCCAGACAGTTCAGTTTCTCTCCGTATGAGTCTGGGTCCCCTGAGTCTCGCCGGGAACTGGAGTTCAGAGCAGTCAGGAGCTTATATCTCCCTCCTGATTGAAAAAGACAACAGTATACCCAGTTGCCAGCCCCTGTCGTGTGTGCCTATGTACCTCCACACTTCCACACCTCCTCACCTCCTACCGGGCTCAATGTGCTTTTCTCTTTCCTTCTAGTTGTAGAGTTTCCACTCAGCCAGCCTTCCCGTGGTTCTCATTTTGGCATGGATGGTATTCATTTTGTCTTTTAGTTGTAGTTTTGATGTGGTTGTTCACGGCAGCAAGTTCAGGTGTTTACCTATGCTGCCATTTTGGTTGTCCTACCTAGATATTTATTAAGTGATCAACTTTGTGCCTAGCACCATTCTTGGCTTTACAGATGCAGCTGTGCATAACAAAACCAGGTCTTTGCTTCTGTGAGCAACATTTAGTGTTAGGATGATAAAGTATAAATAAATAAATATCAGGTTTTGATTGATTTTATTCAGAATATTAAAATTGGTGATGTTCAGAGAGGGAATGGATAATTTCTTTAGATTGGTGGTTAGGGAAATCTCTCCTGAGAGGGGTCATTCTAGCTCTGACTACAATACCCCCACTACCACCAAACCAAACAAAACATACCAACACAACACTTTCTATAAATGCAATCTATAATATGTAGTCCTTGAGATCTGGCTTCTTTAACGAGGCATACTGTTTTCAAAATTCATGTTGTAAAAAGTATGAGTACTTCATTTCTTTTATTGCTGAATAATATTCCATAATATAGATATACTGTATTTTATCATTTGAGGAACATTGGGGTTGTTTCCACTTTTTGGCTATTATAGATGCTGCTGCTATGAACATTCACATACACAATTTTGTGTGGACACATGTTTTCATTCTTATTGGGTATATAACTAGTAATAAAATTTCTAGATTATATGGTAACTATATTTTAATATTTAGAGGAAATACCAAAATGTTTCTCAAAGTATTTTTCAAATTTCACATTCCCACAATCAGGGTATGAGAGTTCCAATTTCTCCACATACTCACTAATAATTGTAAACATCTATGGACCCAATATAGGAGAACATAAATCCATAAAGCAAATATTAACAAACATAAAGAAAGAGATTGACAGTAGTATAGTCATTTTAGGGGACTTGAACATCCCATTGACATCAATGAATAGATCACCTGGACAGAAAATAACAAGCTATAACTAGAGACAAAGAAAGACCCAGCGATTCCACTTCTGGGTTTTATCTGAAGAAATGTAAAACATTAATTCAAAAAGACATATACATCCTTATGTTCACTGCAGCATTATTTACATAGTCAACCTAAGTGTCCATTAATAGACAAATGGATAAAGAAGGTGGTACATATATGCAATGGAATATTATTCAGCCATAAAAAGAATGAAAGCTTGCCATTGGCAACAACATGGATGAACCTTGAGGGCATTATGCTAAGTGAAATAAGTCAGACATATGCTTTCACATATGCTTTTATTTATATGTGGAATCAAAAAAAATATGAACAAACAAAACAGAAACAAAAACTCATAGATACAGTGAACATTTTGATGGTTGCCAGATGGGTAGAGGTTTGAGGGATGGGTGAAAAAGGGGGAAAGGAATAAGGTGTGCAAATTGCCAGTTATAAAAATAGTCATAGGAACATAAAATACAGCATAGGAAATAGAGATAATAACACTGTAATAACAATGTATGTATGGTGTCATATGGGTGATAACTTCATAAGTTATATAAATGACTAATCACTATGTTGTACACTTGAAACTAATATAGGGTGGGGCAAAAGTAGGCTTAGAGTTGTGAGTACTTGAAACCCAGTTTATTCTTTTTTTTTAAATTTAATAAATCTTTACTCAGATTATTACAATTGTTTCTCCTTTTTACCCCCATAGCTCTCCTCCAACCGGTTCCCACCCCACCTTCTGCCCTTACCTCCCCCGCATTGTCCTCATCCATAGGTGTACGCTTTTTGTCCAGTCTCTTCCTGCACCCCTCTATCCCCCTGAGAATTATCAGTCCACTCCCTTTCTGTGCCCCTGATTCTATTATATTCACCAGTTTATTCTGTTCCTCAGGTTTTTAATTCACTTGATTTTTAGGTTCACTTGTTGATAGATATGTATTTGTTGTTCATAATTTTTATCTTTACTTTTTTCTTCTTCCTCTTCTTAAAGAATACCTTTCAGCATTTCATATAATCCTGGTTTGGTGGTGATGAACTCCTTTAGCTTTTTCTTATCTGTGAAGCTCTTTATCTGCCCTTCAATTCTGAATGATAGCTTTGCTGGGTAGAGTAATCTTGGTTGTAGGTTCTTGCTGTTCATCACTTTGGATATTTCTTGCCACTCCCGTCTGGCCTGCATAGTTTCTGTTGAGAAATCAGCTGACAGTCGTATAGGTAACAGTTAATTACCTACAAAGGTGCTCCCTTGTAGGTAATTAACTGTTTTTCTCTTGCTGCTTTTAATATTCTCTCTTTGTCTTTTGCTCTTGGCATTTTAATTATGATGTGTCTTGGTGTGGTCCTCTTTGGATTCCTTTTGTTTGGGGTTCTGTGCACTTCTTGGACTTGTAAGTCTATTTCTTTCACCAGGTGGGGAAAGTTTTCTGTCATTATTTCTTCAAATAGGTTTTCAGTATTTTGCTCTCTCTCTTCTTCTGGCACCCCCATAATTCTGATGTTGGTATGCTTGAAGTTGTCCCAGAGGCTTCTTACACTATCTTCAACATTTTGGATTCTTTTTTCTTTTTGCTTTTTAGGTTGAGTGTTTTTTGCTTCTTTGTATTTCAATTCCTTGACTTGATTCTTGCATTCCTCTAGTCTGTTGTTGGGTCTCCGTATAATATTTTTTATTTCAGTCAGTGTATGTTTAATTTCTAGTTGGTCCTTCTACATATCCTCGAGGGTCTCATTATATTTATTGGCCTTTTCTAGGATATTCTTGAAAAGCCTTTTAACCGTGGTTTTGAATTCTATATCCATTTGTTTATTTTCCTCCATTCTTTCGTTTGTGATCTGTTTCTCTGTCTCCGCATTTTCACTGCTTCCCTGAGTTGGTAGGGTAGCTTTGTGTGCTAGGTTTCCTATATGGCCCAGTGGGTCTGTGTCCCCAGTTAACCTGGGGTGGATACTCTTGGTGCACCCCTTTGTGGACTGTGTGTACAGCCTTGTTGTAGTTAAATCTTGATTGTTGTTGGTATCACTGGGAGGAGTTGACCTCCAGGCCAGTTGGCTGTGAGGATCAGCTGTGTCTATGCTGGGAGAAGTTCGGTGCTGGAGACAGCCTTATAGGATTAGACTTGCCAAACCGCAAAAGCCTCTGTGTTCAGCTTGGATGGGGTGGAGTGTCAGGGCGGAGCAGACAGTCTTGGCTTCCCGTCAGCCCTGCCCTTGCACGAGCGCGCCTCCAGACCTCTGCCTTCCCTGGCTCCCGAGCCTCCTCTCAAGAGTCCAGATTACCCTCGCAAGAGCGTGGGTCCCCAGGGGCTCGCCTGGAACTGGGGTTCAGTGCATTCAGGAGCTTCTGATTCCCTTCCGGTAGGGAAAGACTATGGCAGTCTTTGTGCCCACTGGTGAGCGCGCACCTCCAGATCCCTGCCCGCCACGACTCCCTGCTGGTTCTCCGAGTGCCTTTCTCTCTACCTGACAGTCCAGACTCCTCCTGTATGAGCCTGGGTCCACGGGGTTTCGCCCGGAACTGGGGTTCAGTGCAGTCAGAACTGGGGTTCAGTGCAGTCGGGGGTTTCCTTCCCCCTCCCACCAGAGAAAGTCAGCCAGGCTCTCAGCCGCCCTTCCTCTCTGCATGCATAAAGACCCTTTGCCGTACCTCAACTCTTTGGCATTCCTCCAATTCTCTGTGAGCTTTTCTCTTTCCTTCTAGTTGTAGAATTTTCACTCAGCCAGCCTTCCTGTGGTTTTGAATGGTGTTCGTTCTTTCTTTTAGTTGTAGTTTTGAAATTGTTGTGCGAGGCAGCAGTTTAGGTGCTTACCTATGCCACCATCTTGGTTTCTCCCACAGTTTATTCTTTTTTTAAAAAATATATATTTTATTGATTTTTTACAGAGAGGAAGGGAGAGAGATAGAGTTAGAAACATCGATGAGAGAGAAACATCGATCAGCTGCCTCCTTCAGACCCTCCACTGGGGATGTGCCCGCAACCCAGGTACATGCCCTTGATCGGAATCGAACCCGGGACCCTTCAGTCCACAGGCTGATGCTCTATCCACTGAGCCAAACCAGTTTCGGCTCCCACAGTTTATTCTTGATTATTATTTATTAAATCTTGTATTATTTTCCATATGAACAAATGTAAACCTACTTTTGCCCCTCCCTGTATAATACTGTCAACTGAATTGAAAAATTAAAAAAAACACACTAAGATGTGAAGGACTAATACGTCTCTCCAACATTCTCCGCTAAATGATCTTGAATGAGTCATAAATTTCTCTGTTATCAGAGTCATAAACTGTGTTCAATTTGATATATGCTTTTAGAATCTTCAGACATTTAACAGAATTATTTGTAGTTTAAATGATTTATCATCTAGGACAGATTTTCATTTCATTTCTAACTACCAAGTTATAGATTCAGATATGATATGCCCCACACAGCATGGGTCTCACAAAATGTTCCCTCCTGAGTCCCAGCAGTTATATGGCTTCACCATATTTTAGATGCCACCAAATGGAAATACATCTGCTCTATGGGTCATCAGTAAAAACTGCTGGTGAGTGCTTCGTTGATGTGGTTAATGAGAATGACATATTCATTTGCATTTAAGCATGACCTAGGTTTTCTTTCTTAAAAGTTGGTGAGATGGAAAATAAGATTATAGAATTCTGCATCTTGAAATGAGCAAGTTCATATTGGAGGAGCTATGGAGCTGAGATAAATTATAAGCAAGTTAATTTTTTTATTGTAGTTTGCATAAAAATAGGGTATTAGCAAATAAGAAGACTGTATGATGGCTAGAATATACTGTTAACATGTGATTCAAACTGAATAAGAACAGAAATATGCATGATATTTGAAACATTGCTTCAAATAAAATCAAGCCATCCTGGTTCTTGTTTTTACAGAACATCACCTTAATATTAATGGTAAATTATTATCTTAAATTGTAAGGGTAATATATATATATATTCAACGAATCTAAATTTCAAGTGATTTCTCCTCTTCAACCCATCAACACTGATTGAGGGAAAACTGTCATTGAGGACTTTCAGTTAATCTATAATGTTTCAGAAGACACCTGTCTTATGATTGTCTTCTTATGAATTAATATGGAAAATTAATATGAACAACAGCAAAAATTTAACACCAAGAAGAGCCTGGGGAATTGAGTAATACAGAATACAATAGTTAGGAAAACAATCAGACTTGTTTATGATTAATTATATCTTTGAGCCCTCCCCACTATCCCTATGTCAAGAGCACCTTTCAATGTCCTCTATAATGTAGGCTAGGTTTTGCTGTAAGGCAAATTGAAATTTAACCCAAGATTTAAGAGAAACCTTCTATTCATGTTTACAACTAGCTAGGCATTGCAGATTTTATCTTTTATAAAAATACATTTTTTAATTGATTTCATAGAGGAAAGGAGAGATAGAGAGAGATAGAAACATCAGTGACGAGAGAGAATCATCGATCAGCTGCTTTCTGCATGCTCCCTACTGGGGCTCGAGCCCACAACCCAGGCATATGCCCTGACTGGGAATCAAACTGTGACCTCCTGGTTCATAGTTTGATGCTTAACCTCTGAGCCATGCCGGCTGGGCAGGCATTACAGATTTTAAATGAAACATATGAACCCTTTTCCGTGATATTTCAAATTCATCTTTTGAATGACATTTAGTGCTTTTTTATTTGTTGGACATGGATATTTCTTCTAGCTGTCTATTGCCCCCTCTTTATGACTAATGCCTATTTCTACATACCTCAATTTCTAATTACACGTAATAGCAAATGTTAAAAAATAATTTATTTTGTATCACCTATGCAGTGAGATTTCCCACAATATTTTTTGTATGTAAAAATTTAAAAATTGACATTTTTTTGTTTTAAAAAGTTCATAAATACTTTTATTTATACCGTGAACCAAAATCTAATTAAATAAATAATCATCAGAAGCTGGAGAAAAAGTACAGACAGCAGGACAAGCAAAATATGGGAACATTTTTAGCAGTTTGTTAAAAAGAAAACTAGGGTTAGAAAACAAATATAGAGAAAGAAATACAGTTTTCTGAGGCACAGATTGTGAGGGGCTCCTTCTAGCTCATGCCATGCACATTTGAAACTAAGAAACATTGCAGTCACATTGCTATATAACTGGGATTCTGTTAAAATGGTGGGACATAAAATTAGAATTGTGCTATGTTCCCATTTTACCAGTCAACTAGATGTTTGTACAATGTTTGAAATAAAAGCTCTTACAAAATGGATGCATTGAATATATCACTGTTATCACCCACACAGCTTTATCCTTGACTCCTTACTCATTGTAAACAAGCAAATGTGGTCATTTATTCACCGGGGCTAAGGAGTGTTGAAGAATGGCATATCCTATCTTGAGGCCCTTTGGCCTCACCTCTGAGATCCTCATTTCAAAGTCTGAGAGTAACTCTGAGACCCACAGTCACAGTGTTCTGAGACAATCCTCAAATTGTCCTCCATTATCACCAAGGGACGGGGTTATCCACAGGAAAGTAATGATTTAGAAACAAAGTAGTCTGTTTATCATAGCTACACACAGGCTGAGTAAAAATTCATCCTGAAGAAGAAAGACTCACATTTGCTGCAACAGAATCATTGTAACTTTAATTATAAGACCCTGGAAGCCAGTAAAGAAAGTCAGCACAACACAGTGAATCTCATTTATAACCTGATGGTTGAAATGGAAACATATTTTACAGTTGTTATGAATTCCTTAAAACAAACTGTGCATTTAATACTTGGCTTCACCAGTGTTCCTTTTTACTTTTCATTTCTTAAAAATATTGTTTGATTATATCCCATGTAAAAGTGTTATAAATAACATTTTCAGAAGAAAAGAGAGGGAGATCACCAAGTAGGCCTGGTACTGGGAAATGGAATGAGGCCTGAGACTGGGAAGGAATTTCTTGAATAGTTTAGTCCAATTAAACTGTTTATATATCCATCTACACAAATGCCACTGAGGCTGTGTGACTTCATGTTAGCATGTGTTTGTCTAAACAGGCTGCCTGAGCTTTGCTAATGGAGACATACAGGTTTGATTCAGACTTCCTTCAGTGTTTGCCAAAATAACCATGGCTTTACCAAATGGTGCCTTCACTTGATTCAGTTTGACAGTTCTTTCACCTTCTTCATAGTGACATAAAAAAGAATGAACAATTTGGAGATGCATATCAAAGCCAAATTTGGTGTAATATAGCTTGCTTTCCAGTATCCCATTGTTGTCTGTCTGAGATAAAAGAAATAATACTATGGTATTATTGAAGCAATAACACAAAGCTAAAAAAATACAGTGACAAGAGATTAATTCCAGGCAAGCAAAAACAAAGCACAAGTAAAGGTGAAATATCTTCCTTTCTGAAGTGGGTTAAACAGTGACCCTCAAGAGATGTCTGCATGCCCTAGCCCTTGGAACCTATGAGTCTTACCTTATTTGGAAAAAGGGACTTTGCAATGTAATTAAGTTAAGAATCTTGGGACTAGGAGATTATACTGGATTATGTGAGTGGATCCTAGATCTAATGACAAATGTCTTATAAGAGACACAGAAGAGAAGACAGACATAGAGAGGAGAAGGCAATGTGAAGACAGTGGTGGAGACTGGAAAAATGTGACCATTATCCAGAAGCTGGAAAAGGCATGGGACAGATTGTCCCCTAGAATTTCCTTAGGGAGTGAGGTCTGGCCAAGTCCTTGATTTTGGACTCTGGCCACCAGAACAAGGAGAGAATAAATTTCTATGGTTTTACGCTATCAAGTTTGTGGTAATGTTATAGAAGTCCTAGGAAATTAATACACTTTCCAACTAGATAGATGGATATATATATTATAGGCCCGGTGCACGAAAGTCGTGCACGGGGGGTCCCTCAGCCCAGCCTGCACCCTCTCTAATCCAGGAGCTCTCAGGGGATGTCCTACTGATGGCTTAGGCCCATTCCCTGTGGTTCTCTGCTCTCTGCGGGGCCTGGGGGCTTCGCCACAGCCATGGAGACAAACTCCCCAGGCCCTGCTCTCTGTCTGCCGGGCCTGGGGGCTTAGCTGTCGCAGTGCGAATGAAGCCCTCATGCCCTGCTATCGCTGCTGCCATGCGAACAAAGCCCCCATGTCCTGCAGTGTGCTCTGTCTGCCAGGCCTGGGGGCTTTGCTGATGCCGACACACTAAGGAAGCCCCCATGCCCTGCTGTCCAGGCTCTGTCTGCCAGGCCTGGGACTTCCCCACCATCACCCTGTGAACGAAGCCCCCATGCCCTGCTATCCAGGCTTTGTCTCCTGGGCCTGGGGTTGTCTCTGCCACCGCTGTGCTAAGGAAGCCCCCATGCCCTGCTGTCTGGGCTCTGTCTGCCGGGCCTGGGGCTTCCCTGCCGCTGCTGCTGAGCTAAGGAAGCTCCCAAACCCTGCTGTCTGGGCTCTGTCTGCCAGGCCTGGGGGCAGATCCAGCCTCACTGCTTGGTCCCCGCAAACCCTGGCTGGGCCGACAGGCCCGGACACTCCAGCAGCAGGCCTCAGGGGACTGGGCACCACCATCCTGTGGCTATGGGTGCTGCCATCGTTGTGACGGAGTGCATATTACTCTTTTATTAGATAGGATGCATATATAAATATTGCATGATTGTGTGCACATATGTATACACGCACAGTATATGCACATACATGATTATGTGTACACATGTGTACATATATATGGTTACATGCATATAGATTTATATAATCAATATATTCATGATATAGATACTACTAAACAAATCTTTTTTTTTTTTTTTACATTTTCCTCCTTTATTGATTAAGGTATTACAAATGTGTACATATCCCCCTGTTTCCCCCACAACCTCCCAGTCCTGCCCTCACCCTCACCCCCTGTTGTCTGTGTTTATTGGTTAGGCTTATATGCATGCATACAAGTCCTTTGGTTGAGCTCTCCCCCTTAACGCCACACTCATCTACCTTCTCTCTGAGGTTTGAGATTCTGATTGTTGCTTCTCTGGCTCTGGATCTGTTTTTGTTCATCAGTTTATGTTGGTCATTATAATCCACAAATGAGTGAGATCATGTGATATTTATCTTTCTCTGACTGACTTACTTCACTTAGCATAATGCTCTCCAGCTCCATCCATGCTGTTGCAAATGGTAGGAGTTCCTTCATTTTTACAGCAGCGTAGTATTCCATTTAACAACTTGAAGTGTTCTGTTAAATATCTCTGAGCACGTGTTATGCACTAAATATTTGTATCTCTCCAAAATTCATATGTTGAAATCTTAATGCTCAATGGATGATGTTAGGAAGTGGGGCCTTTGGGAGGTAATGAAGTCATGAGGTTGGAGCCCTCATTAATGAGATTAATGCTCTTACAACAAGAGGCATGAAAGAACTAGCTTCCTCTCTCTCCCAGCCATGAGAGAATACCATGAGTAGATGGCCAACTATAAACCAGGAAGAGGATGTTGTAATAAATCTGACCAAAACTAACCTCACAAGGTGATCTGATCACAAATTCCAAACTGGGCAGATCATGGTGGGTAGTCATGCTCCAGTTCTACAACTTCTTTAGTAAAAGGTTTTCTTGTGCGTCAATGAACACACCTTAAATATGGCAGAAGTAATTCTCTTTCCAGAGGCCTTGAAGGTGAGGGTGTAACCACCCTTAAGGGCACTACCTTGTTAACTATCAAGTGTCTTGCTTTCTCCCACCTTCATGTCACCTTCCTTATGTTCCTTCCTTAATGCCAAATGTATAAAATAAATTGCAAACCTGTCATTCTCTGGAGCATTTGAGAGCTTGCTTCCTGGCAATGTCATCATTATGGCTCAAATAAACTCATAAAAATTATCTATAGGTTTGAATACTTTTTATGTCAACAAAGGCATTTACCAAGAACCCAACATTGCTGGCATCCTGTTCTTGGACTTTCAGCCTCAAAAACTATCCTCTATAATAAAAACCTAATATGCTAAGTGTATGGTCGACTGGTCGGCTGTTCAACCAATTAAAGCGTAATATACTAATAATATGCTAAGGCTGCTCAACCACTCTTTATGACATGCACTGACCACCAGGGGGCAGATGCTCTGATTGGTAGGTTAGCTTACTGCTGGGGTCCAGCCAAGAGGGACCAGACAGGCCCTGGAGCCCTCCCCTGGTCCCTCCCCAGCTGGCCAACCTCCTGTGTCTCTCCCGTGCACTGGTGGGTCCCTTGGTCTCGCAATTTGGGACCCCTTGGGGGAGGTCGAAGAGCCGGTTTCAGCCTGATCCCACAGGGGGAGCACTGCTCAGTCAGAAAATGGGCTCACGGCTGGAGAGCACAGCAGTGATGGTAGGAGCCTCTCCCGCCTCCGCGGCAGCGCTAAGGATGTCCATCAATCGGACACCCCCCAAGGGTTCCTGGACTGCGAGTGGCACAGGCCGGGCTGAGGGACTCCCTCTCCACTCTGAGTGCATGAATTTCGTGCACTGGGCCTCTAGTGATAAATAAGTGTTTATTTTTTAAGCTATTCTGTCTATGGTATTTTTGTTATAGTAGCCCAAACTATGACAGTGCCCCAACTCCATTAGTTTTTCCTAGAGAATCATGAATGATAAAATCACATGGTAAGAGGACCTTAAGATTTCCTATTATCCTTTCCCTTGTTTCCATGCCAGATGCATGGTTGATTGTTATTTTTAATTTACCTGGTTGTAAAAGTGATAAACTATGTAATTCCTATGGCATGAAATTTAAAGAAGTATTTCATTCAGTTGATAATTTTAAAACAAATCTTAAAGTGCGCTAAATGTCAAGCATCAATTATGACTACTATCTATTGATCTTAGGCTCTAGTGGGCAGGTAGCAATGATTATAGTGGTTTTTATTCATTTCAAGAGCTTGATGGGACTTCATGAGTATGTATGTTATGAGCTTCTTCCTAAGGTGAGTCATGGTAAGGAAAGGAATACCACTTCCAAAGAATTATACTTGGTTTTTGTTATATGGCTCCTGATTTCCTTCCTCTAAATGGTTCCTAGAGAAATGACAAATGAGGAGCCCTCCTGAGAAGATAGACGCCCATCATGAGTTGGGATGAGGAGTGAGTGAGGCAGTGGTGTTATGGGGGCAGGAGTGTCTGGAGACTGAAGTGAAGGGATAGTTTGGAGGAAAGCTGTAAATTCTGCTCTTACTTTTCACCACATTGTCTATGGAATTTGCCTGCCCCATGACTGAAGAAATTCACAGCAACTGCCAGGCTGTTGGGTTGATGGGGTATATAAGGACCATAGTCCCCCTCCCCCCAGTTCTCTCAGAGATTTATGAAGAGACATGCTCAAGGATGCTCACTGCAGCCTCGTGCAAACACAGAGATTGGGCGTATAGCAGAGGAACCCTATTGGGGAACTAGGCAGCAGTTATTGTTTGCTTTCTTACCAAAATATAAAGCCTCATGTTAAAAAAAAAGTCTAATTTTAGACCGGCTAGTAGTTGAAAAAGAAACTGTAGACATTTCCATTAACCATGAAGCTGCAAAATATAAGAAGTGGTGTATTTCAGTTACCATGTTAAGTCTGGCCATGGGAAACATTTCTGTGAATTTTTAGAAAAAAGAACTTTCCTAAACAGGTTAAATTATCCAAAGAAATGAAGTAAATCTAAGTTGTCAGTATAAATTATTAATATCAGTCATTTTAGTGCTTTTCCTGTTCTCCTATTCTCATAATCATCAATCTACCTTTGAAAGCATAGTCTATGATTGCCAGTCTTTTCTCATGTACAGTAACATGTTTATCAAGTTATCTTTCTTGTCACACAACCCAATATCATGGTTCTGGAGTATGTTTGGTCTCATGAATAGGTAAGTCAAGGGTTTTAAAAGGCATAAATGGAACTCAGAATGCTTTAACATAATTAATGTCATTTTTTTCCTAAGGAATGTCTAATAATTAAATCCCAACAATCTTTGGAGAGAGATCCTCCATTACTCTTGTACCTCATATTGGCAGGCAGGTTGGAAACCTGTCTTAACATATGTTAAACAAAGCCTCATTTCTCCAGTTTTCGGTTTGGTAAAGATGATAAAAGAAGGCTTTCAAAAACTTTTCTAGGTTAGAGAAGCAACATTGAAAGGGATATTGCCTAATTTTAAAATTTTATTAACTGGAATTTTTAGGAACTTGGGAAGACAAAACCAACTATCAAGTGTTTGAAAGAAACTCTAAGAACAAAAGGGTTCAGTCCACATATCATCCTTGTTTCACTCTATTATTTGGGAATTGATCTTTCCTTTACAAATGAAACCTACAAGAGTATAATTTCTGACCAGATCTAGTTATAATGATCATGATATTTTTCAAAGCCCCTGGGAAAAATTCCGAGAATCTGAAGACTCACTATGATTTTAATGGCTGGCTGGCAGTTTTCCTAATCAGCATTGCTGTGCCTCACATCCTTTTCTTTTTTTATTTCTTACCAAGAAGTGTCATTTAAAATTGAATCATGAATATCAAGTTATGCAAATAATCAGGTTTAATGAATACATTGAATGCATTTTATACCACAGAAGCAATGGTAAGTCTAAGGAATGTAGAAAATATTCTTATTAAAAATGAGTATATTAATTTCTTTGGATATATATCACTATGAACTCTTAATAAATTATTGAACAAATATAAGTCCTTTAAAAATTTTTTCTTTTTAATAGTCAAGGTACTAGTAAACAGAATTGGCTATTGTATAGACCCAAGAGTTAGAGGATGATCAGAATCTACACTTAAAAAAAAAAAATGCCTGTGTTAGAGACATCTCATGTAGGTCTAGGAAACACTAGGGAAATGAAATATGCACAGTCATGGTTGTAGAGGTTTGGTTGCTTGAGTCAGACAGGGCATTTGATAATTTTAGCAAGTCTCCTATTTGGAATTATATATATATACTAGAGGCCTGGTGCACAAATATGTGCATGGGTGGGGTCCCTGGGCATGGCCTGCAGGGATTGGGCCCAAACCAGCAGTCCAACAATGCCTGCTGCTCCTGCTTATCCCAGCCCTGCTGCGCCTGCTGAGGGCTCGCACCCAGTCAGTCCTGATCAGGAGAGGCTTGAGGGGCTGCAGCGGCACTTGCTAGCTGTGAGCCTTGCATCTGGCGCCCAACCCGAAGTGGGTGTGGGAGGGGGGCTGGGATATGATCGGCCATCCGGGTGGGTGATGGGACACCTTTGCTGGCCCAGGATCTAGATCCATCCTGCTGACGTTCCCACCAGTTGTCGGGAGCCACCTGGCGGCCACTTTTATATTGTTTCTTCCTTGCAGAGTGTCTAGGGAGGGGGAAGCGACTGTGGTGCCCAAGGCCAACTTCCAGGAGGCTGTTGTGCTGGCAGTGCTTGTCTGTCAGTGCCTGGATCATTCTCCGGAGATTGGACTTGCAGGACTACTGAGGCTGGTGGGCCACTGGAATGGGTTGGTCAGCTGAGTGGCACTCCTGCTGTGGGAGCTCACTGACCACCAGGGGGCAGCTCCTGCGTTGAGTGTTTGCCCCCTGCTAGTCAGTGCACATCATAGCGACCAGTCGACTGGTAGTTCAGTAGCTTGGTTGCTTAGGCTTTTATATCTTACCTAATAATAGACAAACATGTAAATTGACCGTACCTCCCCTACGCCACCAGCCAATCAGGACTGATATGCAAATTAACCCAACAAAGATGGTGGTCAATTTGCATACACAGGTGCCGAGTGAAGGGGGCAGGACGCAGGCATTCTGTCCCACCCCTGGTCTCTCAGGGCCTCTGGGCAGCATGGGAAGGCAGGGCCGGAGGGGAAAGAGGTGGCTCCAGGGCCTGCACAGAAAGGGGCTGGGCCGGAGTGGAAAGATGGTGGTGGCACCCAGGGAAAGGAAAGCCCATTCTAGCATGAATCTTCATGCATCAGGCTTCTAGTATATAGATAATATACTACACATCTATACATATTACATATATATTATATATAAAATATCTCTTTGCTTCAATCTATTTCTTATTCTTTAGTCATATTAATATTTTTAAAACATCAAATCCAGGTCATCCTTTTCCTCTAAAATGCTCAGCCATCCTCCATATCTTGTAAAATAGCTCTCAAATTTTCCTTACTGGCTATACCACGTTCTTTAATCTATAACTTCCTCCCTCCCCCAAACTATTAAACCATATCTACCATAAATTCTTTTTAAAAATATATTTTTATTGATTTCAGAGAGGAAGGGAGAGGGAGAGAGAGATAGAAACATCAATGATGAGAGGCAATCACTGTTTGGCTGCCTCCTGCATGCCTCCTACTGGGGACTGAGCTGGCAATCTGGGCATGTGCCCTGACAGAATTAAACTGTGATCTCTTGGTTCATAGGTTAATGCTCAACCACTGAGCCATACCAGCTGGGCTCTTCCATAAATTCTTAATACTGTTCTTTGCCCCAAACTGTCCACTTCCAACTTCAAGCCTTACCTTGTGTTTCTCATGCCAGTTGCCATTCTCAAACTGTCAACTGTGTAACTTTAGCCCAATTTTTAAAAAAATGTCTCAATATTTTTAGCACTCTTTGATTTGAATTCTTATAGCATTTCTTTTCTCATCTGCTTATTTTGGCATCTAATTATATACTTCTGCATCTTGTTAATTATTATTTCAGTTAATCAGGTACCTATAATTAGGTATTTAAATAATAATTACTGTTGTATATGAGTCTTTTTTGTCTGCTGAATGAAAGAGCGTAGAGAGAACAAGTTCAAGTACAATGTTATAGCAAAATCAAAAGTGATATTAGGTCTCATAGTTACATAAGTCAAATAAATAGCCTATGTAAAAAAGAGGTAATATGCAAATTGACCGTCATGCCCTCACACAAGATGGCCACCCCCATGAGGTCACAAGATGGCCACCACAAGATGGCTGTCAGGGAAGGGCAGTTAGGGGTGACTGGCCCAGCAAGGGAGGGCAGTTGGGGGGACCAGGACTGCAGGGGAGGGCAGTTGGGGGCGACCGGGCCAGCAAGGGAGGGCAGTTGGGGACGACTGGGCTGGCAGGGGAGGGCAGTTGGGGGCAATCAGGCTGGCAGGGGAGGGCAGTTGGGAGTGATCGGGCCGGCAAGGGAGCAGTTAGGCGTCGATCAGGCTGGCAAGGGAGTGGTTAGGGCATGATTAGGCTGGCAGGCAGAAAAGGGAGAAAAGTGGCCAGGGTTCAAATATATTAAGTGTACACTGATGAATTCGAGGTTAGGATGTGAGAGAAAGAAGGCGACAAGGACAAATGCAAGGTTTTTTACCTGAATCATCCAAATTAACAGAATTCCCAGGAATTTATTTTCAGGCATATTAGGTTTGAGAACTTCAAATAGAGATACTGAGTGGGCACTAAGGTCTGGAGTGGAGGAAGAAGTCCTGGCTGAAGATATAAATTTGTGAATGATCAACATGATTTGATGTTTATGTTGGGATATGAGTAAAAATGGTTTTATTTTTACTGCATATTGACTAAGTAGAAACCTGAGACACACAAAGTCTGAATAACAGCACAAGGTCCCTCACCTGGCGGGTACGACAGGAATGAGGACTGTCTCTCTAGTCTTAGATCAGGACTCTTTCATTTACAGTACTTGTCATATTTAAATACATCTACCATCTTATTTGTGTCAGCCTCCCTGGCAATACATTCAGCACATGTCTATTAAACACTCACAATGTGCAGGAACTATTCTAGAGTCTAGGGATACAGACAAAACCCTGTCGGTTGTGGAGCTTATATCTTACTAGGGAAGAAAAACAAATGAATAAATAAGTAGATATACAGTAGATTGGTGGATGATACTTGTAGATTTTAATGATAAATCAAGGTAAGATGGGAAAGGAGTACCAGGGCAGCAGAGGTGTTATTGTGTTGTTATTTTTTACAGAATAGTCATTAAAGGTGTCACTGAATTGAACTGAACAAAGACTCATGGAGTGAGAGGCAGCCATGTAGGATTGGGGGAACAAATTTTTAGAAGAAATAGCAATTTGAGATGATTTCCTCCCATAAGTCAGTAAATTATAAGAGAGGCCAAATAAGAATTGAGTGAAGATATGTTTCCTCCCTGGCCTAAATGTAAATAGATTTGTCACCAGATAGTTTCATTTATAAAATAACAAATTTAGATCTGATATTATGGGACAAAAAATATACATTGCTCTTCAATTTAAAAACATTAACAACAATAAATTAAACAATTATTTTATTCTAAAAGGTGGAAACTAGCCTTTGAACCATCCTTTACATGTCCCCAAACCAAAGGATACATTAACTAGACATAACTGTATATACAAATATTAATGTAAATAGACACCCTTGCATGTGCTGCCATCTTGTGGCACAACAGGAAAGTGTTAGTAAATTACTACATTAATGATTGCATTTATGCTACTACTGATTCTCTTAATCAACCAAATGTGTCTTCTGGGAGACAAAAGCATGCTTTATAGGTGATCTTTGAGATTCAATATATTTAAATTAAATTAACATTGAATAAAAAACTAAAAAATAAAATTTATAAAAACAGACTATATTGGCTTGACTAATAAAACAATTAATTGTATTGTAAAATTACTTTACCACACATAAAACTTTCTTCTCAATACATAATACCTAATTTTAAGATTAATATCCTTATTTGTAATCCCCAAACCAACCCTTAAGCAGGTCTTGCTTTTCAATCTTTGATGAATTGCTTTCTGCATATGCTAGATAATATACAAAAGGGTAATTTTTTCCTTCCCATATTCATGAATTTTGTACTTAGTTATTAACTGAGACTTGAACAGAGTAATTGCCTAGGTATTTATGAGCATTGTGCTCAGAGGAATACGATTCCCGGGGAGGGGAGAGATGCCAGAGGAGGTGAATGACTGCGTCAAAAAGTAACTCCCAGTCACCTGGGAAATTAAAGAATATGAGATAATACCAATGGTATGTTATGACCTCATTTGTCTTGAGAGGGAAAGTGGTTTAGAGATCACTCCATTGTAATGCTGAGTCACTTCCAATGCTGACCTTTGCTTCCATCTAGGGCTATTCATCAATACTGTGTGCTCAGTGGCCCTGCTCACACCTGATCCCAGATTCATCACTTTTATCTGACAATGGATTGCTGCATGGTAGATCTCACCCTCCCTATAAGATAACATTTTTATATTGTCAAGAAGTATGGCATTTACATTTGGTTCTACAATGTAACTCCCACACTTGTTTAACCTTGGTTCCATGTTTATGTGAATTCAATGCTTATGGCCAAGATAGCTAGTGGTCCTCCTATATTTATCCACCTTGTCCATTATTGGTAACAGAAACCTTGATTTTCACCTGCACACTTGGTAGTCCAGACTGAAAAGTGCATTTCCAAGACTTCTGGAAATGGCTAAGTTCTAGCCCATGAGAAGGAACCAGAAGTGCTGACTGACTTCTTCCACTAACCTTGTTAAAAGACAGCTAGTGTCCTACATATTAATTTTTAAAAACCAATTTCAAGAAGTAGTATGTATGTTGGAAGAACCTAGATAAACTATAAGGTGGGATATAAATCTTACAAAATTTCAGGTAAGATTTTAGAAGTCTGCTAATATGGGGTGTGTACAGACATGGTCTCCCAAAATAAAAGACAAATTACTACTTCTTAAAGCCTGGCACCCTTGTGGGACAACTCTGAAGGACCATCCATACTCCTAACTCTCCATTGGGTTGACTTAAACCTCTTTTGCATCATTCCTGTCTGCCCAATCCTGCTTTCCCTACTTCCTTATAAGTAGAAGGGAAGGAACACACCTCCGATACCCCTAATTAAACTCCTGTACACAGAATTCCATTTCTGAGCACTTTTCCAAGGAACCCAAACTGAAGTAATTTTCCCATATCCAGTCAAACTTTTCTGATTTACAGTCTTCTAAAATCCAATAAGAGGTGTATTTAATGCAGAATTTCAACCCCTTGCTATCCCTGTAGTTATATACAATACACAACATAATTCTATACATACATAAGCAGATATTTAAAATACTGGGCAAAAGCCACAAAATGTATACAGAATTATCCTAGATTATAGATAACGTTTATTGTTCTCTTTCTACTGATTTTTTTCTAAAACAGGATATTTATTATTTTTATAATATAAAAATTTTTAATAAAGTGAAAAAACGATCGTATCTATTAATAACGATAACAATAACTACCAGTCAGGAATACTAAATATACCAAATAAATCAGATGGATTTGTAATATAAACCCCATTTGTAGTGACTGATAAGAACATTCATTATCTTCAGTCTATGTCTTTCTCTGCTTTCCAAGTAGAGCAGTGAGATAAACTTCGTAGCTCTGGCTGGGAATCTTTCAACACTCAAAAAGGAAAAAAAACAAGGAGCTATTTCTGTAATGTCTAATTGTCAAGTGATGTGTAATGTTTCTGCTGTAATCTGCTTCAAATCAAGTAAAAGGCAATCAGAATCAAAGTGTGGAATGACAGCCATATTACAACACATTCACTTGGTATTGTTTGGGTTAATCAGCACAAATGACCTTTGAGAATTTATCAGAAGGGGATTTCTGGTGGTATCATTATTACTAGGGATTCCAGAATGAATTGCTGGTTCTCCTTTTGTTAATGTTTGTGATTCTGGCTTTTAACATTAACTCTCCTGAAGTATATAACTCATTTAGTTGGGTCTTCTTTTTCCTTCTAGGCCCATCCTACACTGCTTTCCAATTTTTGCTGCATTTCTTAAGGAAAAAAAAAAACCCCTCACAATTCTTTACAGATTTAAAGATAACACTTATTTGGCACACAAATGGCTCTAACCCTAAGACAATACATTTGTTCTTTCAGATCTATAAGTTCACTCATATTAATGCACATTTTACAAATTACATCTTGTTTCCTTTAGCATTATAAAAGGCTTTAATTTTAAGAATAAAATGTTTTTAAATAAAAACATTAACTAGTCCTAACTATGAAAATACTTCCTTTTCTTTTTGGTTCTTATATGAGTACTAGTGGCCCTGTGCATGAATCCATATGTGAGTAGCTCGCTGCCACTTGCCTCAGCTGGCTGTCCTGCCCAGCGCCGCTCATAGCTCTCCACCGCAGGTAGCTTGCTGCCCCACCCTCCTGCTGATTGGTTGTTTTGTGATGGCATCCTAACCAATTTGCATATTACTCTATTATAAGTATAGATATCTTGGCTCTTTAAGGGTTGCCATTTTGGTTTGAATTTTTACCCCGTGGTGATTAGGAGAGGAACAGTGTCTTGCAAATAGTTGGTTTAATGGTTACCTAATTGATTGATAGGCCAAAAGATTTATATTGTGATAAAACTGACTATATAAATTAATATTGCCAGCTTTGAGCAAGGATAAACAGATGATACTATTTGCTTTAGCACAAGCATGTTGAACTCCCGGCCCATGGGCCACATATCTGTTTATTGGCCTGTGTTAGCCTTTGAGTTTGACATGCTTGCTTTAGCAACAAGTGAACATATATTCCAATGTTAGCCTGGGCCCATTGTGACTATATGTGGCATGTTAAAGATGGCCACACATTCTCTGACACTTCTTCCATGGAAACTGATTATGATATCCCTTCCCTTTGAATCCAGACTAGCCTTTGACTTCTGTAACCAATGGAGCATTGCAGATATGACACTATACAGGTTCCAAATCTAGCCTAAAGAGGATTGACAACTTTCATCTTGGTTTTTAGAAGCCATGGGTCACCATGTAGGAAGTTTGACTGTCCTGAGGGATAGAACATGTGGGGGAACCCTAAGATTACAATGGAGAGGAAGAAAGAATGAATGAATCTATCTTAGACCCTTCCAAATCAGACCAGCTGCCAACTGAATACCCCAAGTGACCCCAGTTGATGTCAGATAGAACAAAAAAATTACCCAGTTCAACTCTGCCTGAATTCCTGACTCACAAAATCATGACATGTAATAAAAGGGTTGTTATAAGCCACTACTTTTGGGGGTAGTTTTGTACATAGTAATTAATAACCAGAACATTCTGCACGCTGGTTAGCATAGTACAGTCCCAGTTTCTGTCAGTTGTCTAGGCATCCTGTCATAATTTACATTTGTTACGGATTTTCAATTTCTTCACAAAGTATTATTAAGAATTGTGTTGCCAAAACCGGTTTGGCTCAGTGGATAGAGCATCGGCCTGCGGACTGAAAGGTCCCAGGTTCGATTCCGGTCAAGGGCATGTACCTGGGTTGAGGGCACATCCCCAGTAGGGGGTGTGCAGGAGGCAGCTGATCGATGTTCCTCTCTCATTGATGTTTCTAACTCTCTATCTCTCTCCCTTCCTCTCTGTAAAAAATCAATAAAAAAAAAAAAAAAGAGAATTGTGTTAAAATAAGCCAAGATGGGTTTGGTTGTTTCTGTCATGGCCTCATCTAGAAGAGTGTGAGAATTATGTGGAATAAACTGTTTCAACCTGAAACTTAATTTAACTTGAAAGACAACCAGCATAACCTTTCTCTTTTCCTGAAACTCTCAGACTAAAGAAAAGTAACATTTCCCTTTCAAGGTCAACACGGAGGGTGCTTGCTGATGAAGTTCCTTTCTTGAGACATAAGCTGCAAGAGACAGGTACATATGTCCTTCTAGTCTCCGGTAGTGGTCAAGAAACATTATTCACTGCTGCCATAGCTGGCCATGTAGCAAACCAGCCAGTGGTGTCTTGGTCCTGACTTGGTTTACCAGATAGACAAATCTGTTAGGCCACCAGTTCTACATGAAATACTGTTCATGATGGGGTGAGAGTCTCAGGGGGAAACATGGGAAATTATAGGTTCAGTGTATGTGATTAATATGTAGGAACTAGAACTGGATGTCCTATTATAGAGTGAATAGAGCTTACTCTTTTCTTTTCTGTTAATCCTCACCCAAGGATATTTTTCCATTGATTTTTTTAGAAAGAATGGAAGGGAGAGGGAGAGACACAGAGAGAGACACATTGATTAGTTTCCTCCTGCATGTTCCCTAAGTATGTTCCTTTGACCAGAATTGAACCCAGGACCCTTCAGTCCACAGGCTGATGCTCTATCCACTAAGCCAAACCATCTAGGGTGAGCTTATTTTTGATGTAGTGGTATCATCATTATTGTTCATGTAAATCTATAATATTTATTCTTTTTCAAATTTTAAAATTTTGCAATAAATATTCAGAAGCAGTGAACTAAAAAGAAAAAGTGAATATTTAAGGAAAATCAAATACTGAATTTTCATTTCTGAAGAAAGTAGATAATAAAAAGTGATTTGTACAAAATTTTCATTTCTCATCCACTATGATATCTACACTGTATCACCAACTCATGTAAACCAGGAAACATAATATGCTAAAAAATCATCAGCATCAACCTCAATAATTATTTTAAGAAGACTGTGCCTAAAGAAAACAGTTAAGTAGGTATTTACATATTAACCTATGAAGCATGATTTTCATTTACATCAAAAATACTGATTTTCTAAATTGTGTTTATTTTCAATTTCAGGATTTCTTGTGCACATATGAAAGTGAAGCAATAGCTGTGAATGCATCTTCTATTGGCAAAAGAGAAACTTGGTAAATAATTAATTAATGCTGTTTGTTCATCAATGTCATCAGGTAGTTCAGAAAATCAGTTAAATTTATATCAATAATCATGCAAATATTTTTCATCCAATTATTGGAATCAAACAGAAGTGTTTACTTCATTTTTTAAAAGTAAAACAGCTGGCAGTGTGGATCCTATTATAAAATTTGTTTAAGAGTTCAACACTGAAGATAAAATGATTTATTTTTGTGGTTAAAATATGGAAACAAGTTTAGAATAAACAAAGTTTATGATTAAAAACAACAGTCTTAAAAAATTCCACTTGGAATTGGTGATGGTGAACACATAACTCATAACTAAGTTCAGACAAGCTTCAAAATTCTACCAATTGAAACAGCCATGCTTTGTTTTTTTGGATTCTACATAAGTAGCATATAGCATTTATCTTTCTCTGACTTATTTCACTTAGCACAATACCCTGTAGACCCATCCCTGTTGTTACAAATGGAAAGATTTCATTCTTTATTATTATTGCATAATTTCTATTGTATATATGTACCACATCTTCATTACTCATTCATCTATAGATGGACAACTAGGTTGCTTCTATATCTTGGCTATAGTAAATAATGCTGCAATAAAATAGGGTACATATATCTTTTCAAATTCGTGTTTTTATTTTCTTTGGATAAATACACAGAAGTGGGATTGCTGGGTCATATGGTAGATCAATTTTTAGGAATCTCCTTACTGTTCCACAGGGGCTGCACCAGTTTGTAGCCCACCAACAGTTTCTATTTTTAATATATTTAAATTTCATACGGAAATGGAATAAAATTAAGATGGCCTTCAGTTTGTAACACTTAAGCTTGGTAAAATATTAAAAACTGGAGGCCCAGTGCATGAAATTCATGCACAGGTAGGGTCCCTAGGCCTAGCTGGTGATCAGGGCTGATTGGGGCCTTCCATCACCTGGCTGTTGGCCAAGACCTTCCTTGCCCAGCTGCCAGCTGCTGGCCGGGGCCTTCCTTCATTCAGAACTGCCTCCTGGTGGTCAGCACATGTCATAGCGAGTGGTCAAATCCCCGGTTGGTCGAACTCCCAAGGGGACACTTTACATATTAGCCTTTTATTATATAGGATAACCATACATAGAGAAGAATTTTAAATAAATTTTGTCTTGGAATAATATTTGTCAAAGATAGCTTACTGAATGGAGGCCTCCTCCCCCCGCAAAAAAAGCCCCTGAAATATTAGGCAAAAAAACTTGAGAAAGTCTTCTATTTAGCAGAACTTGTCCAGAGTTTATTAAACATATCAGTATGTGTAGGAAGAGCATTTTATCAAGTAAAACTATCATAGTCTACAGACAAGTCCATTTTAAATTCAGTACCATAAAAGACAACTTTCAAGAAGATTGCAGACAAATTTATAACAAATTTTAAGAAATAGCATTTCATTGAAAATACATTCTCTAGAAAATATTAATTATAAGGTATTAAAAGAAGAAATAGCTATGAAATTGATTAAAATATGTGTATATAACTCTATATATAGTATATAAAAGAGAAGCAATTATTTTGCTTTTGTTATTTTATGTTTTCAGCTAATTAATATTTTTCCTTTAATGTACATGGGTATATTCTATTAATTTTAAATAGAACAATTTTATAGGTCCATCACAAAACAAAACCAATTTCCTGGTCTATAAATATTTCTAAAAGCTATAGTATTCTAATGATTTTAGTGCCCATGGCTTGCTCTCAAAAGTGTCCCAGTTTGGAGGATAACTTATGTGGTTGCTTTACTAATTTCTAATATGACTTATTGTTTTTAGTCACTTATTTACTTTGCTCATATGATCAGATTGTCATCATTATTTTATTGTTTTTCTCTTTCCATGAAGCTGAAAATGTCAATTTCCTTATACTCTGACATTCCCTTGGTTTTCTATTTCTACTACTTTCAATTCCCTGAATATATTTTTCCCATCTCCAAAGTCTTAGACAGTCATTGTTAATGCTCTTTTCTGACATCTTGAACTCTTCCTTTCCAAAGCAGCCTGTGATCTTTCCCATTTTTCAATGTCTAATTCAACTATTGTCTCCTTCCACATTCTCTAGACCACAATTAATCTCATCCCTTTTCTTTTCCTGAAGAGCTTTACTGAATCACATCACATTTGCTTTGCAGTATCCCCAGTTTTTCCCTCTAAATCATCATGTCTTTAAACACCATATTTTCTGGTTGATCTCTGCTTTCTTCCCTTCCATCTCCTCCAGCCTGTGGTACAGTGAAGTAAGCCAGGTGGTGCTCTATAAAGTTTATTTGACTAATTGCTATTTTTCTGTAATTATTTTTCACTTATCTCTCTTTAATCGTAATCAATTTTATTTTTAATGCGTTAAATGTTTACATTCTTTCCATGATGTTTCTCACCCAAACTCCTCATTACTAGTATTTGAAGATAGACTTCTAGGTTTTTTCTCATAAGTAGAAACATTTTACTTATTCATTTCCTAGTTTTGCTGCAAAGTCTAGTCTTTTATGTTGCAATTCTAATGACTCTGACAAAAATATGATCATTTCTTCTCATTTTTAAACCCCAGTATTTCTCACCATAAAAATAACACATTCTCTCTTTAGATAATGGGTATAAAGGGAAAAAACACAAAAGTTGACACAATAGGTCAGAATGACAAAACCATGAGTATTATCAATATAAGGAAGCCAAAGAGGTAACAACATTCATATTACACATATATAACCATTTTAGTCAAGTGCTTATAATTACAACTCTCCAAAGAAAGATATGAGAATTTGTTTAGTGAAAAATAGAGCATTTCTGATAATATAAACAATGAAAAATTGCTTGGATTGTATTTATCAAGAGCTTTTTAAAATACTTGGCTTGCAATTAAATGTCACTTACTTCTGAGGTTCTTTGATTATTATTATTTGAAATTCTGTAAGGTAAACATCCTGCATATTTTTGCCTCATATGTTTTACCCAAATATAATGCCCCATGCAATAAATATATATTGAATGAGTGTATTATGTAACTTTGTGTTAAGTAGACCATAACCTGATATTATGGTGCCACTATGATTTCCTTTTTGCATTACCTTCCCTTATGTCACCCCTCTCCCTGACCCCCCAGAGGCAGCTCCATACAGCAGACATGGTTATCTCAAGCTCTCAAAACAAACAGACAGGACTGCTTAATCATGTGCTCAAGGATCCACAATAATCATATAACTTTAGTAGGCAAATACATGGGCCACTGCATACAAAAAAGATGGTTACATCAGTACCTGATCATCTCCATACACTATTTTATGACTGACATGTATAGATATTAACCTATTTTTGTAAATAAATAAATAAATATATGGAAATGTATATGTGTATTGGATGGGCATGTATATATGTATTGGAAAATCAGTAATCATATATGTACTCATCACTCAATTTCCTTCTCTTCTCTTATTACCTGTTGACTCCAGACCCAGCTTCATGAAAACTCTGAACTCTGCCAACTTTTTATTTTTTAACTAGAGGCCCAGTGCACGAAATTCGTGCATGGGGGAGGGAGGCTGTCCCTCAGCCCAGCCTGCACCCTCTCCAATCTGGGACCCCTCAAGGGATGTCCAACTGCCTGTTTAGGCCTGATCCCACTGGGACATCCCTCTCACAATCCAGGACTGCTGGCTCCCAACTGCTCGCCTGCTTGCCTTCCTGATTGCCCCTAACCACTTCTGTCTGCCAGCCTGATCACCCCCTAACCACTCCCCTGCCAGCCTGATTGATGCCTAACTGCTCCCCTGCCAGCCTGTTTGCCCCTAACTGCCCTCCCCTACAGGCCTGGTCACCCCTAACTGCCCTCCCCAGCAGGCTTGATCGCCCCCAACTGCCCTCCCTTGCTGGCCCGATCGCCCACAACTGCCCTTCCTTGCAGGCCTGGTACCTCCCAACTGCCCTCTCCTGCTGGCCATCTTGTGGTGGCCATCTTGTGTCCACATGGGGGCAGGATCTTTGACCACATGGGGGCAGCCATCTTGTGTGTTGGAGTGATGGTCAATCTGCATATTACTCTTTTATTAGATAGGATAGAGGCCTGGTGCATGGATGGGGGCCAGCTGGTTTGCCCTGAAGGGTGTCCTGGATCAGGGTGGGGGTTCCCTTGGGGTGTGGGGTGGCCTGGGCGAGGGGCCTGTGGTGGTTTGCTGGCCAGCCACGCCCCCCGGTGACCCAAGCAGAGGCCCTGGAATCTGGGATTTATTTATCTTCTATAATTGAAACTTTGTAGCCTGGAGTGGAGCCAAGTGTTCTGCTTGCTCCATGGTGGCAGCCATTTCTGTTGGGATTTATGTATCTTCTATAATTGAAACTTTGTAGCCTTAAGCGGAGGCCAAAGCAGGCCAGGCTGCAGAAGCTTGGCTTCTTCCATCGCTGTGGGAAACCTTAGCCTCCTGCTCTCTCCAGCTCCATGGCTGCTGCCATTTCTGTTGGGCTTTATTTATCTTCTATAATTGAAACTTTGTAGCATTGAGTGGAGGCCTGGACCAGCAAGGGCAGGCGGAAAGCTTGGCTTCCTCCATTGCCAGGGAAACCAAGCCTCCCTCCTGTTCTCTGTGGCTGCAGCCAACTTGGTTGGGTTTATTTGCATATTCCCTCCTGATTGGCTGGTGGGCGTGGCTGGTGGGTGTAGCAGAGTGATGGTTAATTTGCATATTACTCTTTTATTAGATAGGTTGTGTTCTTCCACTCTCCTTTTCAACCACCATTGCCCCCATTCATTCTTTTCTCATGACATATCAGGATATGCTGTGATTCTCTAGAGACCCAGTTTCACCTCTGTCTCCCTGGTCTTGAGCTTCCTTCACCTTCTTCCTCCTGCTCTTGCAAGTGAAGGATATTATAAAATGATTCGTAAGCATCACAAATTGTTATCCCCTCTGAGAAGAAAATCTCTATTAGTGGGGTTTCATTTATATAAAACAGACTACCAAAGGATAATTTGGGGAGCAAGAAATATTATACGTCTCTTATTCAAATAGCATAGGTAGGTATCGTCTAGCAACCAAAGACAACCCAGGTTTTTTTCTCAGTGGTGCTGTTCTTGTATTTTTCTTTTTAAAAAGTCAGCCAGTAAAACACACAATAAAAAAAAGATAAATGTATCTTTTTAAAGTTATTCAACTGTTTTAAAAGAAAGAACCACACCCCTAAAACTAAACATTACAGTGCTTGCTATAGATTTTTCTCCCTGCCTTTGGAAACTACCCAACTATTTTCATATGGTGTTTAGTAGTCGTCCTCCACCCCCATGATTGATGTGGTTTGAATGCTAAAGTTATAGTTCCCTTGTCATCCAAAGTGATTTCCCAAGATGATCTGTTTCCTCTCAAACTTCAGACATTTTAACTCACACTCTGAAACAGCCAAGGCAGTTCTTATGAAAATCAAATTAACTTACCATCAAGGATATGTAAAAAAACATTTTCTGGATCCTAGTCAGTGTTCTTAGATGTTCCTGGACATGACTGGAGATCTAAAACATGTTCTAACTATAGTCACTATGGAAAACAAATTCTATTTATTTAAAGTTAAAGAAGATTGATTTTAAACATCCATTTCCCCCCCATAAAATCATTTGAGTTTCACTGTGACTGCATACATCAAACAAAAGGAAATTACCCCCTGGAAAACAGAAAACATGTCTTCCACTATTTTATTTTTGAGTAGCTGGACAGTTCATGTAAAGAGCCTTGCTTTGGACTGAGTTGCTTGGGCGCAATTACTGATCAACTGGGATGCGTGTCTAGTAGCAAATGTGAATGTTTCTGATGTTCTCTTATCAACATTTTCAATTAAAATTTAGAGATAAGAGTTCCAATCTGTATATAAAAGAGAAGGAAATGAAAAAGAATTCACAACATTTATACTTTGTAAAGATGAAACTGAAATTTGTAGAATTGTCAGTTCTCTGCTCCCACCCATCATTCACTTTTGACCACACCTGCCAAACATACTCTTCCACTTATTGTACCATCTTAAGAAACTAGCTCCTTATTGCTTAAATCAAATACCAGGACATAAATGCTTGTGTCCAATCTTTTATTCTATATTTGCAAAAGATACCATGTTCCATTGTCATTGCCACATGTTAGTGTTTCTAGAACTGTCCACTTTTCATCATTCCCATTGGCTCTATTTTATTTACCCAAGGCCAATGTCAAGTCTTGCTAGATTATGAAAGAACCTCTGTCTGATTTCTGTAGCCACAACTCTCAATAGATGTTTCCCTCCTCTTCCTCACACCCTGTCTTCAACAAAGCTGATATACTGTCAGGTCCCAGCACATATCATATTCACTTTTACCCCTGGATTTTGTGAATTCGGTTTCTTTTTTTTTTTTTTTATAAATATATTTTATTGATTTTTTACAGAGAGGAAGGGAAAAGGATAGAGAGTTAGAAACATCTATGAGAGAGAAACATCAATAAGCTGCCTCCTGCACACCCCCTACTGGGGATGTGCCCACAACCAAGGTACATGCCCCTGACTGGAATCGAACCTGGGACCCTTCAGTCCGCAGGCCGATGCTCTATCCACTGAGCCAAACCGGTTAGGGCATTGGTTTCTTTTGTGTGGACTCTTCTCCCTAACCTACCTAACTCTTTTTCTCTTCTGTTTTTCCTTTGAGGATGAGCTAAGTAATTAGCCTTCCTTACCCTTTTCACCACCCAAGTCTGATGAATGTCCCTTCTCTTTGGTCTTTCAGCCAAAAGAAAATATAAAACAAACAAAATGAAACTGATTTTTTAACTAACATAGTACAGTTTTATGACAAAAAATAGTTTTTTTCCCAATAGAGTTCATGAATTACTGAAAAATTCTATGTACTTATTTTTTTTATTATACTTTTACACTCTGAGGCCAGGGTCACTAAGTAACGCAAAGAAGTGAAGCTACAAATGCCACAACAGCACTTGATTAGTGTGCAGAATCTTGTAGCCTGCCTTACACCACACTATTCTTAAAGTCACGTGATTTATAGACTTGTTTATAAAAAGTATAGGTCTCCATAATTCGGCATCGTTTCCTTCTCAATTTTATAATTTACAGAAGAATCTGGATGATTTAACTCATTAGAATTTAAGTACTTAGTCCTCTTTGTAAAGATTCATCTCTACAGTTGTTTTCCTCTTAACCAAAAGGCCTCAGAACTGGTATATATCCTATAATTATGATATATGTATATGGCTCACTGCAGAACACCATTTTTCTTTATAGGTTTTTCTGTCATTACCTCAAATTGCAGTCATTCAAAAAGATTTGTAGACTAATGCAGAGACAAATGAGTTTAGCAAATTTGAATTATTTCACCAAAAAGAAAAAGTAATTTGCTTTTCAAAATCCCTACAAGAGCAATGTATAAATAAGATCTAAAAGTAATCAAAATTGAACCTCATAGCCCTAGGCACTGCCAAAGATGTAATCTCCCCCAATTTTAGTGACTCTCAGTCATTTTGTGTCCTCCTGGTCTCTTTGCCTTGCCTTAAGAAAGTACATGACTTTCAAATTCATGTGAAAGATTAATCCAGCTTTAAATAGTACCCTTTTTCCATTTGCCTCTGAGGAGGGGCTTAACTAAAAAGAATAAGTCTTAGGAAGAGCAAATTTTGGGAAGGAGCCTTCAAGATTCATCAAAACTTAATTGTCTAAGCATGAGGTACACTCTCTCCCAGAGTGGAAGATAAGTTAGTTTAAAAACTGTCCTCTATATTAGGAGCTCTATTAAATGACATGATTGATATTCTACATTAATCCAACATTTGTCAATAAAATTTATACTTTTTATAGTAAGACTGAATTAAGGCAAAAGAAAATATACTCAATCATTAAATCACTGATTATTTTAAATCTTTCTTTGATTATGAAGTTACTTTAGGGTCTTGCAGGACCTCAGGATTCTCATTAACAGAAAATTATTGGAGAATCCAAGATGGCGGCGTAGGTAAACACCTAAACTGCTGCCTCGCGCAACAATTTCAAAAATTCAACTAAGAGACAAAACGTCTGTCACCCAGAACCACGGGAAAGCTGGCTGAGTGGAAGTTCTACAACTAGAAGGAAAGAGAAAAGAGCATTGAGACGTGCACGAGCGCTGAAAAGCTGAGGTAGGGAGGCGAGTAATCCGGGCTGGCGGCGGGCGTTGCTTTTTTCAACCCAAAGGGAGACAAGCCCCTGACTACTCTGAAATCCAGTTTCTGGGGAGACGCGGGGGACCCAAACTCCTACGGGGAAAAGCTGGACTGTCTGCCAGTGAGGGTGGCTTACTTGCAGAGCTGCACGCAGGAATAATTGTTTACGGCACTGGGGCACGGGACTCCGGGACGCCCTTGGGGACACAGAGCCGGCTAACTAGCAGCCATTGCTGTTTGCCATGCCCTAGCCTAGTGACACCCTGAGACCCCGCCCTGCACAACCTACAAACCCACCCAAGCTCCAAGCAGCAGCGTTAGCAGAAAAAAGCCCCGCCCTATCGCAGCTTAACCTAGCAAACTTGCAGCCTGGGTCAGACAGCTCCAAAACCTCCAAACCCCAAGCAAAGAGGAGAAAACTGTAGCTCTCACTGTAGCTCCTGCTGGATGGCCTCAGACAGTAGCTGACCTGCACCCCATTGGAGATCCAGAAGCCAGTGTACCTAGTGGTCAGAGTGAGACACCAGATTTCAACTCCTCACATCCTTAAGTGACACATTCAAAGGCAGACTCAGTGAGCACCAAAGCCCCACTGAAACAAGTCCTGCCCCATAAGTGTGTCTTCAGCGCAGCAGTTCTTCCATTATAGACACAGTGAGTGCTCACAGCTAATTGGCCTGGAGGTCAATTCCTCCCAGTATACCAACAGCAATTAAGGCTTTAACTGCACCAAGTCTTTGTACTCAGCCCACAAAGGGGTGTACCAAGAGTGTCCACATCAGGTGATTGGGGAGGTGAGCTACTGCCCCCTATAGGTCACCTACCACACAAAGCTACTCCATCAACACAGGGAAGCAGCCAAAATGAGGAGACAAAGAAACATGTCATGAATGAAAGAAACGGAGGAAAGCAAACTACTGGATGACATAGAGTTCAGAACCACATTTATAAGGTTACTCAAGAATCTTCTTAAAACCGCTGGAAACTTGATGAGACCTTCAAAGAGCTTAATGAGAATGCCAAAAAAATGGAAAAGGATCAGTCAGAAATGAAGCATACACTCTCTGAAATAAAGAATATACAGAAACTCAACTGTAGATCAACGTACCCCAAGAATCAAACCGAAGATCTGAAATATGTGGAAACAAAAAACATCCAACCAGAAAAACAAAAAGAAAAAAGAATCCAAAAATATGAAGATAGTGTAAGGAGCCTCTGGGACAACTTTAAGCGAACCAACATCCGAATTTTTGGGGTGCCAGAAGAAGGGAGAGAGCAAAATATTGAAAACCTCTTACAAGAAATAATGACAGAAAACTTTCCCTGCCTGGTGAAAGAAATAGATGTACAAGTCCAGGAAGTGCACAGAACCCCATACAAGAGGAATCCAAAGAGGACCACACCAAGACACATCATAATTAAAATGCCAAGGGCAAAAGACAAAGAGAGAATATTAAAAGCAGCAAGAGAAAAACAGTTAATTACCTACAAGGGAGTACCTATACGACTGTCAGCTGATTTCTCAACAGAAACTATGCAGGCCAGAAGGGAGTGGCAAGAAATATTCAAAGTGATGAACAGCAAGAACCTACAGCCAAGATTACTCTACCCAGCAAAGCTATCATTCAGAGTTGAAGGTCAGATAAAGAGCTTCACCGACAAGAAAAAGCTAAAGGAGTTCATCACCACCAAACCAGGATTACATGAAATGCTGAAGGGTATTCTTTAAGGAGAGGAAGAAGAAGAAAAAGGTAAAGATAAAAATTATGAACAACAAAATGACATCAAATACATACCTACCAACAAGTGAATCTAAAAATCAAGTGAATGAAAAATCTGAAGAACAGAATGGACTGGTGAATATAATAGAATCAGGGACATAGAAAGGGAGTGGACTGATGATTCTCAGGGGAAGCAGGTGTGTGGGGTGCGGGAAGAGATTGGACAAAAATCTTACTCCTATGGATGAAGACAGTGGCGGGGGTAAGGGCATGGGGTGGGGTGGGGAATCAGGTGGAGGGGAGCTATGGGGGAAAAAATAGAGGAACACCTGTAATAATCTGAACAATAAAGATTTATTTAAAAAAAAAAAAGAAAATTATTGCTTATGTGGACTAAATACATTTTTATTATGTAACACTTTAAGAGTTGATTACTTAGTAATTTTACTGAAGATATTGATTATCGTTTGACTTCTATATACTCCCTTCTAACAGCTACTGGAAAATAGTGACCTTCTATTGTATTCATGTGACCCCCACTCTTAGACCACATTATTAGAGTTCACTGATCTTCGATATGTAGATTAATGTTTTTCAGCAAATTTGAGGAGTTTGATCATTATCTTTTGAGCTTTTTTTGTCCTCTTCTTCGGGTACTCCCATTTCACATATATTGATGCACTTAATTATGTGCATTTCTCTGACATTCTGTTCATTCTTATTCATTCTTTTTTCTACATTCTTTGGGTTGTGTAATGTGTAAAGATTTATATTCAAATTCACTAATTCTTTATTCTGCCAGTTCAAATCTACTGTGAGTCTTTCTAGTAAAAAATTTCATTTCAGTTATTTCACTTTTCAGTAAAAATCAGAATTTCCATTTAATTTTTAAAAAATCTTTTCAATCAACAGTCTGAGGAAAAACAAAAATATGAGTAGAAAGATCTCTGAGAATTTGTAACCAAAGGTGTGTTCTCAAGGAGATTCTGAAACAAATGTACACTCCTGTATGGTCCAGAAATACAGAAGCTAGGATATTAGCATGAAAATACTCAGGTCATCCCTTCCAGTAATATTTAGGGAAGAACAAAGTATAAAATGAACTCTGGAGACTCCCCTCCCTCAATCCAGTCCCTGTAAGATTTCCTGAGATAAAGCTCCACCCAATAAAAGCATATAGTCTAAAGTTATAAGTTATGGGAATATCTACACTAATAAAAGAGAAACATGCAAATTGACTGTACATCTGCTACACCCACCAGCCAATCAGGAGTGAGTATGCAAATTAACCCAACAAAGATGGCTGTGGCCATGGAGCTGGAGCAAGCAGGAGGCTTGGGTTGTCCCTGGCGATGGAGGAAGCCAAGCTTCCCACCCGCCCTGGCCAGCCCTGGCCTCCGCTCAAGGCTACAAAGTTTCAATTATAGAAGATAAATAAATCCCAGATACCTGCTTCCAGCCAGCTCTGTCCTCTGCTCAAGGAGACGCTGAAAAAGAAAAAAGAAAAAAAGGAAGGTCTGGGAGCCTGGATCACCGGGGGGCATGGCCAGCCTGAAAACAGCTCTCAGCTCCTCACCCAGGCTGGCCACACTCCCATGGGGTGAGGGTCCCTGCTGGGGGGCTTGGCCAGCCTGCAAATAGCCATCAGCCCCTCATCCAGGCTGGCCAAGCACCCAGTGGGGACCCCCACCCTGAAGGGGTGTGGCCAGCTTGAAAACAGCCCTCAGCCCCTCACCCATAAGAATGAACATGGGGTGAGGGTCCCCACTGGGGGACTTGACCAGCCTGAAAATGTCCCTCAACCCCTCACCCAGGCTGCCCCATGCCCCAAGGGAACCCCCACCCTGATCCAGGACACCCTTCAGGGAAAACCAGCTGGCCTCCACCCATGCACCAGGCCTCTATCTATACTAATAAAAGGGTAATATGCTAATTAGACTGGGAGACCTTCCAGGAGACCTTCCAGATGTTCTTCTGGATAAAGCCATGGTGGTGGGGCTGAGGTAGAGGCAGTTAGAGGCCAAAAGGGGAGGGCAGTTGTGGGTAATCAGGCCAGGATGGGATGGCAGTTGTGAGTGATCAGGCTGGTGGGGGGTGGGACCATTGGGAGTAAGCAGACCAGCAGGGGGCCAGTTGGGGGAGAGCAGGACGTCAGTGGGGGTCAGTTGGAGGTGATCAGCATAGTGGCGGGGGGGAAGTTTGGAGTGAGCAGGCCAACAGGGGGGCAGTTGGGGGTGAGCAGGCCAGTGGGGAGGGAAGGTGGGGGTGAGCAGGCTGGCACAGGGGGCAGTGGGGGTGATCAGGCTGGTGGGGGGCAGTTGGGGGTGAGTAGGCCAGCAGGCAGAGTGTTTAGGGGCAATCAGGCAGGCAGGCAGGCAGGTGAGCTACAAGATTGTGAGAGGGATGTCTGACTGCCCATTGGGCCTGATCCCTATAAACTGGCAGTAGGACATCCTTTGAGGATTGGAGAGGGTGCAGACCAGGCTGAGGGCCCCCTGCCCCGTCCCCGTGCATGAATTTCATGCACTGAGCCACTAGTATAAGTTATAATAATCAAGTCATTAAACATAACAGACAGCAAGCATATTTATACTCCAAAGTAATCTATGGAATCATCAGTAAATAAAAACATTAAAATGTTGTACTATTTAAAGAAATAAAAATAAAGGAATATATACCTTCAAAAATACCAGGCTGAGGCATGAAAATTTCTATAAAATGAAAAAATAGTCGCTGAATTGAAAAAGCAACCAGCCAATGGAGTTTATAACATCAGACATAACTAAAAACATAATTAATGAAATGAACTATAGTTCTAATGTGATTGCCTATAATGTAGTTATATCACATAGAAAACATATACACACACAAGAACTTAAGAGACATGAAGGAAAGAATGAGAGAGGCCAATTTACCCCTTAAGTTTTAAGAAGAAACAGAGATGATAAATAAAAGGCAATATTGAAAGATAATGGTTGGGAATTTTTCACAATAGAGTAACAAAGACATAGGTCCTCAGATTCATAAAATACACTAAATCACAAGCAATATAAATAAGACCAAATTCACAAGTAAACACAATATAATTAAACCAGAGTATTTTATAGCTATCACAATCTTAATAGAAGCCAGAGAGAAAAGACAGATACAGATATCTGTGTGTGTGTGTGTGTGTGTGTGTGTGTGTGTAAAGCTTGAGAGCAGAAGCAAGAAAAATAATACCCTTAAAGTGCTGTGGTAAAATAATCATCAACTAAGATTTTTATAGCCCCAAAATACTATCTTTGAAGAATAAGGATAAAATTATGGTATAGTTGAAAGAACAATATTGAGAAAAATTTTCACTAAAAGACTTTTACTTTACAAACTAAATTCTCCCAGAAAAGAAAAACTGAGGCAAAATAAGTAATGATGAATGAAGGAATTAGTAAATTTGTGGTTATATTTACAGAAGCAATAATTGTATAAACTCTAAAAAAATAATAGATAAATTAGTTGAGGAGTGAACTTAATAGAAACAATCTTCCAAGTTAAAATATTTGTACTCTCAGTTACTGTTCAAAGATAATGATTTAATTTTTAAATTATCTATAAGTAAGTAAAACTTTAAGAATAAGCATAAAAAAAGAGAAATAGAATATATAGCTTCTAAACCAATAAAGTACAGTAAGAGAATAAGGAAATCTTGATCAATCCAAACAAAATTTATAAAAGAAAAATATTAAGTACAGAAATAGCAAGAGAAATGTTAAACGCAATGTGATAGTAGGCAAAAGCAAAACAAAACAACAAAACAAAACAAAAAACCCCAACCCAAAAAATGTAATTAACCTGAATTCAATACAGATCCATTCAAGAACTAGACTTAAAACAGAAAAGCACTTAAACTGGATGAAGGATTCCACAAAACTTTGTTTTATGGTTACTTCTTCTCTTAGATTCTTAATTCACCAGAGGTATGGGGGGAGGGAGGGAAAAAGGAAGGAGGGTTTCTCTTAAAATGGGTTAGTTATGTTTTTTTAAGATAGTGTAACTTGCTTAAATTTCTTATGTGACATTAACAAATAAAAGGCTGTTTTAATATTAAAAAAACAAAACAAAACAAAAAAACAGGTACATGCCAAGTAAAGAAAAGTCAGTGTAGTTTTAAAAAATGCATATTAAGGCAAGAGGGAGCTGTATTTCTCATGTTTTTTTGCAGGTGGTGGTTACATGATATTACCTTTAACTTTTTGTTAGGGCTAAGATACTTCCAAATTATAACAAAAGATGATAAAGGAAATGGCTCAAAGTTCACAGTTAGGAAACAGTCCAAGGGCATCTAGAAGAACTCTCAGTTGCCAATACTACAATGAGGATTTGGGTTTCAGGTCTGAAAATACTACTAGTGTTTTGTATAATGATGTGTGTAATATCCATTGAGAGCCGTAAGTCAATATACTTTTTAAAAAGCACGAGAGTGTCATTTGGCAAAGACCTAAGAGACCAAAACACTGAGCTTGCTTTTGTCTCTCTAGGCACTCCAGATTTTGCTTCACTTGAACTCAGATCAAATTTCCAATCTCTTGTGTCTCATTTGCAGATAATGATACCATATATAGAGAGCCCCAAAGATTCCACCAAAACACTACTAGAAATGATAAATGAATTCAATAAAGTAGCAGGATACAAAATAAATATTCAGAAATCAGTTGCATTTTATACACCAATAATGAACTACCTATCATAAAGAGAAACCAAGAAAACAATCTTATTTACAATTACATTAAAAAACACACACCTAGGAATAAACTTAACCAAGGAAGTGAAATACCTGTACTCAGAAAATTATGACACTGAAGAGAGAAGTCAAAGAAGATACTAGTAAATGGAAGCATATACTGTGCTCATGAACAAGAAGAATTAACATTGTTACAATGTCCACACTACCTAAAGCAATCTACAGATTCAACAAAATTCCTATAAAAATACCAATGGTTCTTTTCATAGAACTAGAACAAATAACCCAAAAATTTGTATGGAAATATAAAAGACCCTGAATAGCTATCTTGAAAAAGAAGGACAAAGTTGGAGATATTACATTACCTGTTATCAAACGATGCTACAAAGGCATGGTAACCAAAGCAGCATGGTACTAGCATATAAAACAGACATATACATCAATGGAACAGAATATATAGCCCAGAAATAAGCCCACACCTATATGAGCAATTAATATTTGACAAAGGAGGCAAAAACATACAATGGGATAAAGACAGTTTATTCAATAAATGATGTTGGGAATATTGGACAGGTATATGCGCAACTCTTACAAGAAAACATAGGCATTGAAATCTCAGACTTTTCCCTTACCAATATTTTTTTCTGATATAACTCCTTGGGCTAGGGACTACATCAAACAAATGGGACTACATCAAACTAAAAAGGTTTTGCAAAGCAAAAGAAGTCATTAACAAAATGAAGACAACCTACTGAATGGGAGAAGGTATTTGCTAATGATACATCCAATAAGAGGTTAATATCCAAAATTTATAAAGAACTCATACAACTCAACACCAGAAAAACAAACAACCCAATTAAAAGTGGACAAAGGACCTGAATTGACACCTCTCCAAAGAGGACATATAGATGGCCAATAGAAAGATGAAAAGATGTTCAATGTCACTAATCATCAGAGAAATGCAAATTAAAAGCTCAATGAGATATCACCTCATACCTGTCAGAATGGCTATTATCAATAAAATCAATGAACAGCAAGTGTTGGCAAAGATGTGGAGAAAAGGGTACCCTAGTGCACTGTTGATGGACATGTTTAATGATGCAACCACTATAGAAAACAGTGTGGAGATTCCTCAAAAAATTAAAAATGGAACTGCCTTATGACCCAGAGATCCCACTTCTGGGCATACCTATGAAGAAACTCAAAACTCTAATTTGAAAGATCACATGCACCCCCATGTTCACTGCAGCATTATTTACAATAGCCACAACATGGAAGCATTCCAAGTGTGCATCGATAGACAAATGGATAAAGATATAGTATATATATATAAAATGAAATATTATTTGGCCACAAAAAGAATGAAATCTTACATTTGTGACAGCATGGATGGACCTAGAGGGTATTATGCTAATTGAAATAAGACAAACAGAGAGAGAGACAAATACCATATGATATCACTTATATTAGGAATCTAAAGAACAAAATAAATGACCAAATAAAATTGGGACAGACTATAGACAAAGAGAAATGATGGAGGCCAGGGAAAAGGGATGTTGGGGGGTGGACTAATAAAAGGTAAAGAAATTAAGAAGTGCTAATTGGTAGTTACAAAGCAGTCATGGGGATGTAAGGTATAGCACAGGAAATATAGTTAACAATACTCTAATAACTAGCTATGGTGTCAGGGGCACTTGAATTATTGAAGGGGACACTTTGTAACCTATATGAATGTCTATCACTGTGCTGCACACCTGAAACTAATACAAAAAGTGTTGAATGCAAACTATAATAAAAAATACAATAGAAGAAAACATGAAAAAAAACAACAACAACTGTTCTCTTTTTATTTGCTTTCTGAACAAATTTTTTTTCCAATCTCTTGATTAGTTGTTAGGGTAACTGTGAGGAACCCAGGTAGCCACCATGGATTTTCTCATCACCTGAGATAAATCTTAAGTGAAGAAAGCAGGGCCCTGTTTTGGCAAGCATTTCTAATTTGATTTCCACAAAGAAATGACAGAACACACACACACACACACACACACACACACACACACACACATGTGCACACTATTTCCTGTAGATGGTAACAGCTTTCATAGAAAAATGGGACAGCTAGGACAAAGGCGGCGGGTAAAGACAGAATGCCATGAAAGAAAAAAATCCAGCTTTTCATAAGAGAGAGAGAGAGAGGAAGAGAGAGAGAATGAGGGAGAAAAAGAAAGAAGAGAGATTAGGGAAGAGGAGTGGAGTCGAGGAGAGTGGAGGGGAGTGGAAAGAAGAGCGTGAGTCAAGTGTCAGTCCCTTTCAGAAGTCCATATAGCATTTCTGCTGTATGTCCAAGAGTAAGATGAGACTTAAACTGCTAGACTTTACAAAGAACTGGACAATAACATAATCTAAACTGCTAAACAAAACACCACCACATAAACAAACAAGTCTAGTATTGATATTCCAACGGGCATGTCTTCTTTCTCTCAGGAGCATTCCACTCATTACCCCCACACTGATTTTCCTTACATTATAGTAATACTAGAGCCCCGGTGCATCAATTTGTGCATGGGTGGGGTCCCTCTGCCTGGTGATCGGGACCAATGGAGACTGGCCAGCAGGGCTGTAGGAGGTTGGCCAGCTGCAGGAGGTTGGCTGTGGGAGTGCACTGACCACCAGGGGGCAGCTCCTGCATTGAGCATCTGCCCCCTAGTGGTCAGTGCACATTCGGTCGCTTAAGCTTTTATATACATACTAGAGTTCCAGTGCACAAAATTTGTGCACTGGAGGAGTCCTTCAGCCCAGCCTGCACCCTCTTACATCAGGGGATATAAGCCAGCAGTCAGACATCCCTCTTGCAGTCTGGGGCTCTCGTAGTCTGGGGCCCCTCACTCCTTACCGCCCACCTGCAGCAGTGGCGGGAGAGGCTCCTACCATTGCTGCTGCTCTTGCCAGCCATGAGCCCAGCTTCTGGCTGAGTGGCGCTCCTCCTGAGTTGAGTGCCTTCTCTCTGGTGGTCAGTGCGTGTCATAGCGACCGGTTGTTCTGCTGTTCAGTCAATTTGCATATTAAGGTTTTATTATTTAGGATTGATAATTACTTACTTTATATAATTTAATTCCCACAGCAACCTTATGTAATATTGTTTTATCTGAATATTACAGACAGGGTAACCAAGGCAGAGAGAGCTTAAATAACTTGTGTGAGGCCATAGAGCTAATAAGAGGTGGAGCAGGGTTCTGAACCTAAGTAATCTGGGTTAGAGCCAATCTCGATCTGAATAATGACTGCCTCTAGACTTCAGAGAGGCAGGTGAGAGCATGTTCTGTACAGGCAAGCAGGGCCATAGGCTGGACTCTGAGATCATTCTCCTCTTTGGGCAATGGTCTGTGAATTTTGTGAGTCAAAAACTTTGAGAAGGGGAGAGGGAGATGGTTGCACATTCTTTTTTTATTTTTTTATTTTTTAAAACCGAGATTTATTGCTGACTGATCATCAAAATCCTTAAGATGAACTGGACCCAGCAACAGCTGCCCTCTTGGGTTTAGGTGTCATTCCTTCATGGAATCCATGCCTGAATCTGCGGTACACAATTTTCAGGTGCCTCATGCGACCGGTCCCGGTAGTGTTTCGTCGTTTAGCCTTGGCACTCCAGTTATACTTCCTCTTGCGCTTGGCGGGGTAGCCGCACTTGCGGCAGATGGACTTCTGCAGGTGGTAGGCCTTCTAGCCGCAGCGGCGGCACAGCGTGTGCGTCTTGTTGTGGCGCTTGCCGAACGATGACGTCCCCTTCGTCATCTTGCTTCTGCCGCCGAGACCAAAGCCATTCTTTCTTCTTCATACTCTCTTCATCTCAGAGCATACTTGCAACCAAGACAGAGTGACAGAGAGGAATATAACAATGAACTCAAAGACTAACCTGGATTTAAATTTGGGCTAGCCCTCTGCTGTGTGATTCCCAGGAAGCAGAAAGAGAAGTGCAGAAAGGACACTTCAATGTATGAGACTTGGGTTAGAGTCTCACTGACTATGCCTCAAAACCATAGGCCTTGGTGACCTCTCTTTTTTTAAAATTTCTTTATTGATTAAGGTGTTACATATGTGTCCTTACCATAAATTAAATTGTAGAGAAAGTTTAGCAAACAAGGGTAGTGTTGCTCTCTGGTGGAGTTCTCATTTGTTTCCTATTATGTGTGAGTCCACCTTCCATTCAGACTCCATTACCCCTCACAAAAGTCCCAGTCTCTCCGTGGGCCTGAAATCCCTCCCCTGTATCACACAAGTTGGCAAGGAGCACCTCTGAAAGCCAGTGCTCAGATTGTGAGACTCTCTTTTTCAGAGTGGGCCCAGCAAACTCCGCCCAGGCCACGAGAGCAGAAGATCGAGCTTCCCTCTCCCCATTGCTGAAGGAGCTGTGTGGGGCACTGATCACGCACCATGGCAGGTGACAAAAATGAAATATTTACATTTGACTTGAGAGGTTTTCTGGGTAATTTTGCCAGAGTTCTTCTGTCCTGGTTGTTTTTCTTAGATTAAAATTTTCACCAGCATTCCAAGGGCATACACTCACTCACGTTCAGGGGCTCAGTAATGAGCAGGAGTGCCACTTTGGAGTTAAACTTTGCCAAGTCTAATACTAAAAGTAGGTGAATGAGATTTGACTGCCTCCTAAATTGAATGTCTGTGGAATTTCTTGGACCTGAAACAGAGCCCAAAACAAGGTCTGTACAGTAACATTCACTAGGTGTCAGTGTTTGACAAACTGTCTTGCCAGCATCATTAGTGGAATGTTCATCTTGGCACAAATTGTCTATGGAAAATGCAATTAGGAAAAAGTTGTGCAAATGGCAATTAGAAACTGAATAACCGCTTTATTCCTTTTATTCAGATTACCCTTGGCTACTAAACTAAGGCTCTGCTGGAAACAGATTGCAGACTGTCACAGTAGCCTCTGGAGTGCATTGTCTGCATAGAGAGTGGGAAGAACAGGCCAGGGATTTCTTTGGTGCTTGCCCACTTTCTCTTCCTGCTGCATTTGCTCCTTTTTTTTGTGGACACCATCATGTCACTGCAATGGCCATTAAGCTCAGGCTTCTTTCCTCAGTCATAGGCTAGTTCCAATGCTGAGACAGGAAAAACACCTTCCTAAGAATGTCATTTTAACGTGAATTAGCCTTGACAAACATTGAGTTGCTTTGAACAGAGAGATATCACTATCTGCCTCACTTGGCAATGGTAAAGGCAGCAAAAAAAATTATAATTATTATTTCAATTTATTAGTTCATTCAATCATCAGCAGTATACTGAACACTTAAAACAGAGATGTGGAATGTCTGGCTTATGGGCCGTATAAGGCCCATAAAATCATTTGGTCTGTCCCTGCTGAGGCATTAGGGGTGAGTTAATTAAATGTTTGACCAAATATATCAGTCTAATTTTTAAGTTGATAATTTTGTATGGCCTGCAAATGATGTTATAAATATCCATATGGCTCTTGGCAAAAAAAGGGTTTCCTACCCCTGACTTAAAATATGCCAGACACACAGCTCTGGATTCAAGAGAAATGTCATTAAAAAATAACAGTAAACATCCCTAACTTCATGGATGTTGCTTTTTAGTTAGAGAAGACAAAATAAACAAAAAGTAAACTATATGTATGCTAGATGTTTATAAATGCTATGGAAAAAATAAAAAAAGGGAAAGAAGAGAGTGAGTTTCTGGAGTGGAAAGTGGCTGCAAATTTTCTGTGGTGGAAGACATCACTGAGTATGTGGCACATGAACAAAAACCTGAAAAAAAGAGTAATACCCATCTCAGGAACCGGCATCCAAGCAAGGAAATGGCAAATGCAAATGTCTTGTGGGTTCAAGAAAGAATCAAGGTCAGTGTGGCTGGAGAGTAGTAGGAGATGAGACCAGAAGAGTAAAGGAGAGTAGAGGGCACACAATGCTGAGGGCCTTAGGTTGTTGTAAGGATGGGTGTTTACTCTGGGAACCACTGGAGCGTTTTGAACAGAAGAGTGATATGACCTGACATAAGCTTAAAAGATGACTCTCTGTTCATGACTGCAAGGGTTGGGTGCAAAGGTATAAGAGGAGAGACAAGTTAGGAGGCTGGTAAAATAATTCAGGTGAAGTTGTGAGGTTGAGATACTAAGAAAAAGAAAAGATCAGGATACATTTTGAATGTGCAACTTAGGAGGATGTGGTGGCTTATTTCTATAGTGTGAGAAAAGAGGGGAATCAAGATAATGCAAAAGATGTTGACTTAAGCAACTGGCATTTTCGTTTCCTTATAGTGACCTGGCTGGGGGAGGGCAGTGTGTTGGGGGGGAAGAAGCAGTTTAGGTTTAGATCTGTTAATTTTCATATGCCTCTAGATATCCAAAAGAAGATACTGAATAGGCAATTTAATAAGTAAGTGTAGAGCTCAGGAAAATGTCCAGGCTGGGGATGTAAATGTGGGAACTGTCAGCGTACAGGTGGACTTTCAGGCCCTGAGATGGACAAAATCACAATGAAAGAAGTGCAGACAAAGAAGAGGAGACATACAAGGTGAAGTCTTGGGACATTTCACCTTTCAGAGCTTGGGGCTATAGGAAGGAATCAGTAAGAGAAACAGGATGAACAGCCAGAGAAGCAGGAGCAAGACCTGGAGTATGTGGTTCCTGGAAACCAAGGGAAAGCAGTGCTCAGGGATCAGTATGGTTGGAATCCATGTATAGTAGCTACATGAGACATTGCTAATATTGGAAAGTAAAAATCTCTTTATTTTGTTTAATGTTGCTTCCTTCCTGGCAGTATAACTTCTGCCACTTTTACCCTCTCCTTAACCATACTGATGTGATTGCAAGTACATGTCCAGCAAGTGCACACAACCACACACACACACACACACACACACACACACACACACACACACACTGAGTTACTTCTGGGAATTCCAGGAATTGGCTCACTTGTTCTTATGAGCAAGTCCTGAGAGGTACCGCAAGGTACCCCTCTTTTGTCTTCTGTGGGAATGTCTGCTACTGCATCCAGTCTCATAGATAAGCCTTTAATGTGTTAAGAGTCCTCACGATATTATAGGTAGAACTTAATAAAAAAGAAAGGTGATGCAATATTATGATGATTAAGCATTTGATTTCAATTAATAATTAATTCATGCTATTGTTAGTTATCCAAAAACACCCTACACCAAAGTGTTTTGTTTGCTTGTTTGTTACCTCCTGCTCCTCCAACACCACCTTCTTCTTCTTTCGCAAAATGACCAAATTTCAAGTAAATATTCTGAAAAGATTAGGTAAGGATATAAGCAATGTAATTCAGTTAAAAATACTAGTAAATATGGTATAGGAGCCAACCTAAAGAGCTCATAATAGCCAAAATGAAACAATTTTAGTAAGAAAATACATGAAAATAGTATTGGCTTATAATCCACAGAATAAAATAAATACCCAAGTTAATATAAATTAACAATTGAATACATAAATCAATACTTTTTTTGTGTTCCATAAATAGTACTGAGAAATAAATCTTCTGTATCTTGCCTTCTCATTAAACATTTTATTTGGAAGAGCTAACCATCCTGTTATATGTATTTGCCTTGCTATTTGTGATGCACAGTATTACACCAGTTTATATATTCCTTATATAACATTTAGATTTCCTTCATCTTCCCACTAGCAACTACTGTGATGTACAAATATCCTTTAACACAAGTATCTTTATGGAACTATATGAAACTATTTCTCTGGGATATGTATCAAGCAGAGGGATCATAGAACAAACACATACTCAATCTTACTAAGCATTTCCAAATTGCTTTCCAGAATGAGTGTACCAGACTATACTTTTACAAGCAGCATACATGCTTCCCATCTCTTCACATTTTTGCCAGTAGTTGATGCTATCCACCTGCCAATCGTTGCAAGTCTGAAGGCACTCTATTAGTTCCTGTTAATGCTGTAACAAATTAGCAGAAATATAATGGTTTTTAAAACGCTAGTTTATTAGCTTACAGGTCTGGAGACCAGAAATCCAAAACAAATCTCACTGGGCTAACATGAAGATGCCAGCTGGGTTCGTCCATATTTCTGGAGGTTCGAGGGAAGAATCTGTTTCCTTGCCTTTTCCAGTTTCTGGAGGCTGGCTGTATTCCTTGAGTCATTGTCCCTTCTTCCATTTTCAAAATCAGCAACGTATTATCTACAAATCTCCCACTCATTATGACTTTCTGCTTTCCTCTTTAAAAGACCCTCATAATTACATGGAGCCTCTCCAGATAATTCAGAATAGTCTTCCAAACTCGGGATGCTTAACTTAATCACCTTCACAGAGTTTCTTTGCCAAACAAGGCAACATATTCACAGGTTCCAAGGATTAAGATGTGGACAACTTTGGGGGCCATTATCCTGCCTACTACAGATGTAAACTTAAAAAAAACCATCTTCAAGAGTGTGGCAGGAAAACATAAGGGTCCTACTCTACACCAAATGCCATGGGAGCTTTTTCATTCACTTACATAGTGCGTTGTCACATGACACTCATTTGTTATGTGAAAAGGACTCTGGAGAGCATGTAGAGAAAGGACTTGTACAAAAACACTGATCCTCCAAACTCATACAAGTCAGACACTCCATGAATCAACTTCTAAATAAATCTGCAAGTACCTAAACACCTGGTGGATGAAAAATGTACCTTCATGTAGCTCTAAAGGCACAGATTAGATTGAGAATACCCTTATTTGTTAAGTGCTCAAATTCAATGTCACTAATGCACAAGAATTGCACAAATATAACCCAAGATTTACTAAATTTGTATGTAGAACTTTATTCCCCACTTCTGAAACTGAGAAAGAAAAGGGCATAATTTTAAAAATATTTTTTTTTCTAGAGAGCAGAAGCCTTTTTCAAACAAACGCTTAAATTGATCATCAAGACGTAACGAGCAAGCTTGAAACAGAAGGTAGAGACCCAAGAGTCAAGCTCACTCATCTTTTTTCCCTTTTGTAGTAGCCTCTGTGGGGTCCTAGGCTTTAAACATCACAACTGTACTAATCTTTGGGGTAGTCTAGAGGATAAACTCCAAAAACAGAAAAAGTACAAAAATTTTTGAACATGAAATGAATCTTTTTCAGAAGAAAAAGGCCTATTAGTGATTTGTCAATGATAGACCATCCTGCCTACAATAGAGACTCTGAAAGAGATGTCGCATAAGATATTAACCAGAATATAGACACATTGCTTGTTCTGTAAGGGATCAGTATAACTGGCTTTTCTGTAACAAGCTTGTCATATGTAGTGGCTTTCTTGGGCACAGGGGGTGAATTTGGAGCAGAAGGTTCATTTTAACTGTTTTGGAGAGTATGATGTAACATGGAACAATTAGGAATTTGTATTAGGAATTAGAAAAAAACTCTAATAAATGTATTTAAATGCATGCTATAGCCAATCAGATTCCCAATATATGTAGAGGCATAATGTCTCTGTCATTTTAATCACTTCACCAGCCTTTTACTGATAATACTCTAAACTAGTATACTCCACATTCTATATTGTACTTTCATCTCATTGCCCCTACACTCTGGCCCACCATCCCATGCCCACAAACGCGTACCCAAATTCATGCTCTGTAATACAGCATCTCTGTTATCCGCCCAGTGTTCCAGCCAATCTGAGTTCAAAATCACATTTTATGGTAATTTCTCTCAAATCTATTTTTAATATGCATGAAGCCACAATACTTACATGATCTTCTTAATTTAATCTGTTGGTTCTCAGTTGGTGAAAATGACAAGGATTTGGCAACATTTGCAATCCCTGATTGGTTTGATGGATTGTTTTCTATTTAAAGCACTCAATTTAGAAACATTTCTTAGATAATTTGGCTTTAAAAAAATCATCAACACACTCTCTCGTCTGTTTTCAGTCATTGCCTTGTTTCCATCTGTCAAAGGGGCTCTGTGCTTTTATTTTTTTTAACAACTCTTCAAATGTTGAATTTTAACCAATAAGCCTCAATTGTGATTTGATTTGGCTTCAGTTGCCTTTAATGTTATAAATTGACTTAAATATTTTGGCTGTAATAGAGCAATCCACATAATTGGCTGCTGATATGGAAATTAGAAGGTGAATTAGCCAGGTATAGTCGTACAAACTGGATTAGAGAATAAAGTGATTGAAAGATTGGCTTGAGACCCTGCAATACAGCCAAAGCATCTTTCATATGGAACAGATTGGGTCTGTAATCTGGAATCCAAAGTTGGTGGTTTGGCTGCTAGAAGAACCTCATAAGAGGTAAAAATGCTCATTTAACCCCTCCTTTCACAACCCAGGAAGCTAGTGTTTACAAAGTCTTGGGTAAGGCAACACAATGAGCAGAGAGCTTGGATTCTAATTCAATGGAACTGGAAGTGCCGTGGCAATATATATTGAAAAGCCAGAATCCAACCGTTTGCATGACATTAGGTAGACCCAGAAAAATTGTGTCATGGCCTGGAAAGGAATAAGAATATAAAGCACATGTATTAGACTGGGTCCTTCAGAGAAACAAAACCAATATTTATGCATGTTGGGGGGCAGGGGTGAGATGGGGCGGGGGGGCGGGGAGAGAGAGAGAGAGAGAGAGAGAGAGAGAGAGAGAGAGAGAGAGAGAGAGAGAGATTTATTTTAAGGAATTGGCTCATGTCATTGTGGGGCTGACAGTCCAAAATTTGCAGATCAGACTGGCAGGCTAGAGACCCAGGGAAGAGTTGTTGTTACAATCTTGAGTCTGAAGACAATCTGGAAGTAGAATTCCTTCTTTCACAGGGAACCTCAGCCTTTTCCCTTAAGTCCTTCAACTAATTTAGATGAAGCCCACCCACATTAATAAGGATAATCTGCTTTATTCAGCCTATTGACTTAAATGTTAATTTAAGCAACATCTAGACCAAACATCTGGGCACCATAGTCTAGCCAAGTTGACGTTTATGATTAACCACCACAGCAGAACAGTAGCCTTTTTCTAGTTCCTTTATTTATGCATTAAAAATTATTTACCGAGTCCTACCTTATGCTAGGTTCTCTCATAAATACTCAGGATATAGAAGGAAACAACATTGACTGGGTCCCTGCTTTCATAGAGATCACAGCCCAGAATATGGACAAGAAAAAAAACACAAGATATTGAATGAGACTTTGTCTACTGATTAGGAATTCTGGCTGAAGCCTGAGAAAAATACCAGATAATTATCATGATATTCTGAAGAGAAGTATTTGTTTTTTACAATTATAAGCAAGCACATAATATATAGCATATGAAATAATTTACTTCCAAGTTGACTAAGACACTGAAATATCTCAGAATGACCTACATTTTTCAGAATGTTTATATTGCATGGCATTCAAGGTCTGTAATTTCCATCACTAAGATATTTCTCTCTAGGTAAGGTAAATATTCAAACTGGCTATACATGTCTAGGTGGAGCATTATCTGTTTAGCTAAATTTCTGACAATGTTCTGGGCAGTCATAAATGCTCATATTGCTTGTCCTATAAATAGACAATGGCCAAAAGACTATCATTCCATTTGGATCTAATGTGTTTGTCTGTGAAGACATAGTGTGGCCCAAGAGCCTAACTTAAATAATGGTCTCATACAAAAATGCCTGGGGGACAATTGTACGGGCATTCACATTCTGTTCACTTTGCCTTCTATGTGGAATCTGCCTTAGTGGTGTAGTGGGTAGTACGTTTCAACTTTCCAAAAGGGAGGCTGAATGAAAGAGATTAATTCAAATTGGTAAGATCCCAGAAGTTAAGGAAACCATTCTGAATTCAGACTGCTTACGTTTAAAACATGACGTATGAACTATATGACTTTAGGTAAATACTAGTAGCTTCACGTCTCTAATTCAGTTTGCTAATTTGTGAATTAAAGACAATACAGTGCTTATCTCATTGTATTATTGTGAGTAAAATAATATATGTTAAGAAACTAGCATAATTCTGGTAATAAGTATGTTCAATTATGTAAACAACATACATACACATGTACTTCTATATATACAAATATATAAATTATATATTCTATGTATTTACATGTATATTCAAAGTGTATACAAATAGTACAAGTATGTCAAAATGAAAGTTTATTATAGTCTTTCATATTGTTTTAAAAATTTATTTACTGGGGTAATATTTCCCTGTATAATATCTTTTCCTTTTTTTATGTACAGACCTCATCTTTAAAAAAATCCTTTGGTCAGTTTTAGTTCCAAACAAGCTTCAACTAAGATATATGGGCATATAGTTCCAAACAAAATCATCAATACTCTGCACTTGATTTAACATGCAATCTTTCCCTCCTCTCCAGCTGGGAGTGGCCCTCTCTCTTCACTGAGGATTTCTCCTCTCTCCCTGTGCTCTCTGTGTTTTGGGCTATTTTCAGGAGCTCACTTAGAGGAGAGAGGGTTAGGAGAAAAGGATAGTTTTACATTGTGAGTATAGTCATCATCTACATCAGTGGAACCCACTGCCCACTGGTTACCAGTGTACAATTGCTGTCACTATTCCTAGATCAGGTATTCTCAGCTTGGAGGCCAAAGCACACCTCTGAAATGATTTGCACACTTTTTCTCATATGTGATTATAGGTGTGCATCCGTAAATTTCATTCAGTCAAGAAAAGAAATTCTGTTCTATAGAGAAATCATATCATTCAGGGTAAGCTGGTTTAACTATCTTCCCTTGTCCCCACAGTAAAGGACAATTTAAGAGAAGATAGAATCTCTAGGGAAATAGTAGCTATGGAAAGCAGGCACTTCTAATTTGGGTGACTCTTAGAAATAATGAAGAGCCTGTCTATTAAGCTTATAGATGGGGCTGGATGAAGAAAGCAAAGAGGACAGAGGGCAGACAGAGGTGGACAGCACATTCTTATCTATCTTTTCCTCCTGGCTCAGACTTCATGGGAAGTATTTGGAAGGAATTAAAAATGTGTGCATCTTAGGGAAAATATCCATAGCATGTTTATGAAAGATCACTCTGGTAAGCTCTTGGCGAGCCTGAAGGATCATAGCTGTCATCTTTGCCTATCCTTCATACTCTAGAGAAAATGAATGATGATAATGTTACTCATCTATAAGAGTTCAGTTTTCTCCATAAACACAGCTGTGTCGTGAGTTAAGCAAACCCAATATGTGAAAATCTGGATTGACTGAAAAATAAACTGAAGATAATTATTTGCACCATAAAAGAATTCTGTGTTTTATAAAATGATTCATCATGGAATTATTTTGAATAGTGAGGTCTGTTAATGATCCAACAATACAATTCTGTTTATAAGCATGTGATCAGCATGAAACTTTTTAAGGCCTCATCAATTCCATACAGAAAGGTATAACCATGCTGATTGTTCTCCCTTCTCTTTTGTGAAGGATTCTGTTTATTTTTCCAAAGAAAGATCAGTTTCAAGTTATTATTTTATCATTTATATGTGAACTCAGATTTAAGCAAACTTTCCCCTCAAGTTGACTCTTTTGGAAAATAGTTTCTATTATTTCACTTCTGGTTAAAACAACCCTGCCAATGTGACCACCTAATTCTGGAAAATAATGATGGAGACATTGTTTTAGTAATGATATAGTTTGTAATCACATCATTGTGTTTCCTACATAGCAGTGCATCCAGGAATAATTCATACTCCATAATGGGATGGAGAGTAGGGTCAAAGAAAGTGGACTGTAGTGTCAAAAGACTTGAATGATTTCACCATTTTATATTATACATGTAGATTTAATTTTCCAGAATCCAGCTTATGAATATGGAATTACTTGCCAGACTAATAAGTGAATTTAAACCTGGTGAAGTGTAGGTGATAGAAGCAGGTAATGAGCAGCAAAAAGGAAATGAGGAACATTCACATTTTCACTTCACAATATGGGAAGGGATTTCAAGAGATACTGTTTGTTAAACATTGCTGGAGCAAAATGGATTATCACTTAAAGCTTCAAAAGGTAAAACAAAAATGTAGTAGCTAAAAACAATAAATGTACTTTATGAAAAATCTGGAGAAGAAGAGAGAAATGGAATTAGCTAAAGTGAAGTTAAGTTCAGGAGTGGGAGGCCCTTATCTTCTGTAGTGGAAGAGGGGTCAAAATATACTGTCCAGTTTTTAAATTAAGAAAATATCATATTTAAACCTGCCAATGAAACTATCAGAAAAACTAAAACTGAAGTGCCTAAAAACGATTCCTTCATGAAGTAGAAATGGGAAGAGAAAAGATGATGTGCAGAATGTTGCTTTTAAGCTAAGCCCTTTTCTGTTGTGCCCATTTTACTTTGATTTTAACAAAAACTTTTGCATGTATACTCATAGGCATACAATCACACAGAATCTTCAATGACTCATATCATCTTGACAAAAAAAAAAAAAAAAAGATCTTCTCAGGATGATCAAGGGGCCTATTCATGACCTAGAACTGCTTACCTGTGTTAACCTCTTTCACCAGTTTCCAACATCTACAATCCAGCCATATTGGGAAACTTATAGATCTTTCAGACTTGCCTTTTTCACTTATCCCTTAACATCTCTGAATGTTCTGCTCATTGGCTCTCCCATCCACTCCTGTCTTTCTCCTACCGGTTCTGTATTACAGGGAGCTTTCCTTTGTGAAATATATTACTAGACTCCCTTGCCTGGGTAGTGGGAGGCAAGGATTGGAAACTGGCATTCAAGAGGAAGGTAAAAATTGGTATTTTCTCCACTCAATCTCTGCTACAGACAGCTTTTCTGGAAGTGCTGCATGACCTCGACGTGCCAGTTCTCAGTAAGCAGACTCTTCTATGGTTCTATTTCCACCTGGCAGCCCCAGCTGTCCCACTCCTGTCAGGTACAATCATCTCTTCTCATTATCTCTCAGCTCTAGGAGCAGAGTTGCCTGCAGGGGGCTCATCTTTGAACTGCTTCACCTTTTGCTATTTGCTCCATCTATTCTTCCAGATTCTTCTGTCTATTAAATTCCCATTCTGAACTACACAGAATGGGTTCCATTTTCCTGATTGATAGATATGATTAATTCTATTTGTCCGTAAAGACTAAGATCTTAGGTCACCACCATCAGGAAGCCTTCCTCGTGTGTTAGCAGCTCTTCCTCTGCCTCTTTCATTCTGCATTGTAGTTATTTCTTTGGTTTGTCTTCCCAGAAGAATGTAAATTTGTCAAGGGTCAAACCCTGTTATATTTAACTTGTTTGTCTTGTATGGAATACTGACTGGACCCAGTAAGCACGCAGTAAATATTTATTGAATGTTGGTATTAGAAATGTGGAAGATTTTCTTTTCAGATTGACAGTAGAGTTGACTTTTTAGACACACAAATTTGATAGTCCTTGGATGGAGTCCTAAGGTAGTTCTTACAAATGTCCACTGTAGTCATCTCTAAAATGCATCTTCCACCTATGCCAATGTCTTTAAAATGTTTTCCACCATGACACCCAGTGAAAATATACACATTACATAGATACTCAGCATTTAATAAAGCATATTTTAAATTATGCTTTTGTTTTGATAATATGCACATATATATATACATACACACACAAGACTGATACTTTCCATTCTATTCTTTTCACTCATTCTCTTCTATTTCATTTAAAATTCTGATTGCATCCCATTAAATTAATTTCATGAAAATCTAACAGTTCACAAACTTTCAGTTGAAAAGATTACCTTAAGTGCTGGAGGTGGTTTTTGCTCACATAGTAGGTCTTCAATGATGCAGAATGATTATTTCGGCTATGCTCTTTTAAAGTTGTTCCTTCAAATATATTACAGATGCCTGAAATCCCATTGTGGAGTCATAGTTGCATTATGTTAAAGAGTCAATCCTTAGTGCTACTATTATTCCTAACAATAATAATTACAATTGTCTTTGGAAGATGTAACACTTTAAGCTTTTGTCACACACTTGAACATATGACTGTATGTTTCAGATCTTTCAATAAGGGTAAGATTTGCTGAATAGAGAAGTGAAGAATACTGAACACTTGAAGGGAAAAGAAAAAAGTTTCCTAATTTGGATGTACATGTACAAAAAAAAGTACTGGTTTAAACCACTTCATAATTTTACCTTGAACATTTGATTGGACAGTTCATATATGTTAAGTTGATATCCTGATCAACAGGAACTCAATATTGAGATTAATTATGAAGTTGACTTTTTATTCATTGAATTCTATTTTGCGAAATGTTTGAAAATATTCATAATCTTGACTTGGATGTTGCATGGAACAGGCTGTAAAAAATCAAAATATTATGATGTCATTGATAAAATATTTTGGATCAGGTTTACTATGAAAATATCCTCAGTAGACTTACAGGGCACTAATCCATCTCTCTTTCTTAGTATACAGATATTGTTTCTCTTATTAGGCATTCATGCACAGACAAAAAATAATTTTTTCCAAGGTAAGTTACAAAAGACCATCACTGAGCCATCTGTGAGCAATTTCACATCTGAAATGTATAACTAAGGTCAGAAACAAAAACACATAATAGATGGCTCAGGGTCAAAGCCTACATCCTGAACAAAGAGGTAGATGTGATCCAAAGTAAAAGAAACATTGCATTCTCTTATTTTGCTTCAGCTTCTAGAGACTATCAACTCAGGTTTTGATGGAAATGGGGGTTGGGGAGATGAGTGCATTCACACATGATCCTTCTCATTAATTTGGTATAATTTTCTTAAATGGGTATATGTACCTCTACAGAGCTACTGTTTGGTATTTTTAAAAGACTTTTGAATCTAGTCCATAGCAGAGCAGAAAAAAAAGATTTCATTGAGCCAGACCCCTCCCCCCCAAAGTACTAGGAAAGGCAGAGCATGTTCTGTCATGTATGCGTGCACTCCTTGTATTTGCTAAGGGTGGTCTATTAAAAGGAAATTGAATAGTGCCAAGGGTGAGAGAGAAAGAAAGGGAGATAACAAGATGGAGAGGGAGAGCACACAAGAGCATTATTATAGGACTGAATTTCTTTCTTTCTGGGCTTAGACCTCAGGAAAACATACCGCGTTGTTTCAGACCAGACCCTATCCTGAGCCTAGGGTTTTGCTGATAATTAGTTTGGCCTTAAAGGGATACTGTTATATGTTGAATTGCATCCCCTAAAATGCATACACTGATGTGTAAGTCCCAGAACCTCAGAATGTGACCTTATTTGGAAATAAGGTCATTGCCACTGTAATTGGTTAAAATAAGGTCCTACTGCAGTGGGCTAGGCCCTTAATCCAATTGACTGAGGTATCTTTATAAAAAGGGGGAAATTTGGTCATAGAAATAAGCATGTACAGGGGGAGGTATGTGAAAAGACACAGGGAGAAATGGCTATCTATAAGTTGAGGAGAGAGATCTGAAACAGATACTTCTCTTATGTCTTGGCTTTGGACTTCTAGCCTCCAGAATGTGAGACAATATATTTCTGTCGTTTTAGCCATCCAGTGTTTCTTTGCTTGTTTGTTTTTTTGTTAATCCTCACTGGAGTATATTTTTTCCATTGGTCTTTTAGAGAGAATGGAAAGACAGAGAGAAACATCGATGTGAGAGAAACATCGTTTGGTTGCCTCCTGCATGCCCTCCCCTCCTTTCCCAACCAGGGCCCAGGCCAGGGAAGCGCCTGCAACCAAGGTATATATTCTTGACTGGAATCGCACGTGGGACTCTGGTTTGCAGGCCGACACCCTATCCAGCCAAACTGGCTAGGGTTTGTGTGTGTGGTTTTTTGTTTGTTTGTTTTTTTGTACTTTGTTATGGCACCCCTTGCAAACCAGTAGATACTAAGGTAGACTTTGGTTTACTCACTAAAATTTAAATGGTTTATAAGAGACTAAGCATTGCTCTAAGATATGGGTAGAACAATTGGTTGCTCAGTTCCTACACTCAAGGAACTCAGGGTCACAGTTTGGTTTCTAAAGAAAGCAGAACATTCTATGAAACACCCCAACTGAAGAGAAAAGAGAGGACAAATGTAACTGTCCCACTTATAAAGTCAAAGAGCACAAGAGAGAGATGAAGGGACTTTTTTTTTTTTTTTAACACTTCTTTAGGGAATTTTATTTAAATATCGACAGACGTTTACTATATTTTAAGAAGGTTTCTTTTTTTAAAAAAATTCTTTATTGGTTAAGGTATCACATATTTGTCCTCATCCCCTGTTTCCCATCCCAAACCCCTCCCCACGAATGCCCCCACCCCCCTGTTGTCTGTGACCACTGGTTAGTCTTATATGCATGCATACAAGTCCTTTGGTTGATCTCTCCCCCTTACCGCCACACTCCCCTACCTTCCCTCTGAGGTTTGACAGTGATCCATGCTTCCCTGTCTCCGGGTCTGTTATGTTGTTCATTATTTCCCATAGATGAGTGAGATCATGTGATACTAGAAATACACATAGAAGAACAGAAAATGAGGGACACCACAAAAGTGAGTTGAACTTTTCTCACTTAATTTGCCCAGGAACAAATGGTTTCATTTGTAAATTAGGGGTCAGGGGGTAGGAGTAAAGAGCCTCTTGTTTAACTAGGGGTCATTTGAGGAGTTGGGTATTACATGGAGTGTGAATTGTTGAAGTCCAAACATTTAGCTCACTCTGCCATTCCCCTTCTTTACCCTAATTTATATATTTTTTTCTTTCTCTCTCTCTATTGGTAGTATATTTGTAACATGCTATGCATGGTGGGCTTAAAAACAAATAATAGTAATATTCCTCAGAATGATGGAAAGGATAAGAACATAATTGAACTCTATAAACATGAAGAAGACTCTATTAAGATGACCATGAAATGTATTTAAAGCACAAAGAATCTATTGCATTGAATTATTTCTTTAGTGTAAATATTTGTTTTATGCCAGTCAGTTACTGGGTTATTTGCCATTGCTACTCGCAGGTATGAGAAATAGCTGGCAGTGTTTGGAACAGCATCATCTATAGTTATAGAGGCTGTCTGGTATTGTTACTAAGTTTTAAAATATGATTCCCATGAAGCCACATATAGGACTCATTCAAAAGGCATTTTTGCTGTATACAAAATGACCATGCAGGATCTTAAATAAAAAATTTAGGTTATAGTATTGGCTCCAAAACCCACTCTGTCTTTTTAAAGTATCTATATAATTACATTTTGTTTGATACTAGCTTTAGGAAAGCAATGTAATTTTTGTATGTTTCAAGTACCCTTCTTCCTTTATGTAGTATATTAAATACTTACTTATCCATTAGAGGGCACTGTTTCACAAATTTTAATTCTGTTGTCAGCTGGCAAAATTGACAATGCCCTAAGTAGTAAAAAAAAACCCCACACAAACAAAAACAAAAACACATACACCCACAAAACTTAGAAAATTTTCATTATTTCAGTAATTGTTTAACTAGAATTTTGTATACAACATTAATGAAATTTTCATAAAGAATGTAAATTCCAAGACATGTTTGTTCATTTAAATGACACCTAGATATGTGATAACAAATGTACAAAATATTTGCAGCATTTAACTGACACTAATAAGACTGTAATAAAATGTTAAGGCATCAGATTATTTATTTGGCCTCACAAATGCTATCTAGTCTTCAACTTTTGCATTGCCCCATCCAATTAGTCCATCCTTTTATATCTTCTGCATATTCTAGGTATAAAGAGAGCAGTCTATAAGTCTTTGTATGAAAGAAAAACATTTCTTTGTAAATAAAAGAAAACTATTACATAAAGAAAGTTCTAAAAATAAACATATTGACTGAAGTGATTATCTCTGGACAGAAAATAGGTTTGAGGAAAAAAGAAGGACAACTTTCATTATTAACTTCTATTTTTGTATTATTTTAATTCTATATAAGAAAAAATTATATTATGCATTTTTTTAAACAAAAGGATAAAGTTGGTGTTAATTTCCAGGTCAGAAATGTTTTTATTTTAGTTGAATTTTATCACTCTCTTTCCATTTCAGAACAATTGTTATAAAGATACCTTAGAGGGAAACATTCTACATACAATTACAGATATTGGAATGAGAAGTGGTATATACAGAATGCAGTAAATATTGACATGGGAATTTTTATGATATTGGTATAGTTAGATAATTTGGGTGATTTCACAATTTGAAGATAGTAAGTCCCCAATGAGATTTTCATCATCCCCTAGTTCTACACAAAATATGTTTCCTAACTTAGAATAATTTAGTAGTTGAAATAGAAAATTATTTAGAATTAAGAAAAAAGGAGTTCATTGGATAAAAATGAAAATAGTAACATAAATGAAAAACCATTAACTTGTTTTCACTGTTAGTAGAAGCTCATGTGTAGATAGTTATTGAGGATAACTAGATTGCCTGTTAAAAAGGAACAGATTCATTCTTGCAAATTACTAAATTCCAATTTAGAAATCAAACACAAATCCTGTCTACTCCATTGCTTTGTCCATAGACCCCTCCCAAGTCCTTTCACTTTTTTATTCATGGTCATGACCTTCTTAGGTTTTTCTGTGTGTGTGTGTTTTTTTAATTGATTTCAGAGAGGAAGGGAGAGGGAGGGAGAGATAGAAACATCAATGATGAAAGAGAATCATTGATCGGCTGTCTCCTGCACACCCCGCACTGGGGATGGAGCCCACAACATGGGCATGTGCCCTTGAGCAGAATGGAACCCGGGAGCAAAATGGAATGGCTGATGCTCTATCCACGGAGCCAAACCAGCCAGGGTCTTAGTTTTTTTAAATGAGATTTTAGGAGGTGAACTGATAGGCATATCTAGCCATCTGATATTTTCTGCTTCCCAAATTCTATTCATGAACTTTAAAGCTGGAGGACACTTGTTAATGACTGGAAGTAAAGTGGGTATTATGAAGCTTATCCTTCTGAGCAATTTCCTCTTCTAACTGACTTATTTGGTTCTCCAGAATTCTATGTCTATAATTGGGCTGAAAAAGCAAGTTCCCAAAATTTAAAATATCTCTGGTCAAAGACCTCAGCTATTTGGAGCATCTGCAAATGGTAGTCTGCATGACTTACAAGAAATGAATAAAAGGAATAGGATTCTTTTACATATTTGCACAGTCATCCAACAACATTAACTTTACTCTCCTCTTATGTCTCAAATCTCTGAGTAATGTGCACTTTGGTGGGACAGAACTGATGAGTGAAAATGGCCAAAAGGGAAATCTATGGCCTGGGAAATTTTCTGAGTTTAATGGCTTAATAGCAGTATGAGATAACAAGTCTAGACTATATAAATTGAAATGCCATTATATGCTTTAGAATAATAAGAAGATCTGGAAAATGCATTTATCTAATTCATGCAAACACCAGAAAACTGATCTGCAGGATAAATGCATATTCTAACACTGTGCATTATTATCACACCTGGGTATTTGGATCCTCAAATTAATTTACTCCAATTAGGTCTTTTTGAGCCCACAATGCTCATCAATCTCTTCACAGCTGGAATTTAAGTAATTGAACTGAGTAAATAGCACCTCTGTTATTTATTCCACTCACCTAAATTTAATACCAAAACTGTGCCAGAGTTGGGTAAGTTTCTCAGGGAAAAGAAAGATCTTTCCCTCTGCCAGGCCACAAGGTGGGGCATTAAGAATGCATTGATATATTGCAACTAGGGAAATGTACCAAAACCTAAGAACTGAGCAAGAAGAGGAAACTGAGGCCATTGCTGATTGACAGGTCATTGGGCTTCCTCCAGTGTTCCTATCCCCACAGATCTTTTTCAAAGCATGGCTACTCTCAAGTTGTCCTAGTCTTGCCAGCTCCCACCCAAAGAAAATAGCCTCCCCTATTGCTTCCCTGGGAACAGAGGTTCACTGGCATGAACTCCCTCACGTTTCCTCCTTTCCCGTTACAAACTTAAATTTATGTTTAATAAGTCCTGCTTCTTTTCTCAAAAGGAAGGCTACCTGCTCCACGTTTCTGGCTGTTCAGACTATTCAACCTATCCCACTCCACCCAAAATCATACTGTTCCATCAACTAGTAACTTATTTCTCTTGACATAAAATCATACTCAAAAATTTCCCTTAAAAAACCCCCAATACTTTCTTTGGTACCCTATATACAACTAAAGTGTAATTAACACATCAATATATTACTTCTTTTACAAACTTACTGAGTAAGTAGCCTACACTCTCATTCTGTTATCTTGACTTTAGATCTATGTCTCCACCAGCAGAGTTGCAATAAGTGTTCAAGTGTCATTGATGTACTCTAACTTGAATTGTCTAGTGCTGTGGTGGGCAAACTGCGGCTCGCGAGCCACATGTGGCTCTTTGGCCCCTTGAGTGTGGCTCTTCCACAAAATACCACAGCCTGGGCGGGTCTATTTTGAAGAAGTGGCGTTAGAAGAAGTTTAAGTTGAAAAATTTGGCTCTCAAAAGAAATTTCAATAGTTGTACTGTCGATATTTGTCTCTGTTGACTAATGAGTTTGCTGACCACTGGTCTAGTGATTAGCTCAAGGAACAAGTTCCAAATTAGGTTTGTATAACATACTTCCTAATGCTCTGACTCTTCAACTTTAATTTTGTCTGTGGGATTGAACACCTGCTTTTAATCTTACTATGGTAGAGCCATGATGTACCACCTCCTATATAGTCCACAATTCGATTATAGATCCCATACTAGCTCTTCATTTACATTTGTCTAGTGACTTACTCTATCTGGGCCCCAGTCTCCTCACTTAGCAACAGTCCCTACTTCATAGTCTCTGATTTGGGTTTTTAAAATAGTCTCTCAACCAGACTTTCTGCATTATCCTCTGCCTCTCCCATTGATTTCAGAGAGGAAGAGGGAGAGAGATAGAAACATCAGTGATGAGAGAGAATCACTGATCAGCTGTCTCCTCTACACCCCCTACTGGGGATTGAGCCTGCAATCCCGGCATGTGCCTTTGACTAGAATTGAACCCAGGGCCTTTCAGTCCGGAGGCTGACGCTCTATCCACTGAGGCAAACCAGCTAGGGCAGTAGTAACTATTTTTAATGTTAGCTATATTTTGAATCTCTTCCAAAGACTCACAGCACAGAACTCCAAAGATTAAGGTTTCCAGGGTGCTTGTATATGATAGGACATCTATATTTTACAGATCATTATTAGAGATGCACGCTTGTTTTTAATAATTGGGCCTGGAATTGCTAAAAATGCCTTTGAGCTTTTTAGATACTAGAAATGTGCTTTAGTCGCCTTATATAAACTGCCATATACTAAAAAAATAAATAATAATAATAATAATAAAACCCCCAACCAGTGTGCTCAGTGGTTGAGCGTTGACCCGTGAACCAGAGGTCACTGGTTTGATTCCATTTCAGGTCACATGCCCAGGTTGCAGGCTCAATCCCCAGTAGGTGCAAGAGGCAGCTGATTTTTAATGTTTCTCTCTCATCAATGTTTCTGTCTATCCCTCTCCCTTCCTCGCCCTCTAAAAAAATCAATAAAAACATATTAAACTGACATGTTACCATATAAAAGCATATCCCATTTGTTAGTATATTTCTATATACCACATGAGAGAGCAATATGCCTGTATCATATTGCAGTTCTTAATAAGGGATATGGGGATAACAAATGTTAATATGTTGAAAACTATATTGAATCTATTTTTTCTCCTTATTAATAAAAATTGTGCGTTTGCCTTAACCCACAGTTATTAAGTTCCTCTGGGAAAGAAAAATAAATAAATAAAAGTAATTTGACTTCATAATCTGAAATCACTCAAACTCCTTATTCGTCCCACACAAAGATCTTAGCCAAAATATTTTCCTATTGAAAACTTGATTTTATTCTGCATTTAGAAAATATTCATTCATTCTTCTAGCATTCCTGGGTTTTAAGAAAGATAATTTCCAAACTCTATCCTTACTTCACCCCCTGAAATTCGAGACTAAAGGGAACCTGAGACATCAAGAGGTTAAATGGCTTTCTCAGGACCACACACCACGTTAGGGTCAGAGCTGAGGTTAGAAACTGCAAGTTTCTTCATTTTTTTCTTAAGTGTTTCACAAGGCTACCCTTCCTCTATATTTATTTAGGTGTAGTAACTTTGCCAATAACCAGTGAGTAGGGGTTCACAGTGTGATAAAAAGATATTTAAAAGATGACCTTTTAAGAAAGCATTTTGTGCCCTCTGTTTAAAGTACCACAGATACTCTCAAAATAAATCTTTGTCTCCACTTGTCTGGCTCTGGAAGTCTGTGTGCACCAACATAGCAGGTTATCAGCTTCAGTACATAAGTGTATCTTGTTTGGTCCTTTAGGAAAATCTTTTTCCCACAGCCATTCTTTTTTACATTTTTTGTAAGAAATCTACAATGTATCTCCAAATTATATCTTGAAATGTAAGAGGAAAATAGTTATTTACTGTTCTGGAATACACCTTTTGATATAATTAACTGTCTAATGGTTTCCATCAGACAGGGATGCAATGTACAAGTGAGTGGGTCATCAGTGGCCAACTCTAGGGCAAGTCATTTCCACCAAAGTCAATATAATGCACAGCATGATCCTGTTGACAAAGCTGAAGGGTCTATTCATGTGCAGATAATTTCCAGCTATATGTCCTTTTGCTTAGCCCATGAAAGGCAAAAGCATTGACTGATAGCTTCCAATCAAATATTTAGAAAAATGTCATAATATATAGAAACAATTAAAATTTAGTCTTGTGGTAAAAAGGAGACATGTGTAATACTTTAAACAATAAAGAATTTGAAATTAAAAAATTTAGTTTTGGATTTCTTTTGCTTAATCTTTTATGTATCATTTTTAAAAATCCATTTTATTCTCTTTTGTTTTCTACTATAACCATATCTCCACTTTGCTACTGAAGCATTATATTACTTTACTATTTATTTTTCTTTCATTTCCCTTTCTCCTCAATAACTGTATCATATTATAGTTCTTAATAATGAACATGAAAGTAGTAAATGTTTACTGTATTGGATCTACTTTTTCTCCTTATTAACAAATATTGTGTTTCTTCTACACGGATTAAATTGTTACTCAGGTAATTTAGTTTTCCCTCAGACTTATCTATTATGGTTCTCCCCCAATAAGTCCCTTTCTCCTTCCCTAATCCCACCTAATTTACTTCATTACTAATTTGTTTTTGTAGTTGAATAAAGTGTATAAAATATCAAGCCTGAGTAACTGGATTCCAATTCTAGTGGTTCTACTATAGGGGTTCTGTGTGAGTCTAGATGTTCAGTTGCCTCATCTGAAAAAATGAAAGGGGTAGATCAAACAATCTCTAATGCCTCTCATAGTTTTAAAGATTTGAGTATCAATGAATTCTTTTTTTTATAGCATTGGACACATGGCAAATTATTTGTAGTTTAAGGAAATTATATATAATTATATATATATATATATATATATATATATATATAATTATATATATATATATATATATATATAATTTCCTTAAACTACAAATAATTTGCCATGTGTCCAATGCTATAAAAAAAAGAATTATATATAATTTCCTTAAACTACAAATAATTAGTTATATAACAGTTAGTTATATATATAGTTATATATAATAATTAGTTATATAACAGTTAGTTTTATATATATATATATATATATATATATATATACAACAGATTTTAGGTTCCACTTTTACCAATAATCTACATTATAGTTGAAAAAGCACTTAGGGTCAGCCTTATGCAATCCTCATAAATCAACACTGCCAGGAGAAGGTAAGTTGAAAGATGATCTGGGATTGATTAGTGGCAAAGAAGTCCAATTCCCATCTTCTTCTTATCATTCTATAATTATTCCTATCCTTATTATCTATGACATATTATTTAAGCTCATCTTTAAAATGAAGATGATATCTAACTCCTGGGGTTTTTGTGAGACTGAAATGAGATAATGTAGGTGACAGCATGTAACATTCAGCCAGCATTCAGTAAGTATTAGTATCCCTTCAGTCCTTTGCCAACTCAAAGTGAAAAGAACCATCTAACACAGAGACCAAAATTTTATTTAGCGGGACTAAAGTTCTAAAATATTAGCTTTCAAAAAGATGAAACTAGACAACCAACTTATATCATACACAGGAATAAACTCAAAATGGATAAAAGACTTCAATGTTAGCCATTAAACCATAAACATCCTAGAAGAAAACATAAACAGTAAAATCTCAGACATCTCATGTAGTAGAATTTTTGCCAGTACACCTCCTAGGGCAAGAGAGACAAAGGAAAAAATAAACACATGGGACTGCATCAAAATAAAAAGTTTCTGCACAGCAAAAGAAACCAGCATCAGAATTAAAAGGGAACCCCACGGTATGGGAGAACATATTTGCCAATGATATATCTGATAAGAGATTAATCTCCAAAATATATAAAGTACTCATACACCTCAACAAAAGGAAGACAAAAAATCCAATTAAAAATAGCAGAGGATCTGAATATACACTTCTTCAAAGAAGACATATAAATGGCCAAGAGACATATGAAAAAATGCTCAAAATTACTAATCATCAAAAAAATGCAAAATGAAACCACAATGAGAGATCACCTCACACCTGTCAGAAGGATATAAAAAAATCAACAAATGACAAGTGCTGGTGACAATGTGGAGAAAAGGGAACACTAGTTCGCTGTTGGTGGGAATGCAGACTGGTGCAGCCACTATGGAAAACAGTATGGAGTTTCCTCAAGAAATTAAAAATGAAATTGCCATTTGACCCAGTGATCCCACTTCTGGGAATATATCCTAAAAACCCCAAAACACAAATCAGAAAGAATATGTGCACTCCTATGTTCATAGCGGCATCTATATATATATAAAAAGCCACTGTCCCTAATGACCAGAATGACCAAACCACCAGTCACCATGATGTGGCATTGACCACTTCTTGGTCCTCTCCCCCACCCTGCAGGCTCCGATGGGTCAGTGATGGTGAATGGGGGAATTGGGGTGGGTGGTGGGAGGACTGGGCTGGCTGTCAGGCTGTTGGGATCACCAGTTCATCCCCAGCTGCTCGAGGGCTCAGACCTGCGGGAAAGTGGGCACTGGCAACTTCACCTCCATGCACGTGCGCTGGGCTGGCCGCTGATGGAATGCGCTGCTCACTCAGGGCGGCTCATGCCGGGGTGGGTGTGCCCCACAGCCTCTGTCAGTGCCTCAAGCCCTAGCAGCAGTGGCAGCGGCAATGGTGCCCACGTGAGTGGCCCGAGCAGGCAGTGCGTTCCATCAGCAGCTGGCCCAGCACACGCACATGGGGGTGAGGTGAAGTCTCCGGCTCCCAGTTTCCCAAAGGCCTGAGCCCTGGAGCAGCCAGGGATGAGCTGGTGATCCCAATGGCCTGACAGCCCAGCGGCGAATGCGGCATTTGGCCTGGGGACTGGCAAATGGGCAGAAGATGGCCCTGATTGCAGGAGGCTAGGACCAGGGATCCTACCCACATGATTTAATCGTATGCTGGGCCTCTAGTTATTTATAATAGCTAAGATTTGGAAACAGTCCAAGTGCTCATCAGTAGACGAACGACTAAAAAAATCTGTGGGACATTTACACAATGGAATACTATGCAGTTGTGAAAAAGAGGGATCTCTTACCCTTCAAGTCAGCATGGAGGGACCTAGAGATTATTATGCTAGGTGAAATAAGCTAATCTGAGAAAGACAAATATCACATGATCTCACTTATTTGTGGAAATTAATGAAAAAAAAAATGAATTGACCAATAAAATAAGACCAGAAGCATGGAGGCATGAAACCAACTGATACACCTCCATGAGAGGTTGGGGGGATGAGTAGAGATAAACCAAAGAACTTATATACTTACTAGAGGCCCGGTGCATGAATTCGTGCACAGGTGGGGTCCTGCTGGCCAGGCTTGATTGGGCTGGCCAACTGGGGTGAGGGTGGGGGAGGGGATGCAGGTAGTTGGCTCGTTGGCCCTTCCCCCTAGTCAAACTCCTGGTGGAATTCTAGGTCGAGGGTACAATTTGCATATTACCCTTTTATTATATAGGACTAGAGGCCCAGTGCACAAAATTTGTGCATGGGGGGGGGTCTCCTCAGCCCAGCCTGCACCCTCTCCAATCTGGGACCCCATGGGGGATATCCAACTGCCAGGGATTGGGCCTAAACCGGCAGTTGGACATACCTCTCACAATCCAGGACTGCTGACTCCTAACTGCTCACCTGCCTGCTCACCCCTAACTGCCCTCCCTGCCAGCCTGATCACCCCTTACCTTCTCTGCATGCCAGCCTGATCACCCCCAACTGCCCCCCCCCCCTTTGCCGGGCTGGTTGCCCCTCACAGACCCCCTGCTGCCCCCCCCTGCTGGCCTGGTCTCCCCTCACTCCCCTCTTCTGCCAGCCTGGTCGCTCCTCACTGCTCCCCTCCACCCCCCGCCAGCCTGGTTGCCCCACACAGCCTGCTGTTAGGTTGTTTGGTTGCCCCACACAGCCTGCTGTTTGGTCGTTACTGTGAGGGCATCCTGACCAACTTGCATATTACCCTTTTATTAGTATAGATTATTAGTATAGATATGCATAGCCCATGGGCATGGATAATAGGGTGGTGACAAACTGGAGGTGTGGGTATGGGCTGGGCAGAAAGGTAAAAGGGGGAAAATGGGAGACATCTGTAATACTGTCAATAATACATACACACACACACACACACACACACACATATAATAAAAATAAATTAGCTTTAATGGGGATAGGGCGTATTTCTGAGTCATAAATAATAGCATGAATTAATTGATTTATTAGTAGGCAATTAATCCAAAGACCACTGAGAAGCTGAGAACTTACTTTAGTCTAAGTGACACAAGAACTCTATCATGTGGCACAATATGGAACCCTGTCTTATGTCTGCCCAACATGTGACAAAGCTGTGTCTAGAGCTTCCTAGCAGGACTTTAAAAACGACATGTGGATAGTAGGCACAAAAATTGTATCTATTTTAAAAAATGTTTTGAGATATGGCTGTAAGAGCAGTTGAAGTTCTTCATCAAACTAAATGATAGTAGTTTAAGACATATTTAAAAAAACAATTTGTTTTCACTTATTGAGTAAATGCAAAGGATAGCCTGACAAAGGAAACCCCACAGATTACAGATGAAAAATCTAGGAAAGGAATGCACTTTTCAATTTACAGATTTCCAAGAAAATAAATAAATCTGTTAAACAAAAAAATTTAAAGGGTTTGCAGTTCCCTGGTTGACCTTAAGTAAAATAATGGCTTAAATATCCTGAAATAGCAATGATAAAACACAAAATGAGAATCATTAAAAAACACACCTCTATATTAAAATTTGACATGCTTCAGGAACTTTTCTCTCTTTAACCTACTATGTGCACAGCACTGCCTAATAAAAAGTATATATGCCAATATCACTTGTCATCCTTTCTGTTGCAATTAACATTCAAGTCAAATCAAATTGTTTTTAAAAATATGAGTAATTCTGTGGCCTACCTTACTGCAAAGTCTATAGGCTTCAGGTTTGATCTGTTGGCTCAATCTTGTTTCTCTCTCCCCAATTATCAGCTCTGATATTTTAGTGGTGGTTCTATTCTCAGGGTGTGTCTCCCTTGTGGCACAGAGTATCTTTCAGAGGCTCCCAATTTAAATACTCCTTTGTTCATTTCCAGTGGATAATGAGAATGTCTACTTCTCAGATACCTCAACCCCAAGTCCCAGAAATCCATCTCCCACTGCTTACTTGCCTGGCTTGTGTTACATGCCTATCTCTGAACCAACTACGGCCAGAGTATGAACTATGAAGATTGGTCCAAGTCAGGACTCAGTACAACTTGAAGTGAGTTGGTAAATCCCTAGCAAATCACGTCCTTAGGAAATTGAGAGTGGAGTTAAGAAGGGGTGAAGGGAAAATGATGAGTAGAGACAACCAAAAAATATCCACTACACGATTCCCTCAAACTCCTTAGAGTAGTAAGGCAGTAAAAGAAAAGCCTAATAATGCCAGACCACTTTTCTCTGCGAAATGAGTAGTTCCTTAGGCTATCCTGGCTAGAAGAGGCCCTTTTAATTTTAATATTACACTTAGCATATTATGCTTTTATTATATAGAATAACAACAATATAATGGTTAGAAATGACCTTATGGTTAAACATCCCTTTAGTCTTTTTCATTGCAAATACATTACCAAATAAATTATTTTTCTTTCATCTCAAAAGTTTTTATACTCTACATCAGTTCCCACATTAATATTTTTTGTTCCTCTCCACTTATAAAATTTTAGGATTTCAGATAGGAAAGGAGTTTATGTAGAAGTGAAACAGAAGTGAATCAATTGATAAAAGTTGGAAAACTATGTTTTTTGAGAGTCATTTTTTCTTTTTTTTTCTAAATAATCAGCAGGATACAGGCTTTGATTGACATAATTATTTCCAAAAACCAGCCCTATTAGTTTCAGAAAATAGGTATTGCTTTCATTTTGTATTCAGTGATATTGTATCTCTTGGCCCATCACATATTACATCCTGGATGATCCTGGGCTAAGCATTACTATTAAAGATGTTAAGGAAACAGACAGCAAGATTCAAAACCAATTACTCCACTTACCGACTAGCTGTGTAAACTTGGGCAAGTTACTGCACATTCCTAGACCTTTGTGCTGTGAAATGGCAATGATAAACAGTCCACAAGGTTTTGTGATGAAAGAATTAAATAATGCACAGAGAGCTCATCATGGTGCCTGGCGCAGAGGAAGAGCCTACTGACATATTAGCTGTTATTGTGAGGTCCTTTTATCTCGAAAGCATTCTTCTAGACAAGTTCCTCAATTTTGTTTTGGAGGTAACAAAGCCCAGGAATACCACAAGTCTTGAAAACTTGCTTGGTATTGTTCCAGAAAAATAAGGAGAATGTGATTATGCTCTTTAGGGTAATTTGTAGCAATTTATGTTGTTTTATTTTAATTTTAGTGCACCACTGTCTAGTGAGGTCTACCAGCTATTAAGTGAAGTGAGCATTTCTTTGTGAAGTCTGATAGACTAATTTAAGACAGCTTGTCTCCACTAGTACAAGGAACTGAACAACTGCCAAGTGTCAGCTTCACTTTCTGCAGTATAGACAGAACATCAATGTTTGCACATCCTAGAAATATGCTATGTCTAATAGCAGCAAAAGAGGAATTTTTAGTTTGCTTTTGGAGGAGTAGAGTGAATCTTCAAATCCAGATAGGATTATTTTAATGTGAAAAACTCTAATATGAATGGACTTCTATTGGCCTTCACTGTTTCCAACTAATGATATAATTTGGCTGTTGACAAAGGCTTTTGAAATGCCTTGGTATTTTGTTTCCTCACTAGAGGCCCAGTGCACGAAATTTGTGCACTGGTGGGGTTGTCCCTCAGCCTAGCCTGCACCCTCTCCAATCTGGGACCCCTTGGGGGATGTTTGACTGCTGATTTAGGCCCGATCCTAAACCGGCAGTCAGACATCCCTATCACAATCCAGGACTGCTGGCTCCTAATTGCTCCACCTGCCTGCCTGCTTGATCACCCCCTAACTGCTCCCTGCTGGCCTGATTAACACCTAACTGCTCCCCTGCCAGCACAATTGCTCCCAACTGCCCTCTCCTGCTGGCCTGGTCCCCCCCAACTGCCCTCCCCTGTTGGCCTGGTTGCCCCCAACTGCCCTCCCCTGCCAGCCTGATCTCACCCCCAGCTGCGCTTCCCTGCTGGCCTGATTGCTCCTAACTGCCTCTGCCTGCCTGATCACCCCTAACTGCCCTCCTCTGCTGGCCAATTTGGTTCTGATTGGTCGGTTTCTATGCCAGTCAGTGTCTCTGAGCCTATCAACAGGGCCTGATCAGAAAGGTGGGGCTGCTCAGCAGCCCTGGTGGAGGCCTGGAGGGAAATGGAGGCGCGACTGCTGAACAGGCCTGGAGAGAAAAAGAGAGGCAAGTGCTTATCAAAAGCTGCCACAGAGACAACAGATCAGTCCCTGCCTCTCTCTTTAGGCCTCTCTCTGGCCCTGATTCACAGCCCTCTCAGCAGTCAGTGCTGGGCCTCCACTGCAATCTAGCGCTGACTGCAGGACTGACTTCTAGTTGGTGGAGCCTCTGTTCACGATGGCCCCAGGGTTTTTATATATTAGGATACCTAATTCTATCAGTTTTTCACACAAGTTAATGATATTCATAGAAGAGGGGAGAGGATGAGTAGAGAAAATGAATTTGTGTCTGTGCAACCCATTATTAGGAGGAGAGAGAACTTAAAAATATATTACAAAGCTTAAACATGAATAGGTCCTAGACTATCTATCAGTTTGTAATAATCTACAAAATGTTAGACATCCCTTGAAAATATGGTTATAGTCCTCCTTTCTAACTGAACTAAAGTAAAGAAGATATCATATCAAGGAAATTAATATAGCATTTATTCAAGCTAAACAGCAATTCAGAGTTCACAACAAATTTTAAGTAGTCTGTGGATGTAGCAGTATATTTGCTATTTTTTTAAAGAAACTTTTTCCTTTTATTACCTATTAACTTCCTATATAGTCTTTAGCATAAAGAAATATAATAGTGTACAAATTATTATTAAAGTATATGTTTGTTTTCATTTCTAGATTTAAATAGCTTTAATTCTGGAATATTCTAGAATTAAACAGATTTCTTTTTTTAACAACAACTTATTGGCAACCTTAGACTGATGCCACAAATGGTGTTAAGAAAATACAATAAAAAAGCTGTTATGGCAGCTGTTTTCAAGATGTCAAATCTTAGAGGATGGTGTCACTTTCATTTAATAGTACATTTATTATTTTCCTAGTAAATCCTGCCATTTATAAACATTCTTTATAATAATTAATAGGGTATCAAGGGATACTGTCTTTAAACATTAAGGATGAACACCTCTGGAGTTGTAAATTATGGATTTAATCTTCTGTTATATATTTCATGTCCAGTGCTATCATTGTGCTCTAATGTTTTGCAAACAATTGCTTAAGTAGACTAGATATTTTTAAAGTTTTGATGATCTTTAACTAGATGATCTTTTTAGTTAAAAATATATTGTTGTCTCTCAATAATTTTCCTGCCTTGCCAAGGATGAGGGAGTAAATTATTCACATTTAAAAACTTATGGAGACTATTTTCAGCTTGAGTGATGAATTAATAACCATCTACCTCTAACACAGTGCCTCACGGGGCTCCTTAACACCTGAAAGAATTCCTATACCTATACCACTGGCCAGCTTGCATCCAGCCGACACCCAGGATCTGTGAAGATTCATGGTAGAATATTTGGTGTCACTGAAATTAGTGAGTCTAATTCCACATTAAAAAGGTCTATTGATTGACCTTAACTGCCATGTTAGCTGTGGTGCTGACTGACCATGATCTTCCCAAAAATAATATTAGAGTACTTTCATAACAGCTATAATAAACACAGAGGCACCACATTGAGCCATACAGGTTCTATACCCATACATGTCTTTCCACTACCATACCCAGTTTAATGTATCTCAATCCCACAAGCCCCTCAAATCCATTAAACTCAAGTCTACTCTTGGAAATTTGCATTACTGTTCACTCTGATGGGATTGCTGGGATTTTCCAGAATTCTGCCAGGTTCCTTCTCATCATTCATAATTCAGCTCAGTTGTCACTGCCTGATAGAGGCATCTCCTTACCAAAGCACCAAAAGTGGTCCTTGTTTGTGACATTACCCTCTGAATTTCTGTTTCAGAATTATTGCTAATATTCTCTAAAAGCATTTTCTTTATTTGTTTACTTTTTAATTGTCTGTCTCTCCGATTCTCACTAGAATTTAAGCTTCATGAAAACAGAGAATTTGTTTATTTTTCTATGCCCCCAGCACCAGGAACAATGGCTGGCAGATAGCACCAGGAACAATGGCTGGTACAAATTGTATTTTTTTGTTAAACAAATGCATGAATGGGTATTTATGAAGAACTTTTCTTAAGGTGAAGCTGTCAGTCAGTACTCTAAAATCTAAACCTGAATCCTGTGAGACCACCAGTGGTCTGTATTCTCAGATGACATATTAGGATTCCCTTTGTGGAACTTTGCTTTGGAGGAACCCTGTGGATCCACGTTATGGAACATTATTGTCACAGCTCTGTGAAGGCCATTGTTACATTCTTAACAAGAGTGATATTACTAGTAAATACATTGTTTTCACTATTAACGTGTTCTATTTGTGAAGAAACAAAGATAAAAATTCTCATAAGTCTCTGTACCAGGAAGAGATATAATTTCTCCTGAGCAACTGGTTTGCTTTTCCTTCTTTTTCATTTCTTAATCCTTGTACAAGGACATGCTTACAGAGAGGAATGGAGAGAGAGAAACATTGATTGAATCAGCAATCCAGTCATGTGCCCTGACTGGTAATTGAACACAGCACAATGCTCAACTTATTGAGCCACTCGGGCTGGGCTGTTTTTCCTTCTTGACATTGTAACTCATATGATTAATTCTGTTTCTTTTCGTAACTTGTTTGCTAAGAAATTCAGAGACAAATTTGTGGCTCACCTTTAGTGAATATATGGCATGCGGTTTTTATATTAAGTTTACTTCTTGCTTTTCTATCCTTATTTTATGTTCATTTTCTATTAAATTTTCTACTCAAATTCCTCTCTCAGTTCTTATTTGCTTTATTATATTGAACAAGAGGCCCAGTGCATGGATTCATGCACCAGTGGGGTCTCTTGGCCTGGCCTGCTCCCTCTTGCAACCTGGGACCTCTTGGGGGTGTTGGACTGCTGGTTTCAGCCCAGTCCCCACAGGCTATGCTGAGGGACCTCACTGGTGCACAAATCTGTGCACCAGGCATCGAGTATGCATATAAGATCTTTGGTTAATCTCTTCCCTCCCTCCCACCTCCCTCCTCTGAGATTCATCAGTCTGTTCCATGTTTCCATGCCTGTGTGTTGAGTGTCTGCCCCCTAGTGGTCATTGCGGTCCAACAGTCTCTTAGGCTTTTATATATATATAGATGACTCTTTGTAATTATATTCTTTGGAACAAAGCAAGGTGGAAAGACATTTTAAAGTGAGATTATGTCCCCAAAAGCACTTCTATTTGGATCTTATGTTTTGAGAATGGAGGTGGAGCCCTAAGTAACATGAGCCCTTGGGATATAAGCAGGTGTGCTGTAAAGACAAATTGGAGGACTTTCCTTTAGTGACTTAATTTTCAGCCCCAGTATTTAAGATGCTTCATATACTTGGACAAAATCATCTTCCTAAAAAAAAAACATAAAAATTACTTTTTTGGACATTCAAGAAGGTGAAAGAAAAATCCAGATAGCTTTGAAGGATGAGCCTACAATGCAGAAGGGTATAAACACAACTTCAGATGCCAGATGTTTTAGCATACCAATGTGAAGAAATACTTCCCTTTTTTATTTACAGTTTACTGCAAATATTTTGCAAAGAGAAAGCAAAGAATGGTGATGTTCCACCAGTTAAGCTTCAAGTATAGCAAGGTTGCAAGTTCCAAAATGTCAGCATTTCTTGCAGAGTCCTTCGAAGCACTGTGTAGTGATAAATATCTGTCATTCCATTTTCTAGTGTTCAGAAACAATGATTATTAGCACCGTAAAGGAAGGAAGAAAAGCCTGAAACACTGATCAACTTCTAGCTCCACTCTAGGTCATAAGGAGCTAGATTAAGTGACATCATTGTTACTGTTTTTATCCAGGGAAAGGAATTTGCTAATTACACACACACACACACACACACACACACACACACACACACACACACCACTTTCCTGCTAGTCAAGTGCTTAAACTTTCTTCAAATGGTATTATTAGATCATAGAGTCATCTTTAAATTTGGACACAAGTTTGATGATGGGAAAATACTCTTAGTGGAGGTCTTACTAGTCAGAAAACTAAACATATTTAAAGTAATTTCTAAAAAGCGACCATTTGGATTTTGTTACCAACCTGAGGTTATTTCTTACTCTCATTAGTACATCCAATGAAGAAATAGTAAATCATATATAAAACATCAAAGACAGGCTCAGCTGGGAGAGACTACCAGTACAGTTCCATCATATCTGTCAGGAAGTGTCTGATGCTTGGATAGTAAAGTTAAATAGGTTGAAAGGAAGGGGCTTAATAAATTTCACATCACAGAGATTTATTCCAGTGTGCACTCAGCAAGTAAAGGAAGATGATAAGAGTATGTTCTATGCACAATTCATAACAGAGATGGATATATTATTTTATCCTTCAGAATGGAAGATCACATTAAGTTACATTTCAGAGACCCTTTACTCTTAAGAAATTGCCCTTTTTATTCACAACTCCAAAATCTAGGGAATGCAGTTCAATAAAAGACTAAAGAAAAAAATAAGGCGCTAGGATGTTATAGACCAACTTATCAAACTGGGACCTTCTAATAAAAGATCAAAGAAATCAAACCTTAACAGGAATCTTTACTCCAGGCAGATGGAAAGTTCTAAGTCATACCAAAGTTTTGTCACTGCCTCCCAGGTAAGAAGATAATCTGATCTTATTTTATGAATAATGAAGGCCATAGTTGGAGTCTAGGGTCCTGACCTTCAAAAAAGATTACAGAAATACGAAGCAGGCCCAATAAGAGGTCTTATCTGGAGATATAAAGCTAATGAAAACAATTGGAGCCAGGAGGACGTTAAAATGGATTTCTGAGATTATTGGAATATTTACCATATAATTTTTTTGTTATATAGCAAACTGAGATTAAAATTTTCCTATTTTTTACTTTTTCAATATGTCTTACAAAGCACTTGTGTTTCTAATGGACACATCACTTTATATTCTTTTTTTGCATAAATTTGCTATATTTCCATAAACTACCATCATTAGAACTGAATCCCTTCTTCTACTCTCTTAACTATCCCTTACTGCCTTAATGTAACAAACCACTGTTCCTTCCAAAATTGTGCATTTGCAAGCTGACAAGCCACATCTGATTTAGGCTTGTTATCTATTAAAGCAGTTAACTGGTCCTCATGGGATCAGACCCGATACCTTGACTTTATCCCACCATACTCTAAGAAACCCATGGTAAGCCACATGATTACATTTGCATCTTTACATATTTACGTAGCTTTTGGCTTAGAGATTAGGCAATTCTTTGTTGACCACCATTAAATCTAGGATTATATTCATAACTAAAATTAGTGATAATTACACCTGCTAATGTCAACTGGTAAATTTTTTTCCTACACCACATTATTCTTATCACTTCTTTGTTGTTAAACTTCTGGTTCAAACTTCTGTTTTCAATAGTACAGGTGTTCAGGAGGAAATAAGTGAAGATTACTGTGGGTTCTTTTCTGTCTTTTGTCCCCCATAAAAGGAGAGCACAAACTGCATCAGTCAGAGGTTTCTGACTTTGTCTATGATCAAGCAGGGGGTAAGAAAACATAAATTGTAAATCTTTCACAGTTATTTTATCTTGTATGGTGACTGGTTCCCTTCTGGGTCTATATGCCAGCACTGCATCACCCTTTAAAGATTTCATCTCCTTTAATTATCATAACAGTTATATGAGGTAGGTGCTATACTATTCCCATCTTACTCATGGGGGAAAATGAGGTACAGAGACATTAAGTAACTTGTCCAACATCATGCAACTAGGATGTAGCCTAAACTCTTCCCTACTATATTTTGATTGGCTTTGATTAATTCACCCACACCATTCATACCTTTGTGCCCCAAATAAAATGTCCTATGAATATTCATAATTTAATTAATGAACGTCTAGCTTGGCAATTGGCAAAATAATTATGTTACTATTAAATATCATTTTATTTGACTACTCTTTCTTTCAAATTCTATGTAATTATCTCATTTAAATGGGTCAAAATGCATTCTAAATATTCACTTAATGTTATGTTAACACATTTTAGGATATATATTCTCTTCTGGATTGTTTTGTTCTTGAGATATTCAATTTTTTTGGGAAAGGTTTGCTATTTTATTGGGGGGGGGGAGACCATTAGATATTTATTCTTTAATGCTTCCTACATTTTGGAAAAAGTCACTATTTTTCTTACTTTTATTTCATCTTCATAATATAAATCTATCTCTCCTAGTTAGCTATTTTTTTCCTGTCACAGAAATTTTAGGGAGAGAGACACTTCACCTCCCAATCTCCTCCATGGATAGGCACTACCTTTCTGTGTCTCTCTTACTTGCAAAAACTTATATCCATATTCTGTTTTTATTTTGATAAAACTTTTAACTTTTTCTGTACTCCATTTCCTATTCTTCTAATTACCACAACTAGAGTGATTTGCCATTTTTTTTACACTAATATTGAATATCTATGTTTGTTTGGCATAAAGAAGCATACTACTTATATGGTGATATTTCATTTTAGGAGAACTTATGATTTTTGTCTAGGATATGCTGGACATTATTGGTTATTTTGTAACTATGTTTCCTGTGGACAGTTCCATGGATTTATTTTTCAGGATATTAGAATAATTAGTTTCAATAAGGCATCTCATTGTTAATTAAATTTAAATTAGAAGTACATTTTAACAGGGATATATTGTTTATACTGTATTGCTGAAGCTATGTAAAAACCAAACCGAAATGTAGTTATTATCCTAAAGACAAAACAACAACAACAACAATGAAAATAGAACCAGTGTGACCTGGAATATCTTTTAACTTTTATTATTATTTCTTTTGGTACTTTCTAGATTTCCTTTAGTGAACATAACTAATTTTATAAAATAGTAACTTTATACTAGGAAATATATGCTTTTTAAAGAGCATACTTAGGAATTTGTGTTTCATCCAATGTCTGCCCTCATGTTAGCCTTTTTGTGATGTAGAAAAGCATGCTCAGAGTTCTGCTATGCCATTCTTCTGTGCCTCTAGGACCTTCCATACCTAATGCTAGCTCAGCCTAAGAGGCTGTTGTTTAGAGATGACTTCAGCAGAGACAGAACTGCACAGGCCACCAGTGTTGACATTCTCGGGACCAGGCCAAAACAGAGAGAATTTTTTTCCTCTTCATTCCTCTCATCTTTGAAATCTAGACTCTGATTTGGGAGATATAGATTCCTTGGAACTCAGGAGCAGATTTTACAGTTGGGAATTTTCTACTTTTCATAGAATTGTTTTAATGCATTAATAGAGAAGAAGCACTCTGTTTACATTGGTAGAATTTCAAACACTTTTGTTTCATGGCCCCTTTATTGTGTTTGGAAAGCAATAACCCTCTCCCAGGGTCACTTTTAGGAATGACAGGACTTCAGGCCACTATATGCAGAGAATGTTAATATTGTCTGAGAAAATAAAGCATTTTACCCAAACTTGAATTGTGTCTGTAATTAGAATTACAGAATCCTAAATGTTGAGGGGTAATCCTGCCTGCCTTATTTTACATTTAAGGTAACGGGATTGGAAGTGGTTAAAGTGATTTATTCAAAATTGGCATGAAAAATCGAAGCAACTCTGTGTGATGCTGTGTAAGTCAGGCAGCCTTGAGTTTCTATCGCATTTCACCCCTTCTTAACTATTTGGGTTGGCTTCTTATCTAATACAACCTCCCTGAGGGGTTGTGAGATTAAATGAGATCACATATGTTAGGTTCCCCACCCCCACCTATAGCCAAGCCCAGGTCTTCCCCTGTGTCCTCTGAAAAACTCTTATTTGTTGTTAATTCTGTTCTGTAAAAAAACGAGGACTGAATCCAAAATGAAGAGAATATATGCATACTTAATTTCTCCCCCACCACAGTTAAAATTTTTCAATGTCTCTTTTTTATAAAACTTGGATACAATCCAAACTCTTGCTTATAGTTCACAAGAAACTCCAGGATTTAGACTCTGTCTCCTTCTCTAAGGACTTTTCCACCTTTCCACTCCCTCCACAAACCTCATCTTCAGTCAGACCTTTGCTAAGTCTGTGGGGGAAATAACCTCCCACCACGAAATTCATCTTCCAACATCCACCCATGTCTCCTCCTTGAATCCCTCACTGCCCTTACTTCCCCTCTGCAAAGATGCAATTTCTTAAATGTCTATGTTCCACAAAAGTAGGAACCTATTTTCTTCACTTGATGCCTAGATCCCAGAACAAAAGTGGACAATATTAAATCTCCTTTAAAATTGAGAGGCATTGTAGTTTAGCAATTAAGAGCACAGAGTCTAGGCCTAGATCCCTTGAGCTTAAATGTTGGCTCCACTACTTTCTAGTTTCTGTGGCTTTAGGCACCTTAGCTTTTTGCCCTTAGTTCTCTCATATGTGAAACAGGAATCATCATAATGTCCAATTCATAGGGCTGTGTTGAGAGTTAATATATTTTAAATAAGTAAAATAATTCCTGACATATGATTAGTATAATTATTACGACTCTATTATTATTATCATCACTATTAATCATTATCATTATCATTTAAGCTAACATATAACAGGGGCAATGTCTCTTCAACATAAAACTCTAAATAACTACTATAGAGGGAGACATTTTTATATAGCACAAGGAAACATAAGCTAATCAAATTCTCATAAAAGTTTGTATTCCACAAATATTCTGGCTCCTTACTAATGTAAAACACACTAGGTTATGTTCAGGGAGACATAATTAAGAATAAATCAAGAGCCTAGTCTTCAAGCTCACAATGCAATGGAAAACACAGACATATACATACACACAGAATACTAACATTTGTGGAAGTAAATGAAAACCAACCAAATGAGAACAAGCAAAGTCTGTTTATTCTGAGCTCAGTATAGCAAGGGAGTAAGCACTATTCCTTGAATTTAGTGGAGACTCAAAGGCAGGCAGGAGAGTGGGAGAGCTTTACAGTAGAAAAAAGGGAAGGCTCAGTACACCCTGATTAGAGGTTGTTTGGTTGTTGGCTTGTTGGCTGTATGTGGACTAAGCAGAAATGGGCATCCTATGTGTCTAGTTAAGGATGCATATTTGGGCCTAAGCTGAAACTGGGGACAAAATAGGAAAGATGTTAGGTATTAATCAAGTCCTGGACATTTTGGGTTGATCATTTTAGGGATTATTGCTTGGATTCCTATACTAGTAACTAAAGCTAGCACTCTAACTTTCTATAAGTCTGACTTACAGATAGCTGGGTGGCTGTCTCTAGCTAGATAGTACATTGGTTTCCTGAGCTCGTTGCTGCACATTGTGGGTCAAAATTTTATTTTTATACATGTTCTGACCTGTGGATACCCAGTTGCTTCAGGACCATTTGTTGGAAAGACAATTCTTTATTAACTGGATTTTTTTGGCACCTTTGTCAAATATCAATTGACTATAAATGTAAGGGTATATTTTTAGATTCTAAATTCAATACATTGATCTATATGTCTATCCTTATGCCTGCACCACATTGCTTTTATTATTATAATTTGCAGTAAGTATTGAAATCAGGAAGTGTTAAGTTCTCCACTTTGTTCTTTTTCAGTTTGTTTTAGCTATTTTTGGTCCTTTCTCTTTTCATATGCATATTAGGATAAAGTTATTAATTTCTACAAAGAATTCAGCTGGGTGTTAGATCTCTAGATCATTTTTAGGGTCTTATGATGAAACAATATGTCTTCTGATTCATTAATATTCTGTCTTTGCATTTATTTAGGTCTTCTTTACTTTCTTTCAGCAATATTTTATAGTGTTTAGTTTACAAACCATGCACTTCTTTATTTAAATATATTTCTAAGTATTTTACTCTTTTTATGCCATTGTAAATGGAATTGCTTTCTTAATTTTATATTTGGCTTTTTAATTGCTGGTATATAGAAATACAACTGATTTTTGTATATTTATCTTGTGTTTTGCAACCTTGTTGAACTCATTTATTACTCATTTATTCTCATATTTTTTTACTGGATTCCTTAGTATATTCTCTATATAAGATCATGCAATGTGCAGACAGTTGTACTTCTTTCTTTCCAATATGGAAGCGCTTTATTTCTTTTTCTTGCCTTATTGATCCAGGCTAGAATCTTCACTAACAGGAGTTCTTGATCTTAGGGGGGGAAACATTTTTTCTTTCACTATGAATTATGATGTTAGTTTTTTAAAAATATGTTTTTATTTATTTCAGAGAGGAATGAAGAGGGAGAGAGAGATAGGAAACATCAATGATGAGAGTCATTGATCAGCTGCCTCCTGCACGCCCCCTATTGGGGATTGAACTCACAACCCAGGCATGCGCCCCCCACCAGAATTGAACCTGGTACCCTTCAGTCCACAGGCCGACACTCCGTCCACTCAGCCAAACTGGCCAGGGCTTAGTATCAGGTTTTTAAGTTACTTTATTTAAAATTATAATTGATATATAGTAGTACATAGAGGTGTGCAATAGGTTTATAGTTGTATGTGAAATAGTTTATTCTTGTATTATTAGTTATGGTATTATTTATTTGTATCATGACTATAAACCTACTTCTGCTAACCCCTGTACTAGTTTCAGGTGTTCAACATAGTAATTCAACATTTATATATCCTACTAAATCATAACTACAGTAAGTCAGGTAACCATCTATCACCATACATAGTTATTACAGTATTATTGACTCTATTCTCTATGCTGTACATTGTATCCCCATGACTTATTTTATAACTGGAAATTTGTACTCTTAATCCCCTTATCTTTTTTTGTTTCCCTCATGGATAAAGTTTGCAGAGTGTTTTTGTCATGAAAAGATACTGGATTTTGTTAAACTTTTTCCTATTTATACTGAGGTGAGTCTATAGTCTTTGTTCTTTATTCTATTAATATGGTGCATAACAATTGATTTTCTAATGTTAAACCCTCTTTGCATTTATGGGATAAATCCCACTTGTTTGTAATGTATAATCCTTTACAAATAGTGCCAGATTTGGTTTGCTAGTATTTTTAAAAGGATTTCTGCATTTATAATCACAAAATATATTGATCCATTGTTTGTTTTTTTTAAATATAGTCTTTTTGATTTCAGAGAGGAAGGGAGAGGGAGAGAGAGATAGAAACATCAATGATGAGAGAGAATCATTGATTGGCTGCCTCCTGCATGCCCCATACTTGGGATTGAGCCCGCAACCCGGGCATGTGCCCTGACCAGGAATCAAACTGTGACCTCCTATTTCATAAGTCAACACTCAACCACTGAGCCACTCGGACTGGTGCATTGTTTTTTCTTGTGATATACTTGTCTGGTGCTGGTATCCAGATAATACTAACCTCATAGATTAAATGGAGAAAATTTCCTTCCTCTGATAGAAATAGGAAGAAATTATAAAGAATTACAATTATCCTACAAATGTTTGATAAAATTCATCAGTGAAGCCATCTGGGTCTGAGCCTTTCTTTTGAGAAGTTTTAAAATTACTAAGTCTCTTCACTTGTTATTGGTCTATTCCAATTTTCTATTTCTCCTAGAGTCAGTTTTGATAGTTTGCATCTTTCCAGAAATTTGGCCACTTCATATGTATTAGCTCACTTTTCAGCATACAATTGTTCATAGCATTCCCTTTATTTCTTTAAGGTTGGTAGTAATGTACCATCTAAAGATTAAAACATTTTTAGTACACAATGTTGACACTGCTGCAGAAAAAAGTTTGCATACTCTATGGTGAGGACTATGAATTGTAACTTTATAAAATCTTCTTTGAGGACACTGTAGCAGTCAGATTCAATAGAACATGGTGGCACATCAGATGTGAGTAGTGAGAACTTTTGAGAACTATAATATCATAATTTGTGGGCCAACATTTAGATTTTTGTAGTTTGAATTCTGAGGCTGCTCTCAAAGCATGACTCCTCCTTGGACTTGGAAACTGCCTGCAGAACGAATAGTCTCTCTGTGCTTTTTGGTTTCAGCTGATAAGTAACCCAAAAGTTTTTGTTTTACAAGCCCAAATCAGAACTAGGATGTTGACAAATGCCTGATCATGTTACCCATTGTTCTTGAATCACAGCCCCACTTGCTGACCACTGGGTCACAGCCAACCACTGAATTTTCCAGTTGTACCTATCATCAGACAACAAATAAGTCTTTTTTTCTGCTAGCAATCCATCTCTTTGATCATCAGCTCTTGCACTTTTATCTTTAAAAACCTTATTCTATCCGCCCACTTTGAAACATGTCTTTAGTTTATACTGAAGGCTATGTGCCTGATTTGCAAATAATCCATGAATAAAATACTAATTTAAATTTTTTGGAACTTTTGTTAACAGTAGTAAGGAGGAATTAAAGACAGCCCTGAGTTTTGGAGCTTGCATGACAAGGAGACTACCCATGCATACATAAATAGAGGAAAATCAATTTTAAGAGGAACGTAATGAATTTAATTATTAATTGCTATGTGTGTTGGTTGTATGAATTGTAGCTAGCCAGAAATTCAGAATCATTATTCAGAAGAGACTTATTAGGGGACCTGTGTTGAAACAATAGCTCCTTGAGCTCATGAACAGATGAGAATCTGCTTTGTTGCTCTTGTTTTGTTTTGGTCTAGCTTTTAAGAAGTGAGTGTAAGAGAAAGAAGGCCAAATAATATGGCACAATCTTGAGGCATACCTATAATTATGGAGTAAAAAAAGAGAAAAAAATTAATAGCAGAAGCTCAGTGGGAACATTCACAGAGATAGGTGAACACACAATATACAAATGATGTATTATAGAACTATATGTAGAGTACAACTGAACCCTACATATTTCTATTAATGAATGTCACCCCATTAAATTAAAAAAATAAGTACAAGTGCATAAAAAAGAAGGAAAACTAGGAATGGCAATACAGAAACAAAGTAGGGAAGCAACTTTAAAAGAGAGAAGAAATAGGAGTGTCAGCTGGTCTATGAGATCAAGTAGGGTGATGATTGGAAGAGGCAATTGGATCCAACAAACAGTATGCCAAGTTTGGCTTTTGAAATAGTAGTCGGTCTGTCAGGAATCCATTAGAATATTTTTCCAAAAGTTACTCATTTCAAACTGGATTGGTTACTAAAATTGACTAAGCAGAAACGTTTTCAAGTACTTGATTGTACAGTTCTTTCTAGTCCCAATGTATAATTCTTCTTATATCAAAAATATAATTTCCATTAACTGTATTTCTATTGTGAAACATGAATTCAATATTTTTGCAATAGATCAAGGAAGTTGTTTATGCTTTTCCAACTATTTATATTTCATTTTAAATGTTAGCAAACTGCTACCAGAAAATATAAGAAAACCAAATGGATACCTAAAACCAAGATAGAATGCTTCCGACTGAAAGGTAATATTGAGGGCTAAAATTTATCTTGGCATAAATTATATCCTGTGAGTACAGAGCACTAAAATCAGACTCTCACCCTCTTGTGAAAATTTTAAAATGACTACATTATCCCCTAAATAGTAACTGTCTGGATGCCTGACCAGAATGTATTCCATCTGGTCCTTGGTTTAGGCAAGTAGAGATGTAAGTTGTAGCAAATTAGAAACATTAAGCCACATAAAAATGTCATTTTGAAACTGTTAGGACATTTTCAGAAAACTGTGATTCAGTGAAATATGATGTGAAAAGCACTCACTCTGCCCTAGGGATAAGGGAGTCATAGCTTCCTGCTCAGGAAGTGCACACTGCAGCTGGAGTCCTGTTGCCCTTGACTCTTTGTCTTTGGATGGAATGAGTGATCACCAATCAGGAAGCCATCTCCCTCTCAGCAGATCTGAACGTCTGAGGATATTAAGGCAAGGTGAGATCCCCTTGTAGCCCTTCGCCTGGGCAGGGCTTCCCTGTACTGAAATTCCATTCCATTGACTGCTCCCAAGGGCCAGAGATATGGTTAATGGCACTAGTCTTTGGAGCTGAATGGGACCTTGAAAAGTCTCAACTGTAAAACAAGTTATGTGCATAAGGAGGTGAACTCTCAAATTCTACTGAAAGCTCAAAATACACAACAGATAAAAAGTTCTTTCTTTTTGCTAAAAATAAATGAGCACTTTGCTGTTTCATGATCTCTACATTGTAATTATCTATGTTTTCAATGTTTTCCTAAAATGAAGCTGGAGGTAGATGAGAATAACCATTGGTCAGATTCTAGTCCAACTTGTTTAAAAATTTAGCAATGAGAGTTGCAAGGCTGGAGGGGTAAAGAAGTTCCGTTCATTTTGCTTGTTTCTTTACCAAATAAGGCAAAGCTTCTTTTAACAGAAATACTTGAAAAAGAAATTACGGCCAGACCAGCATGGCTTAATGCGTGACTGGGAGGTCATGGTTCAATTCCCCATCAGGGTACATGCCAGGGTTGTGGGCTGGGGGTGTACAGGGGGCAGCCAATCAGTGATTCTCTCTCATCATTGATGTTTCTATCTCTCTCTTCCTCTCTGAAATAAATTTTATAATATATATGGAAACATTTAAAACCTCAGGTTAATCCCTTCTCTCCAAATGCTCCCAGACTCAGACAATCAGCGTCCCAGCAAGATGAAAACTAGATTTTCTGAGTAAAGCAGAACACTGAGGTGTGGAGACACTCTTCCACCTTTACCCTCTCCTTCTCCTATTCCCCACTGGCCATCTTTCTTTGTTAAATTAGAGATAGCAATTGGTGATTGGGAGAGTAGGCAAGGAACTGTGCAGGAAGTGGTGAGGAGGGAACTGTCAGGAACACACAATACCCTGTGAGTTGTGTGAAGAAAGGCAGGCGAAGGAGGATACCATTGTCTTTGGCGGTAGTGTCTGCTGCTCATATATTCCAGGAGTTCACAGTGACAGCTGTCAGATGATGGGGGTAGGAGAAGGAGTTATCTCTGCAGCGGTGAGCTGCATCATGTAAATATCTACTAGAAACTGCCTTCTAATTATACAACCATGAGTGAGAGTCAACAATCTCCCAAGACAATAGAGAATCCACACACACTGACTTTTGAGAAATATGGTTAGATCATATTTCTTATAAGAATAAGTAGAAAAAATTAAAACGAGGACTGGGGTGGGGGGGGGGGGAAATGTTACCCATCAAGAGAAAGCAAAAATCATCCCTTTGAACTAGAAGCAGCAATGTCTACAGTTTTGAAGGGAATGATTTAGAATTCACCAATTTTATGCCCAATCAAGTGGTCTTTCTTATGTGAAGGTGGCATAAAGACATTCTCAGATATATAAGACCCCCCCCAAATATATCAAATGTGCACCTTTAAAAATCTCTTAATAGTAAAAGATAAAGAAAGTAAAATTTAAAGATAAAAATGGAGAAAATCTTGATTTTCTGGGAATAACCATTAAAGTCAGTTCAACATGGATATTATGCCAAAGAATTAAATATTTTGTTATAACAGAAAATAAACGCCAAATTAATTCTTGAAAGATAAGGTACTTAATATAAAAATAATGACTTAATGCCAATAATTTGAATTAAATTCTGAAGTCTCACTTTATAAATAAATTGGCCCACAGGAAGCCAGTGTTGAAAATTAAGTTTATCATAGTAAATTATTTGGCTTGTAAGCCTTAGCTTTAAATGCTGTTCTGCAAACATAAACACTTAGAGTGGGGGAGGCATTGAGAAGCAAGTGTTCGATGGTGTGACCTCTTGTATTGGATGGACCCTGATAAGAAGCTTACAGATGTCTGAAGATGCTTTTTCCAATCTTGAAAACACAACAACAAAAATAATTCCTTCTTTTTCCTCTAAACAGAATACCCCAGTTTCTGGTTACTATCTGAAGCATAATAATGAGAAATAGAGGCTACATATGGGGGCATCAGGAAGGAAATGAGGCACCAGAGAATCACCACATAGTTTTCAGGACACAGAGCAGAGGAGCATATGTCCATTTTCCTACTTGAACTCTGAGAGGAATCAGCTACAGTGACTGCCCTGCACCTTCCTGGGGCAGGCAGAGAACATAAACTGTCGTTTTCACTGTGTTGAGGCAGAGAGAAGGCTTGAGAGAGTAGTCTCAAGTTCCTCATTCAAAAAGAGGAGGAGTTTCAGAAGGAAGTTCCCATGATTCCCAGAAGAGATTGGGGTGGTCGAATAAGAAAGTGTCAAAGAAGTTGATAGACCCAAAAGGTCTGGCAGAACAAGGCTGGCACAAATTGCTAGGGCCAAAGACCCCACAATTCAGCGACAGATGCGCCACTACAGAAGTCATCAGCCAAAGCTCCAATTGGATGTGGAACCACAGCAAGGGATTTTGAAAGCTGGGACTACACAGTTATGCATCCATTTACCCCGTAATTAAGTTACTGATTATCTATTATGGTCTAGGCAGCATTCTAGGTCCCGGCTATAGCCATGAGAAAGAAAAATAGCTCACATTTGCCCTGTCGGGGTAGCTCAGTTGCTTAGAGCAGCTGAGCCACATGCGGGTCTTTGGCCCTTCCACAAAATACCACGCGCAGGCACGCACATACAGTGTGATTAAAACTTTGTGGTCCATGCGCAGAAGTCGGTTTTTGGCTCTCAAAAGAAATTTCAATCGTTGTACTGTTGATATTTGACTCTGTTGACTAATGAATTTGCTGACCACTGGTTAGAGGGTAGTCCTGATACTCCAAGGTTTCAGGTTTGATCCCTGGTCAGGGTCCACACAGGAATCAACCAATGAATTCATAAATAAATGGAACAAATCTCTGTGTGTGTGTCCCTCTCTCAAATAAATCAATAAAAAATAGCTCACATTTTAGTGAAGACAATTGTTTCTCTTAATAGGCAAGAAATAAATAGGTAAAACACATAAGTGCTGTATCAAAATGTTAAGAAGTAAAATAAAGCATGGAATGAATAGCTTCAACTAAAAATGTAGGTTCACAAACTGCACAAAGTGATACTAAAACTCAGAAAACCAGAATAACAGCTAAAGTTGAGGACAAACCACAAACTTGTGACAAGTCATAGACTCTGGATTTTGATTCTGATCTTATAGGGGAAAAAGAGATTATCCACAAACCTTAATAAATTACTTTAATAAACAATGCCAAACCTGTTGTACAAATCTTAGGATGTCTAACTCCTTGAATTGGAAAGGGGTAACAGACTCCATAAATGTGGAAAGGTATTCTTCATTCTACTTCTTGAGGGTCCCTATACTGTGTTGGGAGAGGAATACTGCAATTTATACTAGGATGTCAGAGAAGACTTCCCTACGATAAACAAAGTTCTAAAAAGTGGGGTGGGAAGGAACCACATGGTACAGTAGGGCAAAAGTATTCCCATTCAAGGGAGAGCAAGGGCAAGAGCCCTGTGGGAGGCACACAGAGTGGAGGGTCAGGAGAAAGCGGAGGGATATGTAATGTCAGGAGGTAAGGCCATGGAGGACTGGCTCTGCAGGCCTTGCAAGGAATTTGGTATACTCTGAATGAGATGGAAAGTTTTTGGAGAATTTTGAGGACAGTGACAAGATCTAAAGGAAGCATCTCCTACCTCTACTTAATTCTCTACCTGTACTAACACTATCCCCTAGAAGAAGAAGGGGGTAAATTCCCTTTAGAGGGAAAAATGACTCTAATGAGGAATTTAAATAGGAAATTGACTGAAAGTGCACCTGAAATTTATCAAGCAAATGGTAATGAGGAATTACTTTTGAAATTGGATGAGACATTGTTATCCTGAAAGTGAAATGAAGGTTTTCTTTCCTTTAAGGATATGGTTTCATTAAGAGTTTGAATTCAGTTATGGAGCAAAAGAGAATCTGCACTTCTGCCTACATGAGAAGTGTTTATGCATTAAACAATATTTTCTCCTTTACATGGTCAAGGGGCTATAGGAAAGGACTTAATTCAACAGGCACCATTGCAATTTACTAGTAGAAGTAAACATTATGGCATCAAATATTTATTATGTACCAGTGGGGGCTGAATTACTTTAATAAACAATGCCATACTAAGTCCCATTAAGCTTGTCCAAGACTAGAGCATTTACAAGTGGCTTTCTCTCTCTTCCTTTTTATCCCTATCCTAACATGATGCCCCCAGGAAAATGCATTAAGCATAGGTTAACACCAACCCCTTGGGGCAAAGTTCTATTTCCTCATTAGGAAATCCTAAAGGTTTTATTTTCTGTGTCGATGACTCTCAATTTTATTGGACCAGCATCATGAGCATGACCAGAGAACTTTAAAAATATATCCAGCCTTGACTTCCTGGTTCATAGGTTGAAGCTCAACCACTGAGCCATGCCCAGTGGCTGGGCGACTGAAGAACTTTTTAGAAATGCAAAGTATAGGTACCCAATCCAGATCAACAGAATCAGAACCTCTGGGTGGGACCCAGTAATTTGTATTTTGTAATCCAGGTGATTCTGATGCCTGTTGAAGTTTCAGAACCACCAGTCTAAATTGAGAACCTTATCACAGGTTCCTCACTGTCTCTTTGTGCCATATTTTGGCTAATTTTTTCAGATCTGTTGTTTAAACCACAAACTCTTTCTTTTGTCAGGTGCATTTTGGGTTTAAAATGTCCTTTGACTTTTTAAATTTTAATTATATCTTTTTAAAATACATATATATTTTTATTGATTTCAGAGAAGAAGGGAGTGGGAGAGAGAGAGAGAGAGAAACATCAATGATGAGAGAATCATTGACCAGCTGCCTCCTGCATGCCCCCTACTAGGGATCAAGCCCACAACCCAAGCATATACCCTTAACTGGAATTGAACCTGGGACCCTTCAATCCGCAGGCCGACACTCTCTCCACTGAGCCAAACCGGCTAGGGTGCAATCATATCTTTTATTTCTAGAAATTTTATTTGGTTATTTTTCAAATCTGCTTGGTCATTTGTTATAGTTCATTATACCCTATACATGTTTTCAAACTTGGCTTTTAGTTCTTGGAAGAGATCAAACATATTTTATAAATTGTGTCTGGTATTTCATTGTTCTTAACATTCTTAAAAGTCTGTTTCTACTAGTTCTTCCTCACGGTGACTTGTTTAGTTATTTTTGATGGTGGGCTTCTCAATTGCATTAGGATTTATTATGGAAATTCATTGAGGACTGGCATGATGATGGGTTCTTACAGAGATTTGCATTTGCTTCTGCCAGATGGTCTTTGGGACACCAACAGTTTGGGATCACTCTAAATTCTCAGCCTGAGATTTTTGACCACCCATGTGCTGTGTATTTAGGCTTCAAATGCATGTGCAGATTGGTTTGTGGTTATAAATTCCCTCTCATTCAGCACCTATGTTTGAGAGGGTTGATTTTTCTTTTTTTTAAATTTATTTTATTTTATTTTATTTTTATTGTTTTAAGTATTACAAATAGTAGTACATATGTCTCCTTTTTTTCCCCCCTTGATCTCCCCCCGACCTCCCCTACCCCCCAGGACATGCCTTCACCTGCCCACCCTCCCCCCCGAGGGTTGATTTTTCTTTAAGGCCCATGATTAAGAACACAATTTTCCCAGTTTACTTTTACTTTGAGGGTGTTACCACTTGGGGTCTCAGTTGTGTGGGGAGGGGAACTTTCAGGTGGAACTTTGACTTTGTCTCCTATTACTATTATTATTATTATTTTAATCTTCACCTGAGGATTTTTCTCCATTGATGTTAGAGAGAGTGGAAGGAAGGAAGGAAGGGAGGGGGAGAAAGAAAGAGACAGAAACATCAATATGAGAGAGACACATTGATTGGTTGCCTCCTGCATCCACCCAATGGGACTGGGGATCAATTCTGCAACCCAGGTACATGCCCTTGACCAGGAACTGAACCCATGACCCTTCATTGTGTGGGGCTGACACTCTAATCCTTGAGCAACACTGTCCAGGATGACTCTGTCTCCTCTTTTTTTAAATAATGTGAGAACCAAAGTTCATGTTAATTTTGTTCAACATATGTTTGCAGAGTAAAATCTAACTTCAGTGGTCCACTGGTTCTCAGTCTTAAGATTAGTTGTTTTTAGTACCAGAAACAAAAGTTACACTGGTTTTAATTAAAGTCCATTTATTTTCCTGGTGGGCTCATTCCATATCTACAGAATTCTACCATCTTACCATATTCATATGATGGTGGAGACAGAGACTGAAGTGCTGTGGCTATAAGCTGGGGAGGCCATGGGTTTCTGGCACACCACCAGACGCTAGAAACAGTCAAGGAAGGATTCTCCTCTACAGGGTGCAGAGGGACAATGGCCCCGCCTACACCTGATTTCAGATTCTTGGCTTCCAGAACTGTGACAATAAATTTCCATTATTTTAAGCTTCTCAGTTTATAGTACTAGTAGTGGCTCAGTGCACGAAATTCATGCACAGGGGTGGGGGGATTTCTCTCAGCCCGACCTGCACCCTCTCCAATCTGGGACCCCTCGGGGGATGTCCGACTGCCGGTTTAGGCCCGATAACTGTGGGATCGGGCCTAAACTGGCAGTTGGACATTCCTCTCACAATCTGGGACTGCTGGCTCCTAACCACTTACCTGCCTGACAGCCTGCCTGGTTGCCCCTAACCATTCTTCCTGCCGGCCTGCTTGCTCTCAACTGCCCCCCCCCCCCCAACTGCTGGCCTGATAACCCCTAACTACACCCCCATGCCAGTCTGCTTACCCCCAACTGCCCCCACTGCCAGCTTGCTTGCCCCCAACTGGACCCCTCTGCTGGCCTGCTTGCTCCCAACTCCCCCTCCCCCACTGGCCTGATTGTCTCCAACTGCCCTCCCCTCCTGGCCTGATCACTCCTAACTGCCTCTGCCTCAGCCCCGCCACAATGGCTTTGTCCAGAAGGACGTCGGGAAGGTCTCCTGGTCTAATTAGCATATTACTCTTATTAGTATAGATGTTTCCATAGCCCAGCTCCTATTCAAAATAATCCATTTATAATGAAAGGATCTCCAGGCCAGGTGACTGCCTTACAGACGTGAAAGTTTGTGCCCTCAGGAGAAGAGGAGCAGAAGGAAAGGTCTGTGTTTTCTCTAGTGTTAAATCTGCCCTGTGATTTGGAATGGCCCCAGTGGTGGTGCTCTAGTATTTGTAACACCCATGGATGTTTCACAAACTGGTATTTGAAACACTTTCTGACAAAGACTTAGTATAAGTGATAAAAATACCTTTATGATGTAATATTATTTCCTTGTAATATTTAATTAAGGACAATGACATGGAAAATTGTTGCAACTAGAAAACAAGCTGACATGGTGTTGCTTCTTTTCAAGAGTGCCAGAAGCAGAAAACAGCAAGCCAGTATACCTAGGGAGGCACTCACGAAAGGCTGTGAGTACTGCATGACCTCCAAATCCTGGATTTCACAAAAGATCCAAGAAAAATATTTCCTTGGGGTTATGTATATATACAGGGTGTCCCATTTAAAATGAATGTATACACACTTTAACAGCTGATAGCTCAATTTTGAAAATGAAATGTATTTTAATAAGCACTGCCTTTATAATTATTCAAGTGTGCATACAATTTTTGGGGACACTTTGTAGTTAAGATATAGCACGGGCAGTATTTACCAGAGTTCTGAATTAGATTAGGTGTTAACTAGGTAAAGGTGAAGAAGGAACTCAGGTAAGAAGAAGATTCCAGACAGAGGGGGAAAGTCTGGACCAAGGTTGAATGGATGGGGAGAGAACAGTGCCCTTGATGAACTGAAGGAAGGAGTGTGAAGCATGGGAATGTAGTGCAGCATGAGGCTGAAAGTGGTAGGCAATGGCTGCCGATGTGAGGCTTTGCAGATTACATTAAGGGAAGACTTTAAAGTGTTTTAAATGTATGATGGGAGAGGGGGTTGGTGGATGCTGAAACTACACAAAGTACACAGAGAGCAGGAACCCTTGGGATCAACCTTGCTTACTATACGGTATCTTTTATATCAAACTAGAGGCCGGTGCACAAATTTATGCACAGGTGGGGTCCCTCCTCACATGGCTGGTGATTGAGGCCAATCAGGGTTGTCTTGCCGAGGAACTGCGGGAGGGACCTCAGGAGGGCTCCAGGGCGTGTCAGGCCCTATCTTGCCCAGTCCTGATTGGCCGGACCCCAGTGGCAAGCTAACCTATTGGTTGGAGCATCTTCCCCCTGGTGGTCAGTGCATGTCATAGTGACCAGTTGGTTGACCACTCGGTCTGACACTTAGCATATTAGGCTTTTATATATACACTAGAGGCCTGGTGCATGAAACTTGTGCCCTGGGGGGGGGGGTGTCCCTCGCCTAGCCTCACCCTCTCCAATCTGGGACCCTCTTGGGAGATGTCTGACTACTGGTTTAGGCCCGATCCCATAGAGATCGGGCCTAAACCGGCAGTCAGACATCCCTCTCACAATCTGGGACTGCTGGCTCCCAACCACTTACCTGCCTGCCTGCCTGATTGCCCCTAACTGCTTCTGCCTGCCAGCCTGATCACCTCCTAACCACTCCCCTGTCAGCCTGAATGACGCCTAACTGCTCCCCTGCTGGCCCAGTCGCCCCCAACTGCCCTCCCCTGCAGGCCTGGTCCTCCCCAACTGCCCTCCCTCCCCTGCAGGCCTGGTCACCCCTAACTGCCCTCCCCTGCTGGCCTGATCACACACAACTACTCTCCCCTGCTGGCCATCTTGTGGCAGCCATCTTTGACCACATGGGGGTGGCCATCTTGTGCAAGGGTGTGGGGGTCAATTTGCATATTACCTCTTTATTATATAGGATAGATGGGAAAACTGTCACTTAAGAGATTTCATTATTGAAATGTCCATACTACCCAAAGCAATCTATAGACTCAATGCAATCCCCATCAAAATACCAATGGCATATTTCACAGACATAGAACAAAGTCTCCAAAAATTCATGTGGAATAAAAAAAGGCCCTGAATAGCCAGCAATCTTGAGAAAGAAGAACAAAGTTGGAGGGATCACAATACTAGATATCAAGCTATATTATAAAGCCACTGTTCTCAAAATTGCCTGTTACTGGCACAAGAACAGACATATAGACCAATGGAACAAAACAGAGAACCCAGAAATCGACACAAGCCATTATGCTCAATTAATATTTGACAAAGGAGGCAAGAACATACAATGGATTCAAGACAGTCTCTTTAATAAATGGTGTTGGGAAAATTGGACAGATACATACAAAATAATGAAACTAGATGACCAACTTACACCATACACAAAAATAAACTCAAAATGGACAAAGGACTTAAACATAATATGGAAAACCATAAAAATCTTAGAAGAATTCACAGGTTGCAAAATATCAGACATATGTCATAGCAATATCTTTACCAATACAGCTCCTAGGACAATGGAAACTAGGAGAAAATAAACAAATGGGACTAGTAGTACATAAAAAAAAAAAAAGCTTCTGCATAGCAAAAGAAACCATCAACAAAATAACAAGAAAGGCCACTGCATGGGAGAACATATTTACCAATGTTATCTTTGATAAAGGTTTAATCTCCAACATTTACAGGGAACTAATTAAACTTAACAAAAAGGAGATAATAATCCAATAAAAAAATGAGCAAAGGACCTAAATAGATACTTTTTGAAAGAGGACATACAGAAGGCCAAGAGACATATGAAAACATGCTCAAAGTCACTAACCGTCAGAGAGATGCAAATCAAAACAACAATGACGTATATCTCACACCTGTCAGAATGGCTATCATCAACAAATCAACAAACGACAAGTGCTGGCAAGGATGAGGAGAAAAAGGAACCCTCCTTCACGGCTGGTGGGAATGCAGCCTGGTGTAGCCACTGTGGAAAACAGTACGATTTTCCTCAAAAAATTAAAAATGGAACAATAATCCCATTTCTAGGAATATATCCCAAGAAATCAGAAACACAAATCAGAAAGTATATATGCACCCATATGTTCACAGCAGCACAATTTACAGTAGCTAAGATTTGGAAACAGCCTAAGTGCCCATCAGCAGATGAGCGGATTAAAAAACTGTGTGCATTTACACAATGGAATACTACACTGCTGTAAAAAAGAAGGAACTCTTACCTTTTGTAACAGCATGGTTGGACCTGGAGAGCATTATACTAAGCGAAACAAGCCAGTTAGAGAAAAATAAGTATCACATGATCTCACTCATTTGTGGAATATAATAAACAGCATAAATGGATGAACAAAAATAGAGCCAGAGTCATAGAAGCATTGAACATATCGTTTAACCTAAGAGGGAAGGCAGGGGAGGGAGGGGGTAAGAGATCAACCAAAGGACTTGTATGCATGCATATGAGCATAACCAATGGACACAGACAGTAGGGGGGATGAGGGCATGTGCTGGGGGGTGGGAGCAGCTGGGGGGAGGTTAATGGGGGAAAAAAGAGACTTATGTAATACTTTGAACAATAAAAATTTTAAATTAAAAAAGTACATTATAAGGAATATAGTCAATAAAATTGTAATATCTATACATGGTACCAGGTGGGAACTGGAAATATCAGGGAACCACTTTGTAAAGTATCTATTTGTCTAACCACTATGCTGTACACCTGAAATTAATACAAAATAATATTGAATGTACAAATAAAATAAATATTTTAAAAGAAAAAATAAAACAAAAATATCAGAATTTAATAAAAAATAGAGACTTTCAGTAACTTGCCCAATATTGCACTCTCTTAACACAGCCTCCTGGGGTTTCCTCTAGGAGAGGAGGGCTCTGTTTATAAATGCTTCTGCTATGCGAGCTCTATGCCTTTTTCTCTGTAGAAGAAAAATAGGCTCTTTGAATAAGCAGTTTCTCTCAGTTAAAATAAAATGGTATACAAAGCACAGTAAATAAAAATGAAAAATAAATGACCACAACAGGGCCCTGCATTTCCCTAAGAAGACAAGTAGCATCTTCTGTTGCTGATCTTTAAAAGTCAAGGTCAAAGACAGAAGGGTGTTGAAGAAAGCAGGTAGAGATGTAATGGCTCATACACATAGGAACTACACTCAAGACAATGATTCATTAACTAAGGAATTGCCCTCCTAACACCTGACAGCACTTTGTGTCAGATTCTTGTGAAAAATATCCTGAGTTAAAAGTCAGGATAATTAAATACTGATTAACAGTGGTTGATTTTAAGGAGCAACACATCAACACATGGGCACGTAGGCTATTTCCAAGTTAAGATATCTAAATTCACTCTCTATTTTGTATTGCTTGATGCTCAGCAAACATCATGAATATGAGACAATTATTATTTTTAAAAATATTTTTATTGATTTCAGAGAGGAAGGGAGAGGGAGAGAGAGATAGAAACAACAATGATGAGAATCATTGATCGGCTGCCTCCTGCATACTCCCCATTTGGGGTTGAGCCTGGATTCTGGGCATGTGCCCTGACTGTGACCTCCTGGTTCATAGGTCCTCCTGGTTCAACCACAGAACCATTCCGGCTTGGTCATACGTACAATTATTTTGAAAAATATTCTATTTTTGATGAAAATTTCACATTAACTAAATCTTGTGCTCTATCTCATCTCTTTAAAACTTCTCATACTCCATAGCTTTTGATGGACACTGCTATTTTCTGGGAATAAAAACTTCTGTGAATGCCATATTCCACTCCACCTCCCACAGCTCCATTTCTGTTCCTATATAGCAAAAAGAGTTGACTACAGTTTCTTCTATAATACCCAATTCATTCCTCATGCTGCATCAGGCTTTACTCCCCTTTCCCCCCCATTGCTGTTTTTAAAGAGCATGTTTTCAAGAACACCAATGACCCAATGACCTCCTTGTTGCTAAATCCAGTAGTCAGTTCTTATCTCATTTGACCTATGAGGCATTTGTCACAGATAATCATACCCTTTGGTCATGAAACACTTTCCCACCTTGATTTCCAGGACATCACACACTTGTGTGTTTCCTTTTCCCTCCCTTACTGCCCTGTTCTCTACCTTAGTTCTTCCTCGTCAATCTGACCTCTGAAAGTTGGAATGGTTTAGTCTTTGTGCATGGATTTCTCTTCTGTTTTCATTCACTTCCTTTGTGATCTCATCAAGTCTCATGACTTTAATTTCTACCTATGTGAATAACTCCCAAATGTATACCCTCAGCCCAGATATTGCTTCAGAATTTTAGACTCTTATGATCAACCCCTAATGACATCTAAAACAAGAAAGAGTTCTTGGTAATTTAAAAAGTGATGGAAGTATTTTTAAAATGTTATAGAGGATTGGAAGATAAAGTGAAAGATATTGCAAAAAATAACTAAAAGTCAAAATGATAAGAATTTTTGAGTAAAATAATAAAAAACTGACAATCTATTCAATAAATTCAATATTCCACTACTAAAAAAATATAAGAAAATGACTGATAAATGGAGAAAGAGAAATTACTAAAAATAATAAGATATAAAATTTTCTATAATTAAAAAACCTTAGATCTCTACATAAAAAGTCTCTCTGAATGCATAAAATTTAAAAGATATCTATATTAATGCATCAATCATTGTGAAATATCATATCTCTGGAGATAAAGAGGAGATCCTGAAAGTTTCCAAACAGAAAAACAGGGTAACCTGAAGGAGTAGTCATGAGAATAGTATACACTACTGGACTTTTAAAAAATTGCAACACTGTAAGCTAGAAAATAATCCATTCAACAATGATTTATTAAGTGCCTACTCTGCACCAGGAATTATGTGAAGTGATGAATAGAGAGAGGCCTTTGAAATTCTGACAGAAAATTATTTCCATCCTAAGGTACTCCACTCAACAGACTAAAGTATATAAACAACAGCAACAACTGGACCTCTTACGAACTTTTACTCAAGAAGCTGCTGGAGCATGTGGGTCACAAAAATAAAATTTGTAAATCAAGAAAGAGGAACTCAAGATTCAGGGAATAAGGCATGTGGATGAAAGGGCAGACTTGCCAGGGTGATTGGAAGGTATGTCCCAAGACAAATATGGTTCAGATTAATGCAGGGATATTGTGGGTGGGGGAGAGAGTAACTATTTTGAGAAGAGTTTCAGAATTCTATTAATTCTAAAATTCCAAATTAAAAGTGTTGGAAGTAGCAGCCTCTGATTTATATTACAAGTTGTATAGTAATATTTGACTCTTTAAATTAGGGTCATTTATTACTTAAGAAAATAATAAGCATGCATTTTTAAAAATAACTGGATCACAGCCAAAATTTTCCATTTAAGGCAAAAAGAAGATAGTATCCCCCCCTTTTTTCATAAATCTAACTTAATTTCAAAAAAGAAATTCATTGTTTTGTTTTCAAATAAACATGGTGCTTTGTTTTTCAATGGCATTGCTATTGTCCTCTTTAGAATATTTTGAAAAGAAGATCATAGTTTCTACACACAGAGAAGCAGATTTTGCAAGGTAAGGACTGAAATGAAGTTTATGGCCTCCATAAACAATTGCATCATGCTATGCAGCCTGTATTTTCTTAAGAAGGAAGATAACATTTTCTTTATCAAAGCAAGCTAAAATGGGCTATAAATTATACAATGTCTGTCTTCTGGTTCACAGAGAACTACAATCCATCTGGAACCAAGTAGGAATGGCGCTTTATAAAGTATCTCTCAGTAAATGTAAATTATAGAGAAAAGAATGTTTCCACCTTAGTGCACCCATAGTTCTGGGCAATTCCTTTCATATATTTTGATATGCATGGCAGCCAACTGACTGGCTATCAAATACCCAAGCACATTTTTATATTTACTCCCCAATAAATAAAATTCAGTGGAAATAATAAGAACCATGATGAAAATAAGTGACTTTGATCTATCTAGTTAAAATGCTACTGTTAAAGTACAAATTTGTTAGTGTACATATAGTAGGAACTCAATATCTGTAACAACACCATTATGGTGGTAAGAATATAAAAAGTTGGAAGTATTAATGTATTCAGAATGTGAATAACCTTTTCACCTCAAGAAACCTGAATTCAAAGACAGTTAACCACAGAAGTGAAAATATCTTGGGTGGTCTAACACTAGACATTTGTTCTTAGTGTATTTGGCCAAAGCACAAACCCACCAAGGAGTCTGGCATGATGGATAATGTCTTCCTTGAAGATGCTTGGGATTAAGCAGGTTGTTTCAAGTCAGACACGGGTGGAGTAATTGTGGCAAGAAGCTTGTGGAGAGGTTTACCAGGTTATAACAGGCCCTTTCTCTATGAGGATGTCATTAATAGAAGCCAGCCTCCTTTGAAAACTGTATTTCTCCTCCAATCCTCCTACTTATTACAATATAAAACACACTAAGAATAAACTTAAAGGCAGAGATAGGAAGGCAGACCAGCTAGGGACCTGAGGTCTCAAAGAACAACACCAAAGCCTCATATATCCCAGACAGGGAGCTGAAGAAGATGGCAACCTAGAAAAACAAAAGTTAGACAAACAACAACAGAACAAACAAGAAAAGCTTGCTCTCTTTAACAAAAAGACAAGGAAATAGGAAGTTTAGCACAACAAAAGACTTTTAGATAGTTGCTCTACTATAGCCAAACAGCACAATAAAAAAGAAAAAATCCTGTGGTCCCATCTTTACCACACCAACCAAGGCTGAATGGAGAACTTAAAATTCTACCCTCACCAAGTAGGGGTCATGTAGGAGGCAGCCAATTGATGTCTCCCTTTTATCAATGTTTCTATCTATCCCTCTCCCTTCCTCTCTAAAATCAATAAAAATATATTAAATGTTTTTTTCAGAATCTCAAGCTTAAAAATCCTTGCAACTTAACAATAAAATTTTTTAGTATTGAAGGAAAATTCTGTCCATTTTAATAAACAAACGTGGAAATTTAAAAAAAATAGAGAACTCAGAAATAGATCCACAAAAACATACCCAACTGATTTTTGAAAAAAATGCAAAAAAACAACAACAATTCAATGGAGGAAATATATGGCCTTTTCAACAAATGGTGCTGGAGCAATTGGGCATCAATGGAAAATAATGAACCTTGACCTAAGTCTCACACCTTATACAAAAAGTCATTGAAACTGGATCGTGCACTTTAACTTAAATGTAAAATGTTAAACTATAAAACCTTTGGAAAAAAACACAAAGAGAAAGTTTCAAGATCTGAGGCTAGCAAAATGTTCCTATACTTGACATCAAATGCATGATCCATAAGAGAAAACATTTTTAAGTTTGACTTGATCAAAATTTTATACTTTTCCTTTTTTTGTTTTCCCATCCCCCATAATCCTCAGCTTTCCTCACTTTTTAGATGTGATTTTAATGTTCAGTGTATAAGTTCCATATATGTGGTATGTGCATTCAACAGTTTCCATTTAAACCATCTTCCTCTTCTGCTATTTCTGCCATCCTGATCCCTCATCTCCCAGCAATCACATAGACCTGCAAATTGTATCTCCCAGCAATCACATAGACCTGCAAATTGTACCTTTACCTGTTACCCTCTTTGTTTAATTTTTATTTTCTAAACATAGAGTTTATTATGTATTTCTCCTAGTGATTGAAGTATCTTCCTCATTCTTTCTTTGGATTTTCTATTTATGTGCTGTATTTTAAAAATTACACAAAAAATAAATAATGCTTGCTATAAGTGATTTAAAGAATATAGAAGTATTCCAAGAAGGAAGTGACATTCTCAATTTTCTCACCCTCAATCCCATTCTCCTCCTTAGAGGTCATAATCCTAACACCTTCTTGTCCTCTTTCTATATATTTACACATATATTTTCAAATAAACAAATGTCTTATATTTCATAAATAACATCACACTAAATGTAGTATTCAGAAACTTCCTTTTCCATTATAAGTTTAGGGACATTTTCATGTCAATGCCTATAGGTCTACAGCTATCTTTTTTTAACTACTTAATATTCTACTTAATATTACACAGTAGGCGCTACCATAATCTACTTAACTATTTATTTATTGTTGGAAAATTAGTGTTTCCTTATTTTTACCATTAAATGTACCCTTATACTTTTGCACAGATGAGTATTTCTTTAAGCTACATTCCCAGAAATTGAATTATTGAATGTAAGGAGGTGTGTACTCTTACTTTTGAGAAATACTGATCAATTGCCTTCCAAAAGGCAACCATCAGAATATAAGAAAAATTCAAAATATCTTACCAACAATGTTCTGAGGAATGAAAACACATGTATCCATTATGTTAGAATTTCCTTGATTGTCAGTGAAACTAAGAAGATATTTTTGGTACATTTTGTGGCTAACATTTATTAAATTTTTCTTTAATAACATTATAGTTTTGGTTAGTCATAGTTTATATGTAGTTCATCAAGTTTATCTTTATGTATGCTGTCTACTATGGATTAGATTTTTTTCCTAGGACATTAAGTAAAGCATCAACTCTTTCCTTAGTGATTTTAAAAACTTTCTTACCTAAGGTTTACCTAATATAAAGAAATTACCTAATATAAAGAAATGTTTTTTTGGAGTCCGTTGTTTCCCATTTTTCCATCTGTGTTTGCCTGCCCAAATACCAGACTACACAAAGCACAGCTTTATAATGTGCTTTGGTATCTGGAGTAACTATTTCTTTTCAGAATTTTAAAATTTATTTTATGCACCTTTTTTCCCCATATAAATTTAAGAATGAGCTTGTCATTGCATATGAAAAATATTGTTGTGATTTTTATTGAGTTACAGTGAATTTTATTACTTTTTCAAAAATTAGCATCTTTATTACTTTAATCTTTTCATATAAACCATGATATGCCTCTTCTATTTCTTTAGGTATTTATGGGGGAGATCTTTTAGCAGCAGTTTATAATTTTATTCATATAGTTCTATATGGTCCTTATTTTATTTATGCCTTAGATATTTATGATTTTGTGAATGGGATGTTCTTTTACCATTAATTTTCTAATTAGATATCATTGATGCATGGAAAAATTACTGATTTTCATATGTTGGTCTTTTATTTAATTACCCTTCTGAAATTATAAATTCTAGTATTTCGTTTGGTTATTTACTTGCAAAGGTTTATCAGTTTGTGTTTGTTCCATTCAGAGATAGCTATATGTATAGATGTATCTAAAATACACACATATACTGTATACACACATACACATTTTTTGTGACACGTAACTTGTATTTTTCCTGACTCATTGCATCATTTAGGACCTCCAATGTCATATTAGATTTTGATGTTATTAGTGGGCATTCTTATTTTTCTCAGAGGTTTATTTCATTGGACATCACAGAAAAACACAATGGTTATGTTCATGAATTTATTTTTTATATTGTCTGATTAATTTCTACTTTTAATTTTATTTATTAATTCCTTTCATTTTTATTGTGCATTTTTATTTTTTTCAATTCTTTAAATTTTATGCTTACTTTAATCAATTTATTATATTTCTTATTTTTAATTTAAAATTTATATACTATAAAATTTATATACTATTCAGGCATCTTTTAAAGGCCTGCATGTTAGAAATATTTATATTTGGGTTATATGATATTACTCACACTTACTTATCGGAGTTATGACTTATATCAAGTTTTGAGGATAAGGGAAGATGACCTGAATAAACTCATCAATGCAGGGAACCAAAAAAAAATCTTACTTTTCATATTAGTCATAATTTTAAATCTGTGATGAATTTCATAGAACTTAGTGGTCCCCATGGAATGAATAGACAGAACTTAGGTTAGAAATTGTCCTTGGAGATACGTTCTTCAGATCACTCCTTTCTGCTGGTGAACGCCACGGAGTAAGCATCGTTGGGATTTCCCCTGTTGCAGTCATCGTGTCTAAAGTCTGAGTCTCCCAAAGAACCGGAGCAGTTGCGGAAGCTCTTTATCGGAGGTTTGAGCTTTGAAACAACCGATGAGAGTCTGAGGAGCCATTTTGAGCAATGGGGAACACTCACGGACTGTGTGGTGATGAGAGATCCAAACACCAGGCGCTCCAGGGGCTTTGGGTTTGTCACCTATGCCACTGTGGAGGAGGTGGACGCAGCCATGAATGCAAGGCCACACAAGGTGGACGGCAGAGTTGTGGAACCAAAGAGGGCTGTCTCAAGAGAAGATTCGCAAAGACCTGGTGCCCACTTAACTGTGAAAAAGATTTTTGTCGGTGGTATTAAAGAAGACACTGAAGAACATCACCTAAGAGATTATTTTGAACAGTATGGGAAAACAGAAGTGATTGAAATCATGACTGACCGAGGCAGTGGCAAAAAAGAGGGGCTTTGCTTTTGTAACCTTTGATGACCATGACTCTGTAGACAAGATTGTCATTCAGAAATACCATACTGTGAATGGCCACAACTGTGAAGTAAGGAAAGCCCTATCTAAGCAAGAGATGGCTAGTGCTTCCTCCAGCCAAAGAGGTCGAAGTGGTTCTGGAAACTTCGGAGGTAGTCGTGGAGGTGGTTTTGGTGGAAATGACAACTTTGGTCGCAGAGGAAACTTCAGTGGTCGAGGTGGCTTTGGTGGCAGCCGTGGTGGCGGTGGATATGGTGGCAGTGGGGATGGCTATAATGGATTTGGTAATGGTGGAAGCAATTTTGGAGGTGGTGGAAGCTACAATGATTTTGGCAATTACAACAATCAATCTTCAAATTTTGGGCCTATGAAAGGAGGAAACTTTGGAGGCAGAAGCTCTGGCCCTTATGGTGGTGGAGGTCAATACTTTGCCAAACCACAAAACCAGGGTGGCTATGGCGGTTCCAGCAGCAGCAGTAGCTATGGCAGTGGCAGAAGGTTTTAATTACTGCCAGGAAACAAAGCTTAGCAGGAGAGGAGAGCCAGAGAAGTGACAGGGAAGCTACAGGTTACAACAGATTTGTGAACTCAGCCAAGCACAGTGGTGGCAGGGCCTAGCTGCTACAAAGAAGACATGTGTTAGACAATACTCATGTGAATGGGCAAAAAAAACCTCGAGGACTGTATTTGTGACTAATTGTATAACAGGTTATTTTAGTTTCTGTTCTGTGGAAAGTGTAAAGCATTCCAACCAAGGGTTTTAATATAGTTTTTTTTTTTTGCACCCATGCTGTTGATTGCTAAATGTAATAGTCTGATCATGACGCTGAATAAATGTGTCTTTTTTTTTTTTTAAAAAAAGAAATTGTTGTCCTTGGCTGAGGGGATTTCCATTTGGTGACTTGATTATGGCTACCTTACACTCAAACTGGCTGCATTTCTAGGTTAATCCTCTCATCTTTTTGGTAGTTTAAAGGTCAGGAAATTCGTTAGGGATCTATATATGTGTTTTTATAAAATTGATCAACACACACAAAATAAAAACAGGAGACCAAAGATTAATATTAGCATGTAGACAAACAAACTTCTATCAACTCCTTGTTTAAAAAAACACATAAGCCTAGGAATATATGATTGTTGCAATAAATGGAGCAGTTCCCTTAGCAATTGGGGAAACATTAGAAAAGTTGATCTCTGTGGTTTTAAGCATGGAATTTGGGTTTTAAATCTGCTCTGGTAATGCCATCATTTTAGAAGATAATTCAAAGGTATCATAAGGACATATCTTCCAGGTTTTCATGTCAGGCAATTAGGGAGCTTAAGGTAGATTCTAGGGCCTTTGGGGGAATTACCGATGTCAAATTACTGAGCTGGACAACCAAAGACTCCATGGCAGTAGTGGCTAAAGACAATGAAGGTCCTGTCAGCAGGTGAGGGGATCCCAAGGCAGGTGCTGGGTGTGGAGGCCACAGGGGCATAGGCTACCAAGGAGACAGAACTGAACCTCACATCACCCTGCTTGACCCTGGAGGATGGCTGGTTAGCCAGAGATGGGTGAGATTCCTCAGGGAAGGAACAACCTAAGACAGGCACAGTTGCAGGGGGGCCATCAGGAGAGAACTTGGAGGTCAACAGAGGTGGGGCACAGACCCTCAGTCCCCCCAACTTTGCAGGGGCCTGAACCCTCACCCCTTCTGAGGGAGGTCTCCTGCCCCCATGGCTGCTTCACTTCCCATGTCAAGCTCAAATCGGGACCCAGGTAATAGACAGAGACTTGGCCGACAGCAGCTGCCCTCTCACTGCAACAAGACTTGTTTGAGTTGTCTTGTACCCATGGTGTGGGGAAGTGGGTTTTTGATATCTAAATCCAGCCTAGCACCAGGAATGCTCAGGGCCTACTCAAGAAGGCAAATAATCCTTTCCACTAATATTTACATGGTAAAATAAGATTGTTGTTAGACTATTAAATTTGACAGTAAAATAGTAGTCAAGTCCTCAGACTAATTTAAACTGGCTAATTGAAATAAGTGAATATTCTAGAAATTAATGGTACTGGACAAAAAGCTGTTCCTAAAGTGTTAACTAAAATTTTTATTGGTAGTTCATCTCATGGTAAACTTGTGTAACATGTAATGAACCTAAAGCAGTCATATTTTAGTGCAAAAAATTAAAATTTAAAAGCTATCAAGACTACATTATAAAATTTCCAAAAGCCTCCTAATATTTAAATCAAAAAAGGGGGAATAGTAGAAGAATATCATGTAAGGAAAAATATCCTATAAGTAAGTTACATCGAGAAAAATTTTACTTTAGAAAATTAACTTTCATTTGTAATGCTAACAGCAAGACACCCATGAAAAACACACATGGTGTCAAAACAAGCCAAAGGAAAATCATTTGGGCAAAAAATGAAAAAGGTTGCCGAGTCAAATTTATAGAAAAGATTCCTTTATTAACTTTTGGTGGAGAATATGTTTGTATATTTTCAGAAAACAACTAACTCCAAGACCATGTGGATTCCTGCAACAGAGAGGAATTGACAGGACTGCTCCAGCCATGAAGACAGAGGAGAAACAGTCCAGAGATGGAAGATGCTGATGACGCCTTGCCATACTAGCAGTCAGCAGCTGTGTGTCGCTGCAGGTTGTCCAAGACCAAACCAGAGAGGGTCGGACCTGCATTACCACCATTTGTCCACCATCCAGAACTGAAATATCATTGCTGACATGTACACATAAGGAACTGTTTGACATTGGAATTGGGACTCAAAGAACTGTTGGCCCAGAAAGAAACTCACTACAGACTGATTCATTTGCCTCTCAGCATAACTGTTGTTACTTGTCTCATTTTCGGTTCTTATAAGTGTACTTCTAGTATCACATGATCTCGCTCATCTAGGGGAAATGATGAGTAACATAAACTGATGAACAGAAACAGACCTGGAGACAGGGGAGCATTGATGAGACTGTCAAACCTCAGAGGGAAGGTAGGGGAGGGTGTGGGCAAGGGGAAGAGATCAACCAAAGGACTTACGGACAACAGAGGGGTGGGGGCATGCATGGTGAGGGGTTTGGGATGGGAATGGGGGGTTGAAGACAAATATGTGATACCTTAATCAATAAAGAAATAAAAAAAAAATAGGTCAGAGCAAGAATTGCTCCCACCTATACCTAGGAATATTTCTTGTTAAGTGAACTAAACAGAAGACTTGAGTAAAGCAAACTTCAACATGAGACTGTTCTTCAGACACCAGGCCTCTGCCACCATAGCATTCTTGTCTTATAAGCCAGTAACTTTAGGACATAGAGCAAAGTTTATAAATATCTTTCCCTGTTCCTTTGCCTGTTTATATGTAGGAATATAATGACAAACAGAGGGACACATCCTGTTTCACAGCATAACCTAACTGTAAAATAATGTAACTCTCTCCTAATTGCACAATGAGTGAGTCTTCTCTGGCCATTGACTTACATATAATAAGGCCCCTTGCTATGAAATGCCTATAAATATGCAATTCATGAATAGTTTAGCTAAAAGGTCTGGTGAGAGCCATGACTCTTCTTACTGGTGGAGGCCAGGAAACTGCAAAGACAATAAAACTTGGCGTCTGCTCCAGGCTAACTGGCTGTGTCCAAGGCATACTGTTCACATGTCACTTGGGTCTCTGCCAGGCCATTAGTCATTATACATTCTGCCCCAATGGTGCTTTAGAAATGGAGTGGGCTCTGAAAATGCTCAGAGGGAAGAAAGAAACACCAGTTTATATTTGGTTGAGTTAAATTTTTTTTGCCTTTTCCCTTCCTGGGAAAGTTATACTTAAAACAAAAACTGAAATCCTGCTAGCCAACCTTCAAAGTCACTTTTCCTGTAAAAGTATGTAGTGGTTATTAACACTGCTTAAGAAAAAAGATTAAAGCTAAAGGAAATGGTAAAGTTAACACAACAAAAATGGCAGATGTCATTAGCAGAACAATTAAATCCACCTCCTCAAATAATTTGTGTACTTTTTTTCTTCTTATTCATCTTTACATTTTCAAGAGTCTTTCCCATTAGCCTGTCTACAAATTAGCACCATAATATGCTGATCTGGGTGCTATCTGCTGTGTCATTGACCAAAGAATTTTGGGATTGCATTTTAAAGGACAATATCTTTCCATAAGTAGTAAACCACAGAGATTAATAGCATTTCTACCCCAGACACAATGATAAAAAAACAACAACAGCTGACCATTTTTAAAAAACTCTATTTGGTTTGATGTCCAAATAATGGCTTGACTTGCTTAGCAATTGGATCAACTAAGTTTAGATATCTGCAATGCTAAAAGCATCAAACTGAGTGTATAAGTCAATCACTGCTTAATCAGTAAGTAAAATCAACATGCAAATATGAATCTGTGAACATAATTTGATGGGACTTTTGTTACATGTTGTAAACAAATTTTTCAGCTACAAATGACAGAAACACATTTCAAGCTATGTTTTCTCAGAAATAGGGATTTATTTTGCTAATACAACTAAAAATTCAGGGGTATACTAACTTCAAATAGAGCAGGTGCAGGGACCCAAACAATATTTCAAGGCAGCTTCCCTTTTCAGGTTAGTCCCTCTGACAGAAGAGAGCTTTTCATAAATTGAAATGATGGCCACACTAAAAAAATTGCCTTGAAAATGTTAATAGTACTGACATTGAGAATACCTGATATATAAGGATAGATAACTTATCCAAAATCACATTGTTATTAATTAGTAAAGCTAGAATACATTTTTATTTTTTTATATTTATATTTATATTTATTTTATTATTTTTTATTGTTTAAAGTATTACATGTAGTAGTACATATATCTCCCTTTTTCCCCCATTGACCCTCTCCCAGCCTCCCCTACACCCTGTCGCATGCCCTCATCCCATCCACCCAGTGTCTTGTGTCCATTGGTTGTGCTTATATACATGCATACAAGCCCCTTGGTTGATCTCTCCCCCCAGGCCCCCGCCCCGCCCCCCTGCCCCAGCACTCCCCAGCCTTCCCGATGTAAATTGACAGTCTGTCCTATGCTTCACTGCCTCTTTATCTTTTTGTTTATCAGGTTATAATGTTCTTTATTTTCCATAAATGAGTGAGATCATGTGTTATTTTTCTTTCATTGCCTGGCTTATTTCACTTAACATAATGCTCTACAGGTCCACCCATGCTGCTGCAAATGGTAAGAATTCCTTCTTTTTTTTTTTTATAGCAGTGTAGTATTCCATTGTGTAGATGTACCATAGTTTTCTAATCCACTCATCTGCTGATGGGCATTTACGCTGTTTCCAAATTTTAGCTATAGTGCATTGTGCTGCTCTGAACATAGGGGTGCATATATCCTTTCTGATTGGTGTTTCTAGTTTCTTGGGATATATTCCTAGGAGTGGGATTACTGGATCAAATAGGAGTTCCATTTTTAGTTTTTTGAGGAAACTCCATACTGTTTGCAAGAACAGTGAGAATGCAGTGGCTGCACCAGTCTGCATTCTCACTAGCAGTGCACGAGGGTTCCTTTTTCTCCACATCCTTGCCAGCACTTGTCATTTGTTGATTTGTTGATGATTGCCATTTTGACAGGTGTGAGATGGTATCACATTGTCGTTTTGATTTGCATCTCTTGGATAATTAGTGACCTTGAGCATGTTTTCATATGTCTCTTGGCCTTCCTTTTGTTTTCTTTCGAAAAGATTCTATTTCGGTCAGTTGCCCATTTTTTAATTGGATCATTTATCTTTCTTTTATTAAGTTGTATAAGTTCCCTGTAGATGTTGGAGATTAAACCTTTGTCAGTGATAACATTTGCAAATACGTTCTCCCATACAGTGGGTTTTCTTGTTGTTTTGTTGATGGTTTCTTTTGCTGTGCAAAAGCTTTTTATTTTGATGTAATTCCATTTGTTTATTTTCTCTTTTTTTTCTAAATTTTATTTTATTTTTATTGTTTTAAGTATTACAAATAGTAGTACATATGTCTCCCTTTTTTTCCCCCTTGATATTCCCCCCGACCTCCCCTACCCCCCAGGACATGCCTTCACCTACCCACCCTCCCCCCCCCCCCCCGCCCCAGTGTCTTATGTCTTATATCCATTGGTTGTGCTTATATGCATGCGTACAAGTCCTTCGGTTGGTCTCTTACAGCCCTCCTCGCCCAACCTCCCCTGTCTTCCCAATGTAGTTTGACAGTCTGTTCAATGCTTCTTTGCCTCTGTATCTTTTTCCCACCATTTCTTTCCTTTAAAAAGTTTTGCCTTTGCAGACTGGAAATAAACATATAATAACAAAACAAGACAAAACAAAAAAAATGTTTGAGTCCCAATTTCAATGTCCAACAGTTCCTTATGTGTACATGTCAGCAGTGATATCTGGATGGTGGGCACATGGTGGCAATGCAGGTCCGACCCTCTCTGGTTTGATCCTAGGTAACCTGCAGCGGTGCACAGCTGCTGACTGCTCGCATGGCAAGGCGTTGTCAGCGTCTTCCATCTCTGGACTGTTTTTTCCTCTTGTCTTCGTGGTTGGAGCACTCCTGTCAATTCCTCTCTGTTGCAGGAATCCATCTGGTCTTGGGGTTGTTTTCTGAGGTATGATGTTCTGATCGACATTACTCAGCCTCTGGATCTGTTCTTGTTCATCAGTCTATGTTGTTCATTATATTCCACAAATGAGCGAGATCATGTGATATTTATCTTTCTCTGCCTGGCTTATTTCACTCAACATAATATTCTCCATCTCCATCCATATTGTTGCAAATGGTAGGAACTCCTTCTTTTTTACCGCAGCGTAGTATTCCATTGTATAGATATACCATAGTTTTTTAATCCATTCATCTGCTGATGGGCATTTAGGTTGTTTCCAAATCTTGGCTATGGTGAATTGTGCTGCTATGAACATAGGGGTGCATATTTCCTTTCTGATGCGTGTTTCTAGGTTCTTGGGATATAGAAGTGGGATCACTGGGTCAAATGGGAGTTCCATTTTTATTTTTTTGAGAAAGCTCCATGCTGTTCTCCACAGTGGCTGCACCAGTCTGCATTCCCACCAGCAGTGCAAAAGAGTTCCTTTTTCTCGTCATCCTCGCCAACACTTGTTGTTTGTTGATTTATTGATAAAAGCCATTCTGACAGGTGTGAGATGGTACCTCATTGTTGTTTTGATTTGCATCTCTCTGATGATTAGTGACTGTGAGCAGGTTTTCATATGTCTCTTGGCCTGCCTTCTGTCTTCTTTCGAAAAGTGTCTATTTAGATCAGTTGCCCATTTTTTGATTGGGTTGTTTATCTTCTTTTTGTTAAGTTGTATGAGTTCTCTGTATATGTTGGAGATTAAACCCTTATCGTTGATATCATTGGCAAATATGTTCTCCCATGCAGTGGGCTTTCTTGTTGTTTTATTGATGGTTTTCTTTGCTGTGCAAAAGCTTTTTATTTTGATGTAATCCCATTTGTTTATTTTCTCTTTAGCTTCCATTGCCCTAGGAGTAGTATCAGTGAAGAAGTTCTTTCGGCATATGTCAGAGATTTTGCTGCCTGTGGATTCCTCTAGTATTTTCATGTATTCCCGTCTTATGTTTAAGTCCTTTATCCATTTTGAGTTTATTTTTGTGTATGGTGTAAGCTGGTGATCTAGCTTCATTTTTTTGCATGTATCTGTCCAATTTTCCCAACACCATTTGTTGAAGAGACTGTCTTGACTCCATTGAATGTTCATGCCTCCTTTGTCAAATATTAATTCAGCATATTGATTTGGGTCAATTTCTGGGTTCTCTATTCTATTCCATTGATCTATATGTCTGTTCTTGTGCCAGTACCAGGCTGTTTTGAGAACAGTAGCTTTGTAATACAACTTGATATCTGGTATTGAGATCCCACCTACTTTGTTCTTCTTTCTCAGGATTGCTGTAGCTATTTGGGTTCTTTTTTTATTCCAGATAAATTTTTGGAAATTTCGTCCTAGGTCTGTGAAATATGTTGTTGGTATTTTAATGGGAAGTGCATTGAATTTATAGATTGCTTTGGGTAGTATGGACATTTTGATGATGTTGATTCTACCAATCCATGAACATGGTATGTTCTTCCATCTGTTTATGTCTTCCTCTATCTCTTTTTTCAGTGTGTGTAGTTTTCTACTTATAGGTCTTTTACCTCTTTAGTTAAGTTTATTCCTAAGTATCTTAATTTTTTTGGTGTGATGGTAAATGGGATTGCTTTTTTAGTCTCTCTTTCTGTAAGTTCATTATTGGTGTAAAGAAATGCCATAGATTTCTTGGCATTAATTTTGTATCCTGCCACATTACCGAATTCAGTTATTAAGTCTAATAATTTTTTTATGGAGTCTTTAGGGTTTTCTATGTACAGTATCATGTCATCTTTGAATAAGGACAGTTTTACTTCTTCTTTTCCAATTTGGATGCCTTTTATTTCTTCTTCTTGTCTGATCGCAATGGCTAGTACTTCCAGCACTATATTAAACAGGAGTGGTGAGAGTGGGCATCCCTGTCTTGTTCCTGTTCTTAGGGGAAATGGTTTTAGTTTTTGCCCATTGAGTATGATGTTGGCTGTGGGTTTATTGTATATGGCTTTTATGATGTTGTGGTATGATCCTTCTATTCCCACCTTGCTGAGAGTTTTTTTTTTTTTTTTATCAAGAAAGGGTGTTGGATTTTATCAAATGCTTTTTCTGCATCAATTGATATGACTATGTGATTTTTATCTCTCAATTTGTTTATGTGATGTATCACGTTTATTGATTTGCGAATATTGTACCATCCTTGCATCCCTGGGATAAATCCTACTTGGTCATGGTGTATAATCTTTCTGATGTACTGCTGGATTCGATTTGCTAGAATTTTGTTGAGGATTTTGGCATCTATGTTCATGAGGGATATTGGCCTGTAATTCTCTTTCATTGTGTTGTCTTTGTCTGGTTTTGGTATTAGGGTGATGCTGGCCTCATAGAAGGAGCTTGGAAGTATTCCTTCTTCTTGAATTTTCTGGAATCATCTGAGGAGGATAGGTTTTAGTTCTTCCTTGAGTGTTTGGTAAAACTCCCCTGTGAAGCCATCAGGCCCCGGGCTTTTGTTTGCTGGAAGCTTTTTGATGACTGCTTCAATTTCTTCCATAGTTATCAGCTTATTGAGATTCTTAGAATCTTCCTGAGTGAGTTTTGGAAGGTTGTATTTTTCTAGGAATGTGTCCATTTCCTCCAGATTGTGTAGTTTGTTAGAATAGAGTTGTTCATAGTATTTTTTAACAATCCTTTGTATTTCTGTGGGGTCTGTTGTTATTTCACCTCTTTCATTTCTGATTTTGTTTGTTTGGGTCCTCTCTCTTTGCTTCTTGGTGAGCCTGGCTAGAGGTTCATCAATCTTGTTTATCCTTTCAAAGAACCAGCTCTTGGTTTTGTTGATCCTGTGTATTGTTTTTTTGGTCTCTATGTCATTCATTTCTGCTCTGACTTTATTATGTCCTTCCTTCTGCTCACTGTGGGCTTTTCTTGTTGCTATCTTTCTAATATTTTGAGTTGTTGAGTTAGAAAATTTATTACCATTTTTTCTTGTTTTTTGAGGTAGGCCTGTAGAGCTATAAACTTCCCTCTCAAGACTGCTTTCATTGTGTCCCATAGCATTTGCATTTTTGTGTTTTTATTGTCATTATTCTCCAGGATGTTTTTTTTTTTCTTAATTAAATCTTTATTGTTCAGATTATTACAGGTGTTCCACTTTTTTCCCCCCTATAGCTCCCCTCCACCTGATTCCCCACCCCACCCCATGCCCTTACCCCCCGCCCCTGTCTTCATCCATAGGAGTAAGATTTTTGTCCAATCTCTTCCCGCACCACTCACCCTTGCTTCCCCTGAGAATCGTCAGTCCACTCCCTTTCTATGTCCCTGATTCTATTATATTCACCAGTCCATTCTGTTCTTCAGATTTTTTATTCACTTGATTTTTAGATTCACTTGTTGGTAGGTATGTATTTGATGTCATTTTGTTGTTCATAATTTTTATCTTTACCCTTTTCTTCTTCTTCTTCTTCTTAAAGAATACCCTTCAGCATTTCATGTAATCCTGGTTTGGTGGCGATGAACTCCTTTAGCTTTTTCTTGTCTGTGAAGCTCTTTATCTGACCTTCAACTCTGAATGCTAGCTTTCCTGGGTAGAGTAATCTTGGTTGTAGGTTCTTGCTGTTCATCCCTTTGAATATTTCTTGCCACTCCCTTCTGGCCTGCATAGTTTCTGTTGAGAAATCAGCTGACAGTCGTGTGGGTACTCCCTTGTAGGTAATTAACTGTTTTTCTCTTGCTGCTTTTAATATTCTCTCTTTGTCTTTTGGCCTTGGCATTTTAATTATGATGTGTCTTGGTGTGGTCCTCTTTGGGTTCCTCTTGTATGGGGTTCTGTGCGCTTCCTGAACTTGTAAGTCTATTTCTTTCACCAGGTAGGAAAAGTTTTCTGTCATTATTTCTTCTAATAGGTTTTCAATATTTTGCTCTCTCCCTTCTTCTGGCACCCCAAAAATTCGGATGTTCTTTCGCTTAAAGTTGTCCCAGAGGCTCCTTACATTATCTTCATATTTTTGGATTCTTTTTTCTTTTTGTTTTTCTGGTTGGATGTTTTTTGTTTCCACATATTTCAGATCTTTGGTTTGATTCTTGGGGTATGTTGATCTACAGTTGAGTTTCTGTATATTCTTTATTTCAGACAGTGTATGCTTCATTTCTGACTGATCCTTTTCCATTTTTTTGACATTCTCATTAAGGTCCTTGAAGGTCTCACTAAGCTCCTCAGAAGTGTCATCAAGTTTCTCGGCGGTTTTTAGAAGATTCTTGAGTAACCTTATAAATGTGATTCTGAACTCTATGTCATCCAGTAGTTTGCTTTCCTCCGTTTCTTTCATTCATGACATGTTTCTTTGTTTCTGCATTTTGGCTGCTTCCCTGTGTTGATGGAGTGGCTTTGTGTGGTAGGTGACCTATAGGGGGCAGTAGCTCAGCCTCCCCAATCACCTGATGTGGATGCTCTTGGTACACCCCTTTGTGGGCTGAGTGCAAAGTCTTGGTGTAGTTAAGCCTGAATTGCTGTTGGTACGCTGGGGGGAATTGACCTCCAGGCCAATTAGCTGTGAGCACTCCCTGTGTCTATAATGGAAGAAGTGCTGCGCTGAAGACACGCTTATGGGGCAGGACATGTTTCAGTGGGGCTTTGGTGCTCACTGAGTCTGCCTCTTGAATGTGTCACTTATGGATGTGAGGAGTTGAAATCTGGTGTCTCACACTGACCACTAGGTACACTGGCTTCTGGATCTCCAATGGGGTGCAGGTCAGCTACTGTCTGACGCCACTCAGCAGGAGCTACAGTGAGAGCTGCAGTTTTCTCCTCTTTGCTTGGGGTTTGGAGGTTTTGGAGCTGTCTGACCGGGGCTGCAAGTTTTCTAGGTTAAGCTGCGATAGGGCAGGCTTTCTTATGCTAATTGAGCTGCTTGGAGCTTGGGTGGGTTTGTAGGTTGTGTGGGGCGGGGTCTCAGGGCGTCACTAGGTTAGGGCGTGGCAAACAGCAATGGCTGCTAGTAAGCCGGCTCTGTGTCCCAGACCGTGTCCTGGAGTCCTGTGCCCCAGTGCCGTAAACAATTATTCCTGCGCGCAGCTCTGCAAGCAAGCCACTCTCACTGGCAGACAGTCAAGCTTCTCCCCGTAGGAGTTTGGGACCCCCGTGTCTCCCCAGAGACTGGATTACAGAGTAATCGGGGGCTTGTCTCCGTTCAGGTTGAAAAAAGCAACGCACCCAGTCGCCCTCCGCCAGCCCGGATCACGCGCCTCTGTACCTCAGCTTTTCAGTGCTCGTGCACGTCTCAATGCTCTTTTCTCTTTCCTTCTAGTTGTAGAACTTCCACTCAGCCAGCTTTCCCGTGGTTCTGGGTGATAGACGTTTTGTCTTTTAGTTGCAGTTTAAATTGTTGTGGGAGGCAGCAGTTTAGGTGTTTACCTACGCCGCCATCTTGGATTCCGATCCTCCAGGATGTTTTTAATTTCTTCTTTGATCTCGTTGATCACCCAATCATTGTTTAATAGCATGCTATTCAGTTTCCACGTGTTTGAATTTTTTGGAATGTTTTTATTATAGTTTATTTCCAATATTATGCCATTGTGGTCTGAGAAAATGCTTGATATGATTTCAATCTTTTTGAATTTAGGGAGGCTTTGTTTGTGACCCAATATGTGGTCTATTTTTGTAAATGTCCCATGGGCACTTGAGAAGAACGTATATTCTGAGGCTTTGGGGTGAAATGCTCTGAAGATGTCAATTAGGTCCATCTGATCTAGTGTGTCATTTAGAATTGCTGTTTCTTTGCTGATTTTTTGTCTAGAAGATTTATCCAGTGATGTCAGTGGTGTATTAAAGTCTCCTACTATGATTGTATTGTTGTCGATCTCTCCCTTGATCTCTTCCAGGAGTTTTTTTATGTATTTGTGTGCTCCTGCGTTGGGTGCATATATGTTTACCAGAGTTATGTCTTCTTGTTGAATTGCTCCCTTTAGTATTATGTGGTGGCTTTCCTTATCTCTTGTTATGGCCTTTACTTTGAGGTCTATTTTATCAGATATAAGTATTGCTACCCCAGCTTTTTTCTTATTTCCATTTGCTTGAAAAATATTTTTCCATCCCTTCACTCTCAGTCTGTGTGAATCCTTTGCTCTGAGGTGGGTCTCTTGTAGACAGCAAATATATGGGTCATGTTTTCTTATCCATTCAGCTACCCTATGTCTTTTGATTGGTGCATTTAATCCATTTACGTTTAATGTTATTATTGACAAGTACATGTTTGCTGTCATATTTTTCCCCTTAGTGTTTGTGTTTTTGCCTTTCTCTTTCTTCTTTTTACAGCAGTCCCTTTAGCATTTCTTGCATTGCTGGCTTGGTAGTGATAAATTCTCTTAGCCCTTTTTTGTCTGTGAAGCTCCTGATTCCACCTTCAATTTTGAATGATAACCTTGCTGGGTATAGTATTCTTGGATTCAGTCCCTTGCTTTGCATCACTTTATATATTTCATTCCATTCCCTTCTGGCCTGGTGTGTTTCTGTTGAGAAATCAGTTGATATTCTAATAGGAGATCCCTTGTAGGTAACTTTCTGTCTCTCTCTGGCAGCCTTTAAGATTCTTACTTTGTCATTGGTATTCGCCAATTTAATTATGATGTGTCTTGGTGTTGGTCTTTTGGGGTTCAACTTGTTTGGGACTCTATGTACTTCTTGGACTTGCATAGTTTTTTTCTTGCCAATATCAGGGAAGTTTTCTGTCATTATTTCTTCAAACAGGTTTTCTATTCCTTCCTTCTCTTCCTCTCCTTCTGGTATCCCTATTATTCTAATATTGTTTCGTTTTGTGTTGTCCCAAAGCTCCCTTAGGCTCTCCTCTTGCTTTTTAAGTCTTTTTTCCATTTGCTGCTGTGTTTGTGTGTGTTTTCCTACCTTGTCTTCTAATTCACTGATGCGGTCCTCAGCCTCATCTAGTCTACTGTTTAAGCCTTCCAATGTGTTCTTTATTGCAGTTATGTCGTTCTTCATCTCCTCTTGGTTTCTTTTCATGTTGGTGACATTTTCATTCAGCTCCTTATAGTTCTCATTGAGTTGTGTGTATTTGTCATCCATCCGTTTAAACATCCTTAGAACCATTACTCTGAATTCTCTCTCTGTTAAGCTGCTAGCCTCAATTTCATTTAATTCCCTTTCTGATGATTCCTCTTTTTCTTTCCTTTGGGTATTGCTTTTTTGTCTCCCCATGTTTTCCTGAAATGTTTTAATTGTAGATCCAATTGCTTTGCTACCCAGGTTCTTTTGGTGATGGTGCTACTGGTGAAATCTTTCTGTTCTCCTGGGCTTGGTTATCTAGTGTAATTGAGGTGCTTAGCTTCCAAAGATTTCTCTTTAGAGTAGATCCTATGGCCTCACGGAGTATTCAGATTCCATGGTGTTAATCAGGGTGGAATCTGGGTGTGGTTATATTGGTTGCCTGGAGACTGGGGGGAGGGGCTATCTCTCAGGAGAAAATGGATTCTGTGGGCTTAGATATGACTCAGCACCAGACTTGCTACCACTTCTCCTGGACCGTCCGTTGCCCACTCTGCCCAGATTCCACAACTCTACCCCTTCTCCCGCACTTCTGTCACAGGTAAGCGCCTGTCTCCAAAAGGTCCCATGAACTAGGTTCAGTGGGGAAAGGGGCAGGCCCCAGCGCGAGGAAGGACCGCGTCTCTGCCAGTTCCTCTCTTGCCGGCACTCCGAGTTCAGGCAGCTCTTAAAGGCTGCCTTTGAGCTCAGATCCCAAATCCAGACTCTATGGTCTAAAATCCTTCAGACCTTGCCTGTCCTCAGGGACGTGGCTTGGCACTGTGTAGTTTCTCCCTGACCTTCTGGGCACAGAGGTCCAGGAGATTCTACTGCCTAGATCTTTGATTTTACCTTTATCCGGGGGATCCCTGCTCTTCCCAGCTGCAAACTGTCTCACCAGCTGTGCCTCCTTCGCCAATTCAGGCTGGATTCCGCTCATCTCAGCTGCCTCCTCTATTTGCTCCGGGACAAGGCTCAGGACACATCCTTCTATTCCGCTGCCATTTTGTCTCTCTGTTTATTTTCTCTTTAGTTTCCATTGCCCTAAGATAGTGGTCCACAAACTGCGGCTCGCGAGCCACATGCGGCTCTTTGGCCCCTTGACTGTGGCTCTTCCACAAAATGCCACATGTGGGCACGCACATACAGTGCAATTGAAACTTCATGGCCCATGTGCAGAAGTCAGTTTTCAGCTCTCAAAAGAAATTTCAATCGTTGTACTGTTGATATTTGGCACTGGTAACTAATGAGTTTGCTGACCACTGCCCTAGGAGTGGTATCGGTGAAGAAATTGCTTTGGCATATGTCTGAGATTTCTCTGCCTGTGGATTCTTCCAGTATTTTTATGGTTTCCCATCTTATGTTTAAGTCCTTTATCCATTTTGAGTTTATTTCTGTGTATGTTTCATTTTTTTGTATGTTATCAGTCCAATTTTCCCAACACATTTATTGAAGAGACTGTCTTGACTCCATTGTATGTTCATGCCTCCTTTGTTAAATATTAATTGAGCATAGTGGTTTGGGTCAATATCTGGGTTCTCTATTCTATTCCATTGCTCTATATGTCTGTTCTTGTGCCAGTACCAGGATGTTTTGAGAACAGTGGCTTTGTAATACAGCTTAAAATCTGGTATTGAGATTCCCACCTACTTTGTTCTTCTTTCTCAGGATTGCTGTGGATATTCAGGGTCTTTTTTTATTTCAGATGAATTTTTGGAGAGTTTGTTCTAGGTTTGTGAAATATGCCATTGGTATTTTAATGGGGAATGCATTGAATCTATAGATTGCTTTGGGTAGTATGGACATTTTAATGATGTTGATTCTACAATCCATGAACATGATATGTTCGTCCATCTGTTTACGTCTTCCTCTATCTCTTTTTTCAGAGTCCTGTAGTTTTCTGCATATAGGTCTTTTACCTCCTTGGTTAAGTTTATTCCTAGGTTTCTTAATTTTTTTGGTGTGATGGTGAATGAGATTGTTTTTTTAATCTCTTTTTCTGTAAGTTCACTATTGGTATATAGAAATGCCATATATTTATTGGCATTAATTTTGTACCCTGCTACATTGCCAAATTCATTTATTAAGTCTAATAGTTTTTTGATGGAATCTTTCGGGTTTTTTATATACAATATCATGTGTTCTGCAAATAAGAACAGCTTTACTACTTTTTTCCCAATTTGGATGCCTTTTATTTCTACTTCTTGCCTAATTGCAATGGCTAATACTTCCAGTATTATTTTAAACAGGAGTGGTGAGAGTGGCCATCCCTGTCTTGTTCCTGTTCTTAGGGGAAATGGTTTTAGTTTTTTCCCATTGAGTATGATGTTGGCTGTGGGTTTCTCATATACGGCTTTTATGATGTTGTGGTATGATCCTTCTATTCCCACCTTGCTGAGAGTTTTTATCAAGAAAGGGTGTTGGATTTTGTCAAATGCTTTTTCTGCATCAATTGATATGACTATGTGGTTTTTATCTCTCAATTTGTTTATGTGATGTATCATGTTTATTGATTTGCAGATATTGTACCATCCTTGCATCCCTGGGATAAATCCTACTTGGTCATGGTGTATGATCTTTCTGATGTACTGCTGGATCAGAAAATTCATCTAGAATTTTGTTGAGAATTTTGGCATCTACGTTCATGAGGGATAATGGCCTGTAATTCTCTTTCATTGTGTTGTCTTTATCTAGTTTTGGTATTAGGGTGATGCTGGCTTCATAGAATGAGCTTGGAAGTGTTCCTCTTGAATTTTTTGGAATATTCTGAGGAAGATAGGTTTTAGTTCTCCTTGAATGTTTGGTACAGCTCTCCTGTGAAGCCGTCTGGCGCCACCCTTTGGTTTGCTGGAAGCTTTTTGATGACTGCTTCAATTTCTTCCATAGTTATTGGCCTATTGATATGTTTAGATTCTTCCTGATTGAGTTTTGGAAGGTTATATTTTTCTAGGAATATGTCCATTTCCTCCAGGTTGTCCAGTTTGTTTGAATGGAGTTGTTCATAGTATTTTTTAGGAATCCTTTGTATTTCTGTGGGGTCTGTCATGATTTCTCCTCTTTCATTTCTGATTTTGTTTATTTGGGTCTTCTCTCTTTGCTTCTTGGTGAGCATAGCTAGAGGTTCATCAATCTTGTTTACCCTTTCAAAGAACCAGCTCTTGGTTTTGTTGATCTTTTGTATAATTTTTTTTTTTTTTTGGTCTCTATGTCATTTATCTTGCTCTGATCTTTCCTTCCTTCTGCTTACACTGGGCTTTTCTTGTTGCTGTCTTTCTAACTCTTTTAGTTGTAGGGTTAGGTAATTTATTACTATTGTTTCTTGTTTTTTTGCAGTAGGCTTATAGAGCTATGAACTTCCCTCTCAAGACTGCTTTCGCTGTGTCCCATAGATTTTGGATTGTTGTGTTTTCATTGTCTTTTCTTGCCATGATGTTTTTTATTTCTTCCTTGATCTCTCTGGTAACCCAGTCATTGTTTAATAGCATGCTATTTAGTCTCCATGTATTTGATTTCTTTGCATTGTTTTTATTGTAGTTGATTTCCAGTTTTACGCCACTGTGATCTGAGAAGATGCTTGATATGATTTCTATCTTCTTGAATTTGAAGAGACTTTGTATGTGTCCCAACATATGGTCTATCTTTGAAAATAACCCATGTGCACTTGAGAAGAATGTATATTCTGTGGCTTTGGGGTGAAATGTTCTGAAGATGTCAATTAATTCCATCTGGTCTAGTGTGTCATTTAGGATTGATGTTTCTTTACTGATTTTTTTGTTTAGAGGTTTGTACAATGGTGGTAGTGGGGTATTAAAGCTTCCTACTATGATTGTATTGCTGTAAAGCTCTCCCTTGATTCCTCCAGGAGTTTTTTTTTATGTATTTGTGTGCTCCTATATTGGGTGCGTATATGTTTACCAGAGTTATTTCTTCTTGTTGGATTGCTCCCTTTAGTATTGTGAAGTGACCTTCCTTATCTCTTTTTATGTCCTTAACCTTGAGGTCTATTTTGTCAGTTATAAGTATTGCTACCCCAGATTTTTCTTCATTTGTATTTGCCTGAAAAACCTTTTTCCATCCCTTTACCCTCGGTCTGTGTGTGTCTTTTTTTCTGAGGTGGGTTTCTTATAGACAGTAGATATATGGGTCATGTTTTCTTATCTAACCTGTGACCTATGTCTTTTGATTGGGGCATTTAATCCATTTACATTTAAAGTTATTATTGATAAGTATTTGTTTGTTGCCATTTTTATTCTTCGCTTCCTATTTCTTTTTTTTTTTTTTTTTACAGCAGACCCTTTAGCATTTCTTGCATTGCTGGTTTGGTGGTAATAAACTGCCTTAGTCCTCTTTTGTCTGTGAAGTTCCTGATTTCACCTTCAATTTGGATTGATAGCCTTGCTGGGTACTGTATTCTTGGATTCAGACCCTTCCTTTGCATGACTTTGTATATTTCATTCAATTCCCTTCTGGTCTGATGTGTTTCTGTTGAGAAATCAGTCACTAGTCTGATGGGGGATCCTTTGTAGGCAATTTTCTGTCTCTCTCTGGCTGCTTTTAAGATTCTTACTTTGTCATTGGTGTTTGCTAATTTAATTTTGATGTGCCTTGGCATCGGTCTTTTGGGGTTCATTTTGCTTTGGACTCTGCGAGCTTCTTGGATTTGTGTGGGTGTTTTCTTCTCTATATCAGGGAAGTTTTCTGTCATTATTTCTTCAAACAGGTTTTCTATTCCTTGCTCAGTTTCCTTTCCTTCTGGCCCCCTTATTATGTAGATCTTTTTTTTTTTGTTTCGTGTTGTCCCAAAGTTTCCTGAGGCTCCCCTCCTGCTTTTTATTTTTTTTCTAGAAGCTGCTCTACTTGGATATTTTTTCCTACCTTGTCTTCTAGCTCACTGATGCAGTCCTCTGCTTCTTCTAGTCTACTCTTGATGCATTCTATTGATTTCTTTAGAGCAGCAATGTTATTTTTCATTTCTTCTTGGTTCTTCTTCATTTCCTCTTGGTTCTTACTCATATTGTCGAATTTGTCTTCCATTCTTTTCATCCACCTTATGACCATTTCTCTGAATTCTTTCTCTGACAGGTTGCTTGCCTTCATTTCATTTTCTGTTGCTGCCTGCTTTTCTTTCATATGCAGGCTGTTTCTTTGTCTCCCCATGATCTCTCTTCTCCTGGTGTCTGGTTATGTAGTTCTCTCTCTCCTTTTCATGAGGGGGTGTGGAGCTCCTCTGAATCTGCGTCCTTGCGCCACTTGGGGACTGGTGTTCTCAGGTTCCCAGCTGTTCAGTGGGTGCCGTAGTTGTAGATTCTCCAGGCTTTTCAGGCTTCTGATAACATCCACTTTCCCCTTCAAGATGGTGCAGTCTCTGCATCTGAGCCAGTTGCTCTAGGAGGGAACCCAGCAGCAGTGGGGGCTGTCCAGTCAGGGGAGCCCAGTCCAGCAGTCCCCCACAGTCTCCGGGAGTATAGCTGTCCCTCAATTCACCAACTAACACTCCCCGTGTGACCACACTCTCTCCCTTTGTTTTCTCACTCACACACTATCTTTCAGTCTGCCTTCCTGTCGGCAGCCATCTTATTCTAGAATACATTTATATATATATTTTATTGATTTTTTTACAGAAAAGTAGGAAGAGAGATAGAGAGTTAGAAACATTGATGAGAGAGAAACATTGATCAGCTGCCTCCTGAATATCCCCTACAGGGGATGTGCCCACAACCAAAGTACATGCTCTTGACCGGAATCAAACCTGGGACCCTTCAGTTCATAGGCTGATGTTCTATCCACTGAGCCAAACCGGTCATGGCTAGAATACATTTTTTCATAGTTATATATTATAGGTTCAAAATATATTTCAAAATGTTTCTTGAAAGTATATCATAAATTGTTTTTCTCTATATTATTTTGTGTTTATTAACTTTAACATTCTGTGGCATTATTAAAACCATTCTTAGTTATTACAGATATTTCTGCAACAAGGTGGATAGAGTGACATATATCAAATGATAATCTGGACATATCTCTTCCCTATTTAAGCCATTAAATGATTCTCCATCAAGGCTAGAATTAAGACCAAGTTGGTTACTTTATTATGCAGGGTTCTCCATAATCAGGCCATAACTATCTAACTTTCCTGTTTAGCCAGAACAATCATTTAAAAAAAAAATTAAATTAAACTAAATTAAAATTAAAAGATGCCCACCAAATCTCCTGCTTAAGTCATTTTTACAACTTTCAATACCATAGAAATATAGATATCCTTTGGCCCCACCATGCACATAACAAGTCTTTGGGAATATTCTTAATGTCTGCTTTGAGTCACATTCTCCTCTTTGAACTACTCACCTTGGACAAAGGGATTGGTCCTTTGTTATTCGGGCCTGAGTCCTGTGCTTGTCCCATTGTTTGGGTCGGAGGAGTATATGGAGTTCATGCTGACCTGACCCAGCCATCTGGGATTAATATCTGCCAACAGAAAGGTCTGTTTTAGCAATGCTATATTCTCTTACTGCTCTGATTTTAGACAGGGCAGCTTGGACCACAGATGGTCTCTTTCTTGCAGAACCAAAGAGACCTGTCCAAAAGTTAGATTATTAGTCCCAAGTTAAAGTTAGTGTTGAAAAGGCAGGAAGTCAGGGTCTAGAGCAAGATATAAATAGAGTCAGGAAGAGTTGGAGAAGAGAGAGAGCACAACCCACCATCTCTTCCCAAACTCCTGCCTAGCATCCCTTGCTTGACAATGGTAATATTTACTCCCACTTTAAGAATCTCTCTTTTAGTACACAGACTGGGAAAGGAGCAGATTTGTAGGGAGGGGAATATGATAGGGAGCTCTGCCATGTCTATATGGAGGTAAGGGTTGCTTTTACCAGATATAAGGAAGGGGAATGCTGGACATACCAAAATAAGACACACTATTCATAAAAACCAATCATGGCAAGCACGACAATTCTTCTGCTTATACTTGAATGTGGTCTTCTCATAAGCATTCTTTTGGCTCAGCCTAGACACTAAAGCATTCAGTTATTTATACATTATCTAATTTTTATGTAAGGTAATATGCTAGTGCTGCAAAATCTAGTTTAAGATATTATGGTAAAGATGCTAATTTTATCATCCATGATTTTATTTTACATGAGAGGCCTGATGCACAAATTTGTGCACAGGTGGGGTCCAGCTGGCCCGCCCCAATTGGGGCTGATCGGGCCAGGCTGACCAGGGGACAGCAGATGTGGGAGGTTGGCTGGCTGGACCTGCCCCCAATTGGGATAGAGGGGCCGAACTGGGAGAAGGGCTGATGGTGTTTGGTGGGCTGGCCTGGCCCCCTGGTCAAACTCCTGGTCGAGGGGACCATTTGCATATTAGCCTTTTATTACATAGGATGACTAGAGAACCCGTGCATGGATTTGTGCATATTGAAAGGAAATTTATTAGAAGGTGGCTGGCAGGGCAGGATTGGACAAGTGGGCTGGACACACCCTGGAGCCAACCTCCCGTCTGTCCCTCCCTGGGCCAGCCACACCTGGGTTGGCACCAGAGCTCAAAGGGCATCTGCGGAGTGAGCAGGGTCCCTCCAGCAGGTGGGGTCCTTCGGCCTGGCCTGTGGGGATCAGGCCGAAACTGGCAGTCCAACATCCCCCCAGAGGTTCCGGAGTGTGAGAGGACACTGCAAAGTTGCTGTCTCTTGACAGCTCTTGCATTGAGCGTCTGTCCCCTGGTGGTCAGTGCGCATCATAGCTACTGGTTGTACAGTCGCTTAGGCTTTTATATATATATAGATAAATGTCATTAAATGACCTAAAAACAGAAATTATAAGTGAAAATATCCATATATCCATATAATTGTATATGACATATATTTTACAAATACATATATACTTAGCTGCAAGGGGTCATACTCGGGGGGAGGGATGAGAGAGAGAGAATCTAACCCTACATATAAATAATAAATGGTTCCCTCAATAATTTCCATAATTTTACAGTTAAAATACAATTTTTACATATTTTTACCTTAAAATTAGTAAAAATTAATCTGTAATGGAAATTTAAAATGTATATCAACACTCTGATTCTAATAACATCAGAAATCTAAATCAAATACTTTCACAATATGAAGCAGATGTTTTAATCCACGAAGCCATTCCATCTGGGGTTCAAAATGTTATTTGAGGCACCAAAATCTCTTTAGGTTTTTCTACTGAGGGCAGCTTAATTATTCAGAATTTATATTTTAAAGTTTAATATATATTAAAGTTTTAAAAAGGCACAGGGCCAATTTTACAGGTTACCAAATTATGCTCTCTCAATAGAAAGAAAAAATTCACTTTCAATTTTCCACACAGAAACATTTACTATTTTTCCTTTCTTTTATCAAAGGAACATTATAATGCTTAGGTGATAATCCAAATAGATAATGAGTAGAAAAAGAAAAAGTCTAAATTTAGTGTTCTCAGAAAATAACACCGATTCCCAGGGAATGTAGCCTCATATAAGCTGCCTCCCCATTTAACTCCATAACTTCTGCTGAGCTCAATTTTCTGACTCACTTTCTCTTTTAAGAATTCCTGAATTTTAGGTGGAGAAGACACAGTACAGTGTACAGATGATATGCTGTGTAATTGTGCACCTGAAACCTGTATAATTTTGTTAACCATTGTCACCCCAACAAATTCAATAAAAAGGAAAAAGAAGAAAAAAATGAATTCCTGAATTTAAAAAATAAATAACTATATGAACTATTTCATGCACCAGCAAAAAAACACACAAATAAATATATTTTTGCACTTCTTTTTCATGATTTAAAATATTTATCTTCTCAAATTCTTGCTTTCTTCATCCTATAGAATAAAACTAGTGTGGTGTGTATTATTTTTAGCATGGTCTTCAAAGTCTAAGCATTCATTTCAGAGAGCTTTAAGTACACTTGATTAATAAGAGCAATAAGTAAACAAACATCATGTATAACAAGAATTATATATAATCCACTTCATTCCATTTCAAGTAGATGGCTACCACCATATCTTAAGCTACAGAAAATTGTTTTTTATGGTAGTGACAGGAAAAAACTATTAGGAAAATATGTTCCAGCATAGATATAGTGAATGGAGAGAAAGTAGTAAACAAGGAATAATTAAGGTATTTTGAATGCCTACTATGTACAAAAACTACAGAAACAAATTTTCACAATGAAAAGAAATACACCAAATAAATATTCTTTTGCAGTCTTCATAGAATCGTTAGCAACTTTACCATTTCTTTTAGGTCAAGTTTAATTTCTTTCAAACATTGAGTTTATGAGATAAAACCAATTTGCTGATCTGTGCCCGAGTCTATAGTTCTATTTATCCATTGCTATTACATTTTGAATGTCTGAAACCAGAAATTGAGTATACCCTTTCCTAGGATGTGAAATATATTCCCAACACACACAAATATGTATGGATTCAAAAACAGATACAAAGCTATATAGCTATACAATGAGATTCTAAATATTATAAATTTAGGTGCCACAAAGTGTCCTAAGTGCTTCCAATTTTATTTACTACAAATAAGCAAAAGGGTAAACCTACAGTTTAATGATTACACACATAGGTTATGACATGCAGAAGGTTATAATTTCCCAATAAACCTTAACCAGGCTTCCTATTTTTCTATTTTAAAGAAAATATTTCCATTAGCATTTGGGGGAAAAGAAAGCTGATGAATTAAAATCAGCACTCGGGAATCTCTTGTTAAGTCTGGGCCATTTGATCAGCTCCTGCCCTCTGTTAGCCTCTACAAGAACTTGAGCGGCTCCAGGGGAAGTTTATTCAACTGCTTCTCATCACATCCACCCACGCAGATTTACATGCAAAGAGCTCAGGATGTCCAAAAACCTGGACTTTGAAAACAGAAAGGAAGAAAGGAGGGTGGGGGGAGAGTGAGAAAAACATTTTTGAAACATGTGCCTTCCAACCCATTTGTAACAACTGCAGCCTTTTACACAGTCATTTTATTAAATTATTAGCTGTTAGAAAGAAGTTTTGTCATCATTCTTGGAGTATGCTGAGCTCACCAGGACACCTCATGCTTTTCAAAGCAAAAGAGAAAGGCAGGAAATAACGGCTATTCCATTTTTTTAATTTCCTGAAATGTGATGATAAATTAAAGTGATTTTAAGTACAAAAGGGGTCCCCAGTGAGACTGGTCTCTTAGAACAATCTTTAAAGTGGCTCTTCTGTGTCACCCACCTTGCAGGGATTCTTGGCACCATTTGTTTGCACCCCCATTCACATCTCTGCCTAATCATAAAGCAACTATTATTTTCTATTTCACTATTTTAAAGTGATGGGGTTCTTCAGGGCCAGCCCAGGTCTACTTATTCATTGTTCAGAGGAAATAAAAAACAAAATTTAAGAGAAAGTACATAAAATTAAAAGATACTGGGGCAAAATCTTTTATCCTCATGGTACCTGTCTTGCCTATAGATTTGAGAGATACTGTGTCAGCTCCCCAGTCCCTGCAAGAAAGCATTTCATAAAATCACTTATTTTTTATAAACCCCTTATTTAAAAGTGTCAGTGTTTTGACCATGTACATGGGCCCTCTGTTACATGGGCCAGGGAGGCTAATACAGATAGGAAACCAATCTATAGACAGACAAGCAGCTTGTGAGGTAGCTTAGAATTAGAATGTCACTCAATAGCTACCACAATGCATCTTTCTTAGGAATTAGAATTGGGAACTCCAGAGAATCAGTTAGTATGGGAACTGAAACTGAAAAGACACTCAGAAAAAAGTAGAGATAGAAGAGCTTATTCTTGTTAACTGCAAAAAAGAGGGCCATCATCATCATCATCATGTTCGAAAAAGTAGCACTGGGCCTCTGAATTATGTTGCATTTGTTAAAATATTTTCTGGATGCCAGTCCTTTCCTAAGCATCAGTAGGTTTACCTGGATGCCTGCGAGGTCTGGCCACTGTGGCTGCAAACTCTTATTTTTCTCTGTAAATCATTGTAATAAAACTCCTCTGACCTGAATTACTTTGAGTGGTTTCTGTTATCTGCAACCAAAGAATCTAACTAACACCAGGGGTCAGCAAAGATATTGTAGTTTGAATCAAGTGAGAGTTTGTAAATTTATGTAAAGTGAACTAGATGATTAAGAACTTTGTCTGCATAACTAAAAGACAACAAAAAATTTAACAAGATATTCATGTTTCTAAAATTTCAATTTTCCCTCTCACTGTTGATGATTCTTCCAATTGCTCTTACTAAAAATCTGAATTGTCATCCCTCACATTCCTTTCCACTCACTTTCTATAGTCACCCAAACCTGATGATTCTACCTTTAAATGATATCTTAAAACCTTCTGCCATACCTCAAATCCTTCAGCTTCTCTGGGTTTCCACTACTGTCCCAGGTCAAGACATCTATGATGCTAACTTTAACTATGGAAACTGCCTTCTAACTGATCACCGTGATGTTTCTTGCCTAAATTATCTCCACTCTCCAGTACATCCATGTAAGTCAATCATGTGTTTAAAAATCTTTAATGTAATTTTATTTCTTTTAGAATAGGGGCAAAGTCCCTTAGCATGATTTTGCAGACTCAAAAATCTGGCCCCTGTGTACCACTCGAGCCTTTGACTCCAAACTGACCTATTTGTGTTCCCCAATTATAGATTGTTCTCTTTTCTGCCTCATGATTTTCCCCCATCCTATTCCTTTAGCTGAAATATTTCCTCTCACATCACTGCCTCCACTCCCACTCCACTCACCTGGCTTAATTCTTAAGTCTAATGGCAATGTTGGAGGCCCTGTTTCCATTTTAGGGCTTCAGAGAAACTTTTCCTGACACTGCATTATAGAACAGGTTCTTTTGTGTGATTTCAAAGTATTGTATATTATTCTTGCATGGCAATTACTACATTTGTGCCAATGCAGTCATTTGGGACTCCAAGTCATTTAGTCTTGTAGGATCATCCTTCCTTTATTACCTAAAAGTAGAATTTAGTTTTGTCCTGGGAACTATCATCTTAAAGACCCTAACATTTCTCAATGCCTAAACTATGTCAGAAACTATGCTGGCTTATAGGAACGGAAAAGGATTCCCTACCACAGAATGAAGAGGTGCGGAGAGGAGCACAAAGACCTAGGCACCCAGTGCAAAAACCAAGGTGGTGCCAGGGCATCATGTGTAAAAAGAACCAGCACAAAAGGGCCAAGTACAACAGAAGAATAACTGTGCATGCCTAAAATGACAATCACTCCACACCTCAGCCGATAAATACAGAAGGCTCCTTCCCTGTCAGGAAGAAGGTGCTGTTAGAGCATGAGCTCATCCTTCTCCATTCCTTGATCAAAAAATAAAGTCTCCGCTCTGCTTTTGAACTCAGTCTTGTTCTATTGGAGCGAATGACACTGTGCAGAAGGATGTTCATTTTGGTCCCTGGTTAGTAACAGTTCCTACTACATTATGTGAAACTTCTTAGGTATATTCTTCTCCAGATCTCATGCATGTTTGTATGTAAAATATAGGCTATGTAATATCAAAATTGGCTTTGTGGGGCTTGAGGGACCTCACTAATGTTTGCTTTCATAATGAGTAATATGATTTTATAGATTTTGTGAAATTTGTGAGTTGTAAAATTTATATACAGTAGGTCCTTGGGTTACGTCGGATATCCGTTCCTATGGCGCAACGTAATGTGATTGTCACTGTAAGTCAGAACCTACCTACATAAGCACCTACATCACTCACATACACAGCAGTAATGAAATGAAAAAGTAAAAAAAAAATTTAAAAGAGGATAACAATTCCTGACCTTTACTTGTGGTAAATAAATAATAGAAAAGATAAAGCACATATGTACATATGTCGAAATGACAAAACTTTTTAAAAAAATAAATAAATGGGAGATGGCAACATAACCACGAAACGACATACATTGAGTCCGATGTAACCCAAGGACTGCCTGTACTTTGAATTCTGTCATAATATAATGTATGTAAAAGTTGATCAAAGAAGATAGGGAGTTGGTTGGTGGGGGAGGATTTTAAGTGTTCACAAGTTTGAAATGTCTGATATTTTCCTTTTTATGTAGATACATAGTAAATATAAGTATATGTAGAGAATGCTGCCATGATGACAGACAAATCACACTTCTTTGTTAATGACACCTTAAATAAGAATTTTCAGGCCAAAAAGATCCTTAAAAGACAATCATTTGATGGCCAGAGAGACAGAGGCAAAAAAAAAGCATCATTTAATTAAAGGCACAGAAAGTCATACACTTTTGAAAGGTACTGAGACTAGTGACCAACACATGCAATTAAATACCCAAAGAGCGAGTATAATCAAGTCCAAATGAAAGCTGGGTCCATGAGAACGCCAATCTGGAGGGACACACCTTTCATATGCAGTTGAACCAAGTCTAGCATAGTGATAATTGACTACCAATTTGGGAGACAGATGTCACAAGCACCAAGACAGAAAAAAAGTTCAAATATTTAAACAAAATTGATTATACTAAGACTAGTGGCCTGGTGCACAAAATTTGTGCATGGGGGTAGGTGGGTGTTCCTTAGCCCAGCCTTCAGCCTCTCCAATCCGGGACCCCTCTAAGGATGTCCTACTGCCGGTTTACAGGGATTGGGCCTAAACCGGCAGTCAGACATCCCTCTCACAATTCGGGACTGCTGGCTCCAGCTGCTGACCTGCCTGCCTGCCTGCCTGATTACCCCTAACCACTCTGCCTACTGGCCTGCTTGCCCCAAACTGCCCCTTGCCACCAGCCTGCTTGCCCCCAAATGCCCCCCACCAGCCAGATCACCCCCAACTGCCTCCCGTGCCAGCCTGCTCACCCCCACCTGTCCCCCTGATGGCCTGCTCACTCCACACTGCCACACCCCACTGTTCTGATCACCTCTAACTGACCCCCACTGATGGCCTGCTCACCCCTAACTGGCCTCCCTGCTGATGTGCTTACCCCCAATGGCCCCTGCCATCCCATCCTGGCCTGATCACACCCCTAGCGACCCAAGGTCCCAGCCCTTCCTTTTTTTTCTTTTCTTTTTTCTTTTTTTTTAGCACCTCCTTGAGCGGAGGGCAGGGCTGGCTGGAAACAAGTATCTAGGATTTATTTATCTTCTATAATTGAAATTTTGCAGCCTTGAGCAGAGGCCAGGGCTGGAAGCTTGGCTTCCTCCATCACTGAGGGCAACCCTAGCCTCCTGCTCAGCTCCAGCTCCATGGTCACTGCCATTTTTGTTGGGATTCATCTATCTCCTATAATTGAAACTTTGTAGCCTTGAGTGGAGGCCAGGGCTGGCCAGGGTGGGCAGGAAGCTTGGCTTCCTCCATCGCTGAGGGCAACTCAAGCCTCCTGCTTGCTCCAGCTCTATGGCTGGCTGCCATCTTGGTTGGGGTAATTTGCAAACTCGCTCCTGATTGGCTGGTGGGCGTGGCTTGTGGGTGTAGGGGAGGGATGATTAATTTGTATGTTTCTCTTTTATTAGTGTAGATAAGCAACTTCAGTAGGTGTTTGAAAATTCTTACTATAATTGGGCCCTGATTTGAAAAAGCTAGCTTCATGCTTCAATAGTAAGATTCTTCTCCATTATCTATATAATAAAGCCCAGTGACCATTATGGTGGAACAACAAGAATGACCAGTCAGTATGACGTGCACTGACCACCAGGGGGCAGATGCTCAAAATAAGAGCTTCCCCCTGGTGGTCAGTGTGCTCCCACAGCGAGAGTGCTGGTCAGCCAGAAGCCGGGCTCATGAGTGCAGTGTTGGTGGCAGGAGCCTCTTCCACCTCCATGGCAGCACTAAGGAGTGGCAAGCTGAGCAGTAAGGAGTGAACAGGTGGGTGGTAAGGAGCGGCGAGCCAAGCAGTAAGGAGTGAGCAGGTGGGCAGTAAGGAGGAGTGAGCAGGTGGGTGGTAAGGAGCGAGCAGATGGGTGATAAGGAGCGAGCAGGCAGGCAGTTAGGAGCAAGGGGTCCCAGATTGCGAGAGGGATGTCCAACTGTGGGCCTAAACTGGCAGTCAGACATCCCTTGAGGGGTTCCGAATTGTGAGAGGGCACAGGCTGGGCTGAGGAACCCCCCCTTGCACAAATTTCATGCATCGGGCCTCTAGTCTATATATATAAAAGCCTAAGTGATCGTTATGACTGAACAACCAGAACGACCGGTTGACCAGTCACTGTGATGCACACTGACCACCAGGGGGCAGCTCCTGCATTGAGCATCTGCCCCCTGGTAGACAGTGTGCATCACAGCCAACCTATGGCCAGCCTACCTCCCTCGGTCACCCCCCCCCCCCAGCTGACAAACCTCCCATGGTCCCTCCCCCTGTATGGCAGGTCCTGTCCGGCAGCTGGCAGGCCCCGGCCAGCAGCCCCTGCCAGCAGCCCCTGCCAGCAGCCAACAGGCCCTGCCTGGCCTGGCCCAGATCAGGACTGGAAAAAACAGCTCTGATAGGCCCTGATCACTGGCCAAGCCTAGGGACCCCACCTATGGACAGATTTTGTGCACCAGGCCTCTTGTCTATATAATAAAAGTCCAGCAACCATTATGGTGGAATGACCAGAACAACTGGTCATTATGATGCATACTGACCAACAGGGGGCAAATGTTCAATGCAGGAGCTGCCCCTCAGTGTACTCCCACAGCTGGAGCATCACTAAATCAGGAGCCGGGCTCACAACTGGCAAGTGCAGCGACAGTGGCAGGAGCCTCTCCCACCTCCACAGCAGTGCTGAGGAGCAACAGGTTAAGTGGTAAGGAGTGAGCAGGCATGTGGTTAGGATGAGGGGTTCCAGATTGCAAGAAGGATGTCCTGATCGGGCCTAAACTGGCAGTTGGACATCCCCCGAGGGGTCCCAGATTGCAACAGGGCACAGACTGGTCTGAGGGCCCACACACACACGTATTTCATGCATCGGGCCTCTAGTTCTGTATATAATGTGCTTTATAATTTCTTACTGGCCAATTTTCCTCCTGAGTATTTCCCAGCATCTCACCATGCTGTTGGAAGTCTCTCTTGCTCTGTCTCCTTTTTTCTCTTGGGTTCCTAAACTGCTATTTCCCCATTGCCTCAGAAAATTCAAAAACTTTCCAACTTTAATATGTCAAGCAAGTTATTTTTAACTCTGGATCTACCTAGCTTATTCCAGCCATGTCTTATGGACACTGTCTTTGACACTCAGAAAAACCATCAAGACAATTTTGTAGCTAAGAATAGTTATCTCCCAAAGAGGAACACACTTTCTATCAACATTTATTTATTTTTCTTATTGCTATGATTCTTTTCTTAATGTCTCTTTTCTCTACTAGACTATAAGCTCTGTAAGGGGAGTAACCATATCTGTTTCCTTCTTTTCTGAATCTCTACTTAGCATGGCAAGAATAAAATAATAACCCAATTTATATTTGTTGGATGAATAAATCAACATGCTGGTATATCTTCTTAGCACAGATTGGAAGGTATTATTGAAACTTTCCTGGAGAGTCCCCTCTAAACATTTTTTTTACTATATGAGTATTAGTCTGTAATGGCAATGTTCCTTTTGATTGTATAATGGGAAGATGCTTAGGACTAGATTGAGAATGAGATCATGGCTGGTCTGCAGATCTAAAACTGACTCCTTGAAATCTCTTGTGGCCTCATCCACTTCCTGCACCCTGGGCCAGAGTCAAAGGTAGCAGAACAATAGTAGGAAAGTTAGATAAACTCAGAAGAAGCTCACTTTGAAGTAGAAAGGCCCACAGTTGTAATAAACCCTCCCAAATAATCGGTATGTGCAGCTATCTTGTCATAACTAGAGGTCAGAAATAACCAGCCTATGGCATTCCATCATTGGCCAGCTTATCATCTACTACAGCAAAGCACCCCCAATATGAAAGTTCAGTAGGATCATCTCCATTTCACTTATGAAGAAACAAGGCTCAGGAGTCAGACATACCAAATACTCAGCTGGTAACTGGGAGAACCAGAATCTGAGCCCTGACAGGTTTGACTTTTCTCCTTCCACCTCATGCTCTCAATCATGTCTCCATTATGGTCAGAAACATGGGGAGGAACAAATTAATGCATATAAATGAAGGTGCTGATTTTTAATTTAAAACAGCATCTATTTGACCAAGGGAAATATCACTATGTTATTTCCTTAAAAGTAGTTTAGGCAGTTTTATTATGAGAGAATTTCTGATCCAAAAGTTTTGTTCATAATCAAATGAATGGGCACAATGTTTGCTAAACTGTCATGTATTCTTGCTGTTTATTGTCATGTTTCGCAAACTAGAACTACAGCTCCTCTGAGATTGTTCCTCATCAAGTATCTTCATAATACTGAGTACTTTAGATAATTGTCCTTTCTAATAAAAGAGTGATATGCAAATTGACCATTACTCCAATACACAAGATGGCTACCCCTTTGTGGTCAAAGATCCTGCCCACATGTGGACACAAGATGGCCACCACAAGATGGCCAGCAGGGGAAGGCAGTTGGGAGGGGACCAGGCCTGCAAGGGAGGGCAGTTGTGGGTGATCAGGCCAGCAGGGGAGGACAGTTAGAGGTGACCAGGCTGGCAGAGGAGGGAAGTTGGAGGTGACTGGGCCTGCAGGGAAGGGCAGTTAGGGGCAAACAGGCTGGCAGGGGAGCAGTTAGACATCAATAAAGCTGGCAGGGGAGTGGTTAGGGGTGATCAGGCTGGCAGGCAGAAGCGGTTAAGGGCAATCAGGAAGGCAGGCAGGTGAGCAGTTAGGAGCCAGCAGTCCTGGATTGTGAGAGGGATGTCCGACTGCCCGTTTAGGCCCGGGGCCTAAACGGGCAGTCGGACATCCCTTGAGGGGTCCCAGATTGGAGAGGGTGCAGGCTGGGCTGAGGAAAACCCCCACACCTGTGCACGAATTTCGTGCACCGGGCCTCTAGTATGTATATATATATATATATATATATATATATATATTGTATATATATTTCCTCAGTTATCTAAATATTTAGGTAAAGTGCTTTTTAAAATATTTACTCTATCTAGAGATTTTCCCAGCTGCCCATTTTATTCATTAGAATAGAAGATGCTTCTTAAAAGTAAACCTTCTTAATAAACATGTTTTTAAAGAACAAGTGATTAAAGTACACAAAGTTTTATATTACTGTATGTGTTTGCATCCACGCTGTCACACAAGTTTCTTCTATATTAGAAATTATTGTTCAGGTCTATTCTTGTGGCTTGTTTTTAATTCTGTCCAAGTTTTCTAAGCATATAATTTACCGTGTTTCAAATAGCACTAATATAATGATATAAAGTGCTCTATTATTGGCAATTATAGATTAGGTTCAAATATGAAGAACACATTACTTCCAACAAGCCAAATCCTTGTAATTTCATTTCATGTGGGCAGTGTTTCCTCTCTTCTGTTTTCACTGGATACTTGCCTGCTTTCACAGTACCACACACCACACATCCTGTTTATTAGTTTAAAAGAGTTTATTTTAACAAGAAGATTTATTTATTTATGCTTTTCTCTGTCCACCAAAATGCAATTTACTACTCTTTTTAAACAATTTATTTATTTACTTCATTGGGGTGACATTGGTCAATAAAATTATATAGGTTTCAAGTGTACAATTCTATATATTGTATTGTGTGTTCACCACCCTAAATCGTCTCCTTCCATCACCATTTATCCATTCTTTAGCCTCTTCTACCTCTGCCCCATCTCTCTTTTCTTCTGGTAATCACCATAGTGTTGTCTGTGTCTATGAGTTTTGGAATTGTGTGCGTGTGTGTGTGTGTGTGTGTGTGTGTGTTTCTTATTCCCTTCACCTTTTTCATCCAACTTCCTCGCCCACCCTGACCTTTTACCCTCTGACAGCTGTCAACCTGTTCTCTGTATCTATGTATGAGCCTGTTTCTATTACATTTGTTAGTTTATTTTATTCATTAGATTCCACATATAAGTGAAATCATATGGTACTTGTCTTTCCCTGGCTGGCTTATTGCACTTAGCATAATAATACCCAGGTCCATCCAGATAGCCACAAAGGGTAAGATTTCCTTATTTTTTTTACAGCCGAGTAGTATTCCATTGTGTAAATGTGCCACTGCTATTTTATCCACTCATGTACTGATGGGCACTTGAGCTGACAACTTACTACTCTTATAATAAAAAGTGGTTTTCCCAGTATATTCAACTCACACCGTGCCTCATCTTGTATCATCAATTCAAACAACCATCTTACTTTCCATTATCCATACTGATTTTCATGAATATTGCCCAGTAGCAATTTGTCAGTTTGACTTAGAGCTTAAAAATTGTTCAAGCCATTTTTTGAGAATTCAAATTTTTTTTCCAGCCTGGCTGATGTGGCTCAGTGGCTGAGTGTCGACCTATGAACCAGGAGGTCACAGTTTGATTCCTGGTCAGGGCACATGCCAGGTAGTTGCAGGTTCAATCCCCAGTGTGGGGCATGCAGGAGGCAGCCGATCAATGATTCTCTCTAGTCATTGATCTTTCTCTCTCTCTCTCTCCCTCTCCCTTCCTCTCTGAAATAAATAAAAATATATTTTTAAAAAATCTTTTTTTTCCAATTGTACCTTTTTCATCATTCTTTTCAAAAGAACCTACTTGTATCAAATTATATTGTAATGTATTAACTTGTCTCCATTATAGGAACTCTTACTTTAGATTTATGACTCTTAGCAAAGTGGAGGGAACACGTCTCACTTTAATGTAATTTCAACATAGTTCCTAGTATGACTATTTGCACAAACTAAATACCATTACATTTATGTTTTATTTACATAAAAGGTTTTATTATTTAGCATGTCTGTAAACTGCTTGCCTGGTTCTCTTAGAGACCCACTAATCCAAACTAAACATGTACTCTATCATTTCTCCTGATGTTACCATTACCAAGTTTCTCTCTACTAGTCCTGACATGCCTTTGTGTAAAGAGCACAGAACTAGAAGTGCCAGCCCATGTGACATTGCACATGGTTAATATACCTCCAGGAGTTTAGAGATTATACTTTTTCTCTCCTGGAGCCAATCACACTTTTTGAACAGTGGTATGCAGAAACACATTGGGAACACTGTTAAATTCTTTATCCAAGTGTCTTCATCCTGTCAAATGTTTCACAATAATGATTCCTGGCCCAATGCCATGTCCCCAAGAAGCAAATAATCTTTTAAAATCAAGCTTAAAAGTCCTGTCTTCAGACTCTCAAACTTCTCCCCACTTCATCTTAGAAGAAGAGCTTCATTTGGCCTGCCACATGAAATGTTTTCCTGGGCCCAAATATCATGAACACTAAATTCATTTATATAATGAGCCATATGATGTGAATACTGCTAGAATAGTATGTGGGTCAGTGGGACTAAGCACAAATAGAATAATCAAAACCACAGTTAGTGTGGAATGCTCATTTGGGCTCGTTAGGGAGGCAGTGATGAGAGCTGTAGAGACTATTAGAGTAAATCATGCTGATTCTGTTCTGATCCTATAAATGAGCTCTTGCACAGGGCAAAGGAGAATGATACACCCCGTTTACCTTAAATGCAAAGGATACACAGGGAAGCAAGAAAACAGGAAATTATTAGCAGAGAATTCTCATACCAAAGCTCCTTCTAGACCACTGGCAAAAAATCAAAACTGTCTAAATGTCAGGTTCCTTTTTTGTACAATGGAAATAAAACTAATCCTACTTCCCTCAAAGTGTTCCTCTGGAGATATCCATATAAGACACTTACATAGTTGGTTTTTAGCAAGCAGTCAGATTAAAATCATTGTTGTTATTCAAGTCTTCATGAGTAGCCTATTCATGTGTAGGTATAGAAACCACTTCAGTTAGGGTGACCAACCATCTGGTTTGTTGGAGATTAAAAAGGTTTCCTGGGCATTGTGAGGATGTGTTGGGCAGACCAAAAAGAGTTGGTCACCTTAACTCAGAAAAACCACTCTATGATGGAAGTTACAGGCCTTTTTGCCAGTTAAAGTAATATCTCTATGACTTGTATTCTTTGGACTACCTTGCAAAAAAAGGAGTTGGAAATGTGATTATTAATGAATACATCTAGCTGGGAAGAAATAGAAACTAACATATTCACAAAATAGGCTTGAAAATTCCATGTAGGCAGAATCCTTTTTCAATGAAGAGGACTTTTAAGAAAGAGATAGTGACTGATATTTTTTCTCTACTTATTACAATTTTTCACAATTGTCCTTTTGTTTCATGTTAGAGCTGTTGCTAAGACAATCCATTCTGAATAGAAGCAGAAATATGATGCTAATGGGGTTGTGATTACTCTGCCACTCAGCCATCTGCAGTATAAAATATTTCATGATTATCTTTTTCCTTTGGGTGGTCATAGGAGTAAAACAACAAAAAAGTCAGCTGCTCTGAATTGTAAGGTGGGAGTGAGAAAAGGAAGTGCTGTGAAAGACATTTGTCTAAGGCTGATCTTTGGGGATATTAGAGGGCTTTGTTTTTTGTTTTGTTTTGGTTCTGTTTCATAATACTGTATATTATACATTTTTGAAGCATCTATTAGGATTGTGACATCTTCAAAAGGCAATTTCATGAAAAGATTTGGATATACAATATAAAGAACATCCTTTTTCTCTGTTCATCAGAATAAAAGGTTTCCTGGTTATTGTCTCTCCAGTCGGCCATCAACTGCTGGAAAGCCTTCGAATCCCCTACATTCATCCCTGATGTCACCTAAGATATAAACCACAACAGTTACCTCTTAAATAATTTGTGAACAGAACTCACAAAGCTGGAAAGAGACTGAGTTCCTTCTTGCAGATGGCCAAATGCTATTTTACATACCTAAACATATCCTGTTGTCAGACATTGATATGTTGATGAAATTGAAAGTAACTCTTGTACAAAGAATTACCTTCCCAGATGGACATGTGACATTTTCATTTAAAAATATTTAGTAAGTAGCCTTGGCTGGTTTGGCGCAGTGATTAGAGCATCTGCCCTTGGACCCAAGGGTCATGGGTTGGATTCCCTGTCAAGGGCATGTACCGTGGTTGCAGGTTCACTCTCCACCCCCAGTCAGGGAACATGTAGGAAGCAACCAGTCGATCGATGTGTCTCTCTCACATCGATGTTTCTCCTCTCCTCTTCCCTCCCTTTCACTCTCTAAAAATCAATGGAAAAAAAATATCCAATATCCATTGGTGAGGATTAAAAAAAATTAGTAAATGACTTACAGTAATAATTAAAATTATATATTGAACATATAGCAAATACTAGCCTAGTTTCTTTTTATATATTTTCTCCTTGATTCCTCACAACTACGTGGAAGATATTAGCTTTTCCAGACAGATGAAGAAATTGAGGCTCATAAAGTAAAAGTAATTTGCTCAGGTTTTACTGATAGAAATTAGCAGACTCTGGCTTTGAACTCAAATATGACTGTTTCTAACACCACAGTCATATACACACATTAAATTTTCCTGCTTAAAAGCATTTGTACTAGATACAATCAGACATGAATAAACATGAATAAAACATTGTGTCTCTATAACAGTAAAATCTTTTAAAAAGATAAAACATAGTCACAGAAAAAGACTTCTCTGTGGACAAAGAACTTAAACTTATTGAGCCTTAGTATCCTGGCTTATAAAATGGGAATACTATTTCCAATGCATAAGTTTGTTGTTAGGATATAATGAGAATGTATGTAAGTTTCAAAAGATGCTCAATGCCTATAGCAGTGCTATTTAAGCCCTCTGGTCTCGTTGTGGGTACTTCTACATAGTCAGTTCATGCAGGTATAGAGCTTCTTCCTGTCACTTCAGTAAATGCTCAAGACTCTTCAGTTTTCTGGCTGTGCAGAGAAACACCCTCTGGAAAATTATCTTATGGAAAAGGTGGACTATGGCAGAGCAAAGACTGCAGGTGTTGAGTGAATGTCCACCCCCAGAAAAAAGAAGATAGAGGAGTGATAAGTTGGTGAGGTTGCTGACACAAAAGGATCTCACTCACATGAAGACATGGCAGGCACTTGACTGATGACTACTCTGATCTTGAACTCTCCCATGATGCCCCTGTCCTTCATCTTGGCCCCTTCTCCTTATCTCCTGGTCAAGGACCCTGACTCTAAAAAACTGTTCCCAGTTTATTAGCCCTAAGCACACAGATTACCTTTTCCCTGTCTTCTGCTTCCATCTTTCTCTGTCACCTGCTCAATCCCATTTACTCTGTACTTTCCCATCTCTTTCCTTTTACTTTCATATAATAGTTCTCAATGGTCCATCAGAAAGGCTTCAATAACTCTTTAAAACATGGGCTCAAAAAATGTTTGAGTCCCAATTTCATTTTTTTTGTTTGTTTTGTTATTATATGTTTATTTCTAGTCTGCAAAGGCAAAACTTTTTAAAGAAAAGAAATGGTGGGAAAAAGATACAGAGGCAAAGAAGCATTGAACAGACTGTCAAACTACATTGGGAAGACAGGGGAGGTTGGGCGGCAGCGTGGGGCGGGGGGCTGTAAGAGACCAACGGAAGGACTTGTACACATGCATATAAGCACAACCAAATGGATACAAGACACTGGGGGAGGGAGGAGGGCGGGCAGGTGAAGGCATGTAGGAGGGGTAGGGAAGGTTGGGGGGTGGTCAATGGGGGAAAAAAAAGGAGACATATGTACTACTATTTGTAATACTTAAAACAATAAAAAAAATTTAAAAAAATAAATAAAAATAAAACATGGGCTCAAATTGTGCTCCATTTATCCATTAAGTATAAACCAAATGTCATCTATCTGAAAATTTTCCAAGTTTACAAAAGCAGAAAAAAATACATTTTTTCTCTACTAGGATCCAATAGACTTTTGAGTAAAATTTCATCAAAGTACTTATTGCTTCTTAATATAATTATTTGTTTATATGTCCTGGTCCTTAAGAGACTGAGTTCCTTAAGGAATAAACCATTTTACAGTGTCAGCAGGATCTGCAAGAAAAAAGCTAGAGGTCCTTCTTTTTTATTATGGCTTTCTTATTCCTACATGATTGGTCTCAGAGAAAGGGTAGAAATGCAATTAGGAAAGTTAAGAGTCCCAATTGAAAATTTTATCTATGACTCTCTAGAAAGTAAAAATAAGCAGCGAAAAAATAAATAGGTAAACAAATTATGATTGCCATTTATCCATTCTATAAAATATGACAGTATGGAGTAATTAAGTAGAATGATATAGATATAGATATATAGAGAGATAATGTTAAAAGTTACCTTACACCTGGCTGGTGTAACTCAGTGGTTGAGCATCAATCTATGAATCAGGAGGTTACGGTTTGATTCCAGGCCAGGGCACATGCCTGGGTTGCAGACTCGATTCCCAGAAGGGAGCATGCAGGAGGCAGCTGATCAGTGATTCTCTCTCATCATTGATATTTCTGTCTCACTCCCTTCTCCCTTCCTCTCTGAAATCAATAAAAATTTTTTTAAAACATTTAAAAAAACTTATATATTATTATTAAGTGGAAAAAGCAATCGCAATAATTTTTGGTAATAATTTTTTAAAATCCAGATAGGCACAAAGAGACAGGATAACAAAAACATTGGAACATTATAACCTGATGAACAAAAAGATAGATACAGAGGCAGAGAAGCATTGAACAGACTGTCAAATTATAGCGGGAAGGCTGGGGAGGTAAGAGATCAACCGAAGGACTTGTGTGCATGCATATAAGCATAACCAATGGACACAAGACACTGGGGGGGAGGGGTGAGGGCATGTATGGGAGTAGGGTGGGGGGGCAAGGAGGGATATGGACACATGTAATACCTTAATCAATAAAAAATTGAAAGAAAATAGGAATATCTCTCTATGAATGTAAATTAGTTATAGTATAAAAAGAATTTGAGGCATACAACATATAAAGGTGCAATTTTGTGACATGAACAACTGAAAGGGTTTGGTTGGAGCTGTAGAAGAGCAGAGCTTTTGTATGTTATTGTAGTTAATCTTATATAATTTTAAAATTAAAGTGTTATAACATTAGGATATTAAATGTAATACCCATTGTAACCACAAAGAAAATAGTTGTAATATATACACAAAAAAATGAGAAAGAGGAAGGGAATCCAAGATGGTGGCGTAGGTAAACACCTAAACTGCTGCCTCGCACAACAATTTAAACTGCAACTAAAAGACAAAACGTCTATCACCCAGAACCATGGGAAAGCTGGCTGAGTGGAAGTTCTACAACTAGAAGGAAAGAGAAAAGAGCACTGAGACGTGCACAAGCGCTGAAAAGCTGAGGTACGGAGGTGCGGGATCTGGGCTGGCGTCAGGCGTTGCTTTTTTCAACCCAAAGGGGAGACAAGCCCCCGATTACTCTGAAATACAGTTTCTGGGGAGACGCGGGGGACCCAAACTCCTACGGAAAGAAGCTGGATTGTCTGCTACTGGGTCGCAAAGTGAGGGGGGCCTGCTTGTAGAGCTGCACACAGGAATAATTGTTTATCTGCGCTGGGGCATGGGACTGGATGCAGTCAGTGACACAGAGCCGGCTAACTAGCAGCCATTGCTATTTGCCACACCCTAGCCTAGTGACGCCCTGAGACCCCGCCCCACACAACCTACAAACCCACCCAAGCTCCAAGCAGCGGCTTTTGCATATGAATGGACTGCAGCTTAACCTAACAAACTTGCAGCCCGGATCAGACAGCTCCAAAACCTCCAAACCCCAAGCAAAGAGGAGAAAACTACAGCTCTCGCTGTAGCTCCTGCTGGGTGGACTCAGACAATAGCTGACCTGCACCCCATTGGAGATCCAGAAGCCAGTATACCTAGTGGTCAGTGTGAGAAACCAGATTTCAACTCCTCACATCCATAAGTGACACATTCAAGAGGCAGACTCAGCGAGCACCAAAGCCCCAACTGAAACAAGTCCTGCACCATAAGCGTGTCTCCAGCACAGCAGTTCTTATAGACACAGCGAGTCCTCACAGCCGATTGGCCTGGAGGTCAATTCCAGTGTACCAACAGCAATTAAGGCTTAACTACACCAAGACTTTGCACTCAGCCCACAAAGGGGTGTACCAAGAGCATCCACATCAGGTGATTGGGGAGGCTGAGCTACTGCCCCCTATAGGTCACCTACCACACAAAGCCACTCCATCAACACAGGGAAGCAGCCAAAATGCGGAAACAAAGAAACATGTCACGAATGAAAGAAATGGAGGAAAGCAAACTACTGGACGACATAGAGTTCAGAACCACATTTATAAGGTTACTCAAGAATCTTCTAACAACCGCCGAGAAACTTGATGACACTTCTGAGAAGCTTAGTGAGACCTTCAAGGACCTTAATGAGAATGCCAAAAAAATGGAAAAGGACCAGTCAGAAATGAAGCATACACTGTCTAAAATAAAGAATATACAGAAACTCAACTGTAGATCAACGTACCCCAAGAATCAAACCAAAGATCTGAAATATGAGGAAACAAAAAACACCCAACCAGAAAAACAAAAAGAAAAAAGAATCTAAAAATATGAAGATAGTGTAAGGAGCCTCTGGGACAACTTCAAGCGTACCAACATCCGAATTTTTGGGGTGCCAGAAGAAGAGAGAGAGCAAAATACTGAAAACCTATTAGAAGAAATAATGACAGAAAACTTTTCCTACCTGGTTAAAGAAATAGACTTACAAGTCCAGGAAGCGCACAGAACCCCAAACAAAAGGAATCCAAAGAGGACCACACCAAGACACATCATAATTAAAATGCCAAGGGCAAAAGACAAAGAGAGAATCTTGAAAGCAGCAAGAGAAAAACGGTTAGTTACCTACAAGGGAGTACCCATACGACTGTCAGCTGATTTCTCAGCAGAAACTATGCAGGCCAGAAGGGAGTGGCAAGAAATATTCAAAGTGATGAACGGCAAGAACCTACAACCAAGATTACCCTACCCAGCAAAGCTATCATTCAGAGTTGAAGGTCAGATAAAGAGCTTCACAGATAAGAAAAAGCTAAAGGAGTTCATCGCCACCAAACCAGGATTACATGAAATGCTGAAGGGTATTCTTTAAGAAGAGGAAGAAGAAGAAAAAGGTAAAGATAAAATTATGAACAACAAAATGACATCAAATACATACCTACCAACAAGTGAATCTAAAAATCAAGTGAATAAAAATCTGAAGAACAGAATGGACTGGTGAATATAATAGAATCAGGGACATAGAAAGGGAGTGGACTGATAACTCTCAGGGGAAGCAGGTGTGAGGGGTGCGGGAAGAGATTGGACAAAAATCTTACTCCTATGGATGAAGACAGTTGGCGGGGGGTAAGGGCATGGGGTGGGGTGGGGAATCAGGTGGAGGGGAGCTATGGGGGGAAAAAAAAGAGGAACACCTGTAATAATCTGAACAATAAAGATTTATTAAAATAAATAAATAAATAAAATTAAAAAAAAAAAAAGAATGTGAAAGAAATGGAAATGTTTTACTCCAAAAAGTCAACTAAACACAAAGGAAAGCAATGCAGGAAATGGGCAACAAAAAAGTTATAAGACATGGAAAACAAAGAGAAAAATGGAAGAATTAAATCCCTTCTTATCAGTAATTACTTTAAATATAAATGAATTAAACTCTCCAAACAAAAGTGAGGTATTGACAGAATAGACCAAAAAAAAAAAAATCCAACTATATATCATCTACAAGACTCATCTAGATCTAAACACAAATAAGTTGAAAGTGGAAGGATAGAAAGAGACATTGCATGCAAACAATAACCAAAGGAGAGTAGGAGGGGTTAAACTAATATCAGAGAAAATAAATTTTAAATCAGAAAAGGTTACAGAGATGTAGGAGGGCATTACATATTTTAAAAGTTTCAATATTAGCAATTATAAACATTTACCACAACAGACCATCAAAATATACCAGAAAATTTGACAGAATTAAAAAGAGAAATGGACACTTCCAAAACAAGAGTTGGAGAGTTCAATACCCTCCTCTCAATAATAGATGGAATGATAGAAGATAAAAAGGACCTGAACAACACAATAAACCAACTACATCTATCAGACACATATGGAATACTCTACCCAATAACAACCAAATACACATCCTTCTCAAGAACATCTGGAACATTTTCCCTTACAAACCATATGTTAAGTCATAAATTAAGTCTCAATTGATTTTAAAAGACAGATATCATACAAAAACTCTCCTCTGACCACAGTGGGGTGAAGTTAGAAATCAATAGCAAAAAGAAAAGTGGAAAATATACAAAACTGTAGAAATTAAACAGGGAACTCTATTTATTTAGGTTTATTTATTTATTTTCATTAAATTTATTGGGGTAACATTAGTTAATCACATTATATTAAGTTCAGGTGTATAACTTTATAATACAACATCTATATTTTTCATTGTGTGCTCACCACCCAAAGTCTAGTCTCCTATCACCAGATATTTGACTCCCATTACCCTCTTAATTCTCCCCTTATTATCCTCCCCCTCTGGTAACCATCATTCTGTTGTCTGTATCTATGAGCTTGTTTGACTTTTAAACAACCAATATATCAAAGAAATCACAAAAAAATTTAAAAGTCCTTAAAACACAACATAGTAAAACCTATGTAATGAAGTGAAAGTGATGCAAAGGAAAATTTATAGCTACAAACAAATTAAAAGACAAGAAGAGGAGAAAAATGGTGGTGGAACAGACAGATGTGCTCCGAGCCTTGTCCCGGAGCAGAAAGAAAGAGCTGCTGAGGGTCGCACGAGGAATGTTTGTTGGCAAGTTAAAGGACAGCTAAACTCCAGGAGAAGGTGGGGACTGCTAGATGGGGTTCCCCTGACTGGGCAGCCCCCACTAAGGCTGGGTCCCCTCCCGGAGCTACTGGCTCAGACGTGGAGACCGTGCCATCTTGATAGGGAAAGTGGAGCTTATCGGAAGCCTGAAAATCCACAACTGCCAGCAACCACGAAACAGCGGCGAGCCCCAGAACACTGGTCCCCAATTGGCGCAAACACGCGGATTCAAAGGAGCTCTTCATTCCACCACAGAAAGGTCAGATTTCGCCTGGGATAAGGTGAGGTCTCTGGTCCCGATGGGAGAGAGAAACGCGTGTTTTGTGGGAGCTGGAGGACCAGGGAAGTCTGTACCTAGAAAAATCCGTGGCTGTTGGGGCTGCCGTGATCCATGAATGTGGAAGGGCATCTTCAGAGCTGCTAACAGAAGGGATCTCTAAAAAGCAACCCATTTTGATCTGATGAGCAGGGACAGCCTAAGAATTTGAAAGGTGTGCCGACTGCTTAGACTTGCGCACAGATCCATTGTTCGCACACTTGGGCTTTTTCCTCTTCAAATCCTTGCTTCTGATTACTAAGCCCAATACATAGGATCACCCAGTTGGGGGCACCCTGGGAGACTGCAGGGGAAAGTTGTTTTTCTGGAACCTGGAGATCGGAGCGGGGAGTGATCATCGTAGAGCTAACCCACTTCCACAAACCGGTATTGAGTGCCACAGGGAAAGAAGGATATAAATACAGCTAGAGAGGCCAATAGATCCGGAAGGTAATCCAGAAACACTGCCACCCAGGGGCTGAATCACAAATTGACTCTCATGTAATAAAAAATAAAGGAATATGAGAAATTAAGACATTGCCTGCTTAAAAATCAGTACTGGCTTACAACACTGAGGAACAGTGGAATGCAGGGAACTGCAATACTCTCTGGACTGAGAAAAAGGCGTGCCAAACAGAACAATAGAGGAAGTGAATGACCTTCACTACTGCACATTATATATATTTTTATATTTTTTAATTTTCATTTTTTGCATATTTTACTTAAGAAACTATTTTTTTCTTTTTTCCTCACTTGATTTTACCTTTTTAATTATTACATTTTTATTTTCAATCAGTATTATTACTATTACTATTTTACCTATTTTTTTTAAGTGTCATTTTATTTTCTCTTTATTTTACTTTGGGATTAGTGTTCTACATTCTGTTTTCATCTTTCCTTTAGCATTGTTTTACTGTATCCCAACTCTACCTTTATGCCATCACTCTCTTCCTAACCTTTCCCTTTTGGTGTCCTGTTTATCTTACCCCTTTCCAGCTTTAGATTTTCCCTATTCTTTCTGTTTACCCCCTGTTAAAATTTCACCCTTCTTTTTTTTAAAATTTTTTATTATTTCAGACCTTTATTAACAGGTGCTTGCAGTTTATTGACTTTTTTGAAAAAAATTAAGCTGTAAACTTTTATTACAAATTAAAAATGAGGTTCTTAAAAATCTCAACTTGACCAGATATGAAACAATTTAAAAACCTTTAAAGGTGTATTGAGAAAAACCAGGATTTTTTTTCTTTTCTTAAAAAACACGTTTGTCATTACCAAAAAGAGATGTCTCTAGATAAAAATAATAAAAACCCCATGCTGCATAGATTATGCAGATAGTTCTAGTTATCTGGTCAAAGGGCAAAAAGCAAGCACTTAAGGTCTTCAGCTCCAATCTTTTGTTCATTTCTTATTGCTGGAATTTCATATTTCTTCTTGTTGGATGACTAAACCGGATGATGGTAAAGATGGTAAGCCGGCATTTTTTACTCAGCCCCGCCCTGCTCAGCCTTGGGAGCGGACGAATTCTCAGCTGGTGGATCGGCTGCTTTTGTCTCTTTGCCATCTTGTGGTTTAGGGTTTTCTGGGCATCTGCGTGGGTAATTGAAGTTGCGGCGGTACCAACGTTGAGGTGGCTGCTGACCTTGGGTCTCATCTCCTTGATTTTCCTTATCTTCTTCATTGCCGTCCCCTCTAGGCTGTCTTTGGCTAGGAGGGCCCCTGCGGAATCGTGGTCTATAGCCCCGATACATATTCTGTCTCACCGGTCTGCCTTGTTCTCCTGCACCCTGGTTGTCAGCACCCTCCATCACTTCTCCCTGCACAGGAGGGTTGGAATACTGTGGTCGACGCCCATAGGGTCTCCGCATGTAGTAAGGTGGGAACCGTCGCCTGCGATAGGGCCGGCGCTGTTGGCCCTGGCCTTCGGGAGCACTCTGGGATCCCTCATTCTTTTCTCTCACTATTCTGGTAATTCTGCTGGTAATTGCGTGGAGGACCCCTACGACGTGGATAGCGTCTATAATGGTTACGGTCTGCTGCATATTTACTGCCTTGTACTGGAACTCCACCAGGGCCTGTAACATTTGCTGACTCCGCACCCTTTTCTCCTTCAACAACATCAAACTCCACAGTCTCTCCATCTCCTACACTGCCAAGGTACTTCCTGGGGTTATTCTTCTTTATGGCAGTCTGGTGTACAAATACATCTTCCTTGGTGTCATTCCTGTTGATGAAACCATATCCGTTTCTTACATTGAACCATTTTACTGTTCCCCAAACCTTCGTTGCGATGACCTTCTTGTCCCCGCCGGCAGGCGCCGCCGATGAGAGGCCGCCTGGGCCGCTGCTCCCTGCGCCGCTGCTGGTGGTGCCGGGCTTGGTGTCGGCAGCGCTGAGGGTGGGGGCAGCGGGCGGCTGCTGGGTTTCGGCCTCGCTGCTCATGGTTGCGGTGATGGTGACTGGGGCCGGCTGTGGCAGCTGCGGCTCCTCCCGGGGTGTGATGATAACTAGGGCGGTGGCGGCGGTGGGGCTGCTCAGGGCTCTCTGGGGTCCGCTCTCCGCTCCCGCCACCAATAGAACTCTCACCCTTCTTATATATCTAATTCCCAATCCCATGCTCCAAATCCATACACACCTCTCTCTTTGCTGTCTTAACTACCCAAAAAATTGTTTTTCTCTCTGTCCTTCTGATGTTGTTTGCTTGAATGTTGATTATAACGAATTTTTATGCTTTTTTGTGAGATTGTTTTGCTTATTCTTTTGTTTGTTTGTTTTTGTTTGCTTTGTTTTTGTTTGTTTTTAGCTTCTGGTTTCCATTGCCTTGCTTGATATTAGTTGGTGTTGCAGTTTGTATTAATCCCCAGGAACTGGTTGCTGGCATTTGCTGGGATTAGTGTTTGTTCTATTGGAGTTTTCTCCCCATATACATAGTTTGTTCCCCTTTTCTCTCTTAGTCTCTTTCTTGTCTCTCTTATTATTTTTTTTCTTTTCCCAATTTCATTTTGACACTCCTTTTTTTCCCCTCTTCTTCTTTCTCTCCTATCCCCTAATTTGCCTTTCACTGGTGGTCACCTTTATTGGAGGTTATTAATATTGTGAATACATTTCTGTTCAATGCCTTGTGTGTTGTATATGGTTGTGTTGTATTTTGTGCCTTTAAGTCAACGCAGGAAAGAGAAAACTACATTACCAGACACCCGGAGAAGAGAGAACATGGGGAGACAAAGAAACAGCCCACATATGAAAGAAAAGCAGGCATCACCAGAAAAGGAAGTAAACAAAATAGAGGCAGGCAACCTGCCAGAGAAAGAATTCAGAGAAATGATCATAAGGTGGCTGAAAAGAATGCAAGACAAATTTGACAATATGAGTAAGAACCAAGAGGAAATGAAGAAGAACCAAGAAGAAATGAAAAATGACATTGCTGCTGTAAAGAACTCAATAGAATGCATCAAGAGTAGACTAGAAGAAGCAGAGGACTGCATCAGTGAGCTAGAAGACAAAATGGGAAAACATACCCAAGTAGAGCAGCTTCTAGAAAAAAAAAAATTAAAAAGCAGGAGAAGATCCTAAGGGAACTTTGGGACAACATGAAACAAAGCAACATCCGCATAATAGGGGTGCCAGAAGGAAAGGAAACTGAGCAAGGAATAGAAAACCTGTTTGAAGAAATAATGACAGAAAAATTCCCTGATATAGGGAAGAAAAAACCCATCCAAATCCAAGAAGCTTACAGAGTCCCAAGCAAAATGAACCCCAAAAAACCAATGACAAGGCACATTATAATTAAATTGGCAAACACCAACGACAAAGTAAGAATCTTAAAAGCGGCCAGAGAGAGACAGAAAGTTACATACAAAGAAACCCCCATCAGACTAGCAACTGATTTCTCAACAGAAACTCAGAAGGCCAGAAGGGAATGGAATGAAATATACAAAGTCATGCAAAGGAAGGGTCTGAATCCAAGAATACTGTACCCAGCAAGGCTATCAATCCAAATTGAAGGTGAAATCAGGAGCTTCATAGACAAAAAAGGACTAAGGCAGTTTATTACCACCAAACCAGCCATGCAAGAAATGCTAAAGGGTCTACTGTAAAAAAAAAAAAAAAAAAAAAAAAAGAAAGAAAGAAAGAAATAGGAAGCAAAGAAGGAACACAGGGGTAAAGAATAAAAATGGTGACAAATAAGTACCTATCCATAATAACTTTAAATGTAAATGGATTAAATGCCCCAATAAAAAGACATAGGGTAACGGCTTGGATAAGAAAACAAGACCCATATACCTGCTGTCTACAAGAAACCCACCTCAGAAAAGAAGATGCACACAGACTGAGGGTGAAGGGATGGAAAAAGGTTTTCCAGGAGAATGGAAATGAAAAAAAAGCTGGGGAAACAATACTTATATCTGACAAATTAGATCTCAAAGTGAAGGACATAGGAGATAAGGAAGGCCACTTAATAATACTAAAGGGAGCAATCCAACAAGAAGAAATAACTCTGGTAAACATATACGCACCCAATACAGGAGCACCAAAATACATAAAAAAAACTCCTGGAGGATATCAAGGGAGAGATTAACAGCAATACAATCATAGTAGGAGACTTTAATACCCCACTATCACCATTGGACAAATCCTCTAAATAAAAAATCAGCAAAGAAACATCAATCCTAAATGACTCACTAGACCAAATGGAATTAATTGACATCTTCAGAACATTTCACCCCAAAGCCACAGAATATACATTCTTCTCAAGTGCACATGGGTTATTTTCAAAGATAGACCATATGTTGAGACACATACAAAGTCTCTTCAAATTCAAGAAGATAGAAATCATATCAAGCATCTTCTCAGATCACAGTGGCATAAAACTGGAAATCAACTACAATAAAAACAATGCAAAGAAATCAAATACATGGAGACTAAATAGCATGCTATTAAACAATGACTGGGTTACCAGAGAGATCAAGGAAGAAATAAAAAACATCATGGCAAGAAAAGACAATGAAAACACAACAATCCAAAATCTATGGACACAGCGAAAGCAGTCTTGAGAGGGAAGTTCATAGCTCTACAAGCATACTGCAAAAAACAAGAAACAATGGTAATAAATTACCTAACCCTACAACTCAAAGAGTTAGAAAAAGAACAACAAGAAAAGCCCAGTGTAAGTAGAAGGAAGGAAATAATAAAGATCAGAGCAGAGATAAACGACATTGAGACCAATGAAAAAATACAAAAGATCAACAAAACCAAGGGCTGGTTCTTTGAAAGGATAAATAAGATTGATGAACCTCTAGCCAGGCTAACCAAGAAGCAAAGAGAGAGGACCCAAATAAACAAAATCAGAAATGAAAGAGGTAAAATAACAACATATCCTGCCGAAATACAAAGGATTGTTAAAAAATACTACGAACAACTCTATTCCAACAAACTGGACAACCTGGAGGAAATGGACATATTCCTAGAAAAATATAACCTTCCAAAACTCAATCAGGAAGAATCTAAACATATCAATAGGCCAATAACTATGGAAGAAATTGAAGCAATCATCAAAAAATTTCCAGCAAACAAAAGCCCAGGGCCAGACGGATTCACAGGAGAGTTTTACCAAACATTCAAGGAAGAATTAAAACTTATCCTCCTCAGAATATTCCAAAAAATTCAAGAGGAAGGAACACCTCCAAGCTCCTTCTATGAAGCCAGCATCACCCTAATACCAAAACCAGATAAAGACAACACAATGAAAGAGAATTACAGGCCAATATCCCTCATGAACATAGATGCCAAAATTCTCAACAAAATTCTAGCAAATCGGATCCAGCACTACATCAGAAAGATCATACACCATGACCAAGTAGGATTTATCCCAGGAATGCAAGGATGGTACAATATCCGTAAATCAATAAACGTGATACATCACATAAACAAATTGAGAGATAAAAATCACATAGTAATACCAATTGATGCAGAAAAAGCATTTGACAAAATCCAACACCCTTTCTTGATAAAAACTCTCAACAAGGTGGGAATAGAAGGATCATACCTCAACATCCTAAAATCTATATATGATAAACCCACAGCTAACATTATTCTCAATGGGCAAAAACTAAAACCACTTCCCCTAAGAACAGGAATAAGACAGGGATGCCCAATCTCACCAGTTCTGTTCCACATAATGCTGGAAGTATTAGCCATTACAATTAGACAAGAAGAAGAAATAAAAGGCATCCAAATTGGAAAAGAAGAAGTAAAGCTGTCCTTATTTGCAGATGACATGATGTTGTACATAAAAAACCCAAAAGACTCCATCAAAAAACTAATAGACTTAATAAATGAATTCAGCAATGTACCTGGACACAAAATTAACGCCAATAAATCTATGGCATTTCTATACACCAATAGTGAACTTACAGAAATAGAGACTAAAAAAGCAATCCCATTTACCATCGCACTAAAAAATTAAGATAGGAATAATCTTAACCAAGGATGTAAAAGACCTATATGCAGAAAACTACAGGACTCTGAAAAAAGAGATAGAGGAAGACGTAAATAGACGGAAGAACATACCATGTTCATGGATTGGGAGAATCAACATCATTAAAATGTCTATACTACCCAAAGCAATCTATAGATTCAATGTACTCCCCATTAAAATACCAATGGCATATTTCACAGATCTAGAAAGAACTCTCCAAAAATTCATCTGGAATAAAAAAAGACCCCGAATAGCCACAGAAATCCTGAGAAAGAAGAATAAAATAGAAGGGATCTCAATACCAGATTTCAAGCTGTAGTACAAAGTCACTGTTCTCAAAACAGCCTGGTACTGGCACAAGAACAGACATATAGATCAATGGAATAGGATAGAGAATCCAGATATCGACTCAAACCACTATGCTCAATTAATATTTGATAAAGGAGGCATGAACATACAATGGAGTCAAGACAGTCTCTTCAATAAATGGTGTTGGGAAAATTGGAGAGATACATGCAAAAAAATGAAACTAGATCACCAACTTACACCATACACAAAAATATACTCAAAATGGATACAGGAATTAAACATAAGATGGGAAACCATAAAAATACTAGAGGAATCCACAGGCAGAGAAACCTGAGACATATGCTGAAAGAACTTTTTCACTGATACTGCTCCTAGGGCAATGGAAACTAAAGAGAAAATAAATGGGACTACATCAAAATAAAAAGCTTTTTCACAGCAAAAGAAACCATCAACAAAACAACAAGAAACCCCACAGTATGGGAGAACATATTTGCAAATGTTATCACTGATAAAGTTTTAATCTCCAATATCTATAGGCAGCTTATACAACTTAATAAAAGGAAGATAAATGATCCAATAAAAAAATGGGCAACGGACCTAAATAGAATATTTTCGAAAGAAGACAAAAGGAAGGCCAAGAGACATATGAAAACATGCTCAAAGTCACTAATTATCAGAGAAATGCAAATCAAAATGACAATGCGGTACCATCTCATACCTGTCAGAATGGCTATTATCAACAAATCAACAAATGGCAAGTGCTGGGGAGGATGTGGAGAAAAAGGAACCCTCGTGCACTGCTGTTGGGAATGCAGACTGGCGCAGCCACTGTGGAGAAGAGTATGGAGTTTCCTCAAAAAACTGGAAATGGAAATCCCATTTGACCCAGTAATCCTACTCCTAGGAATATATCCTAAGAAACTAGAAACACCAATCAGAAAAGATGTATGTACCCCTATGTTCATAGCAGCACAATTTACAATAGCTAAGATTTGGAAACAGCCTAGGTGCCCATCAGCAGATGACTGGAGCAGAAAACTATGGTACATCTACACAATGGAATACTATGCTGCCATGAAAAAGAAGGAATTTTTAGCAACCTGGATGGAATTGCAGAACATTATGCTAAGTGAAATAAGCCAGTCAATGAAAGAAAAATACCACATGATCTCACCCATTTGTGGATAATAAAAAACACATTATAAACTGATGAACAAAAAGATAGATACAGAGTCAGTAAAGCATCAAACAGACTGTCAAATTACAGCGGGAAGGTTAGGGAGAGGTGGGGGAAATAAAAGATCAAGCAAAGGACTTATATGCATGCATATAAGAATAACCAACGGATGCAAAACATTGGGGGGTGAGGGCATGTTTGGGAGTGGGGTGGGGTGGGGCAATGGTAAGATATGTACACATATAATACCCTAATAAAAAAATGAAAAAAATATTTAAAAAAATAAAAAATAAAAGACAAGAAAAATTCCAAATTAACAACCTAACTTTATTATTATTTTTTGTTTGTTTTTTTAGGGGAAGTCTATTTTCCTCGTTTAGTTTTTTTTTTTTTTATTGTTTTAAGTATTACAAATAGTAGTACATATGTCTCCTTTTTTTCCCCGCATTGGCCTCCCCCCAGCCTCCCCTACCCCCCAGTACATGCCTTCACCTGTCTGCCCTCCCCCACCCAGGGTCTTGTATCCATTGGTTGTGCTTATATGCATGCGTACAAGTCCTTCGGTTAGTCTCTTACAGCCCCCCTCGCCCAACCGCCCCTGTCTTCCCGATGTAGTTTGACAGTCTGTTCAATGCTTCTTTGCCTCTGTATCTTTTTCCCACCATTTCTTTCCTTTAAAATAACAACCTAACTTTACAACTTAAGGAACTACAAAGAAGAATAGAAAAACATATCCCAAAGCTAGCTGAAGAAAGGAAATAACAATTAAAGAAGAAATAAATAAAATGAAGAATAGAAAAATAATAGAGAAAAATCAATAAAACCAAAAGTTGGTTCATTGAAAAGAGCAATAAGCCTTTAGTTAGATGGACTAAGAGAAAGAAGAAAAGATTCAGAATATTAAAATCAGAAATGAAAGTGAGGCCATTACTACTGATTCTATGGAAATAAAAAGCATTATATGAATGCAATAAACAATTGTACACCAACAGATTTGGTATCTATATATATAAGAGGCTAATATGCAAAGTATCCCCTCAGGAGTTTTACCAAGAGATGGGGAGTTCAATTGCTCACTATGACATGTGCTGACCACCAGGGGATGGCACGGAATCAAGGAAGGCCCTGGCCAGCAGCCAGCAGCCAGAAGGCCCTGATTGGCTCTGATGGCTGGCCAGGCCTAGGACCCTATCCATGCATGAATTTCATGCACCAGGCCTCTAGTTTTAGAATAAATGGAAAATTTTCTAGAGGCACAAAACTTATAAGATTAAACCACAAAGAAATAGAAAATCTAAATAGATATATAATTAGTATGGAGATTGAATTAGAAAAATATCTCACAACAAAGAAACATCCTGGACCTGGTGGCTTTACTCGTGAGTTTTACCAAACACCTGAAGAACTAGCACCAATCCTTCTCAAACTTAGAAAAGATATATTAAGAAGGATCACATCCTAACTCATTTTTTGAGCCACCGTTTCTCTGATATCAAAGCCAAACAAAGTTACTATGAGAAAACTTCAGAATAACATCTCTAATAAACATTGATGCAAAAATCCTCAAAAAAACCTAGTAAATTGAATTCATCAGCATATTAAAAGGATTATTCATCATGATCAAGTGACAGTCATACCTAGAATGCAAGGGCAGTTCAACATACAAAATTTGATCAATGTCATATACCACATTAACATGATGAAGGAAAAAAGCCACATGATCATCTCAATTGGTGCAGAAAAAAAGATTTGGCAAAATTCAACACCATTTCATGATTAAAACACCCACAAAACTAGGAATAAGGAGAAACTACCTCAACAAATATCATACTCAATGGCGAAAGACTGAAGGCTTTTCTTTTTTTTTTTTTTCTTTTTTTTTTAAATCTTTGGATCCCTTTATTCCATGGCCTTCATAAAAACACAAAGGTGGCCAGATTTTCCCCCCAGTATAGCTTAAAGTATCAAGAAGATTTACTAGTAATTTATAGTTAGCAATGAACTCTATATTGAGTCATTTGTGAATCACAGGCCAAAGGACCAGTGTTATGATATCTGATAAGTTGCCAAAATAATTTCTAACATTCTGAATCCTCTTGAAATATAATGGAATGAAAGGCTTTTCTTATAAGATTAGAAACAAGGCAAGGATGACCATTTTTGTCACTTCTTTTTAACATAGTACTGGAAGTTCTATCCAGAATAGTAAGACAAGAAAAAGAAATAAAAAGCATCTAAATTGGAAAGGAAAAAGTAAAATTATCTGTTTGCAGATATGATGATAGTATATGTAAAACATCCTAAATATCCATCAGAAAGATTAAATTATTGGAACAATAAATGAATTCAGCAAGGTAACAGAACCAAAAGTCATTACACACACAAAAAAATCAGTTGCATTTTTTTGTACACTACAATGAGTAAACCAAAAAGAAAATTAAGAAGTCAGTTCTATCAAAAATAGTACTAAAAAGAATATTTACAAATTAACCAAGGAGGTGAAAGACTTGCAAATAAAAACTACAAAGTACTGCTGAAATAAATTAAAGAAGACATAAATAAATGGAAATATATCCAATGTTCATGGATTGGAAGACTCAATATTGTTGAGATGTTAGCTCTACCCAAAAATATCTACCAATTCAATGCAATCCCTATCAAAATCCCATTAATTTTTTTTTTCAGAAGTAAAATAACCCGTCTTAAAATTCATATGGAATCTCAAGAGACCTTGAATAACCAACAATCTTGAAGAACACCAAATCTGAAAAACTTACATTTTCTTATTTCAAACTTTTTACAAAACTATAGTAATTAAAGCAGTATGGTACTGAAATGATGAAGGATATAGATACCAATGGAATAAAATAGAAAGCCCAAAAAAAAACTCTCAGATTTATGAGAAAATGATTTTTGACAAGAATGTCAAATCAATTCAATGGGAAAAGGACAATTTTTTCAACAAATGCTTCTGGGAACACTAACATGATTTTAAAAGACAGACATCATACAAAAGAATGAAGCTAATTCCTTATTTAACACCATATAAAAAATTAACTAAAAACTGATAAAAGACCTAAATTTAAAATCTAAAGCTATAAAACTCTTAGAAGAAAACAATAATGCAAAATTGTCATGGAAAATTTAAAATCTAAAGCTATAAAACTCTTAGAAGAACACATAATGAAAACCAATAATACATAGTTTATTTTAGCAAGGCAGATCTCTTTGATGGAAATCCTTCTTCACTATTACCAGCTGAACACTAGGTAGAGGGAAAGATCCATGATTTTCCATGGCTAGTGGTTGTCTCTGTAAGTAGAGAATCTGGTAGTTTTGAAATGGGGAAAACAATAATACACAAGGGTATTTATCACCTAAAAAGAAAGAGAGAAGGATGCACACTCAGGGTGCTGGTAAGAACCTGAAAACTGGCTGTTCAAGGCAAATTCTGGCAGTCATAAGCAATGTCATGACCTTCCCCATGTTGCAAAGAAGTGCTATGGTTGGTGTTTTACACATGGTTGTTAAAGCTTTCAGTTGTTTTCAGGTTTTTTGTTTGTTTGTTTGTGTGTGTTTTTTTTTTTTTGTTTTGTTTTCTTATAACCCTTTTTAGCAGTGGTGATCCAGTAGTGACTAATTACACAACATGATAATAACAGCAGTTTACATGTGTCATTCATCAAGCACTAGACTAAAAACTTACATTTCATTATATTGTTTATTTTTATGGTAGATAAAAGAGGTAGAGAGTATTGTTGTTTCCCTTTGCAAAGATGAGGAAATTGAGATTAACAGATATTAAGTAATTTGCTCTGTTCATAAAACTATTTAGAGGCAGAACTTGAACATGAAATCCAACATGTTTGACTCCAAAACCTGTGCTCTTGACCTCTGTTCTTTACTGCTAGACTCTCCATAAAATAAGGTAAAAGCAACTAAGAATGCAAAAGAATCATACAGCAAGTACTAGAGTGTTTATTAAATAATAATCTGTACTTACTTTGTGCTTAATCATAATAAAGACAGGTATCAAGTAAATAAAATAGTCCCTTTGAAATTACAAGGCAATTTGGTCTAAAATAACTCCAAAATTTAACAGTCAGTATTTAAAAAGAAATCAAAATGAACATTCTAATAGGGTTATCTTATGAGGTAATTTTGGCTGGCAACGTAGGCATTGCTCTTATTTTTCCTCAGATATTGGGAACGTGTATTCCATCATCAATAGCTACACAGGATATATGGCAAAAAGATTTGGATGATTCATTAAATGCAAAGCTTTGGCAGCACATATGGGGAAGTGTTTATAAAGCAGTTTGGGAAACAAGACTGCAACAAATTCAGGTTAATATTCTTCCCAGAACCTGCTGGTCCACATCCAGATGGGGTTATAGACAGATACTTCACTTTGGAAATGCTGAAAATGCAGAGCTGTTATTCTTTGTTACCTCAGTTTGGTTCTGTTATTTACTTAAAGCAGTAAGCCTAATTCCTTTTTATCAACAGTAGGTCTCTGGGTGGGTAATATTAGAACATAGCACATTAGCAACAAAATAATAACACATATTTTTTTTGAAACTCTGCAACCAATATTTTGAACAGGGAATAAACAGTGCCCAATCATGCTCAGCCCATTAAGAAAATTGCCAGGACAGGATTACTGACTGAAGAGGTATTAGGTGGAGTTTAAATCATTTTTGTAGGGCAGAGCCTGGACTCTTCACTGGTTCTTGACCAATAACTTTTGCCAAAGAATCAATTTTACTTCATGTCTTTCTTTCAAATTTTACCTCATGTTATATGGGAGATCGTTATTATTTAAATTGTAAAAGCTACTCCAAGTTTTCCAGGAGCTCGTTGTCACCCTCTTTATACTATAGAAGGACCAGCTGAACGTTGGTCGAATTTTAATGGTGAAAAAAAGAAAGGGGAAAAAAAATTGCTTCTCTAGGTCATTGGGGTAAAGAGAATTTGCAATGAGGAATCTCCAGATCTAGCAGGCAGACCAGTTCTGCTTAACCTTGTTTACTCCTCTTCATCTGCCCTGTGACCCAGGCTGGCCCAAATCAGTTCCAGCCAAGTCTGAAGACTTAGGTGATGCCTCCTTTAGTCAGCAACCAGCAAACGCACTGGCGACCAGCCACACCAGCTTACTTTGGCAGTGATGAAGGATCTGCTCATGGGACTAAACGTCCCTCACACAATGTTTGGAAGGGAGAGAGGTTTCTTCTGGCCGCCCAAGGTGGCTGCCGTGGAGGCTGCCATGGAAGGTAGAGGACATTTCTGGAAAAGCCGTTTGCCCACTGCCCTTCTAGAATTGGAGGCTACTCTGGTGCCAGTCTCTTAGGATTGCGGTCAGAAACCACCCATTGCTGTTATCAAGTAAGCTATGCATGTGCAGAGGGCTACTTTCCATCAACTTCCTGGGAAGGATTCTGACCCTGTGAGTCATATACAATCAAGAACAATGAAGAGATGAATCTAAATGCAAAGGAGGCACCAAGGACATAGGATCTTGGAAAGGCAACTTCAAAGTCACCCACCACAACCTAGTTATGAGTTCTTCTTAGCTGGGACCAACCTTTGTGCTAAAGTGCTTTGTATCAATTATTTAACTAAAGCCTTACAATAACCCTAAAATACAGGAATTATGAGCCCCATTTGACAGCCCCTTTGGTCATGTGTTACAAGTTAGCAAGCTTTTGAAAAACAGCCTGACTCAAATCTGGCTGATGAGATCGCTCGTCTGTTAACCAAAATTCTGTTTGCTGGAGTCCCTCACAGACATCTCAGGATTTCCAGGAGCACAGTTCCTGTGTGAGCCAGCTGGCCCCAGAGGCAGCCCACATTCTTCGGGCTGCACACCCGTGATGGGAAGCTGGAGTCCAGCCCTCTGCACAGCTGGCTTATGAGCAAACCTCTCTTTCCCCCCTGGAACTCCTTCTGTCTGCAGGTTTATGATGCTCAGGCTTTTTGTTAAATCTGGCTGGACTGTAAATGAGAATAATACTTTGCACTTCCAAAAGTCCTGTTATCTAAAAGTTTTAAAGGACTTTACAAATTATGTCAACAAACCACCATCTCCCCCTAGTGCAGATATTTTAACCATTTTGTAAAACAGTAATCAGCCATGCAGATTTAGTCATTTGAGGGTTTCCGTTATCAATCAGTTAACAAATGGAGCATTGATGGCCTTTTACTGAGGGAGTTGATGGCAGAACCACTTATTTCTGGACCTTATACAAGCTTTAACAAAGTAATGTTTCCCTTGCTTACCACGTCAAAATCTGTGACTCTTTTGTGGTACTACCTAAACTCTATCCACTTTTCATGCTGATTTAATTACTTGCACTGGGAGCAGGGAAGATAGCAATAGCTGTACACTAACTTTCCATTCTTATTGTTGAATGAAAATGAATATATTAGCCTAATTTTATGTTCACATGAGTCAGTGATCTATACATGAAAACGCGGTCTTCACAATTGACTCCCAGAGTGTTAGGAAATAGACCCTGAAGCTGAACTGCCCTGAGTTTAAATCTCAACTCCCTCACTTAACCATCTTTGTGTCTTGGACAAGTTACTCAACTTCTCTATGCCTCAGTTTCCCCTCCCATAAGTGGGGGAAATAAAAAAATTCCTACCTCATATGTTTGTTGTTGAGGACCAAATGAGTTAATGTACAAAAATTGCTTAGAACAGCCCTGGCATATAGCAAGCTATATAAGTGTTGGCTACTATTATAATAATGAATACTAGTGTCATAAATTTATACATGAAGTAAACTATACTGCACCTTCAGTACTCTTGGTTCTCTTTCCACGTGGTTCCAAGAAAGCATTTTATTTCCATGTGGGTATTCTCATTTACAACTGAACCACAGGAGAAAAATCACTCATTCAAGTAAATAAATGCGTATTCTTATGTTATCTGTATAGATTATCCTCAAAATCAAGATGTGAATTTACCTTCTTCAGAAAATGTTGTGATTCACCATAGTTTAATATTCAATTTAAATAAATTTATTAATCTTCATTTGAGCTTGATAAATCTTTCCTCATTTCCCATGTTTCTTTTTCCTGTTAAAATACCTTTTCCAATTTTCCAGACATCTCTTCCTTATATTTTCACAATTTTAAACCAGCATTTCATTTTCTCAGAGCTCACCACTTTGTTACCATCAACACTGCATTCTCTCTTGATTCATCACAGCCTCAGATTCAATCATCTTTCTCCCTTTTCTTATCTGGCCTCACAACCCCACTTCCTTTCCCCTTCATATTGTCTGGCTCCTTTCCACTGGATTCCAGTCCTTCTTTGTTTCTTTACCAGGAACTTTCTCCCCTGAGAACTTTGACATAAATCCCTAAATTGTAATTTCTATTAGTGATGATTCTACACATCCCCCCATCTCATAAGCCCCTGAGGAAAAAAATGCCCTCATCTTGGCTTCTATTGGATGTGTAACACTCTGAGACCATCTCAGGGAAAATTGACATTTTAAGAACAATCCAACCAATAGCATAGCTCTTCTACTATCCTAAATACAGCACTGGGAATATTTTCATTTGGACCATATAAATCCCAATCTTTAATGAGGAGTTTCCTTACTCATTTCAAATAGACACAGACATGTACAGTAAATTCCTCAGAATAAATGTGACTGACAGATAAATAGTACCCAAGAGGATGAACAAAAAACCCTGGCTTCGATATATTCTGGCCAACTTTTTCTGAAAAGTTCTAGAGCCATCAATGGGTCAGCATGGTTAGCATAGCAGGCTGCCAGAGAACCAGATGTTGCTATTGGAAATACATCAGTAACACCTCGTGCACATAGCCATGGATCTACAGAGGAGACACTAGATGGCAAATAAACTTTTACCCCTTTATTATACTCATTCAAATGGCAGTTGCTGGAAAATATTGTCATGCTGGGCTCTTTTCTCTCTTTAAAGTACCTGCCTTCGACAGTGAAGATTAGAAATAAAGAGATGTTAAATTCTTGATAAAGTCAGAGAGAAAGAGACTGAGGCAGAAAGAGACCAACTTTCACTATGTAAGGAACATGCTTTTAGTTCCCTCATAGAATGAAATACATCGTGTTCCATATTTGAGTTCAGTAACGATGCAGAGCCAATGCAGTTTTTGTCTCCATTGGGAACATTTTCCTTGGCATCAGTCTGCACATTTTGGATTAAACACTGTTCTCTCTGAACTGACAAAGAACTTAGGTCATGTCTTTTTTGTAAGAACTTTACAAATATATTGGCAATGAAGCTAATCACACTTCAAAAGTTTTCTTTTCTATAGTTATCATAAAACAATCAACATTATAACAGAACTGGAAAGAACACCTTTGTGTTAAGGTTTCCTTTACCCACTGTTAAGGTATATCCATCTGTTGAAACCATTTACTGGTACTTGGAAATATAAATGAGCATTTTATAACATTTATTTAAGAAAGATGATGTGTCTGCCTCATAACACCAAAAAATTTGTCTCAAAGAGAAACTGCGCTGTGAAATTAGGTACTGGGACAGCATAAATAGCAGTGAATTTCCCTTATTGATGGCAGTGGTCTCTTTTTACCTTCGTCAATTTGCCACCATATCAGGTCTCTTCTTTCTATCATTTGGAATGGAAATCCCTATAGATAATTGGGAATGTCACTGAAAAGGAACATTCTCCTCAGCACCATCCCTACCACCCTCATGTTGATTATGACCACTATCACTACCTGCAGCACCCTCACTACAACTGTCTCCACCACCATCACTACAAGGCAACACACATCCTCACCACCACCACCACACACCACAACCATTATTACCACCATCACCAACATAACTATCACCACCTACACCTTCACCACCATCATCACCACCACCACCACACACGACAACTATTATTACCACCATCACCAACATAACTATCGCCACCTACACCTTCACCACCATCATCACCACCACCACCACATACCACTACCATTATCACTGCCAGCACCATCCTCACTATCACTACCTAAACCTTTACCACCACCACCACCACACATCACTACCATTATTACAACCAGCACCATCCTCACTATCACCACCTACAACTTCACCACCATCATCACTCCTGCTACTACCAATATCCTCTAAAATCTACACCATCATTACCATCACTACCCTTGTATCAGCACTGTCACCATTACCACCAGAATTTCTACCCTTCCTACCACTTCCAAACATTTTCAGGACTTTTTCTCCTTTTCATTTTATTTTATAGATATGTAATGTGTTTCTAATGCCTAAGTCTAATTCTATTTTCTATAACAATCCATCCCAGTCAGAAATGACTGACTTTCTATATTGCCCTTAGTTGTTTTGTGTGGTATTATGATATTACAAGCTCTTGGATATTTTTTCTTCACATATTTTTTTCTCTTATAATCCCTTCAGAGCATGAGTTCCTTGTTCATAATAGGCACTCTACAAGAAGGTGGTAAAAATGAAATGACTGAAATAGAAAAAAAAAAGCCTATGTTTCTCTTTCATTTTCTATCCCCTGTTAGAATGTCTAAAAGCAATAAAATGACGAGGCTTTTGGCAATCAGAGGAAAACTAGGGATAGGATTATACAAACACTAGGACTTTATCCATCAAATAAATAACCAAGGCTAGGTTGTATTTATTTATATAACTTCTGACTCCCCTACTATTGAATTCTGTGGATCTCTAGCTGAAAAGAAATCTGAAAAATGACATCCACCCTCCAATAAAAAACCAGTAGGGGTAATGCAAACTGATAGCAACACATTCTACGTCAGGCTTTAGCCACTTGCCCCAGCAGAGAATTCTTCAGAAGAAGGATAACTATAGCATTATAATAGTTCATGTTTACTCATACAGTATGTACCAGAAGACTCTGGGACAATTTAAAAGGTTATTAGGAATGTTACAGAGTTTTTTCCCCCCAGGGTATCTCTGACTCACTCACTCTATCTATCTATCTATCTATCTATCTATCTATCTATCTATCATCTAACTATTTTCATAAAACCTTTTCTTTGCATGTAATTTACATGAAAGGGAAAAAATTTGATGACTTCTGAAGTCCCTGCTACCCTGCTGCAACTCTAGGATTTTCTATCCTTTGTGAACAGGATCTGTTTCTACAAATCCCTTGAAATATGAATCATAACTTTAGTTGCAAAAAAGAAACATTCCTGAAAGTCCTTTATCTCAGCCATGGCCTCAAGGCTGCCCTTGCAGCGTTTGTGAAATCTAATGGGATTATGGGGGCAAGATGGAGAGACTGTCAGCATCTCTCACATGAGATAATAGCAATAATTCTAAAAATGCTTTTGTCTTGTTGCAGCAACTGTCATCAGAGAGGCTCACGTTTTCTCAAAGCAGCAGCATCTTTACAGACATGAATCACTCCGAAGAGCAGGAGCACATAAGGCAGAGGGGAAAGTTTACATGCTGCAGCCCGAACAGCTTAATCACTGAGGACGTAGAGTTTGATGGTTGCCTGGTTTCAGGGATTAAGGAGGAGGTTATTTGTTCCCCTGCCAACTCTCTCCTAATAAACTTCTCCAAATGGGGTTCATCTATTCATTATCTGTTCAAACTGTTAAGATTAATTTCATAGCCTATGCAATCAGAAAAGAAGTTTTGCGATGTGATTCTTGGTTCATGTTGTGCCAGAAACATCAGGATCTCATGAATGGAGTCCTGGCCTGAAAGCCAAGCTGATCCAATTCTTTTGCCAACTCCAACCCTGACTAACTTGACCACTATTCTTATGAAATGGGCTCAGCGATTTGTGCTTTAGACCCTTGAATAAGTAATTAAACTGCTCTGACCTGAAATTCCTTATCCCAAAATGGCAGGATTTCTTACGTTATTAGAAGCTATAATCTCCTCAGAGACCAATTTCTTAGAGGTAGGGAAGAAGAAAAAAACCTGTGCGTTAAATCATCTTGTCCATGCCACAGTGTAGTGAAGGGATAATTAGCCCTTTGCCTACACATACCTCTCATTTATTCAACAAGTATTGATTGAGTTTCTACAATGTGCCTCACACTGTGCTAAGTACCAGGTATACAGTGGTCATCAAGCACAGATATATTTACTTGCCTTGTGAAACCTATAATCTATTGTGGGAGGCATATAGTAGAGTAATGGATACAAGACACTGGGGCGGGGGGGGGGGAGGGCGGGCAGGTGAAGGCATGTACTGGGGGGTAGGGGAGGTCGGGGGGAGATCAATGGGGGAAAAAAAGGAGACATATGTACTACTATTTGTAATACTTAAAACAATTTAAAAAAAGGTAAAAAAAAAAAAAGTAACCACACAAATAAATGTATTGTTACAACTTTAACAAATAAAAGGAAGAAGGAAAACATGATACCAAGTGAGATTTGGCTACCCCTCCTCTCTCACATACTCAGGCCAAATGTGATACTGGTGCTGATTGAAGTGGAAGGGAATGGGAGAAAGAGAAAGGAATGGAGAGTTTGCCTTGGCTCATGGAGGGTTAGTCAGTCAAAGCCTGGCCATTGCTGTGCTTCATATACAGAGGCACAAAATCTAAACCACAAGAACGATTAACTCCATGTTAGCAGACTTCTCAGAAAAGAGGTGATCATGGGTCATCACTAGGTAGTATCACATAACCACAAAAAGTTATCTCTGTGTCTAGCATACCACTACGTAGGTAGGTCTAAAGTCCTATGAATCTAGAACCAATGACAATTTGAGTTAAAACAACAAAGTGAGTTGCTGTTTGTCCTATTCTCTGTGAGATTTGAATTGGGTTAGAATATATAAAAATAGCACTGCCTTTCCTAGAATTGTCATTATTCAAAATCTTATTTCTCAGTTTTCTTTGTAGTTCCATACCATCTGCAGATGGTTCACTGATGATTTTTGTTAAAAATTATGGTTTTTCACCCTAGCTGGCTTGGCTCAATGGATAGAGCATCAGCCTGCAGATCAAAGGGTCCCGAGTTCAATTCCAGTCAAGGGCATGTACCTTGGTTGCAGGCTTCTCCCTGGCCTGGGCCCTGGTCAAGGCTCATGAAGGAGGCAACCAATTAATGTGTTTCTCTCACATTGATGTTTCTCTCTGTCTTTCTCTCTTCCACTTTCCCTAAAAATCAATGGAAACATATCCTTGGGTGAGGATTAACAAACAAGCAAGCAAAATTATGGTTTTCCTACTTTATTAATACCCTATAACATATACAACAAATAATCATTGAGCTGAAATGAAGAAATCAGAGTCCATTAAACCATCAGTGTGCTTGCCCCTATGCCAACTGACAGATGTGAGCATGCGTAGGGCATCACCATTTGCTCTAGATCATGCATATCACTGAAAATTGGTTCCCTAAATTTTGAAAAAGTTTTATTTGACTCATAATCCCACACATTATTTTTCTGGACTTTATACACCCACTTCCCTGTTCTCTCCCCTACCATCTGCCCTCCAAAAGACCAATGACTTGTTCATCAATCCACAGAGGAACAGAAATTCAAAAAGAGAACACTAGTGACTTTTTTGTCCTTATTTCCGAGGATCTGGAGTAATACTGGAACAGGAGCAGAAAGTTCTGTCTATCACCCTGACGTCCATATTGCCTCTAACTCAAATCTCTTTGTTCTTTCCCCCATTTAATAGTCTGGCTTAATTCCTACCCAGTCCCAATTGCCTCCATGCATGCTACTCCACCTCTTTTGGCATGATTTCTAGCTATGCCTGTCAAATCTAGCTTTGCTGCCCCTTGCTGAAGGCTTCTTCTGCTTCCCTGGTGCCCGCAGGCAGCCCCTTCACCCTGGTCACAATCCTGCCTAATCTCTCCCTCCAAGCCTCCCTCCCTTCCTTTACCAATGCCAGGACTTCAATCCACAGCAGTTTAACATTTTCATACTTCAGAGATTCAGAAGGTGTTTCTACTCTCTCATTTCATAATTTTTCTGCCTTTTAAGAAGTTACATTATTTATGGAACATATTATTACAATATTAAAACAACTGGAAAAGATACAAAATAGAACTGTAAAAATAATCCAAAATTCTACCATTCAGGATAAAGCAAGGTTTAGCATATTCTTATATATCTCCTCTCTCTTTCTCCCTGCATAAATGCTCACATGATTTATAATAACAATTTCACTGGATAGAGCAGGCAGAACAGGATAACTGGTAATCTACGTGCTTTACTGTTTGCAAGGCAGTAGATCAAGATCTCCAGCCACCTGATAAATGGCTGCATAGACTTCTAGTGTACTTATGTGTGTGTAATTATTGAAGGGTCTTGGGACTGTTTGGGACTCTTCATTATAGCCATTCAGGAAATTGTGAAGGGTAGGAGTGATGCTTGATGAATCATTTTGGGTTCCCTTTTCTTTAGTAAACCCTTTGTATGCATACTTGCTCATCTGGTTTTCCACTAGAATGAAGCCTGTGGAAGGCAGAATCATCTCCCTATGAAGATGTCCATGTCCTAACCCCCAGACCTGTGAATATGTTACCTTATGTGGCAAAGGAACTTTGCAGATGTGATTATGGTAAGGATCTTGAGATAGAGAGTATAAAAGGTACATTTTAATATTTAATTATATTATAGGATGTCTTCATCTCATGTGCTATATTATCTGTGCAGACCCCATATAATAATAAAAAATATGCTTATAAAGTAAAGCAGAGGGAGACAGGGAAGTTAAAGTCAGAGGAGAAAATGTGATGGTGTGATGACAGAAGCAGAGGTCAGAGAGAGAGATTTGGAGATGCTTGTTTTGAAAGTGGAGGAAGGGACCATGAACTGAATATTATAAACAGCCTCTGGAAGCTGGAAAAATGAGGAAACCAATTCTCCTCTAGAACCTCCATTACAAAACATTCTGCCAACACTTTGATCTCTAGAATCATAAGATAATAAATTTGTGGTGTTTTAAGAAAATTTCTGGTAATCTGTTACAGTAGCAATAGGAAACGAATATAGAGCCAGTCTCCATTTCCCCCTTTAAGCTCCCCTAAGAAAGACAGGGAAATTATTGTCACCCATTTTATGGACTCTTGTCCACATGTAAGGAATTTGATCCATGAACCTGAAATTCTCCCTCCCAAACAGTCTCTTGGAGTTCTACATATCATTCACAGAAGAACACTCTTCACTTTGGGAAAATGTAATCTTTGAGAGGTCAGTGAGGAAGGGAGAGAGCACCAGCCTCTCCATTATGTCAGGTGAAGTTAATAGGTCAGCCTGTGACAGATGTCACATCCCAGCTACACTCACATATAGGCAGTGTCAGTGTGGCCTCAGGTCTGCCTTCCCCACAGACAGTAGGAAAAATAATCCCAACATTATAGTTCTCTTCAAAGCCTTGGTACAAATTAAAACCTTTTCAGTGTTGGATGGCACAGATGTCGTTTTTGATAGGGTAACAAGAGTCAAAGTTTCAAACATTCAAAAGAGCAAAAGGAATCCTATATAATAAAGAAGTAATATGCAAGTTGACTGTCACTCCAACACACAATATGGCTACCCCGTGTGGTCAAAGATGGCCACCCCATGTGGACACAAGATGGCCACCACAAGATGGCTGTCAGGGCAGGGCAGATGGGGGAACCAGCCTGTAAGGGAGGGCAGTTGTGGGCAATCAGACCAGCAGGAGAGGGCACTTAGGGGTGACCAGGCCAGCAGAGGAGGGCAGTTGGGGGTGACCAGACCTGCAGAAGAGGGCAGTTGGGAGGTACCCAGGCCTGCAGGGGAGGGCAGTTGGGGGTGACCAGGCCTGCAGGGGAGGGCAGTTGGGGGCAACCAGGCTGGCAGGGGAGGGTAGTTAGGGGTGACCAGACCAGCAGGGGAGAGCAGTTAGGGGCAATTGGGTCAGCAGGGGAGCAGTTAGGCGTTGATCAGGCTGGCAGGCAGAAGCTGTTAGGGGTAATTACGCAGGCAGGCAGGCGAGTGGTTGGGAGCCAGCAGTCCTGGATTGTGAGAGGGATGTCCCAGTTTGGAGAGGATGCAGGCTGGGCTGAGGGACACCTGTCCCCCATGCCCCGCCTGTGCACAAATTTTATGCACCGGGCCTCTAGTTAGCAATACTGGGCAAGCACTGGAGTATATCACTACAGCTGTATGGCTATATAATCTGCTTTCTAAAAAGATGAGGCAAAACAATCACTCATCCTGTGAGAATTACAATCCACTGCATAGATATGGATCACAATGAACCATTGTATCACATCAGTTTTTAGGTTCTTTGGTTGCAAGCAACTGATACAGATGCTGGCTAATTTAAGAAAACAGAGGTTTTATTGCAGGAGTATGAAGAAGCTCTTAGAATCCACAGGGAGCTGAAGATTAAGGCTTGGAAGGGTCAGCAACCAGAGCAGTTCTGGAGACTGAAGTAGCAGAAAATCATTAGGGCACTGCCTTTGTGATTAAAACCTATAAAATTTAAAGTCTGTGGGAGGAGTCATGTGTCCAGCCCTTAGAAATGTGGGAGGGGAGAATGACTGACAATCCCCAAAACATAGCTCCCAAAGAAGATAAATTATTTAATAATAATAATAATAACAATAGCAAATAATTCTCTAGTGTATTACTATGGTCAGGAACCATCTCAGGCACTTTCCAGATGTTGGGTTACTTAATGCTCAGAAACCCTGTGAGGCTGGTTGATTTTGTTATTGCTACCATTTTGCTCAGGGGGAAACTGAGTTACTGAGAAGCAAAGTACCTCAATCAAGGTCACAGTACTGATAGATAGCCACGCCAGGATTTCAGCAGTCAGTCTGATTGTAGAGATGGATACTTAACCGCTATACTGTGAGGCCTCTCTGTGTATCTCCCCAGACAAATATGGGGTACTGATATCAGAAGAATGTAGAATGATTGTGGGTGCCAAAAACCACAGTGGGAACCAAAGTGCCATTAGCATTTATTGGACATTAAATTACTATGTGTCATAAAGTAAAACATAAGAAGTTAAATATGGAGAGAAGGAGCCTCTATCCTTGCACAGACAACTCTACTATAATAAAAAGTTACATAGTCAAATATGCGCTCCATGAGTACAGATGTCTTAAATACTAACTATATCCTTAGTACCTAGAACAATGGTCTAGGGTCTGGCACATAGTTAGGTGCTCAATAAGTATTTGTTGGATAAATGAATACAACATATGCATCTAAAATATATTTAAGTAATTAAAAAAAACAGATTCAAATATGAAAACCATCTGTGGGCGAGAGGTTAAGTCAAGATATGAGGAAACAGAAGAAATCATGGTAAACTTTCTGAAGCAGGAAGCTTTGGCAATTGGATATTAGAATTAGTAACCACTTTAGTAGACAGCTAGTAGGGAAAAAAAATATAGCAACCTTCACTACTAGATCACTTGGAAGGCTTTTCTGGTTCTAATTAAAGAGATTATTGCTTTCACAATCTTTTAAAGTGATTTGGGAAGGATCTGTAAATAAATGTTTGGTAGTATTTTGAATGTGATTATAGAACCTAAAGAAATCTCTAAATATGGGCATTCTGATGATAAAGGAGAAGGAGATAGAGTATAAAATGTACATTTTAATAATTACATTTTGGCAGTGAAATGGGTTAAGGTGTGGGAGAGAGGAGTAATATTTTCCTTTATATAATTGGAGATAGAACTGAGTATTTCTAATTTTTATTGACATAAAAAACACGATGCCCTGGCCAGTGTGGATCAGTTGGCTAGAGCATTGTTCCGTGCACTGAAGGGTTGCGGGTTTGATCTCCAGCCAGGGCGTGTGTGGGAGGCAACTGATAGACATTTCTCTCTTACATCAATGTTTTTCTCTCTCTGTCCATCTCCCTTCCTTTCTCTCTAAAATCAATAATAATAATAATAATAATAATAATAATAATAAAAACTCTACAAGAAACTCCTAGAGAAATCATGTCCTTTTATTTCATTTTTGGGGGGTGTGTATAGGGCTAACATTTAGCCAATGTGCATGTCAGAGACATTTATGCCATCCCACCCATCCAAGGCCTGTGTCTATCCCAAATTGTAGGTCCCCATATAGCACCACTTGTCATATATTTTTGAAGAATCTCCCTGGGGGTATTCAATATAGGAAAGGCAATGTGGCTGAAATCATAGTAGAGGTGCTTTTCATGAAGAGGATACTGATTTATGGACAGGAAGCAAAGAATTGAAATTATCATATGCTTCCTTGGTAACAGTTTTCTTCAAGGGCAAGTACTAAAACTCATTTCATTTAATTTTCATAGATCACTGGAAAGAAAAATTCCCCAGCATAATTTTTATAATTATGAACACCTACATTTGATAAGTAGATAGTAGCCAGATTCATTAGTTAAAACAAAAGGAGTCTTAAGAACCTTTATAAGCAAAGAGTCAAGCAAGATATATTCTCTATCAGTCACAACACAGAAAAAGGATCTGAAGCTGCTGTGGAAATATTCTGAGAACATGTGCAAAACATGCAGACATGTACTCCACATAATTAAAAATAGGAGATATAGGGCAACAATTCTAGGAAGAATGAAATGGTTTGGATGGCTAAATCTGAAAAAGCAAAAGCTGAGAGAGAACATGGTCAAAAGCTACAAAATTTTCTGTAGAACGGGAGGAAAAAGACACCCAGAGGATTATTTTCTACAAAATTATGAAAAGACGGAGGCATGTTTGGCATGAATGAGATAAATATGAATCTAATTTTAAAAGTTTTTCTTCCTACAGCTTTAATGAATGTATGAAATTCACTCTATTATGAGGTCTGTTGAGGGCATGGTCTTACTCATTGCTATGCTTTCATTTCCCACCATAGAACCTAGAAGTAGCAGATGCTTATTGAACATTTTTTAGGTAGATAAATGAGTAGATAAATCAAAGAATTATGAGTATTTATTCCTTGGTTTCCTCTCAATATGATCATTTTGCTTCCCCAGTACAATCTACCTCTTATATTCCCAGCCATTCATACACTAACCTCAGTCTTCTAAAATAACTGCTAAGCAATGTGATCCTTCAAACCAGATTTTTAGTGGCCACAATAGTGTATATGGATAAAGACTGGACTTTCCTTACATTCATGACAGAGACCATCTGGCTCGCAAAGTCTAAGATATTTATTATCTGGCTCTTTTCAGAAAAAGTTTGTTAACCCCCTTTTTTATTTTTATTTTTTTTATTGTTTGAAGTATTACAAATAGTAGTACATATGTCTCCTTTTATTTTCCCTCCATTGACCTACCCCGGCCTCCCCTACCCCCCAGTACATGCCTTCACCTGCCCCCCCCCTTCCAGTGTCTTGTATCCATTGGTTATGCTTATATGCATGCGTACAAGTCCTTCGGTTGATCTCTTACAGCCCCCCCCACCCCCCCGCAACCTCCCCTGCCTTCCCGCTGTAGTTACTGACCTCTGCCACTGTAGCATGAAAGCAGCCATAGACAATATAGAGATGTATAGGCAGAGTGGTATTTTATCTTCATAGCAGTGTTAGCAAAGCCCTGATATAAAAAAAAAAGGAACTCAGGAGTTCAAGGATGCAAACACTTATCACTGCATGGGACAGTGATATGTGCCCAGAGTGTGGAAGGAGTAGTAGAGTGTGGCAAAGCAGAGTAGAATAGGGCAGGGCATTCTGCAGAGGCAATAGCACTGGAACAGAGATGAGGGAAGGCTGGGACAGTCAGCAACTTCAAGCTGTACAGAGTGGCTGGAACGTTTGTTGCATGTGGAGAGTGTTAACAGATGAGGCTGGAAAGATTAGCTCCATTCAGTCAGGATGTGTCTTCTCTGGCCACTTCCTCCCCTGTGCTTGGCACACAGCCTGTCAGGTAGCAGAGGCTCCATAAATGTTAGTTCACTCAGAATGAAAGATAGGCAGGGTCTAGATAAGAAGTAACTCAAATTTTCTTTCTTTTTTTTAGGTCAAGAAAGAGAGAGCTAAGAGTGACACATTACTGAAACATTGGGACACAGTCACTTGTGACCTGTGACCCTGAACAATTTCCTTTACCTCTCAGGGGTCTCTAAATCTACATTTCCTTGAATGTAAAGCTATGAAGGTGATGCTTACTTCGAAGTATTGTTGCAAGGATTAAATGCAGTGTGGCTGGAGTGAGCTGCCTAGTACAAGGCCTGGCACCTGGAGGCAGTGATTATTGTGAGTCTGTCACTGCTGGGTTTGGCAGCACCTCAATGTTTGATATTATATCTCATCTGGCAGGGAAAACTGAAACGGAGCTGAAGAGTGTGATGGTGAAAGCAGTGTGCTGAGATTCTGTTCTGGTTTCTGCTGGGATTGTTTGTTCAGTTCTAACAGCTAGCGTGAGTCCTCCTTTGGGACCCTGAGAAATCACCAGCCACACGGTAACCAAAAGGCAGGCAGAAACCTGAGCAGCCTGGAGGGAGGCAGAGGCGGCCTTTGTGGAGAAAACATTTGTTCCCCTTAAAGAAATAGGATGTTTAAAAAGAAAACACGCAACATTGGAGATGCAGACTCTAGCACGTACATTTTGGTTACCACTCCCTGCAAAAGGGCAAGAGGATTAAACCAGCTACATGATATATTCCTTTGCCAGGAACAAAACTCACTAAAGAGAATGCTGTATTCTCATACAAACTAATTTTTGTGTTATATTGAACTAGAGTTGTTTCCAATTGCTATTTTCCAGAAAACAAGCAACCACTTTACTTCCTTAAATCGGCGATACACCTAAAAATCATGAAATCTATAATCTGTGGTTCTGGTATTGTTTACCAAGCCCAAAAGAGTGCCCTGGAGTTTTTCCAAGCTTTAGAAATGCAGAAGAAAAAGGGCTGAATGCACCCGCTTGTGTTTTACACTTTAAATCTGGTCTAGACTGGAACTGGGAAAGCTGTCTTGGCATGGGAATAATCTAAAGCCAAATTTAACTTGATGGGCCTTGCTCCATGGGGAGCCTGGAATAACACAGCCCAGAGGGAAACAAATAACAATGTACACACACAAAGAGAAAGCCAAAAAGCAAAGTTCATGAGGCCATATGATATACTGGGTCATCCTGTCCACTCTTCTGAGAAGTTTTTCCTCTGCAAATAACTTTTTTGAACAACCTGCTCAAGTTCTGCTAACCATCTAGCTCCCTACTCAGCTAGCCAGGCTTTCTCTCCCTTATCACTTTGTCTAATGAACATCAGCGACACTTAACCGAACTAACCAGCTTCCTATGTAAAATAAGGGGGTGTCAAAAGTAGGTTTACAGTTGTTTATATGGAAAATAATACAATAATTAATAAATAGTAATACAAGAATAAACTCTGTGTTTCACATTTTCACAACTGTAACTCTACTTTTACCCCATCCTGTATAATTCTTGACTAGGGATTGACTTTAAAGGCTCCCATTGCAAATATTGGTATTTATCTTATTTTTCTTTATAAATCTTTTTTTATAAATTTTTAATATTTCACTCAAATGCCCAAAATAATGATTTACTTTGCATCATTATTTAAACTAACTTTTCATCAATAATAAGAAATGTTAGGTATTACAGATTTAGGGTATATTTAATGCTAGAGGCCCAGTGCAGGGATTTGTGCACATTGAAAGGAAATTAATTAGAAGGTGGACACCGGGGTGGGACTGGGTGAGAGGGGCCGGACATGCCGTGGAGCCAACCTCCCATGGTCTCTCCCTGGCCAGCCACACTGGGGCGGTGACCGGGCTGGAAGGGCATATGCACAGTGAGGAGGGTCCCTTCGGCAGGTGGGGTCCCTCAGCCTGGTCTAAGGGGATCAGGCTGAAACTGGCAGTCCAACATCCCCTGAAGGATCCCGGAGTGCAAGAGGGCACTCTGCAAAGTTGCTGTTGCTCAGCAGCTCTTGCATTGAGTGTCTGCCCCCTGGTGGCCTGTGTGCATCCTACCTATCAGCTAGTTGCCAGCCACTTAGCCTTTTATATATATATTGACTAGAGGCCTGTTGCAGGAAGATTCCTGCAAGAATAGGTCTTCCTCTGGCCTATTCCTGCAAGAATAGGGCTTCCTGAGGCCAGAGCAAAGCAGAGAAGAGCTTTGCTCCCTTCTCTGCTGCCTCGCTTCCCTCCTGTCTCCACTGCCTCACTTCCCTCCCTTCTCTGCAGCCTCTCTCCCTTGTCTACATTGCTTGGTTTCCTTCTACACTGTCTTCAGTCTTTACTCCACTCCTGCGTATGCAAATTAACTGCCCTCTTTGGTGGGTTAATTTGCATTCTTGCTCTGATTGGCTGGTGGGCGTAGCAGAGGGACGGTCAATTTGTGTGTTTCTCTTTTATTAATGTAGGTTATTAAAATGTAAATCTATATGCACATACACATGCATATATTCATGTATTTTTTATATTTTAAAAGGTCACAAACATATAACTTTTCTTTAGTTTTTTTTATACTCACATAAGATTAAGAGTTTTATAGAGCTCTGGTGTTAAAGTTGATTTTGACCCTTTTTCTGAGCATCTTTCCTAGATACACTGTGGACAGCTATGTGCAATTACACATCTGAAAGAAATTCTGCAACACTGAACAAAAGTTCCCAATGTAATGTTCTAGAATAAAGCACTAATAGGAAAACATAAAAATGATTTTCTTACACTATTTAAAGTTTAATCTTCTTGGTAATAAATTGACTATATGCAAGCCAGAACATCTGCACACGTTCCTTTCAAAGAATGGTTATGAGTATGAAACATGAATGACTCCTGGCCTACTGCCTTCTCTACAGCCTTTTACTTTTGTTCATGAATTATTTCCCACCAGTTTGGTCTTGTTATAACGATGTCTCCCATTTGAGAGACTGTATAGAGTCATGGTTAAACACATGGACTCTAGAGTCGAACTGGGTTCTAATTCCTGCTCTGCACCTCACTAGCTGTGTGTTCCTAACCTCTCTGTGGCACAGCTACCTCATTTGTAAGAAGAGAGCAGTAACTGTAATTACCTCATATTTTTTAAGCCCTAATGAATTTTATGGCCCATGGTAAGTGTTCAGTAAATGTTAGATAGGATTTAGTTTTCCTTCACCATCTTCTGCTACTTCCTTTTCCATGAAATCCTTCTTCGCCAAGTATGTAAGAACTGACCTATCAATCATCTCAACATTATTACAGTCTAGAAATATTATTACCCCACAGGCCAACACGTAAAGAGCCTTTTCCCCAGTGTTTTGTAATGGTTGGGAAACCAGCACGATCACAACCAGATGAATCTGCCATCACTGCCTTGGTACAATAACCAGAAATCATGCTAAAATGACATCTGCCTTTGTCAAACTTCAGCAATTATTTGGTAAGGGCACTGAGGCAGGTCTAGGTAAATATATAAAACCAAAATTTTCTGTGGGATCTACATTTTACAGAGCTCAATTATCTCTCTTGTACTGCAACAACTGAAAACATTAATCTTGCATGGATTATAATCCTATCTAATAAAAGAGTAATATGCAAATTGACCATACCTCTGCTACACCCACCAGCCACGCCCACCAGCCATGCCCACCAGCCACAGCCACCAGCCAATCAGGAGGAAATATGCAAATAAACCCAACCAAGATGGCTGCAGCCACAGAGAGCAGGAGGGAGGCTTGGGTGTCCCTGATAATGGAAGAAGCCAAGCTTTCCACCTGCCCTTGCTGGCCCAGGCCTCCACTCAATGCTACAAAGTTTCAATTATAGAAGATACATAAATCTGTACAGAAATGGCTGCCCCCATGGAGCAAGCAGAAGGCTTGGCTCCACTCCAGGCTACAAAGTTTCAATTGTAGAAGATAAATAAATCCCAGATCCTAGGGCCTCTGCTTGGGTCGCTGGGGAGGCATGGCCAGCCTGCAAACCACCACAGGCCCTTCGCCCAGGCTGCCCCACACTGCAAGGGAACCCCCACCCTGATCCAGGACACCCTTCAGGGCAAACCAGCTGGCCTCCACCCATGCATCAGGCCTCTATCCTATCTAATAAAAGAGTAATATGCAGATTGACCATCACTCCAACACACAAGATGGCTGCCCCCATGTGGTCAAAGGTCCTGCCCCCATGTGGACACAAGATGGCCACCACAAGATTGCTAACAGGGGAGGGCAGTTGGGAGGAACCAGGCCTGCAAGGGAGGCATTTGTGGGTGATCAGGCCAGCAGGGGAGGGCAGTTGGGGGCAATCAAGCCTGCTGAGGAGGGCAGTTAGGGGTGACCAGGCCAGCAGAGGAGGGAAGTTGGGGGTGACTGGGTCTGCAGGGAAGGGCAGTTGGGGGGAACCCAGGCCTGTAGAGGAGAGCAGTTGTGGGGGGGGGGCAGGCCTGCAGGGTAGGGCAGTTAGGGGTGACCAGACCTGCAGGGGAGGGCAGTTAGGGGTGACCAGGCCTGCAGGGGAGGGCAGTTAGGGGTGACCAGGCCTGCAGGGGAAGGCAGTTAGGGGCAAGCAGGCTGGCAGGGGAGCAGTTAGACATCAATCAGGCTGGCAGGGGAGTGGTTAGGGGGTGATCAGGCTGGCAGGCAGAAGCGATTAGGGGCAATCAGGAAGGCAAGCAGGGGAGCAGTTGGGAGCCAGCAGTCCTGGATTGTGAGAGGGATGTCCCAGTGGGATCGGGCCTAAATGGGCAGTTGGACATCCCTTGAGGGGTTCCAGATTGGAGAGGGTGCAGGCTGGGCTGAGGGACACCCCCTCCCTGTGCACGAATTTTGTGCACTGGGCCTCTAGTTAGTCAATACATTTAAAAGAAGCATGTCCTAGTGATGGGCAATGCGTATCATCTAGTCAGTTCACAAACACAGGCTCTAACAATGCTTACAAATTCCTTCTGACATTCCTCACCATTTTTTAGAATTTTCTTTAAACATTGACAAGCTCAGTCCATAATAAATTAGGCATTATTAGAAGTCAGTCTTAGTTAACTTACCCTATTAAAAGTTACTATTCACACACATATATATAGGATTTTGTATAAGAAACGCACCTTTCAGTTTTCAGCATAAATTTTAAAATGTTCACAAGATGGGAATATCCACTGACTGTTTTTCTGTTTCTGTGTTAGTTATTCAAATGAGTGTCTTTTTGGTTCTTAGTGATTTCCTCGAGTTTGAAATAGCTCTTGTTTAATGTCTCTGTGTATGTGCCTCTCTCCTCTCATTCTGTGTTACTCAATTTTCCCCACCTTTGCCTCCCTCTATTCTGCCCCCACTTCCTCTAGGCCTTCACCACATTATTGTCTGTGTCCATGGACTATGCATATATGCATATGTATTCTTTGGTTGATCTCTTCCCATACTTTTTTTGTGAAATATATTTTTATTGATTTTAGAGAGAGGAAGGGAGGATAGAGAGATAGAAACATCAATGAGAGAGAAACATCTATCAGTTGCCTCCTGCATGACCCCTACTGAGGATCAACTGGGCATTGCCCTGACTGGGAATTGAACCTGGTTCATGGACCTATGCTCAACCACTGAGCAACACTGGTTGGGCATCTTTCCATACTTTTAAACGACCTTTTATCATGCCGAAGTATAGATAAACTATTTCTCCACTGATGAAAATTCAGTTCCTTCAATTTTTTAATTTGTGACTTAAAAAAAAGGCCTCAATAACTAGTCCCTTGTATACACACTAGAGGCCCAATGCACGAAAATTCAAGCAAGAGTAGGCCTTCCCCCCCCAGGTGCCAGCACCGGCTTCCCTCCGGCACCCGGGACCTGGGCTTCTCTCCTCTGGCTGCCAGCAGACACCCAGGACCCAGGCTGCTTCCCTCCATCCCCGGCTTCATCAGGAAGGATGTTCGGTCTAATTAGTATATTACCCTTTTATTATTATAGATATCCTTTTACAAATATGAACATTTCTTTGTAACATAGATCTATTAACTAGTGCTTCCAGCTTAAGGGATATATGCATTTTCAATGTTGAAGTGAGAAATGCCTTTCTAAGATGGTCCTGATTAAATAAATATTAACATTTTCTAGATGAAAAAATACCACAAGGCATTATAAAGGAAGTAGGCCTCTCTTTCTATTTGAAAGAGTTTTATCAGAAATGAGTATTAGATTTTATTAGGTTTTTTTCCCCACTCATCATCTGGGGATCTTTTCCCCCCTTTACCATTATTATAATAAATTATATTAAATTTATCCTATTTGTTGGTAATAGATTGTTGCTGGATATTACTTGCCAATATGTTATTTAGAATGTTTGTACAAATATTCATTAAAAATTGAGGTTGCCCTAGCTGGTTTTGCTCAGTGGATAGAGTGTCAGCCTGTGGATTGAAGGGTACTGGATTCGATTCTAGTCAAGGGCACATACCTCAGTTCCAGGCTTGATCCCCAGCCCTGGTCAGGGCGAGTGCGGGAGGCAACCAATCAATGTGTCTCTTTCCCATTGATATTTCTCTGTCTTGCCCCCTCCCTTTGGCGCTCTTTAAAAATCAATTGAAAAATATCCTAGGGTAAGAATTAACAACAACAACAAAATTGAGTCTTTAGTGTTCCTTTTTATATTCCCTTCATCAGAATCTAGTATCATTGCTATATTGACACTCTTTGTAAAAATAATTCAGATCTTGTGTTTTAGAAAAGTTTAAATAAGGCTGGAGTTGTCCATTGCATAGTGCATTTCACCCATTTAGCAGTTTTTTTTGTTTGTTTTTTTATGCTTTGTGGGAAGAATTGCACTCTAAAAACATTTTCCATTTCCTCTTAGGTAATTTTTATCACTAAATATTTCTACTTTTTCTGGGGATTGGTCTTGGTTTCTTGTAAAACCAACTATTTCTTCCAGTTTTCAAATTTATTTGCACAAAGAATTTTCTAAATCTTAACAATATTTCCCTATTCTTTCCCCATGTTATCTTTTAATTTTATATGTATAATATCTTCCTTTTCTTCTTGATTAGATTGACTTCAGTCATACATATTTATTTCTGTTTTATCTTCATTAATTTCTCCTTTTGGCCATTTTGTATTCTTATCAAACTTCAGAAACTTAATGCTTTATTAATGTGTTTGTCAATCTTTTCTTCACCACTAACTTATTAACTATCTGAATTTTCCCTTGAACACTATATACTTAGTGACTTCCTTTTGTTATTTTAAAGATATTGTGAAATTTTGTCCTTAATTTAATAAAACTCAATATTGTTTAAATCAGAATTTTTATGTTTATAAGTGGTAAAACTTTGGGTATTTTATTAATTTCTGGTTTTATTCATTAAGAGACAGAATATATTTGAATGTAATCTATACAACTTCTGCTAATTTAGATTATATTGGTTATCTTTTAAAGTTTACTATGTAATATCATTTAAAGTTATTTTATGGGTATGGCTACAGAAGATGTGTGTGTGCGCACACAGACACAAATATGCTTGAAAAAGAGAAAGAGATCTTCCATATTATTCAGTTCCTGAGCTATCCTTAATTATTTTTGTCTTCTTAATCTGCTGAGAGATTTCTCCTGAAGCCTTTAGTTTTCAGTCAACAATATGAATGTGTTTTATTAATATCCCCTTAAAGATCCTTCATTTTCATTTTGTACTTGGCACTGCAAATAATGTAGCTAATGCTCATATAGGTCATCTGGTAATTATATATTCAGCTCTAATAGGCACTACCAAACTATTTTCAACATGGTTGGACCAATTTACAGTTTACCCTGCTATATATGAGAATTCTAATTGCTGATTCTCACCAACTCTTTAAATTTTGCCTTTTAAAATTTATTTGCATTTCTCTGATATCTAAGAAAGTTGCGCATCTTTTCATGTTTATTAGCAGCATGAATATCCTCTTTGATAAAGTATCAAATGGGCACAAAATTATTGTACCCATTTGTCTATTGGGTTATTTTTCTTCTGCCTTTATTTATTTATTTACTTACTTATTTGTATTTTTTAATCCTCACCTGAGGATATTTTTCCATTGATTTTTAGAGAGTGTGGAAAAAAGAGGGACAGACAGAGAGAAATATTGATGTGAGACAAACACATCGATTGGTTGCCTCTGGGGCCAGGAAGAAGCCTGCAACCAAGGTATGTGTCCTTGACCAGAATCTTCAGTCCACAGGCCGAGACTCTATCCACTGAGCCAAATTGGCTAGGGCTGCCTCTTATTATTTAGATAACTTTTTCATTCGGTACAGTCAAAAATAATTTTTTATTTTACTTTTACAATTTTCCTGTTAATAATATAAACTTCAAACACCTTAACTTCATTTTTCTCTTTGCATTGTTGTGATATTTTTATTCTATATATTTTAAACCCCACAAAACATTACCATTACTATCACTGTTCTATACATCAATAGTCAATCAATATTCAGTTCTCTTACATGCCTATTAATTATTTTGATTGTTCTTTATTCGTTTATTCATTCTTTTAGTTTTCCTCTGTGATTATTTTCTTTCTCCAAGAAGCACTCCCTATAATGTAGGTCTTATAGAAACAAATTCTCCTGCTTTTTTTCCCCTAAGAATAACTTTGTTTATCTTCATTTTTAAAAGATATTTTTGCTGGGTATATAAATAACAGCTGGAAGTTATTTTCTTCCAGTACTTTAAGAGAATGACATTTATTGTGTTCTGGCTCATATAATTTCTTTTGCAAAGTCAGTGGGAAGTGTTAATGTTGCTTCTTCTTCCTTGCTCCGAGATGTTTTTCTGAGAAGAGCCAATTCTTTCTCAGGAACTCATAGCCTTATGAGCCTTAATGCTTTGCTACTCTTAGAATCCCACTCCTATCAAAACATCTTCTGGAAAAGGGAACTCGTCCTCAAAAGAAAATGTCATATGAGTTGAGAATGTAATTTTTTCCATATCATGGTACATGTTTTATCCCTTTTGAAATTAACATTTTTTCACTCTCTCTTTGCACATTTGAGGGGTTCTTCTTTTGAACACTATTTTATTGCTTAAAGTCTTACATAAGCCTCATTTTTTCCCTGATTGACCCTCCACCCCAACCACTCCCACCCTCCAGGACAAGCCCCCACCGCCCCAGTGTCTGTCTCCATTGGTTATGCTAATAGGCATGCATACATGTCCTTTGGTTGATTTCTTACCACCCCTTGCCTCCACCTTCTCTCTGAGGTTGGACAGGCTGTTCATTGTTTCTTTGTCTCTGGATCTATTTTTGTTCATCAGTATGTGTTTATTATATCCCACATATGAGTGAGATCATGTGATATTTACCTTACTCTGACTGGCTTATTTCATTTAGCATAATGCTCTCCAGGTCCATCCATGCTGCTGCAAAAGGTAAGAGTTCCTTCTTTTTTATAGTAGTGCAGTATTCCTTTATGTAGATGTACCGCAGTTTTTTAATCCACTCATCTGCTGATAGGCACTTAGGCTGTTTCCAAATATTAGCTATTGTAAATTGTGCTGCTATGAACATAGGGGTGCATATATCCTTTCTGATTGGTGTTTCTGGTTTCTTGAGATATATTCCCAGAAGTGGGATTACTGGATCGAATGGGAGTTCCATTTTTAATTTTTTGAGGAGACTTCATACTGTTTTCCACAGTGGCTGCACCAGTCTGCATTCCCATCAGCAGTGCACCATTATTCCTTTTTCTCCACATCCTCCCCAGCACTTGGCATTTGTTGATTTGTTGATGATAGCCATTCTGACAGGTGTGAGATGGTAGCTCATTGTTGTTTTGATTTGCATCTCTTGGATGATTAGTGACTTTGAGAGTACTTTCATATGTCTCTCGGCCTTCTGTATGTTCTCTTTCAAAAAGTGTCTATTTATCCTTTGACCATTTTTCAATTGGATTGGTTATCTTCCTTTTGTTAAGTTGAATGAGTTGCCTGTAAATTCTGGAGATTAAACCCTTATCTGAGATAGCATTGGCAAACATGCTCTCCCATGCAGTGGGCTTTCTTGTTGTTTTGTTGATTTTTTCCTTTTGCTGTGCAGAAGCTTTTTATTTTGATGTACTAATAGTCCCATTTGTTTATTTTCTCCAAGTTTCCATTGTCCTAGCAGCTATATCAGTAAAGATATTGTTACAACATGTGTCTGATATTTTGCTGCCTATGGAGTCTTCTAAGATTTTTATGGTTTCCCATCTTATGTTTAAGCCCTTTCAACATTTTGAGTTTATTTTTGTGTGTGGTGTAATTTCGTGATCTAGTTTCATTTTTTTTTTGCATGTATCTGACCAATTTTCCCAGCACCATTTATTAAAGAGACTGTCTTGACTCCATTGTATGCTCTTGCCTCCTTTGTAAAATATTATTTGAGCATAATGGCTTGGGTCAATTTTTGGGTTCTCTGTTCTGTTCCATTGGTTTATATGTCTGTTCTTGTGCCAGTACCAAGCAGTTTTGAGAACAGTGGCTTTGTAATATAGCTTCATATCTGGTATTGTGATCCCTCCAACTTCGTTGTTCTTTCTCAGGATTATTGTGGCTATTCGGGGTCTTTTATTTTTATTCCATATGAATTTTTGGAGAGTTTGTTCTAGATCTGTGAAATATGCTATTGGTATTTTAATGGGGATTGCATTGAATCTATAAATTGCTTTGGGTAGTATGGATATTTTAATGATGTTGATTCTACCAATCCATGAACACGGTATGTTCTTCCATTTGTTTATGTCTTCCTTTATCTCTTTATTCAATGTCCTGTAGTTTTCCAAGTACAGTTCTTTTACATTCTTAGTTAAGTTTATTCCTAGGTATCTTAATTTTTTTGGTGCAATGGTAAATGGGATTTTTTTTTTTTTTAGTTTCTCTTTCTGTGAGTTCATTATTGGTATAGAAAAAAGCCATAGATTTTGGTGTGTTAATTTTGTATCTTGCTACATTGCCAAATTCATTCATTAAGTCTAGCAGTTTTTTGATGGAGTCTTTCAGGTTTTCTATGTACAATATCATGTCATCAGTGAATAAGGACAGTTTTACTTTTTCTTTTTTCAATGTGGATGCCTTTTATTTCTTCTTGTCTGATAGCAATGGCTAATACTTCCAGTACTATTTTGAACAGGAGTGGTGAAAATGGGCATCCCTGTCTTATTCCTGTTCTTAGGGGAAATGATTTTAGTTTTTGCCCACTGAGTATGATGTTGACTGTAGGTTTGTCATATAAGGCTTTTATTATGTTGAGGTATGGTCCTTCTATTCCCACTCTGCTGAGAGATTTTATCAAGAAAAGGTGTTGGGTTTTGTCAAATGCATTTTCTGCAAGAATTGATATGATTATGTGATTTTTGTCTCTCAATTCGTTCATGTGATATGTCACATTTATTGATTTGTGGATATTGTACCATCCTTGCATCCCTGGAATAAATACCACTTGGTCATGGTGTATGATCTTTCTAATGTAATGCTAGAATTTTGTTGAGGATTTTAGCATCTATGTTCATCAGGGATATTGGCCTGTAGTTTTCTTTCTTTTTGGTGTCTTTATCTGGTTTTGGAATTAGGGTAATGCTGACTTTATAGGAAGGCTTGGAAGTGTGCCTTCCTCTTTAATTTTTTGGAATATTCTGAGGAAGATAGGTTTTAGTTCTTCCTTGAATGTTTGGTAGAACTCCCCTGTAAAGCTGTCCAGACCAGGGCTTTTGTTTGATGGAAGATTTTTAATTACCACTTCAATTTCATTGGTAGTTATCAGCCTATTCAGGTTTTTTTATTCTTCCTGATTGAATTTTGGAAGCTTGTATTTTTCTAAGAATATGTCCATTTTTCTAGGTTGTCCAGTTTGTTGGAGTAGAGTTCTTCATAGTATTTTTTTTTTTACAATCCTTTGTATTTCTGTGGGGTCTGTTGCTACTTCACCTCTTTTATTTCTGATTTTGTTTATTTGGTTCCTTTCTCTGTTTTTTGTTGAGCCTGGCTAGAGGTTCATCAGTCTTGTTTATCCTTTCAAAGAACCAGCTCTTAGTTTTATTGATCTTTTGTATTTTTTTTCTCCGTGTCATTTATTTCCACTCTAATTTTTATTATTTCCTTCCTTCTGCTCACTCTGGGCTTTTCTTGTTTCTCTCTATCTAACTGTTTAAGTTGTAGGGTTAGATAATTTATTACAATTTTTCCTTGTTTTTTTGAGGTAGGTGTGTAGAGCTATAAACTTCCCTCTCAGGATTGCTTTCACTGTGTTCCATAGATTTTGGATTGTTGTGTTTTCATGTCCTTTGTTACTAGGATGATTTTTATTTCTTCTTTGATCTCTTTGGCAACCCAGTCATTGTTTAATAGCATGTAATTTATCCTCCAAGTGTTTGATTTTTAATCATTGTTTTTATTGTAGTTGATTTCTAATTTTATGCCATTGTGATCTGAGATGATTGATATTTATTTCTTCTTGAATTTGAAGAGACTTTGCCTGTGTCCCAATATGTGGTCTATCTTTGAAAATGTCCGTGTGCATTTGAGAAGAATGCATATTCTGTAGCTTTGGGATGAAATGTTCTGAAGATGTTAATTAATTCCTTCTGATCTAGTGAGTCATTTAGGATTAATGTTTCTTTGTTGATTTTTTGTTTAGAGGATTTATCCAGTGGTGCCAATGGGGTATTAAAGTCCCCTACTACGACTGTATTGCTGTCAATTTCTCTTTGATATCTTCCAGAAGCTTTTTTATGTTTTTGGGTGCTCTTTTATTGGGTGCAAATATGTTTACCAGAGTTATAGCCTCTTATTGAATTGCTCCCTTTAGTATTATGAAGTGGCTTTCCTTAACTCTTGTTATGGCCTTGACTTTGAGGTCTATTTTGTCAGATATAAGTACCACTACCCCAGCTTCTTTTTTTCATTTCCATTCACCTGAAAAAAATTTTCCATCCCTTCACCAACAGTGTGTGAGTCCTTTGTTCTCAGGTGGGTCTCTTCTAGACAGCAGATATATGGGTCATGTTTTCTTATCCATTCAGATACCCTATGTCTTTTGATTGGAGCATTTAATCCATTTACATTTATGGTTATTACTGATGTTTGTCACCATTTTTATTCTTTATGCCTATGTTCCTTCTTCCCTTCCTATTTTTTCTTTTTACAGCAGTTCCTTTAGCATTTTGTGCATTGGTGGTTTGGTGGTAATAAAGCCCTTAGCCCTTTTTTGTCTGTGAAGCTCCTTATTTCACCTTCAATTTTTAATGATAGCCTTGCTGGGTATAGTATCCTTGGATTCAGTCCCTTGCTTTGCATCACTTTGTATATTACATTCCACTCCCTCTTGCCTGATGTGTTTCTGTTGAGAAATCAGTTGATAGTCTATTCGGTGATCCCTTATAGGTAAATTTCTGTCTCTCTCTTGTAGCCCTTTGTCATTGGTGTTTGCCAATTTAATTATGATGTGTCTTGGTGTTGGTCTTTTGGGGTTCATCTTGTTTGGGACTCTGTGTGCTTCTTGAACTTGTGTGAGTTTTTTCTTCCCAATATCAGGGAATTTTCTGTCATTATTTCTTTAAACAGGTTTTCTATTCCTTGCTCAGTTTCCTCTCTTTCTGGCAACCCTATTATGCAGATGCTGTTTAATTTCATGTTGTCCCAAAGCTCCCTTAGGCTCTTTTCCTGCTTTTTAAAAATTTTTACCCAGTTGCTGCTCTGCTTGGGTGTTTTTCCTACCTTGTCTTCTAGCCCGCTGATGCAGTCCTCAGTTTCTTCTAGTCTACTGTTAATACTTTCCATTGCATTATTTATTGCACCTATGTCATTCCTCATTTGTTATTGGTTCTTCATTTCCTCTTTATTCTTACACATGTTGTTGAATTTGTCTTCCATCCTTTTCAGTGTCCTTGTGACCATTGCTCTAAATTCTTTCTCTGACAAGTTGTTTGCCTCCATTTCATTTACTTCCTTTTCTGGTGATTCTTCTTTTTGCTTTGTATGGGGGCTGTTTCTTTGTCTCCCCATTTTTTTCTCCTCTCAGGGTGCCTGGTTATGTGGCTCACTCTCTACCATGTTGACCAAAGGCACACAATACAAATCAACAAGACATGATACAGAGGAAACAAAACATGAATGTATTCATGATACTGATAACTAGAGAAAAGAGAATTAGTAGAGAGAAGAGAGGAAAAAAAGATACTGAGAAAAGGAAAAAAGGTAAGAGAGAAAGGAAAAAGAAGAAAAAAGAAGGGGAAAAAAGTATACGTACATGGGGAGAAAACTCCACAAAACAAATAAACAAAAAAATGCATACAATAAACACCCAGAAAAAAAGGGGGGGAACTGAATCTGAAGAGGCAGAGCATTATCCAGGTGTACTCTCTCCTTTCTGGCCATGGATTGTCTCACCAGCTGTGTTTAATTTGCTGATTCCTGGTGGATGTTTTTCAATATAGTTGTTTCTTCTATCTGCTCTGTGAGAAGGCACAGGACATGACCACCTATTTGGCCACTATTTTGTTTCCCCTGGACAAACTTCTTAGGAAACTACGGCCAAGGAGGCTAGAGTCTTGGTGTTTGTGGGTTTGCAGCCGAGGCAGTAGGTCCCTGGCCAGTGTAGCTGTAGGGTCATGGGTGGTATCCGAGGACATCCCACGTTGAGGTGAGGCTGGGCTCCCAGTCACAGCAGCTCTCCCCTTCAAGATGGTGCGGCCTCTGCAGCAGAGCCAGCTGCCCCAGGAGAGATTGCAGCAATAGCAGAGGCTGCCCAGGTAGAGGAGCCTGGTCTGCCAGTCCCCAAAAGTCCTGCGGAATATAACTTTCACACACACACACACACACACACACACACACACACACGCCCCACACGTCCATGCACTCCCCTTTCACTCCCTCACTCACTCACACTCTCTCCCTCACTGCTGTCCTGCTGGCCACCATATTGAAGCTCTTCAATTAGATTTTATTGCTCTTGTGTAATACTTTTCCATCACTTGGGGTGAGGGGAGATATGCAGAAATGTGTACTAAATATTGGAATATTGTTTATTCTTGCCATTTGCTTAAGGAAGTTTTATAGGTTTTCTTCTTTAGATAATTTCATGAAACTATAATTTAAAAAAGTTATAGAGCATCTCCAGAAAATTCCTTTACTCTGTCACTTTATCTGAATAGTTAGTCATATGAATCAACTATATCTCCAGTAAGCACTAAAGACTTCAGACCTTAGAACCTTTAAATGTAGTGAAAAGTGTTAGCTAGGTCTAATTGAAACAAAATTGCAGAATTAACTGTATACAGTTATTATTTGGGCTATTTTAAAATTTTATTGAGATATTTAGATTCAACAAAATTCACTGATTTGCATGCACAGTTTAGTGAATTTTGATAATGTATGTAGGTATGTAACCATCATCCAAATCAAGACATAAAATAGATCCCTCACCCTAAATCGTTTCCTCTGCCCCTTTGTAGTCAACCTTATTCCCTGACACCCATCCCCAGGCATCCACCGATATGCCTTCTATCACTATAGTTCAGCTTATTCTAGAATTTCATATAAGTGTAATCATGTAGTATATAGTTATATTGTGTTTGTTATTAATTTATCATAATGATTTTTATAACTTTATTGTGGCATGTTTTATAAATGATAAAATTCACCCTTTAAATGTACAATTCAATAAATTTTAATGTTTACCAAGTTGAGCAACCATCACCATAAATCAGTTGTAGTATATTTTCATCACCCCAGTAAGATTCTTCATGCCTATTTATTATTCATCCCATTCCATTCTTTACCCCAAGCAACCACTAATCTACTTTCTGTCCCTATAGATGTGTCTTTTGTGGACATTTTATATATCGAATCGTACAATATGTGGTTTCTTGTGTCTAGCTCCTTTCACTTAGCATACTCTTTTTCAGATTCATCATGTTGCTGAGCATATTAATATTTTGCTCCTTTTATCACTGATGTTTTTACTAATTTTATTAAAATGTATAGTATTACTTAATTCACTTATTTGTTCATCTTTTGATAGACATTTGAGTTGTTTCCAAGTTTGGGGTCATTATGAATAATACTCTCATAAACACTTTCAATCTTGTGTCTGAAATATGTTTTCATTTCTCTTGGGTAAATATCTAGGAGTGAGATTACTGGGCCATATGGTAAGTATATGTATAACTTTATAATACACTGTTCTACTGATTTCAAAACTGGCTGTACAGTTTTGCATTCCTCAAGCAATATGTAAGAGCTCTATTGCCCCATAGCTTTATCAACACTTAGTTGTTTGTTTCAATATTCATATTGTCAGTCTTTTAAATTTTAGCCATTTCAGTAGATGTGCAATGATATCTATATAGCTATTAATATATGCTTATAACAATGCAATATCAGTCAAAACCCTAGATGACTTTTTAAAGGAATTTAATAAACTGATTATAAAATATATGTTAAAAGGCAAAAATATTTAGAAAAGCCAAAACAATCTTGAAAATAAAGGAAAAAGTTGAAGGACTTACAGTACCTAATTTCAAGTCTTTCTATACAGATTTATGGCAAGATGGTATGGAATTAGTATAAAGATAGATAAAGATCAATGATGTAGTACAGTCAAGAAATAAATCCATACTTATATGATCATTTATTTTTACCATTAAAGATATTTGAAATTTCATTCATTCAGCAAATACTTATTGGGCATCTCCTATATGCCAGACACTGTAATAGGCACTGGGGATATAAGCATTCAAACATCTCTGTCGTCATGTAGCTTATATTCTGGTTAGGCAAGAAGATGATAGATAGGTAGGTAGGTAGGTAGGTAGGTAGGTAGATAGATAGATTAATAATATGTTAGATAATTATAAGTTCTTTGGGGAAAATAAAGCAGGAAAGGACACAGCAGTTATAGGGATCTGTTTTAAATGTTGTAGCCAGGGTAACAAGCCACCTACATAACATTCCAGGGAGAGGAAACAGCAAGATTCCCTGAGGCAGGCCTTGAAGGAGAGAGTATGGTGAGAATGAGCAAGGTACAGAGTCAGGGCCTTAGCTAAAAAAAAAAAAAGAGAGATTGTAAGAACAGTAAGGAATTTAGCTTTGATTGCCTGGGACAGGAAGCCACTGAAGGGTTTTGAGTAAAGAGGTGACATCATATGATTAAAGGTTTTCAAAGAGTTACTATGGCTGATATAGTGAGAATGGAATTTCAAGACAGAAGAAGAGAGGGCAAGGGGGGAGAAGTGTAGCTAAATGTTAGAAAAAAGAATATAACAAAAGATACAGATAAGTAGGAGCTAAAGAGAGAGGAGGTAACTGATCAGAGTACTAAAAAGAGAGACAGGAGGAATCCAAGATGGTGGCGTAGGTAAACACCTAAACTGCTGCCTCACACAACAATTTCAAAACTGCAACTAAAAGACAAAACATCTATCACCCAGAACCACAGGAAAGCTGGCTGAGTGGAAGTTCTACAACTAGAAGGAAAGAGAAAAGAGCATTGAGACGTGCACAAGCGCTGGAAAGCTGAGGTACGGAGGCACAGCATCTGGGCTGGCGGCAGGCGTTGCTTTTTTCAACCCAAAGGGGAGACAAGCCCCCGATTACTCTGAAATACAGTTTCTGGGGAGACGCGGGGGACCCAAACTCCTACGGGGAGAAGCTGGATTGTCTGCCACCAGGTTGGAAAGTGATGGGGCCCTGCTTGCAGAGCTGCACGCAAGAATAATTGTTTACTGCGCTGGGGCACGGGACTCAGTCGGAGACAGAGCCGGCTAACTAGCAGCCATCACTGTTTGCCATGCCCTAGCCTAGTGACGCCCTGAGACCCCTCCCCACACAACCTACAAACCCACCCAAGCTCCAAGCAGCAGTTTTAGCATAAGAAAGGCCTGCCCTATCGCAGCTTAACCTAGCAAACTTGCAGCCCGGATCAGACAGCTCCAAAACCTCCAAACCCCAAGCAAAGAGGAGAAAACTGTAGCTCTCGCTGTAGCTCCTGCTGGGTGGACTCAGACAATAGCTGACCTGCACCCCATTGCAGATCCAGAAGCCAGTATACCTAGTGGTCAGTGTGAGAAACCAGATTTCAACTCCTCACATCCATAAGTGACACATTCAAGAGGCAGACTCAGCGAGCACCAAAGCCACACTGAAACAAGTCCTGCACCATAAGCGTGTCTCCAGCACAGCAGTTCTTATAGACACAGCGAGTCCTCACAGCTGATTGGCCTGGAGGTCAATTCCTCCCAGCGTACCAACAGCAATTAAGGCTTAACTACACCAAGACTTTGCACTCAGCCCACAAAGGGGTGTACCAAGAGCGTCCACATCAGGTGATTGGGGAGGCTGAGCTACTGCCCCCTATAGGTCACCTACCACACAAAGCCACTCCCTCAACACAGGGAAGCAGCCAAAATGCAGAAACAAAGAAACATGTCACGAATGAAAGAAATGGAGGAAAGCAAACTACTGGACGACATAGAGTTCAGAACCACATTTATAAGGTTACTCAAGAATCTTCTAACAACCGCCAAGAAACTTGATGACACTTCTGAGGAGCTTAGTGAGACCTTTAAGGACCTTAATGAGAATGCCAAAAAAATGGAAAAGGACCAGTCAGAAATGAAGCATACACTGTCTAAAATAAAGAATATACAGAAACTCAACTGTAGATCAACATACCCCAAGAATCAAACCAAAGATCTGAAATATGAGGAAACAAAAAACACCCAACCAGAAAAACAAAAAGAAAAAAGAATCCAAAAATATGAAGATAGTGTAAGGAGCCTCTGGGACAACTTCAAGCGTACCAACATCCGAATTTTTGGGGTGGCAGAAGAAGAGAGAGAGCAAAATACTGAAAACCTATTAGAAGAAATAATGACAGAAAACTTTCCCTACCTGGTTAAAGAAATAGACTTACAAGTCCAGGAAGCACACAGAACCCCAAACAAAAGGAATCCAAAGAGGACCACACCAAGACACATCATAATTAAAATGCCAACGGCAAAAGACAAAGAGAGAATCTTGAAAGCAGCAAGAGAAAAACGGTTAGTTACCTACAAGGGAGTACCCATACAACTGTCAGCTGATTTCTCAGCAGAAACTATGCAGGCCAGAATGGAGTGGCAAGAAATATGCAAAGTGATGAATAGCAAGAACCTACAACCAAGATTACTCTACCCAGCAAAGCTATCATTCAGTGTTGAAGGTCAGATAAAGAGCTTCACAGACAAGAAAAAGCTAAAGGAGTTCATCGCCCATGAAACCAGGATTACATGAAATGCTGAAGGGTATTCTTTAAGAAGAGGAAGAAGAAGAAAAAGGTAAAGATAAAAATTATGAACAACAAAATGACATCAAATACATACCTACCAACAAGTGAATCTAAAAATCAAGTGAATAAAAATCTGAAGAACAGAATGGACTGGTGAATATAATAGAATCAGGGACATAGAAAGGGAGTAGACTGACAATTCTCAGGGGGAAGCGGGTGTGAGGGGTGTGGGAAGAGATTGGACAAAAATCTTACTCCTATGGATGAAGACAGTGGCAGGGGGTAAGGGCATGGGGTAGGATGGGGTGGGGAATCAGGTGGAGGGGAGCTATAGGGGGAAAACAAAAAGAGGAACACCTGTAATCTGAACAATAAAGATTTATTTAAAAAAAAGAGAGAGAGACAGAAAAAACTAAAAAGAGCATGAGAGGACTGATTTTCAAAAAGCAGAGCGAGATGGTGTCAAATGCTTCAGAGAGGACAAGAGGTATGAGACTGGGAAAAGACCACTGAATTTTAAGCATAAAGGGTTATTTGGTGAATTTCTCGGTATCATGGTGGGACCATAGTGGCTTTAGAACAAATGGGGCAGTGGTAAAATTCACTTTCTTTAGACATTTTCCAGTGGAAAGAAGGAAAATAGCACAAACTAGAAGGAAGTAGAAGACGAAGGTTGATTTCAGGATATGCTAGACCAGTGGTCGGCAAACCATGGCTCATGAGCCACATGCAGCTCTTTGGCCCCTTGAGTGTGGCTCTTCCACAAAATACCACGGCCTGGGCGAGTCTATTTTGAAGCAGTGGCATTAGAAGAAGTTTAAGTTTAAAAAATTTGGCTATCAAAAGAAATTTCAATCGTTGTACTGTTGATATTTGGCTCTGTTGACTAAGGAATTTGCTGACCACTGTGCTAGACCATAAGATTCTATAGGCTGAGGAGAAAAATCCAGGGCCTGGGAATAACAGGATGACAGAGAAAGCAGAAGATTGGAAGAGTGTTGGAGAGGGTAGAGAGTGGAGGAATAGCTAGGGACCAATTTCCTAGAATCTCCTAGCCAACTCCAGAAATTGTCTTGAAGGTGCTGTTTCTTTTGATATATATATATATATATATATATATATATATATATATATATATATATATATATTTTTTTTTTTTTTGCAGTGTTTGATTTGTTCTCCTAAAGTACTATATTACAAATACACCAACCCCACTCAGATTTCTCCCAGCTCACATAACAACGTACCTCAACTAGGTTGTCCCCATCTGCTTTATGTTAACTATAATCTCTTGTTCTGCTGGGGAATCTAAATCGGATGCAAAAATTCCAGGAAGACACAAGTCAGTCTTGTAGACGGCATCTGTAAGATGCTGCCTGGCTGAGATTTGCTCTGTACCAGGCGCTCTAATTTAATGATGTGAATGGCCTTAGCTTGGCGCTGTTTGAACATTTCATCTGTGAAGCTATTGAAGGTGCTGTTGTGCTCCCCAATACACAACATCTGGGCCTTGCCATATAGGGCAGCCTGGTTCTAAGTAGGAGGTAGGCAGGAACAGCTAAGCAAGACTTGGGAATTTCACCCCCCACATACACATCCTTCTTTAATTTTTCTTTAAAAGGCTCACACCCAGGTTCATTTTCACATACAAAGAGGTCCTTTGTATTTCATTATGACCAAGTCACAAAAGTAAATGTTTTCCTTTAAAAGGAAAGTGGGTTGGATGATGGTCACTTGGGTGGAATGTGAATAAAGATTTTCCTCCCAGGAAGCAGAACGCCAAAGGAAAATGGAATTATACTGAACTCCCAATTTGGCAACAATACTTTTAATTATTATGTTTGTTATTTTGTTTTTCCTTTCTGATCTATAAGGAATTTTGAAAATATTTTAAGTTTAACTATGCTGGGTAAAAAGAATTCTTGTCTCCGAAGCAAGTTACACTGCTGAATAGAAGCAAAGTATTTTCCATTTTCCTTTATTTCAAAAGTGGATGCTCAACTAACATTTTCAAATATTTTGTTGTTGTTGTTAATACTCACCCAAGGATTTCCATTGATTTTGTTTTGTTTTTTAGAGTGAGAGGCAAGGAGTGGGAGACATAGAGAGAGAGAAACATCAATGTGAGAGAGAGACAACACTCCCATATGAGCCCCAAGCAGAATCAGGGGTCCAGGCTGCAACCAACGTACGTGTCCCTGACTGGAATCAAACCTGAGACCCTTTAGTCTGAGGGCCAATGCTCTATCCACTGAGCCAAACCAGCGAGGGCTCAAATATGTTTTAATATCACTATAATATATGGAATTCATTTTCTACATGGGAACGAAAAGCAAGTCACCTAACCAGATATAGCTCAATAGGACCACTGTAGATCACTTCGTATAACTAACCAGACACGCACTTTGGTTTCCTATCCACCACTACACTTTTTGTTTTACCACATGAAGCATTAACACCCTTTTGCAAATTGTGAAGCAGGTAAATATTTAGAGTGAGCTAATGCAACGTGTTTTTTTCTAGATTCTTTAACCCTGTCGACAATAAATTCAAATGTTACCATTTTCCCTGAAGGCTTCATGCTCCTCTTTCAATCTTTTTTTCTTTTTGGGAAAGAATCTTACAGAATATTAACATAATAAGTCTTTCAGTGTTACATGTTATAGGAACTTCTACACTGAAAATGGAAACAACACAGTAAGGCAAGGCAATGAATCTTTAAGCAATTTCAGCTGGCAAACAGCACAAGCTTTCTTTTCTTGAGGAAAGGAGACTTTCTAGTACCTCTGAAAAGATACATCAGCATCTTCCTACTCTGAATAGTCTTAAGTCTGGGAAGATTTATAGACGGGCATTTCCATTGGAAAAGTTATTAATTCAATAAATATTTATTGAACATTTTCTCCTGAGGCCCATATTTTACTTCATGTTCCAACATACAAACATATATACTCCAACTTTGGAAACAATATTTTGATTAAAAAATACTTATCTCACTCTGTGCAGTGCACTCTGATATTTTCATTTCTACTGAATTTTTAAAATGCTCATGATATCTCACAACCCAGATTTTATGACCCAGTTTTAAGAAGCACTGTAGAATGTCTGGCCCCTACACTGGGCACTGATAACATGTGCCTACTTTCAACCTTCACGGTAGTTGGAGTGGGAGATATTTTAGAAGTAAGCAAATAATTATAATTTGTGATATATTCTAAGAAGGTAATCAAGATAGAAGTCTGATAAAAATTAGGAGACCTAATTTAGAAAGAGTGGTCAGAGAAGACCTCTTTGAAGAGGGAAGTAAGCTGAGACCTAAAGGATGAAAAAGAGACAGACATACCAAGGGCAGGGGGAACAGCATTCCAGGGAGAGGCGACCACATTCCATGAGGCTGGAAGGAACCTTTTGAAGAACTGGCAGGAGGCCAATGTGTCTCCCTGTAGTGAGAGAGGAGAGGGTATTAGAAATGAGGTTGGGAACAGAAGCAGGGGTGTAGCATGCAAGGATTTGTCGGCAATAATAAAGAGTTTGGACTTAATTCTAAATGTAGTGGGTAGCCTCTGTCAGATTTTTGAATTGTGTTAAATTAGGTTATGCAGCTAAAGTTACTGTAAGTCATTCTGTATTTTGACCTCCATTGTTGAAGAGTCCATACTGCATTTTCAGAAACTTGCCAAGTTTCAGAAGAACTGACTGGCTCTCCAGTGATTTTGAAGGCAGCATGTTCAAGATGAGCTCATGTAATTAATAATAAGCAAAATAAATACCTTTGGGAATGGAAAAGGCAAAATATATATTGTCCCCACTCAAAATCAAGTGCATTTAAGATATTCCCACTCTAAGGCACAGTTGTTTTTAATAGCTGCATAAAATTGTTCATATTGAATCTTTACAATGTGGCACACAGTTTGGTACTCACAAATTTCCATCTCTGTAACGTGTATATGGAAGCTGTGCCTAAAAAAAAAATAGGTGAAAGATTACATTTGCCAGTTCTCTTGGTATTCCCATTTTATGGCTTTTGTGGGAATGCAGTTCAAGCTTGCCTGCTATTTTATTTAATATGCCTCCTTGTAAATTCCAGCTGTTGACCGTGTAATTAATCCCTGTATGGAAAAAATATTGGCATTTGTTCCTGCAATACCTGAGCTTCATCCCAACAGAATTGTATTCATCATAACCCTTTCCATTACTTTATAGTTGTTCCTCAGAAACATTTTACATTTCACACAATTAATATACACCAGGACCCTGCTCCCAACTTCTGTATAGTTACTCAACCATGACTTTCATTTATTCTCCTTGGTTTGGTAGTCACTGAAATCTAGAATTTTAAATAACAAGCATCTTCTATGTTACTCCTAGAAAGGTTACTCTTAAGTTGTTAACTTACTGTAGAATGTGGCAACTGTTATAAACATGGTGGTTAGATCCTGATAACTATAACTAATACAAGAGACAGTCTTTGACATTTATCCTTGGCCACAGGATTCTCTTGTTAAGTCCTTTTTAGCTTTTCATGCTTCCCCTTATTCTCTTCTTTCAGTAGATTTATAGAAACTCATTTTCCTTTATTACATCAAAATGAAAATGGCTGAGAATTTAAAGCATCACCCTCACAGGAGTATTTGCCTTTTGATAGGGGCAAAGTTTAAGGTAAAGGGTAAATTCACCTGCTTTTTGTCCAGAAAGTGACTGGACAAAGCTCCATAAAGCCTGCCTGTTCTTGACATGTCGCCCTGTAATTAGTTCTTATACTACACATGTATAAGACCAGCTCTGTTCACTATAGCATGATATCTCAAATAAGAATAACACCTACATTATTGGCATTGATTTGATGGCAAATTAATCCTCAAAGAGTTTCAAAAATTCACATTTAGTTAAGCAAATTGATGAAAGATAATCAGCTTTGCACAAATGTCTGAAAATCAGGGTGTTTTTTTTTTAAAAAAAAAAAAACAAGAAAAAAAGACCAATTTATTTTTAAAAATCCTATTTGAAAATTTACCCTAGGATCTGGAAAATATGTGTACTAATGAAAAACAGCTGGATTCAGGACAAAATTATGAAAGTAAATCACACGTTTGACTGGGTATGTTTTCTTTAGGATAGAGATCAAGAAGATACATTGCCAACCTAAATGTAGATGGATTTTAATATGTTTTTGTAATATATAAAGTTAAAGGCTGCTTTGTAAAAGCTCACATTTATTTATCAAATTAAATCTATTTGTCAAATGGGAAAGAATTTGGAGTGAATATAAATTAAAGAGAAAGTAGAAAACTTTATGAAGTCCACCTGAGTACAAAATTTTAAAAAGAAAAATGTTGATGAAAATTTCTTAAGGATTTTCTAGTTTGTCATTTCCTCTAGGATATTTTAAGGTCCACAGAATGTTTCTGTTAGCCATACACAAACACATAAAAGGAAACAGGTATCAATGTTAGAATAAATTTATTCAACTAATATTATTTGATAATTTACTATATTTAAAGTTTCGGAGGTATAAAAGTAAATTAGATATGGAATGTGCCCTAAAAGAGTCTTTTTGGTAGGGAAAAATATGAATTTGAATGATTTAATAAAATATGATTAATCAATTAAATCCATATACCTATAGAGAATTTCTTATGGATAAAAGAATATTATCCCCATTAAAAGATTTCCTTTTTAGTTTTAGAGAATTATTAGAAATATACATATTAATGTTGATATATGTTAAAAATTATTCTTCCTAACACTGATATAGTAGCTTTGTTCTTGAATTGTGAATTGTTTTATACTTTTCAGATTAGAATGGACTAAAATTTTATAAACATTTTCCTTCAAAATATAAGAATATAAAATTAAACCATTGTAACATATTTTAAACCATAAAAACAAGTTAGTGCAGGTTTAGAAATTAGACATCTGGAGGACAGCTTTAGAACAAAGTCTATCCCAAATGTTATCTCATCTATATAGAAACCCGTCAACATTCTTACCATAGTAAAGGCATGGCCCATGGGGCAGAAGGCCAGCTGAAGCAAGGCTTAGGCAATAGAAGTTTTCAGTTTATCCAACCAAGATGTGTGTTTGTGTGTATGTAAAATTATTGTTAAACATGTCTACTACACATTGTTGCTGCTTCAATAATAGGTTCCTTCTCTTCCTAAATCTCAAGTTAATTACTCCTTCTTATCTTTGCACTCTCTACTTCTGCAAACAAATGGTAGGGAGGAAGTCCATTCTGCAGTCTTACTCTTACCCCCACAAAACTCCTCCTTATTGTAAGGCATTTGGGTTGAGAGTTACTTAAATAAAAGTTTCTTTACTTTTATGTAAATACTAGAGGCCCAGTGCACAAAAATTCGTGTACTTGGGGTGGGGAGATGGGGGGGGGTGTTGGGGGAGGGAAGGGTTCCCTCAGCCCGGCCTGCACCCTCTCACAGTCCGGGAACCCTCAGGGGATGTTTTACTGACCCCCAGAGAGCGGGCCTAAGCCACAGCCTGGCCTCCCTCTGAGGGGGGGGGCAACCAGGCCGATCAGGGGAAAGCACGTGCCACCCCCATCACCCTGCCACTGCTGCCCCACCCTTGGCCCTCGCAGCCACCAGGACTTTGTCTGGAAGGACTTTCAGCTGTCTGGTCTAATTAGCATATTATGCTTTTATTATTATAGATATTATAGACTAGGGGCCCTGTGCACGAATTCATGCACCAGTGGGGTCCCTCAGCCTGGTCTGCGCCCTCTCGCAATCTGGGACCCCTCAGGGGATGTTGGAGTGCCAGTTTTGGCCCGATCCAGTCTGACATCTCCTGAGGGATGTAGTAGTGCCCAAAGCAGCAGGCAGCCAGGGAGGAACCCGAGCCCAGGCCAGGTGCTGCACTGCTCCTGCTCATCCTGGCCCCTCTGAGCCTGCTGCCACTGCCTCTCAGTAAGCTTGCTGAGTGGCGTTCCCACTGTGGGAGTGCACTGACCAACAGGGGGCAGCTCCTGCATTGAGCATCTGCCCCCTGATGGTCAGTGCGTGTCATAGCAAACAGTCAAACGGTCAACTGGTCGAACGATTGAACAGTCACTTAGGGTTTCAAATATATATAGACTAGAGGCCCAGTGCATGGATTTGTGCACTGGTGGGGTCCATTGGTCTGGCATGCAAGGATCAGTGGACCTCTGCGCCGCCGCAGCCCAGCCTTACCTGCCAGCTTGTCACACTCCAGCCCACTGTCCACCTCAATCCCGCATAGCACAAAGTAGTGCACGAAGTGGCAGTTGGCCAGGGAGGAGTCAGAGCCCAGGCTGGGCACTACACCGCTACCACTCATCCTGGCCCCACTGTGCCTGTCCCTGCCAGCTCGGGTGTGCAGGGGGAGTGTATGCGGGAGAAATTTGCGCCACCACAGCTGAGTTTGCCAGCCATGAGCTGGGCATCTGGAGTCTATCAGCTGAGCGGTGCTTCTGCTGTGGGAGTGCACCGACCATCAGGGGGCAGCTCCTGCATTGAGCATCTGTCCCCTGGTGGTCAGTGTGTGTCATAGCTATCGCTCGTCTCGTCGCTTAGGATTTTATATAGAGAGAGATGGATATTCTATTATTTAAAAAACTAGAAAATTTATTTTTTTACTGAAAATTAACAAATTACTGGTCTCTGGGGTGTCTATCCTACTCTGGACCCTCACCTTCTCATTGGGCCAGTTGAATCTTCTATTGACCCATAAGCATCAGCTCCAGGGCTGATGCTCCTGGGAAATAGACAGAAGAAGGAAAGATGACCTCTAGAACAATATGCTCTGCTCATCTTGTCTACACCAGTCACTGATGCCTTTGCTTGTAAGCAACCTGTCAGGAACAAATAGATATTTCTCTTCATCCAAATTAGAATGCCCTGCCAGGAAAAGAATGGTCCACTGGGTGGTTGAAGCTGAAACCCTTAAAAAAAAGGTGTAACTATAATTATATACATTAAATTGTAAGATGGTTTGTGGTAAAATGCTTTCTGAATAACAGCTAATTCCCAATGGGACTTTTGGAATATAATTTAAAATAGTACCCATGGAAAATGCTTTTCTTTTCCCAACAAAGAGACTGTATTAAGTTGCTTATGATCTGAGTATAGTCAAGTGAGATGTCAGTTGCAGTGTCTTATGGTTTGCTCTTCTCCTTCAAGGTCACAACTATAGCCAAGAACACATCTTTCTCATGAGGCAGACAGAGGGCAATTGCTCGCCTTGTCTCCCAAACTTAACATGCACTTCTCCTGTCTGGGGAGAGAGGGCTGCAAGGGCACTACATTTAACTTTATACTTTTCTTTCTATTTTAATCTGCTGTTCTAAGACCATTGCCACTGTTAATATAAAGTCTTCCAATTTTATATTGATTAGAAGTAGGTTAGGCCTAAAGCACTGATGAAATTTTAATCATCACCTATATGTGTACATACTATCTATTTACATTTAACTTTCTGCTGTCAAGAAAATAGAAAAGTAATGATAAATTTTTTCATTTTCTTAAAAGTAAAGCAGATACACATCCCTTCTGCTTTCTATGCTGTAGAATTTTGATCAAATGAAACCCTAAAAGCCAAAAATTATTGGGGAGAATACTGTCATATTTCATATTCTGTCTTTAATTCCATTGTTTTCTTTATTCTATGTCCACCTCCATAATCCTTGCTGAAACTTTGTGATTCACATTTATTTGTCTAATACTATGTGTAGTGGAACCTACAGCATTCCAACCACATAGCTGCTCTAGTATCTTTTAAGAGATGTTTCCCAATTACCTTTAAAATTTTTTTCCATGAACGATTTAGTTATTGGTCCCCAACATATAATACACAATGAGAAAGACTTAATGAAATTGGTCAAATACAAATAATCAGAATAATAGGTTCACCAGTAGGAAGAGAAATAACAATGTGAGGCATAGGCGTTTAGGCAAGTAAATTTTAAAAGATGGTTGTTCAAAAGATGTGCATCTGCAGTCTTGGTAAGGGACAGTAGGATACTTTTTACTTGGGAATTCTGAAGAACTGCAGGAAAAGCACTAGAAATTCTGGAAAATTGGAGGAATTGTCTAGTTGCCCAGTTGAGAGATAAGGTTGGGGAGTGATAGAAAGGGAACTGAGAAGGAAGTGTCCTCAGGGACTCGGGCTTTCCAATCTTGTGTTTTCATCTGGAATACATTACTCCAAGATCCTTCCACACTAATTCCAGAATCCCCTTCCTGAGCTTTAAACTATTTCTGCTTTATACTAAGAAAACTACTGTAGAGTTTTTGATTAATTTTAAAGAACTATAGTTTTATGTTACTCAGAGAAATAATTTTTTATTGAAGATAGGTAGAAGTCTAGAAAATATCTAAGATACACATACACAGAAATAATGTATGAACATCAAGAGGAAAGTGAACAACTTGATTGGATGGAATGCCAAAATAATGGAGCATATTTTCAGTTCTATTAGTGTCATTCAACAAATTTTATGCAATAAGCCAGAATTTTTAAAATGAAATCTCTAAAATATTATTTCCATGCAATTACTGGTTGCTTTAATTCAGTTTTTAAAAATATGCTCTTAATTCATCTATTTTTCTCCATTTCCACAACCTATCCTGCTTAATTACCATTCTTGCTTTCCTGAAGGACTGTCCCAACTTCCTCACTGGTCTCACCATCCACTGTAATGTCTTCCAATTTTTGTCCACACTTTAACCAGAATGAACTTTTGCAACAAAACAACAACAAAAATATTATCCTGGGCAAAAGAATCCAAGATGGTGGTGTAGGTAAATACCTAAACTGCTGCCTCACACAACAATTTCAAAACTGCAACTAAAAGACAAAACGTCTATCATCCAGAACCACGGGAAAGCTGGCTGAGTGGAAGTTCTACAACTAGAAGGAAAGAGAAAAGAGCACTGAGACGTGCACAAGCACTGAAAAGCTGAGGTACGGAGGCGCGTGATCCGGACTGGCAGCAGGCGTTGCTTTTTTCAACCCAAAGGGGAGACAAGCCCCCGATTACTCTGAAATACAGTTTCTGGGGAGACGCGGGGGACCCAAACTCCTACGGGGAGAAGCTGGATTGTCTGCCACCAGGTTGGAAAGTGAGGGGGCCCTGCTTGCAGAGCTGCATGCAAGAATAATTGTTTACTGTGCTGGGGCACAGGATGCAGTCGGAGACACAGAGCCGGTTAACTAGCAGCCATTGCTGTTTGCCACACCCTAGCCTAGTGACGCCCTGAGACCCCGCCCCACACAACCTACAAACCCACCCAAGCTCCACGCAGCAGCTTTAGCATAAGAAAGGCCTGCCCTATCGCAGCTTAACCTAGCAAACTTGCAGCCCGGATCAGACAGCTCCAAAACCTCCAAACCCCAAGCAAAGAGGAGAAAACTGTAGCTCTCGCTGTAGCTCCTGCTGGGTGGACTCAGACAATAGCTGACCTGCACCCCATTGCAGATCCAGAAGCCAGTATACCTAGTGGTCAGTGTGAGAAACCAGATTTCAACTCCTCACATCCATAAGTGACACATTCAAGAAGCAAACTCAGAGAGCACCAAAGCCCTAACTGAAACAAGTCCTGCACCATAAGCGTGTCTCCAGCACAGCAGTTCTTATAGACACAGCGAGTCCTCACAGCCGATTGGCCCGGAGGTCAATTCCTCCCAGCATACCAACAGCAATTAAGGCTTAACTACACCAAGACTTTGCACTCAGCCCACAAAGGGGTGTACCAAGAGCGTCCACATCAGGTGATTGGGGAGGCTGAGCTACTGCCCCCTATAGGTCACCTACCACACAAAGCCACTCCATCAACACAGGGAAGCAGCCAAAATGCAGAAACAAAGAAACATGTCACGAATGAAAGAAATGGAGGAAAGCAAACTACTGGACGACATAGAGTTCAGAACCACATTTATAAGGTTACTCAAGAATCTTCTAACAACCGCCGAGAAACTTGATGACACTTCTGAGGAGCTTAGTGAGACCTTTAAGGACCTTAATGAGAATGCCAAAAAAATGGAAAAGGACCAGTCAGAAATGAAGCATACACTGTCTAAAATAAAGAATATACAGAAACTCAACTGTAGATGAACGTACCCCAAGAGTCAAACCAAAGATCTGAAATATGAGGAAACAAAAAACACCCAATCAGAAAAGCAAAAAAGAAAAAAGAATCCAAAATTATGAAGATAGTGTAAGGAGCCTCTGGGACAACTTCAAGCGTACCAACATCCGAATTTTTGGGGTGCCAGAAGAAGAGAGAGAGCAAAATACTGAAAATCTATTAGAAGAAATAATGACAGAAAGCTTTCCCTACCTGGTGAAAGAAATAGACTTACAATTCCAGGAAGCGCACAGAACCCCAAACAAAAGGAATCCAAAGAGGACCACACCAAGACACATCATAATTAAAATGCCAACGGCAAAAGACAAAGAGAGAATCTTGAAAGCAGCAAGAGAAAAACGGTTAGTTACCTACAAGGGAGTACCCATACGACTGTCAGCTGATTTCTCAGCAGAAACTATGCAGGCCAGAAGGGAGTGGCAAGAAATATTCAAAGTGATGAACGGCAAGAACCTACAACCAAGATTACTCTACCCAGCAAAGCTATCATTCAGAGTTGAAGGTCAGATAAAGAGCTTCGCAGACAAGAAAAAGCTAAAGGAGTTCATCACCACGAAACCAGGATTACATGAAATGCTGAAGGGTATTCTTTAAGAAGAGGAAGAAGAAGAAAAAGGTAAAGATAAAAATTATGAACAACAAAATGACATCAAATACATACCTACCAACAAGTGAATCTAAAAATCAAGTGAATAAAAATCTGAAGAACAGAATGGACTGGTGAATATAATAGAATCAGGGACATAGAAAGGGGGTGGACTGATGACTCTCAGGGGAAGCAGGTGTGAGGGGTGCGGGAAGAGACTGGACAAAAATCTTACTCCTATGGATGAAGACAGTGGCAGGGGGTAAGGGCATGGGCTAGGGTGGGGTGGGGAATCAGGTGGAGGGGAGCTATAGGGGGAAAACAAAAAGAGGAACACCTGTAATATGAACAATAAAGATTTATTTAAAAAATATTATACTGCTGTCAGTATAGTCTACTAATGTTATAATACAGTGAAATTTCTCTCACAACCTCACATCATCCCATTCTGGCCTCCATTCTTGTGCCTCACCCTCTCCTTCATTATACTGCTGTAACCACTCTGGCCTACTGATTTGCTCTTTCTTCCTCTCTGCTCTGACCTCCCAAACAGTCTGGGAACACTCTTCACCTCTGCCTCTTCTCATCATATTAACTCTTCCTCATTTGTCAGATCTCAATTCAAATATCACTTTGCCTCAGGAAAGCACTTCTTAACCACCTCCCAGACTGCATCAGAAACCCTTGTAGTACCTCATACCATCCTGGTGTGTTTTTTTTCCTTCATACTAATTCCAGTTTGCCCTTATATTTCCATTTGTGTGATTATTCATGTCATCTCTCCTTTTCAATAAATTGTAGATTTCAAAAGGTTAGAGACTCTGTCTTTTCCATAATTTATTTCCCTGCTACATGGCTACACCTACTAGAAGGAAGATTGGAAATATTAGCCTAGTGGTACACACAGGAAGAAGAAGAAATAGGGTAGGAAGTATTTGCTAATCTGCGTGCCAGGTACTTAACCTTTTAAATGTCCAAAGATCTAGGTATACTTTGTACCATGGAATCATTCTGGTATTTCTAGTTAAATCCATTTAGTCATGGTGACATCAAGGAAGTTCCAATGGGAGTTAAATCTGAAATTGATGCTCTAAGGTTTCATCAAGTCTTTAACCTCCAAATTAGTTGACTCACTGAAGCGTCTACCTCCTAGACCAGGTGTAGCAGCTGCTGCAGAGCACTGCCAGAGCTAAGATCCCTCAGTGATCATTTCTCACCAGGCTACACCACTGCCTGCCCACCTGAGGAAAGGCCTCTGCATGGACACAAATAGCAGCAGGGAAGGAGGTAGGATTTCTAGCACTCAGGCTGCTAGTGGGGTGTGGGAGGGAGGGCAAAATAATGACTCTGGATCAGGAAAAGTGAAATAATATGGTGGGAAGAGATTAACCAAAAACTTGTAGGCATATATACATAACCCATGGACACAGACAAAAGGGTGAAGACCTGGTTGGGGGAGCAATAAAGGGTCAATGTGGGGGGAATGAGAGACATATGTAATACTTTCAACAATAAAGATTAAAAGAAAAAAAGGTGTGTCCTCACATTGTTCATACCACAGAGGCATAGGAGCCATTTTAAAGGCCTCTCCCACTCTGCCATTTGCAATGCTTTATCCTTACCTTTATTTTAGGTATTCTTTAAGGATTCATTTTATATTTCAGTTGAAAGAAATAAAAGTATTTAAAAATATAAAATAGACAAAGAAAATACACAATGAAAAAGCAAAATACCAGTGGCCACCTCGAGGGCAGCTCTGCGGCGTGCTCGGAAGTGTGCGCGGCAGGCCTGCAGGATGGCTGTGGCTGGGTTGGGCTGGTTGAGGTGGAGCATGGGCCCTGCTGCTCTGGAGTCCATGCCCCCAGCCCTGGAGCTGTTACTAGGCCTGGCTCTATCACAAGAAGGTTGTTGATCATTATGAAAATCCCAGAAACGTGGGATCACTTGGCAAGACATCTAAAAATGTTGGAACGGGCCCTAGCCCTAGCTGGTTTGGCTTTTGGCTAGAGCGTTAGCCTGCAGACTGAAGGGTCCAGGGTTCCATTCCAGTCAAGGGCATGAGCCCCCGGCCCTGATCAGGGTGCATGTGGGAGGTAACCATTCAATGTGTCTTCTCTCTATCTCACCCCTTCTTTCCACTCTCTAAAAATCAATGGAAAAATATCCTTGGGTGAGGATTAACAAAAAAACCCAATAATCCTATATAATAAAAATCTAATATGCTAAGTGTCCGGTCGTCTGATTGGCTGTCCAACCAAAGAGTAATATGCTAAGGCCACGCAACTGCTCGCTATGATGTGCACTAACCACCAGGGGGCAGACAGTTGACCGGTCAACCGGTTGCTATGATGTGCATTGACCACCAGGGGCAGACTCTCTGACTGGTTAGCTTGCTGCTGGGGTCCAGCGATCAGAACTAAGCAAGATGGGCTGGACACACCCTGGAGCCCTCCCGTGGTCCCTCTCTGGCTGACCAACCTTCCGCATCCCTCTCCAGCCCCAGTTGTGCACTGGTGGGGTCCCTTGGCCTGGCCCGTGCCATCTTGCAATCCGGGACCCATTGGGGGATGTTGGAGAGCTGGTTTCAGCCCAATCTCGCAGGCCAGGCCGAAGGACCCCACTAGTGCATTAATTCGTGCACCAGGACTCTAGTAAATCCTATCAATAAAAGAGTAATATGCAAATTAACCATCACTCTGCTACACCCAAAAGCCATGCCCACCAGCCAATCAGGAGGGAGTATGCAAATTAACCCAACCAAGATGGATGTGGCCATGGAGAGAGCAGGAGGGAGGCTTGGGTTTCCCTAGTGATGGAGGAAGCCAAGCTTTCTGCACACCCTGGCCAGCCCAGGCCTGCACTCCAGACTACAAAGTTTCAATTATAGAAGATAAACAAATCCCAACCAAAATGGCTGCTGCCACGCCATGGAGGGAGCAGAAGGCTTGGCTCCGCTCCAGGCTACAAAGTTTCAATTGTAGAAGTTAAATAAATCCCAGATCCCAGGGCCTCCGCTTGGGTCACCGGGGGGGTTGTGGCTGGCCTGCAAATTACCACAGGCCCCTCACCCAGGCTGCCCCACACCCCAAGGGAACCCCCCACCCTGATCCGGGACACTCTCCAGGGCAAACCAGCTGGCCTCCACCCATGCACAAAGCCTCTATCCTATCTAATAAAAGAGTAATATGCAAATTGACCATCACTCCAACACACAAGATGGCTATCCCTATGTGGTCAAAGGTGGCTGCCCCCATGTGGACACAAGATGGCCACCACAAGATGGCCAGCAGGGGAGGGTAGTTGGGAGGGACCAGGCCTGCAAGGGAGGGCAGTTGGGGGCAATCAAGCCTGCAGGAGAGGCAGATAGGGGTGACCAGGCCGGCAGAGGAGGGAAGTTGGGGGTGACCGGGCCTTCAGGGAAGGGCAGTTGCGGGGGGACCCAGACCTGCAGGGGAGAGCAGTTAGGAGGGCCAAGGCCTGCAGGGGAGGGCAGTTAGGGGTGACCAGGCCTGCAGGGGAAGGCAGTTAGGGGCAAACAGGCTGGCAGGGGAGTAGTTAGGCATCAATCAGGCTGTCAGGGGAGTGTTTAGGGGATGATCAGGCTGGCAGGCAGAGCGGTTAGGGGCAATCAGGAAGGCAGGCAGGCGAGCAGTTGGGAGCCAGCAGTCCTGGATTCTGAGAGGGATGTCCGACTGCCCATTTAGGCGCGATTCTGGTGGGATCCTGGTGGGATTGGGCCTAAATGGGCAATCGAACATCCCTCAAGGGCTCCCAAATTGGAGATGGTGCAGGCTGGGCTGTGGGACAGGGCCCCCTCTTACCCCCCCGTGCACCAATTTTGTGCACCGGGCCTCTAGTAAATAAATAAAAATGTTGGAACTGGATTGGTGAGGGCTGAGAAATTACAGATTCAAGTGCGTGAAAAGGGGGAAATTGTGAATGCAGATTTAAAACATTTGTCTGTGGTTCTGCAGTTGCTTGTTAGCAATCTAAAGGGTGAAAGGGAAGGCTTTGGAGGAAGCCTTGACTATCTAAAACACAGATACCTCTAAGGACCTGTACCTTTCCCCTGTGAAACTGCACTGCTCCATGCTGGCTGAAGGTGTGATCACAGCTGCCCAGGATGATTACAAACTGAAACAAGAACCCAAGAAAAGAGAGGCCAAGAAATGAGCCCTTGGCAAACCTTCCAGCAGGACCCTTCAGCTGCTTGTTCACCTGCCATTTGTGTACCCTAGACCAGCAGTCACCAGCCCGTGGTCTACATACCACTGGTGGTCCATGAGATCCGAAAGGTTGGCAACTGCTGGTTTAAGGATACCTCTGGAGCTCAGTTGCCAACCATTGGGGGAGGCTGGACGGCCAACCTCTCATGGCCCCTCCCCGCTGTGGCCCGCCAGCTTCCCTCGGCACCTCTCCCCCACCAGCCAATCTCCCTCCACCCCTCCCTCCATCCAGCCAACCTCTCCTGGTCCCTCCCCACTGCCAACTGCCCCCCTGATAGGCCCCGATCAGGGTGTCCGCCAGTGGGTGCAATGTGGGTGAATTTATTATAACAATTCTAACATACATCTATCCCCCAAACTTTTAACCTTCTACAATCTACAGTAATCACTTCATCCTACCAATTATCTAAGCAAGAAACAAGATAGTAGAATCTTACTTCTCTTGATTCAACCACATCCAGTTCATCAACATGTGATGTATAACCAGTACTCTATGTATTTCTTTACTGATTGCCTTCTATCTACCACATTACCTAGCATTGAGCCCATCATATTGCCCCACAGAATTTTTCTCACAGAGGTTCACCTGACCACCACACCACTTCTCCAAACTTCCCACTACTGTGCACTCTCCTAATGCTTTGAACACACCTCCATATTATATCAACTTTCTGTCCATCATAGTCCTCATCTATAACATAGAGGTGATAACAGAATTTAAGTCATTGGGTTGTCATAAATATTCAAAGAAAGTGCTTGAAAAATTCTCATTGCTATGTTTTGTAATTATTTCTTATATGTCTGAATCCCCCCAACACTTTGGTTTTTAGTTCATTGATAATGGGAATTATCTTCATCTTTGTATCCCCAGTGCCTGCCTCATTGCCTAACATAGAGGAAATTCAAGAAATGTGCTGAATAAATAAATTGCAAATAATGGTGTGAAATCTGATATAATACATAAATAAGTATTGAAAGTTTCATAAATCTCTAACACATAAACGTAATTAGACATTAATCACTTTTTCAAATTTCTGCATTTTTTTCTTTCCTTTAAAAAAATACAGTATTAAAAGGAGACCAATATTCACCATAGTGCATAGGATACTACATATGTCAGGAAATGTATGTTAGAATTGTTATAATAAATTCACCCACATTGCACATAATGCCTATTAAGCTACCCTATTTAATAGTGTAGCTAGTAATCACCAAAAATATATATGTGCAGTGTGGGTGTGTACAGTTATTATGAGAGCTTTACCACAGGTATCACTGGATTTTTTTTTCTTTTCATATGGCATTATTTCTGTACATTAGAAAATTTTTTATATATTTTAAAGTACCTTCTCTATGAAAATGGAATTTAAATTTTAGAACAGAGTCTTTAGTATAGAGACAAATATATTTCCAATCACTTTCACAGGTGTAGCTCTCTCAGGAATATTCAAGTCAGTCACCAAAGACTCCTCAGCTGAAGAGTCTGTTCAATGTGTAAAACCTCAAGACTATTGTTAAAATTCCAGGCAAACTAGAAATTATTTGAGCCAGAAATTACACAATTGTATACAGACCTCCAAACCAGTGGTTCTTCCCTAGAGTACTTTTAATCATTTTAGGAGAAAATAGTTTTATTTTAAAAAGCTTAAAACTTGGAACTGCACAGAGTTTGGGGGAAAAGGCTGACAAAGTGACCTTGCAAAGTGAACCTGCCTACAAGTGACCACCACAGGCAAAGCTTCCAGAAAGCTTTTAAGTCTATAAATTGAAAAACCTGGAATCATAGGTATCAGAAATATGCAGTGCCTTAAGTAAAGACCAGTTTTACATGATTATTATTTTTGGATTTGAACCAGAAGAGCCTCTATTTTTAAGCAGTTAGGAACTTCAAGAACTAAGATGTGAATATTCAGTCTGATTTTTAGTTTAAATATCTTACAATAAAATAAGTCTCATTATACAAATTGAAATTTTTATTCTAAAGTTTATACGATAAATAATAGAATCCAGGAAAACTCTGCAAAAGAACAACAGGGGACTGGCCCAACCAGATACTAACACGTATTATAAAATATCAATTAATTATAACAATATTGCATTGCACATGAACAACCAGGTAGACCAATGGAACAGGATAAAAATTTTAGAAATAAATACATATGGGAAATAAGAAAATGATGTCAGGCTTTATGTACTGATAGGCTGCTGATTCACTTTTTAATAACTGATATTAGAACAACTGGATGGTCATTCAGAGAAAGATAAATTTGGACTGATTACTCACTACATACTCCAGGAAAAAGTCAAAAAATAATAAAGATATAAAATTATAAACTATAATTTTTATAATTATAATTATAAAATATAAAAACCATATAAGATATGTGAAAACATAGGTGAATTTTCTTATTACCTTCAACTAGAGAAGGCCTTCCTAAAAATAAAATCTAAAAGACATGAGAAAACACTGACAAACAAGAATATATAAAATTAAAAACTTAATTTTTTCCTGAAGAATGTGAGGGAAAATGCCATAAGAAAAGTCTAAGACAAATAATAAATTGAGAAAGTATTTGCAACAATTATCATAGACAAAGGTAAATATTTCTATATTAGAGGCCCGATGGATGAAGATTCGTGCAAGAATGGGCCTTCCTTCCCCTGGCTGCCGGCACTCCCTTCTCTCTGGCCCGGAGCTGCCTTTCCGCCTTCCCATGCTGCCCAGAGGCCCTGCCCCAGGCTGCTTGGCGCCTTCATATGAAAATTAACCTGCCCGCTTTGTTGGGTTAATTTGCATACTCACTCCTGATTGGCTAGTGGGTGTTGTGAAGATACAGTCAATTTACATCTTTCTCTTTTATTAGTGTAGATAATGTAAAGAGCCACTATAAATTAAGAAAATAACACAAATCTTGAGGAAAAGATATGAACAGACAGTTTACAGGGGGAAAAATGTCCCTTTCAACACATAACATGATGCTAATTTCATTCATATTAAGAGAAATGTAAAATAAAACTATACACTGAGGTACCATTTCTTACTTATCAACTTGACAAAAATCCCAAAGTTCATACTGGTGGGAAACAAAATGGTACTACTTCTATACAGGATAATTTTTGCCAACTCTGATAAAATTTTAGATACATCTTTGACTCCGAAACTCTATTTCCAAGAATCTATCCTACACAAGTATAAAATCACATATGCATAAGAGTATTCATTGCAACATCATTAATAACAGCAAATGATTAGAAAAAATCCAGGTATCTAGCAATAAATATTCAGTTGAATGGACTGTGACAGACATTGATTGCAACAGTACGCAGTTTCTTAAAAGTAAGATTTCTAGGCACTGTTGTGGAGAGATTGCTTGGACACATTCTTAAGCAAATATATGCAAGTGCAGAGGAGTGTTTATCTTATGTCACATTTTGGGTAAAAAAAGGGAAAATGTTTTCTTATGTGTGTTTGCAAAATGAAACAACAAAAGGATGAACAAGAAACTAATAAAATTGTTTACCAATCATGATAGGGTTAACAAGTAAGATGGAAAGGGATAAGTATGGCACAAAGAAACTAAGCAATACAGGTACCAATTAAGGAGAATAATATGGAGGGGGAAAAAATGGAATCAAAACACTGAGCATATCTATACTAATAAAAAGGCAATATGCAAATTGGTCAGGATGCCCTCACAGTAACGACCGAACAGCAGGCTGCATGGGGTGACCAGGCCGGCAGGGGGGTAGGTGAGGGGCAACCAAACAACCAAACAGCAGGCTCCGTGGGGCAACCAGCCTGGCAAGGGGGGCAGTGAGGTGCGACCAGGCCAGCAGGGGGGTGTAGTTGGTGGCAACCAGGCTGGTAGGGGGGGCAGTTGGGGTAACTAGGATGGCAGGGGGGGCCATGAGGGGTGACCAGGCCAGTGGGGGGGGGGCAGTTGGGAGTGAACAGGCCAGCAGGGGGGACAGTTAGGGCAATCAGGCCGGCAGGCAGAGGCAGTTAGGAGTGATCAGGCTGGTGGGGGGCAGTTAGGGGTGGCCAGGCAGGCAGGCAGGTGAGCAGTTAGGAGCCAGCAGTCCCAGATTGTGAGAGGGATGTCCGACTGCCGGTTTAGGCCCATTCCCAGGATTGGGCCTAAACCGGCAGTCGGACATCCCCCAATGGGTCCTGGATTGGAGAGGATGCAGGCTGGGCTGAGGCGACACGCCCCCCCCTCTGGCCATGCACGATTTTCGTACACCTGGCCTCTAGTCTATATATATAAAAGACTAAAAGGCCAAATGACCGAATGACCGATTGACTGGTCACTATGATGTGCACTGACCACCAGGAGACAGATGTTCAACGCACAGGCTCGGGCTCCCTGCTGTCTGGATCAGGCCTGTGGGGATCAAGCCTGCAGGGATCAGGCCAAAACCAGCTATCAGACATCCCCAGAGGGTTCCTGGATTGTGAGAGAGCACAGGCCAGGCCAAGGAACCCCACTGGTGCACAAATTCGTGCACTGGGACTCCAGTATATCTTTATGATTTTAACTTTCAAATCATGAAAATGAATTATTTAAAAAATCTAAAGCTAATTACAAAACACTTATCTAAAATTGAAATTAATTGTCTATAAAGGAGTTCATAGTGATTCTTCAAGATGTGCCTCTTTGGCATGCAAATTATTTTGGGGTTAAGACAATCAAGACCCTCTGGGCTCAGGAGATGCTTTGCTCTTCTCTTAGCTATCTAGAAGAAATTAAATTGGGGTCCTTGTCCATAGTAAGAGTTATTATCAGAAATAACTTTTTATGACATATCTATATGGCAGTGAAAACTTCTAATTACTGAATATCTGCTCTTCTTGGATGCAGCAAATTGCCCTCTTCCCCTTCAAAGCCCTAGGCACCTTGCCTCAGGATTTCATAGACACCTCATTTTCCCTTTCTGTCTCTGAACCTCTATGTAATTAATTTGGTTATTTTCTCTTGTTACTCTGTCCCATGTCAATTTAATTATTAGGCCATCTGAAAGAAGAGTAGAGGAAAATTTCTTCCCCCCACACATCTATTGATAACTTAAAAGTAATGTCATCTCTATCAATGAGTACCTCTAGCACCTAGTATTTAATCTTTATTTTTACCCTTTAAAAGTACAGGGGTTTTGGAGAATATTCATATCAAAGCTGAGATAAAGAAGGCATAATTTGAGCCTATACACATCATTTTTTGTGTCAGAAACAAATAAGCTTTCCAAAATCAGGTCAAAAGTACATAGGAGTCAGTTTAAAAGTGTTACACTGCCCAAAATTATGGATAAATAAAATGAGCAACAAAAGGATGATATAATGGATTGGTAGTACAGTGGTTATGGAAGGCCTCACACACACATAAATTGCCTTTTAAATAGAGACCTGTAAGAGGGACCTAGCATGTGAATCTGGGAGAGAAAAGCATTTTATATCCAGAGAGATAATAGCAAATGCAAAGGCTCTAAACTAGGAAGGTGCCTGGAGTATTGAAAAGTGAAGGTGCCCGTGTGGTTGGAATATAAAGAGGTGGAGGGAGAATAGTGAAAGATAATATCAAAAGAGCAATGGGTCCAGATCACAGTAGGAGCATATGGCATCACCTTATGGACCAAGTAACAATGATATATGTTGGACTCTAGAAAGATGGGTTTCTTGCTATTTAGTGACAAAGCATCTTAATTACTGACATCTTCTATTACTAGATAGGAATTAATTACTGTAATACTTCTATTACATTTATTCATACAACTGCTCTTGAATCTTTGGTTCTAAGAGAGAAAGCCAGAAAAAAAATGTTAAAAGTTTATGTTGCTTTTTACTGGAAGCATGTATCAATATTTCAGAAGAAAGAAATAGGCTCAGGCAAGAATTGGCCATTTAGAAGTTGTAGTAGTAAAAGGGAATAGAGATTTGACACATGAAAATATTTGCAAAGTTCACTGTGACCATCTCCAAACATAAGAAATAAGAGCAAAAAGTTCTTGAACAACAAAGGCCTATTAGGACTCAGTCCTGTGGTAATGATCAGATTAAAATGTGGCCTTCCCCCTAAAACTAATGGCTTCAAGGTTGATGCCCTTCTGTTGAGAGGTTTGGAGGCAAGGAAGCAAAGACATCAGGCTTGAGTATTGTATCCAAGAAAGGATGTGGGTATGTTTACTGATGCATAAAACTAATAAAAGCAAATAAGTCCAAAGCTGATTTAGTTTTCAAGGGAATTGTATTGACAAAGAAATGACAACTCTCAACTGAAAAGGGCTTTGAATGTTTAGTCCACAAGACAATCTCAGACGTCCCACATTTGAGCCAGAATGGAGTGGGCTACAAAAGCTTTACAGCCCTAGAAATCGTACTCCCCCAAATCCACTTCAGATGTAGCCATGGAAGATAATAGGTAGGGACAAACCTCCCAGAAAGTGGCACTGGAGGACACAAAGAACTATGAACAAAAGTATTCTTGCCATAGAGCAGAAGCAGGTCTAATTAAGGAACTCTATTCACCCAGAGTAGAAGCATTGACAATGCTTACCTCTTGGGCTGTCATCATTGCTATAAATTTCCCTTTCCAAGTAAAAATTTATTTTTATCCCTCTTTACCTTCTTCTACCTCACCCCACCCACCATCCCTCTGGCAATCACTATACTATTGTTTGTGTCCACAAGTCTTTTTTTTTCTTTGCTTAATCGCTTTACCCTTCTCACCCAGCCTCCAAAACCCTCCTCCAAGTAGAAACTTGAATGGTAATAGTCTTGTCCCTGCTCCACCATTGTGTATTGTGTGTGTGTGGTGTCGGTGAGTGTGTTGGGGGATGGATTGGAAGGGTAGGGGCCATAAATCTGTTTTCAGTTTATAGGTCTCAGGAGCCATGTTTAGGCCTGGTAAACAGTGCTATGCAGTACAGCACCTAGAGATCCTAATCTTTGTAATGGGTGCAGTAAATGAATGGGACTATCTACTTCCAGGGAATGAGTAGGTGGGAGGAGGAACACAACAAATAGTTGGTGCCAGAATAGACTAGGGCAAAGACTGGCTATTCACTAACTCATTTTCTTACTCTTAGGCACTCTCATCTACCATTCCAAGCCTCTCTAGCCTGTCTCAGAAAAAATATTTTTCATGATCCTATTCTCTCTCTTTTCCATATGCCACTAGGACTTTGCCATCCAGATAACCTTGGAAGTAAAGATGGCAGAGCCTCCATTAGCCTGAATCCTTGAATGACCACGTGGAGTAGAGCCTCCCTCTTTCCTACCATCTCCAAATGAATTCTGGGGGGGTGGGGGGGGTAAGCCACTGAGGTTTGGGCTTTACATTTGTAGCAACTTGTAGACAGTGAGCCAGGAGCTAAAGTTTTCAAGGAATGAAGAGATACGTCCCTGGGAAAGGGGGAGTAGATAACTGCATTGGTTCAAGTAGTAAATAGTTTAATCTCCTGATGACTTGCTCTTCAAAGATAGCAGGCATCTATTGATGAGGGAGAAAATGGCCTAGAAGTATCAGTGATTATCTAGAAAGACACCTACCCAACCTCTAGCTTCAGTGATGTGAGGAGTATGGGAAAGCAAACACCCACCCTTTGAGAGAGCTGAAAGAGAAGCAAGATCACCATGGAATGGCCAGGTTTTAATTAAAGCAAGAATGTGAGGGCAATGTTCAGCTAAGAGGCGGGAGGCTTTAGAAAATTGGAAGCAATTGGAAAAGGCAACATATGAAGTAATATGGAAATCAAAATCTAGTGGATGAGGGTTGACTTTTGAATTCTTACTTTTTGTGGTTATTGACATGAACAGAGATGAAAGACTAAATACAATTAAGCCCAGTGACCCCAAGGCAGAGAAGCTGTGATTGCTACAGAAGCTGCAGTGTTGAGGGTCAGGAGGGGGCAGTTCTTGCCAGACTCATACTCCAGAGAGTCTTACTGCTGTTCAGTCTAATTAGCATATTAGCTCTTTATTACATAGGATAAATATCCTAATATATAAAGAGCCAGGGTCTGTAATGTCCAAAACGACCAAACAGATGACCAAATGCTAGGCTGCGGACACAACAGGCTCAGGTGGGCGGGGACTGGCAAGTGGGCTGAACTGCTGACCTCTCAGTCCCTCCTGGGTCGTGGGTGCTGCGGCGACCCAGCACTGACTGCCACCACCAATGCAAGTGTGATGTGATTGGTTGGGGGGCCCTGCCATCACCCTATGATCACCCCGCAGAGAGAGGCCCAGGCCACTGGCCAGGGTGCTCCACAATTGCCCTGCAGAGGGAAGCCCAGGCTAATTGACCAGTGGCGGTGGTCAGGGCCTCCCTCTGTGGGGCGATCAATCGTGGGGCTCCGATTGTGAGAGGGCACAGGCCAGGCTGAAGGCTCCCCCTCCCCCCAAGTGCATGAATTTCGTGCATCAGACCTCTAGTGTATATATAAGTACTAGAAGCTACTTGAAATCAAATGTAGTTGGTGAATCCAGCAAATATCAACGAGATCAGAATGATTGACCAGATATTATCTAAGAAATCCTGATACATAACTTAAAAATAAAAAAAATTTTTAAATGTTATATTTAAAAGGAAGTGAAAGCATTAAAAGGAAGACAAAGGCAAAATGTTTTCTTTATTGGAGCTATTTGAGATGGTTCAATGTGACAAATATAAAATTGGGACAAGAGAGCATTGCAAAGGACACAAGAAACTGAAAAGAGAAGCAGATGACACTAATTATCAGTGTGAAATGTATGTCACCTGTTTAGCGCCAACAAACAAACAAACAAACAAACACAAGACCATAAAGAGCCTGTGGAATTGTAAAGGAATCCTGTGGAATTGTAGTTGAAACTTTCCTGGCAACTGCTTCAAGCCAAAAGCTGGAGTCACCAGATGTCCACTCTCCAAAAAGATAAATCTGTTTGAGTCAGGCCCCAGAGATTTCCCATCACCAATGTATGAATGTAGTTGATATAATTCCATCAAAGGACTCTTAAACATCCAGAATGTCTCCATTTTTTACTTTCTTTCTTCAAATTATTCTTTTTTTAAAAAATATATTTTATTGATTTTTTACAGAGAGGAAGGAAGAGGGATAGAGAGCTAGAAACATCGATGAGAGAGAAACATTGATCAGCTGCCTCCTGCACACCCCCCACTGGGGGATGTGCCCACAACCAAGGTACATGCCCTTGACCGGAATCGAACCTGGGACCATTCAGTCCGCAGGCCGACGCTCTATCCACTGAGCCAAACCGGCTTCAGCCAAATTATTATTAATATATAATATCAACATTTTAACAAGCACCTAAATATATGACCGTTTTTTTTTTGTTTGTTTTTTTAAAGTATAGTTAGTTTGTGGCATAATGAAATCCTAAGTGGATATTACTCCTTTTTTGGTCCTACTTTGTGGTGATTCTGCTACTTTTCAGATTATTTTAGAGATTTAGAAGTGGAAGGAAATGTGCAGAATATTTAAGAAACTGAAAAATAATTTTATATAACCAGATACAGATTTGAATGGAGAACAGATATGTTGTGATACAAGAAGTGCTCATATTTTAAAAATTATTACTAAGCATTCCCTGATTCAAAAACCATTCTAAGTTTGATGTATACTTTCTGATAACACAGTTTACAATAAGAAGAAAAAGAGAAAAGGTAAATATGTGAAGACAACACATGAGTTGCTTAGGGAAAGTTTTAGCAAGCTCTGTAGCTGCAATTGGATCATTACTTCAAAAAAAAAATCATTTACATTGAGTGCATACTACTAAACAAGAGCATCACCTAGAATAAAGATAATACAGTTGGGATAAATTATTGAATTACACATTATATTTAAAAGCTCTAAGTTTAAAAGGTTTCAGAATTTGAAACCCTCTTAGAAATGATCTACTTCTATTCCCATTATCTTACAAATGAATACAATCTCTTTAAGTGACTTTTCAGAGGTTGCATTGAAATAGTGTAGCAAAGAATTATACACACACACACACAAAACTCATCCAAACATGGAGTGGCTAGAATGTTAGCACCAAAAAAGGAATTCAGACAAAAGTTTCAAACCCATGTTTGATGTTTAATCATCCATCAATCAAAATGCAAGTATCTGAGGCCACAGGGATTGAATTCCAACTGAATATGTAGTTAGGTATAATGAAATAAAAAAAAAAATGATCTCAGAAAGAAAGTGAAAAAAAGAGGGCATGCTTATAGACTTCACAGATGTGGGCTTCTTTTTTTTCCAAGAACATGCTTTGCAACAATAGGATAAGGCTTATGATGGTTGCCATCATGGCAATCACTTGTCATTTAACTTATCAGCTGAGCCAACAAGAGGAATTGGATCAAACAGATTTTGATGTAGCATTCATCAGATAGCTTAATGCATCCCAAATGACACTATTTTCTTTGTTTGCCAAGCTATCACTGAAGAAGTTAAAGTGAAATTAAAAGTATGCATTTTATAATCATTTTCTTAAGAAAGAAATAATAAAACTATAAATATCATATCTTTGATCTGTGGTGTGAACTTAAATTGTGGGTCCTATAAAAATCTAGACAAAATCTTTCCAATTTCTATCACTGAACCCTTTTTTAATCAGGCCACCTGAACGGAATAACATGGATATAAAAATGTTCTAGTTTTGCTCTTTGTTTTTACCTATGACATGCAGATTTCCATGTTGAAAAGCTGAGATCCCTATAGTTACTATTTAAAACTAATGTTTTGTAGCTATAGATTGGTTTTCATTTTTCAACTGATGGATATGTTCATTACCTTGATTGTGAAGATGTCATGATTGTATGTATACATATGTCAAAGCTCATCAAGCCATGCATTTTAAATATGTGCCATTTATTGTAAAACTATTTAAAAATAGAATAAAACTATTCTAAATTGCCATAATTAAAAAAAAACGCACAATGTTTTGAAAACATGATTCATGATTAAAAATTAAAACAGGGATTTTGATTGTGATTGACTGGTTACTGGATAAATTTCCTTAGTTTTAAATAAACAAATCTGAAGTAGTCATTTGAATCTTGAATGGTTTATCAAAATGTATTTTTCTTTATATCCTAAAGTTACCAAGTACCTGTTATATTAATGGAAAAGGTATTTATTTGAGGCTTATGCTTATAAATATATATATATATATGGCTAAGTGACCGGCCGACTGGTTGGTAGGTATGACACACACTGACTATCAGGGGGCAGACACTAAACACAGGAGCTGCCAAGTGACAACAACTTTGCAGAGTGCCCTCTCATACTCCAGGACCCCTCAGGGAATGTTGGACTGCTGGTTTTGGCCAATCCCTGTAGTCCAGGCAGAGGGACTCCACCTGCCAGAGGGACCCTACTCACTCCACAGACACCCTTTGGGCCCCAGCACTGCCCCGGCACTGCCCACGGAGGAAACACAGAGGTTGGCTCCAGGGCATGTCTGGCCTGTCTCACCCAGCGCCCCCCTCCCCCACCCCCTCACCCCCAACGGCCACCTTCTAATAAATTTCCTTTCAATGTGCACAAATCCATGCACTGGACCTCTAGTCTATATATATAAAAAGCCAGTGTCCGTGATGACTGTGACGACCAAATGACTGGTCACCAAGTGATGCATTGAGCACCTCTTGGTCCATCACCCCAGCCCTCAAGCTCCGATTGATCATGGGATGGCTAATGGGGGAACCAGGGTGAGTGGTGTGGTGGGGACTGGCCAGCAGGTGGAAGGCACACATCTTGGTCCCTCCTCCCAGCCCTCAGGCTCCAATGATTGGTGCCGGTGGCAGGGTGGAAATGGGGACTGGCAAATGGGCAGAACATGGTCCTGATGGCAGGCTAGGTGGTCAGTCCAGAGTAGGTTTGGAGTGTGCTGGGGAAGGAAGAGGAAGATCCAATTAGAAAATGGCATCACTGCCGGCCTCAACCCCAAAACGGCGCTGCTGGCCAAGCACCTGCTGAAGCTGCTGCCCTTCTTTGATTGCCTTGGGTCCCCAGTGTTTACACTCATCAAGGCAGACATAAGTGGTAACATTACAAAAATCAAAGCTGTGCACAACACTGACCTGGCCAAATTCTGGACCCTGCAGAACATCCTGGAGGTGGAGAAGGAAATGTATGGAGCAGAGTGGCCCAAAGTGGGGGGCCACGCTGGCATTGATGTGGCTGAAAGGGGCCTTTGCGATGGGGAACAGGATGAGAGCCACCCCAACCTCATCCACGTCAATGCCACCAAGGCCTACGAGATGGTGCTCAGGAAGTACCACAGTTGGATCGTGCAGAAGATCTTCCAGGCAGCGCTGTATGCCATGCCCTACAAGTCCGACTTCCTGAAAGCGCTCTCCAAGGGCCAGAACGTGGTGAGCGCTCTGGGACAGAGGAGGAGTGCCTGGAGAAGGTCCGCCTGTTCCTGGTCAACTACATGGCCACCATTGACTACGAGATGTACACCAAGATGAACACCGAACTTAACTACAACTTGTAGTTATGCCCAGTGGCTGGCACTCCCAGAAACAGACAAGCCAGAATCACTGTGAAGCAAGCTGGTAGGCTGCCTTGACCTGCATCCCCCAGAGCAGCCCAGATTCTGGCTGGGGTTGAAGGGGACAGCCCTGGTTTCTGAAAAGTCATTTTTGGGGTCTATCCTAACAGAGCAATAAATAACCACCCTACTTCTGAATCACCTTTAATTTCATGGCAGCACAGACCGACTGCCTTCATTTCAGTCTGATAAAAATCAGTTAATGCTGTTAATAAGTCAAGTCCTAGGGTTTTCTGTCCACGTCCCCCCCCATGGTGCATGACCCCGGGGGAACCCTGTCATACACCTCATTTTAAAAATGAGGATCTGGCGCAGTGAGGTGTTTTGGGTCGTGTGAGGACCACAAGGAATCTGATTTGAAATTATACAGGATTTTTTTTTTTAAAGCAGACTGCTGTGTGCTCTCCTGTGGTTGCATAGCCCAGCGTCACAGCGCTGTCAGTATAGACCCTGCTCTTTCCTACTGTTTTTTTCCAGACAGTTTTTTATAGTTGAAAACAACCAGCAAGCCTTTTATGACCTTGACCAAGGGACTTTATTTTAAAGCTATCAGATATAAATAACTGACCACAGATGACTGAATTTGCATTCTTCTGAATAAGTATTTTCTTCAGGGATAGCCTACCCTACCTAAGAAACTACCTATCATGTGTATTCTCTCAGAGGAGAGACCATGAGCCCTTCTGATGCCGAGACCCAAAGAAACACCTCGCTGCCTTAACTAACAAGAGCTGTATTTTGAAAGTGTTGGGATGAATAGAGGGACCCCCAAAGAATTCACGTGTGTTAAAAACCCAATGAGGAACAATTGGTGATTTTTATGCAAACACTAAGTAATTCTTAACAAATAAATCTATATTTTGGAATCACACACAAACAACAACAACAAACAAACAAAACAAAAAAACATTGGAGATAGTGAAGGGCAGTTTGTCCAGACTGTTGAGAGCTCAGAATTAAAGTTTAATTGGGACAGAAATCCTACTAATAGCACCTGATGCCTGAAATCTGAGCCCTCTCATTTTAGGTTTTCCAGTTCAAGTTTTTGGAGACTGCCTATTAAAACACTCCTGGTTGAAAAGTGTTTGTATAGAAGCCCATAAGTATTAAGTATTTGCTGTGTTTACCATGCTTAGCTCTCTGTAAGGAATATGAAATAATGTAAAGCGCCTCATGTTCTCAAGAAGCTTGAATTTTAAAATAAAAAACAAAGAAGAAATATAAATATTAAAAATAAAAAAAAGAAACTTGAGTTTTAGAGGCGAAATCAGGCAGGCAGGCAAGCGGTTAGGAGCCAGTAGTCCCAGATGGTGAGAGGGATGTCCACGGGATCGGGCGTAAAACAGCAGTCAGACATCCCAGAAAGGTCCCATATTGTGAGAGGGTGTAGGCTGGGCTGAGGGACTCACCCCCTCCTGTGCATGAATTTCGTGCACCAGGCTTCTAGTATGACAATAAAAGGGAATGAATTTTGGCAGAAATCTAAGCCTGGTCTCATTGATACTGGATCTGATGGTGTACTGGACAGCTTTGGGTATCTCAGCCACTTTATCATTTTGAAGCTTTTCTTTTAATATAGTTCTCTTTGTATGTCTAGTAGATTCTTTTCATATTCTCAGGTCAAATTCCTAAACAAAAAAGCATCTGATAGGTCTAGATAATTCCTATCACCCCTATTTGGATAGGACTTGTTACACTCGACAAGGTAATAGTCTTCTGCCCATCTATGAATTGGCAACCCTTGACTCAGATGCCCATGTCTGGTCCAATCAGTTGTGGGCATCTGGAAGGGTCTCAGGGTCCAGTAGCTGGTCATGGCTACACTTTCAGCAAGGGTTGTGGACACATTCCATGTGATTGACATATCTGATACAAAAATTACTTTCTATCAAGTCACTTTTTTGTATTATTTCTAGTCATATAAAGTATTTAAGTAAATGACACGAAGACTTTATAAATACATTCTGTGGGTAACAGAGTTTTCTCTTCTTACATCTTTTTGTTCATTAATTCTTTGATGAGAGTTCTCCTGTAGTTTTACATGTAATGTTATATTCTCAATGGAACACTGTAATAGAGCTATAAAGAATGAGAAATAACAGTGGAGAACTATCAATCCCTTATCCTAGGACATGAGAATAGCATCTTAATCCTGTACCTCAAAGGGTGAGAAAAGATATAGGAGGGAAGTTATGTTTTAGGTAAAACGACACTGTCAGTCTCATAAATTCAATTGTCTGCTTGTGTTTGCTCCCTTGGCAGAGCCAGGGTGATAATTAAAAACTTTTATCCTTCAAACAAAACATATATTTTCAGAAAAACTTGGACTGAGATTTTGTTTTACTTTGGACAGTTTATACATTCTTTTAATTTTTTCTTCTTTTTTTTTTTTCTGCAAAAAAGGATACCATATATTAAGTTTCTATAGTCAGGCAAACATATAAATTTAAAACAACCTTACATTTCAATAAATATTTTTATCTTAATAATTGCTACCATTATTAACCCACTTATAAAAATCCAGACCTAAAGAAAATGTCCCAGCTGTGATTTTATTTGCTAGTTGCTGCCCTGAAATTCATGATGACCTATCTCAAATTTCAGAATTTCATTCATCCATAAAACTGGGGTTCAGAATGACTTGTCTCTTGAAATCAGTTACTAAACTAATATACTTTATTGACTTTCCTGTTCAAATTCTTCTTCTAATGTTGTCCTGCTTTAGGGATTATCTCTCTATTTTACCTTCTTTATTTTCTGGGACTCCTTAGAGTAGCCTCCTCTTCCTCCACTTCTTCCTCCCCCTCCTCCTCTCATCCTCCTTCTTTTTTAATTTATTGGGCTTAAATTTCTACAAGTTAGAGTCTGGTGCTTTACCTTGGAGATGGTGGAAAGAATTTCATTTTTAAAACCTCCTGTATGTTTTTTAAACACTAGAACTACAGGACTAGGTTCACTTGTTCATTCCCAGTTTTTTCCCATTCCCAGGGTCATACGAGGAAACAGTTCATAATGCTGAAGAATTATTAAATGTATGTGGGTTTTATGAATGCTCTTATTCACTGCCACAAGCACATTTCATAAATAAATTTTTAAAACACATGTTTTAAAGTTGGAAAAGTGCTATGATAAAGTAGCCTATTCCAATTCTGAGACATAATTATCTGAAATTAGTCAAGAAAAAAAATTTTCCACAGCGTTAAATTAAATCACATCCAATGGAACTGTATCCTACTACCTATTATTGTCTTATGCTGGTGACCATCCTGGTGTCTATTTTCCTCTAAAAGGGCAGGAGATCAGAGCAATGTGTCCATATGACTAGTCAGAGGCACAAAAGTATAGACTTACAAAGAAATGAATTGTCTGAAATATAATTCATTCTTAAATGACATCATACTGAGCAGTACGCCTATGAGAACATATGGAATCTAGTCAGGAGAGGTAACAAGCCAGCACTGCAAGATATGCTTTTCATCTGCTATTTGAAACAAAAGGTAGAAACTTAATTTAATATAATCTGTAAATATGAAAGTGTTTCCTCTATGTTAGGAGGCATATTATGACCTGCAACAAATTCCATGAAAACCTTTATAAGAGGTGGGGGCAGGGTGAACATCTGGATTCCCTCTGTATCATCAAAAGGCCCTGGGTTTGGCCTCTTAGGAACTTATTTATTCATTTTTCTGGTCAACCATGAGATTAGAAAGAGGGAGGTGAGAAAAATTACTTAGATATGATTAAAATTTCTTCCTGGTAAGAATGAATAATTACAATGAAGTAAAAATAAAGAGAGAAAGCGATATTGGAGTGCTATGGAGAGATAGTTAACAAGCTTTGCTTCTTCAATCATTCAATGAAGTTGCCTCTTGGTCTTTTTTTGGCACAGACACGAATCAAAACAGAATACAAGAATCTTTTTACTTACAAAGAATGAGAATTCCCCTTATTGCTCCACCCCCACCTATCCCATCTGTTCCTAGCTACTTCTCATTGGACCTGAAACAAGAACTCAAAGAAAAGATGGCCTGTTTTAAACTGTAGGGAATTAATTATATCTCATGTTACCTTATTTATGACCCAGCTGAACTTTAATTATTCAGTTCTACTATTCTCAAAGTTGGCATGTAGAATAATACATTATAAAGAGCGGCAAACATTTCCTAGGAGTCTCTTCGTCTAAGTTTGCACTATGTAATTTAGCTTCAATTAACTTCAGGGGGCTAACGGAATAGAAGAGGCAAGGTCTATAATTTCCAGCACAGTTTCAAAATAAAGATCACATTCAGAAAAGCTTTTTGTCTAATAGTTTTGCTTCCTCCTAAGACTGTGAAGCCTGCACTGGTCATTTTCTTTTTTTCTCCATAATATTAAGAATATCTGAGGCCTAAGGAAGAGTCAACCTTGCTTTCCCTGATGCTGACTTGACAGAGACAAGTAAATAGGAATAACTTCAGCAAAGGTAACTCAGAATTATGGGTGAATTTAGAGTAGTGGAAGGTGAAAACCTTTTATTAGTTTAACTCTGTTCTACAGAAGAGTATGCATTATGCTTCTGCCATTTTAGGTATAGTAGAAATGTGTCATTACCTTTGTAACAAAGCCTCTTTAGGACCTATAATTCAGACCTGAACACTAGACAAATATAACAACAATACTAGTTATCGCTTATTGAGGGTGTCCTTTGTGCTATAGGAATTATATAAGGCACTTTATAGGAATCTCTAACCTATGCATTATTGCCACTTTACAGATAAGGACATTGAGGCTGCAGGATGAAGCTTTCCCAGGATCATCAAGCTTGTAATAATGCTGAGGCCTATGTCTGCTTTATTACAAATCTGAACTGATTGTTTGTTCTTGCTTCAAAAAGCATTAGCATATGACATCAAAAACCAAATAAGAGTAATTTACATTGGTGGTTAAGCCAATCTTGATGGAGCTGGAAGTAGAATTTCCATTAACTTCCAAAACATGTAGAATAGAACAACCTTTATTTTCCTAATATAGTCCTTACAGGAGATTAGATTATATCCTCATTACTAGAGGTTAAACCTGCTTTTAGGAAAGATGCAATTCACTCTTGAAAAACTGTAAAGTATTGTAGGGAAACTTAAGCTTTGCTTTCAAAGATCCATTAAACTATGCATATACAATTTAGGTTTCAATATCTGACATCCCTCTCTTTCTAATCTATCCCTCAAACTCTTCTTTACCCTCACCCCACCTCACCATATTTTAGAAACCGCTTAGGCTTTTAGGCAAATTAAATTCCCTTTAGACTTTATACAAAACTTCATTCTTTTACCTAGACCATTTTCTGTCCATAATAAGAATAAAACAGCAGGAATTTAATTCCTGTTCAGTTTGGCCCATGTCCAGGTTGGTGATATTCCCTCCCTGCCTTTTCATTGTTGTTAAAATGCAATGGGCTCTTACAGAGCCAGCTAGTCTTTGGCGGAACAGCACCACTTTCAATCTGAAACAGCTGCAGAAATGTTTGGAAAAACCTATTTCTAGTGATTAATAGCAAATTTCTAAACAAACAAAACAAAAGAAACCCTCACAGATACAGAGAACAGATTATCAGGGGGTAAAAAAAGTTAATCATATGGTATTGGATAGTAACTAGACTTTGGGAAGAGTGATCATTTTGCAGTGGATGTTGACTTATAATATATACCTGAAACTTATATAAATAATTTAAAAAAATAGCACATTTCTGAAAGGACAAATCCCTAGGATTTCTTTGGATCCCCCAAATCAATAGTATCAGAATTCTCTAGTTTCTCCTAACAGTCTTCTAGGTGTATGTGTTAAAAACAAAATGTAAAAATCTTATGTTCTCTTTTAACTTGTTAAATCTCTTTGACTTGCTTGTAATTTATAGATAATAGGACTTTGACATTTGCTGGTGAAATTACATTCAAAATTATTTTGTAGAAACTCTTAATGGTTAGAGCCTTAATAGTCTATCATCCTTGAAATGAGCCATTTATTTCAGCCTGTCATTTTGGAACAGAATCAAAAGAAATCTAGTAGTATTAACTCTTCAAGAAAGAAGAGAATGCACTCTATATATTTCCACTTCAATGCACCAAATTCATAGAGAAATCCCCCCAGTGACATGTCTATACCTAATTACTAATACATGAGGATATTATGTAAAACAATTAACATTTAGATATATTGTAGTACTGTCTGAGAGAGCATGAAAATGTACCAAGATCTTTTTAACTCTACTCATTAAAGGAATTTTATTGAGAAAAGATTGTGGAAGAACCTTGTACCTCTAAATTAACACATGCACTTTGAGAGTTAGAGAGTTTAAATAACTTAGCTAAGAACCCAGAGCTCCCAAGTAATGGGTCCTATTCTTTCTGACTCTAAATTTATGCTTTTAACATCTGAGTCATGGCATATACATAATTCACTGTAACAGGAAGCAGAAAATAAATGTCCCAAGAAAGGCATGCAGATCAGAGAAGGAAAAGGTCACATTAAATTAGAAAGTTATACTGAGCATAGTAGATCATGAGCTGGATCTTGTAGGATGGAGAGGATTATGAGGTTACGAGAGGAGTCTATGTATGGGACAATCCAAAGGAATGGCATAAAAATGCATAAAAGGAAATGAGTAGGGGTAGACACGTTTGGGAACAAGGAGTTCTTGCTACCTGTTATGCTGTACCAAAAGAGGGTACTAGGGAGAGCCCGAGGCTGGAAGAGAGGAGCAATTTGTTCCTTGCTCTTCTTAAGGTAACCCCCACAATGTTTCTTCAGTCTGATGGCAGCAGTTTGTCTCTAGAGGAATAGTGAAATAATTTCAATTTGTTGTTTTGCCACATTACCAGAACCAAAGTAATTACACTCTTTCAGAAACACTAACATCAGCCAGCCAAAATCTATTCTGCAGATGTCTGGGGCGCAGATCCATGAAGCCCCATCTCTGCACTGCTGGGTTCAATAATTACAACTTTTTCCTTTTTGTTTATTCCTGAAGCTATTTCTTGCATGATACCTGAATACTCCATTTTTGCCTTTCTGGTTCTCCAATATCTGGTTAATCAGTATATTAAATCTCTCTGTTAAAATAAGTGATATGGTTTCTGTCTCCTAAATATACCTTCACTGATATACATCATTTAAGTGCTAATGCCCAAACCAATCACTGGTGAGAAAAATAGTATGACCATAATGGGCATGTTATTAACATGTGACCCAGTAACTGAATAAAACTGTGGGAGAGGATTCTATTAACAAAGAGAAGAGGGAAATGGGCTATTAGGGAGACAAGTAGCAGTGATAGCCAGAGACACAAAAGATGAATAGGAGATAACTAGGTAAAAAAAAGAGGGAAGAACATTCTAGGAAATAAAAAAAACTTGCATGTGGGAGGGACCAGAGATGGGAGAGAATGAGATTTATTTAAAAAACTGAGGAAAGCCCTAGCCGGTTTGGCTCAGTGGATAGAGCATCAGCCTGCAGACTGAAAGGTCCCAGGTTTGATTCCGGTCAAGGTCACTTGTCTGGGTTGTGGGCTCAATCCCCGGTAGAGGGCGTGCAGGAGGCAGCTGATCAATGTTTCTTTCTCATCACTGATGTTTCTATCTCTCTCTCCCTCTCTGAAATCAATTAAAATAATAATTACACACACACACACACACACACACACAAAACTTGAGGAAAGTATAGTATGGCTGGATTGGTGAGAAGAATAGAAAAAGGGAAATCAGTTGTGGCCAAGCCCAGGGAGGAAAGAGTTTAGATGGCTTGGTGATTAGAGTCCACAGTTTAGAAAACTGGTTATGAAATTTATAAAAACAGAGATGTTAGGAAAAGAAAGGTTCTTGAATATCAGGGGGATTGGCTGCAGGAGCATGTTATTTTTAACTTGATATGAGAAATGTTGACCTGAGACATCAACTTCAAGGCAGTGAGGAAGGCACTAGAATAGAAACAATATAAAGAGAAAAAGACCTACAAAACTAAGGACAAGCTTTGGAGAATGCCTATATTTTAGGGTTGTGAGAAAGGAGATTGCGATTAGAGAGTGGAATTGGAAACAATTGAACGCTTTCCAAGAATGATGAGCTCAAAGACAAATATTTCCAGTGACTGGCTGAAAGGAAGTGGCAATAAATTAAATAGAGTTAAGGGGGTTAGATAACCACAAGGGCAGAGTGTTAGAAGGGTCAAGAACCTGGATATTGAAGTCACTGATGATTAAAACAAGGGAAGGGATAGAAAGGAAGATTTAGAAGCAAATGTTGAAGTCACTGAGAAACTGGGGAGATGTTCCTTGAAGACTGAAGATGACTAAGATGAGAAGATGATTTGGACAGTATGAGGTCTAAAAGACAGACATGGAACAATGACCAATCAGTGGCAGAGAGGATGAAGGGGTTTGCCATACACTCTTCACCCCAAACACATATGGTTAACTGACTAGTAGTGACTAGTGGTTTACTAGTAAAAGAGCTCAGAAGTCATCATGACTCTTCAGCCTAAAGAAGAGATCAGTTCGGAACAGAAACAACAGATATTTTTGGTGAACACTGAAGCTGGAGATTTTACTGAGGGTTTAAGATTTAGTTCAGTAGCACTTCCTTTAGTGTTCTGGTTATCAACCGCTGTATAACAAACTACCCCAAAACTGAGTGGCTAACAACAACCATTTTATTGCATTTTATGGTTTTGTGTGATAGAAATCTAACCAGGACTCAACTGTTCATGTTTTTGATGCAGGGCAGACCTAAAAAATCTAAGATGCCATTTTGGTGGGGAATTCTGGAAAGCTGGGCTCAGCTGGGCAATTCTCCCTTTTTATTCACTCTCAGGGCCTCTCCACATGGTCTCTTCAGAGCAGTCAAACTTCTTATATTGTGACTCAAGACTCCAAAAGTGCATGTTCCAGCGGTTAGGCCAAGCGACTATCTTGCCTTGGAATGGGGTTCCCACTTCACCTATTAAGTCTTGAAGGCCAGCACAGAAAAAAAGGTAGTAGAGTACTCACTCTATGTCTTCTTGGGAGAAATAGCAAAGAATTGGTGGCCCTCTTTAATCTGCCATGCCAAGGTAAGTTTTTAATGCTCCATTCCTTTTAACCATGCAACAAACTTTCACTGTGTAAAAAGTTATTCCTGAGGTTATATGATTTATTCAAGAAGAAAGTAATATGAAACAAAACTAATATCAAGAAACCAAAGTAAGCCCTAACTAGTTTGGCTCAGTGGATAGAGCGTCAGCCTGCAGACTCAAGGGTTCATGTTCGATTCCGGTCAAGGGCATGTACCTTGGTTGTGGGCATGTACCTACATACCCAGTAGGAAGTGTGCAGGAGGCAGCTGATTGATGTTTCTCTCTCATTGATATTTCTAACTCTCTATCCCTCTTCCTTCCTCTCTGTAAAAAATCAATAAAATGTATTAAAAAAACAACAACAAAGTGATATTTTTGGCTCTGTTACAAGCTGTGTTGACATAAGCAAATTTTTAACTTTCCTGTGATTTTCCCCTCATTTCTGAAATAAGTTTAATATATCTACTTCTAGGGTTTCTTATACTATAACCATTTATACACTGAGTGGCCAGATTATTATGATCTCTGAACCCATAATAATCTCGCCACTCAATATGTATATATTAGAGGCCTGCTGCATGAATTCATGCATGATTGGGGCCCGGCCAGCCTGGTCAGGGGGAAGGGACATGGGCAGTTGGCCTGCCTGCCTGCTGGTCAAAATACTGGTTGAGGGTACAATTTGCATATTAGCCTTTTATTATATAGGATATACACTGCGTGGCCAGATTATTATACATTCAGAGATCATAATAATCTGGCCACTCAGTGTATAAAAGGCTCTGAATTAGGATGACTCTTGTGGTAACTGTGGTGCTGTCATTAAGGGTTCCAGATCTTCTAATACTTTGCAAACACTTAGGGAAAGCCTCTTGGATTCTGCTGAAAAAAGTTGCATACATGACTTTTGCTTCTCTAAAATTGCCACCCAAGTGGAAGAATTACATGATGGGAAGTAACTACATTCTGGCTTTACTTAAGAGAAGCCTAATGTTTCTCTCCATGTGGACAACACTTTCTGAGATTAATGTAAAAACTAAGGCCAAAGCTCCAGACCAACAGGCACTTTTGTCAGTGGAAGTAGTACATCAATTAATAGCTCCCCTTTTGACAGAGGAGCAGGATTAAAATTGAACCACTTTAATAACAAATATACTATTTAAGAAACTCATTCGTAAATAAAAATAATGGTATACCACATAACACTACTCTGTGATTTTCATTAATGGCTTAGATCTTGGGCTAGAGGGCTTAATTTCTGACAATCCAAAGAGTCTTATTTTATGAGGATTCTTTCTAGGAGGCAGTTCTCAACATAGTTGACATTCTGGGGTATCACCTAGGAAGCTAGGTATAGAGTTGTACAGTTACAGGCTGCAGCTCTTGAGAGTCAGAATCAGTATATCCGGGAGGAACCCAGTCATTGGCCTTTTTTTTTCCTGGGACACAAGGTGATAACAATGCAGGGACTCTACATATGAAAAAGATTGCCTAAAGTTACAGTGTAATTGGATGGCTTAACCTTGGGTAAAAAGCAGATGATAAATGTATAAAGTGGTAATGTCACAATGAGTCCTTACATTTCTGCAGATACTAACTCAAGGCAAAGAAAGGGGTATGACTGCCCTCTCTGAGACTTCTCCCTTAGTTATATGGAATATGGAGTATCGTGGGTTACTGGTAGAGACTTCTGAGTTCATTTAGCACAAAGCCTTCATTTTACAGAGGAAACATCTTCCCCAATTCATGTCCCTCTTCATGTTTTCAAAGCATCCCATACTTTCCTCTGTCACAGCATCTTTAATATTGTGTAGTAATTGGCCACTTATGACTGTCTCTCCCATGGGACTAAAACCAGCTCAATAAGTTGGATACTTTCTTCTTCATTATAATTTTCCTAAGATCTGTCACTGTTCCAGGCATTTAAGAGGTGTTTAACAGATGGATGAGTGAATGAAAATAATTAAGACCAGAGAACGTAAATGTCTTGTCTGTGGTTCCAGGGACAACAGAGACAAATATGATCTCTCAGCTTGCAATCCAAAGTTCTTATAATTGCGTGTTGCTATTGAGGGACTTTCTCATATATGCATAACATAATGCCTGGCACATTGTAAATGCCTACTAATATATTGCCTATCTTATTTTATTTTTATGTGAAGCAAAGAGAATAGTACAGAACAGTAATTAAAACCCTAGAAAATCTGAAAAACCTGGTTTTAATGTTTGATGAAGATAACTCTGAACCCCATGCTGCCTAAAACACTTCCTATAAAAAGGTATTAGTGGGGTAATTCCAGACTTATTCGGCTATTAAAAAGATACTTATTGAGCCTCCTACAATGTATCAGCCACCTTTTAGGAACCGCGGACACAGAAATGAGGCAAACAGGCAAAAATTTCTGATCTCATAGTGTTTAGATTCTAGTTGGGGGCAAAAGACAAATAAGTAGATTACATATTCTTCCAGATTTGTCATACTAAATCAGAGAAAGGGATAAACAGTAGGCTTATAAAAAGACTTAACAAAAGGCAAGGTTGGGCCAGGCCAATATGGCCAAGACTGGAAAGGAAAAGGGAATTGAGGACATATGTAAGGGAGTGACTATAGTCATGTACTGTGGAATCTAAACTGAGTAGGAAAAGAAATCAGAACATGAGAGGATGCAGTGAGGGACAGAGGAAAGACAGTAGGATCAATGGAATGTATAGGGTCCAGATGGGGTTGAACAACTGAAGTTGTTATATATCTTAAATTGGGTTCCCCCAAAATGAGATCTTGAGACAAGTACTGGCAGTGTATTTGGAAGGCAATCCCAGAAAGCCCAAGTGAGGGAATGAGGAAATGGGGAAGTAAGACAGGAAGCAAGTAAATCCAGTAAAGCCAGACAACCAGGGTTCAGTCTCACAGGGGATAATCTGGAAAACATGTAGGATATTCCTTAGAACTGTCCAACCAGAGACATGAAGACTGTGATGTTATTCACTCACTCTCTACCCCAACTGGAAGAGGGTTTCCCATGGGGATGCTATGTGTCATCCCCACTATATATGCTGGAGGAAATTCCCCTGACAGTTCTTTTTCTCTGAGAAAGCCCTCATATATTTTGTTCTGTTTATTTGTTTTGCAATACTCAACACTGATGAAGGACTAGTCTCAAAAATACATAAAGAACTACTAAAAATCAAAAAACAAACAAACAAAAGAAACAAAAGAAAAAATGCTTCCCCAAATAGCTGAATCCCTTGAACACCACATTTAAAAGAGGAGATTCCAATAGCCAATAAATACATGAAAAGTGTCCAATCTTATTTGTAAGAAAATGTAAGTTAAGACCACAATGAATTGTCATTATTTCCACAATAGGCAAATATTAAAATGTCTGGCAAAATAAAATGCTGGCAAGGATGAGGTGCAATGAGAACTGTCATACAATGCTACAATGTACATTCATTAACTACTTTGGATAAAATCTGGAGTCATCTAACTGAGCTGAAAGTATGTATATTCTATTACTCAATAATTTTAGTCTAGGTATATTTCCTAGAGTAACTTATGCACATGTGATCTAAGGTTTACATACAGAATTTATATATAATAAAAAAAGAAATTAACAATAATTACAAAAAATTAGAAAACTAAATATCCCAAACTAGTTGAATGGGGAAAAAAATACATTCTAGCATATTCATACAATAGAATACCATCTATAATAATAAAAGGGTAATATGCTAATTAGACTCGATGTCCTTCCAGATGTCCTTCCGGATGACTTTTCAGACGAAGTCGGGGCTGCGAGGGAAGCCCGGGTCCTGGATGCCAAAGGGAAGCCAGTGCCGGCAGCCGGGGGAAGGAAGGCCTACTCTTGCACAAATTTTGTGCATCAGGCCTCTAGTACAGAAATAATAATTCGTGCTACAGGTACACTCCAAAACAGGATTAATTTCACAAACATACAATTCATCAAGTGAAGCAAGAAACAAAAGAATACATGCATTATGACTCCATTTATATAAATATCACAAAGATAAAACTAAACTATACTGTGTAGACATGCACACAGAGAGGGCAAATCTATAAAGGAAAAGAGGACAATATTTGTAATAAAAGTTGTGATCAACTGGAGCATAGACAAGATTTCAAGGATACTAACCAAGTTCTATTTCATGGGACCTAGAAGGAATTCCATAGGAGTTGACTTCACGAATATGGCTCTACTGTATATTTATATTTCATATATTTTCCTAAATGTATACCTCACAATTTTTTAAAATGTTAAAGTGAAGATTTATTGAAAATTATCTGCATGTTCATAAGATAATTTTCTCAAGATTCAAGGTACATGTTGATCTATAATTTCACTGCACACTTACTTTGCAATATTGTACATTTGAGAAATTAGTTTTCTGAGCATTTACCAAATAATTTTTCAATTGAAGCAAATTTATTGTTTCATCTTCCACTGAATGTAGTCACTTCTACAGGAGCTTTACCAAACTTAACAAAGTTTCTAAGAAATTGGAATTCCTGGAAACATCTGGAAGTTAACATTTTTCATCATTTTCAGAGTGTTGTCTGTAATCCTTTCTTTCTTGACAGTCCAAGAATAAGTCTAGTAGTTTCTGTCTGGGGAATCTAAAAAAAATCTATCCCCTACAATATTTGCACTTAGTAAGAATGAAGTTTCTTGAGATAAGTAATCCCTAAAGCTGACATCCATTCTCCATGTGTTATTTCCAATGACTCCCAATAAAGACAGCAGTTACAAGCTTGCCCTTGTGTGACAGTATTATCTTCATTGGTTTCTTGAATGTTCTTACCTTTGCACACTCTCAGACAAAGAGATTTTTACTGGTGTTTTCCACCAATTCTTTTTCTTCTCTCTCTCTAGACTTTGAAATTGCCAATAGCTAAAGTACTTGCAACTCTATATAAAAATAGAGTTGCAAGCACTGTTCACATTTATTTTCATTTGCTTTGGGGATCCTACATAGCTAAAAGTAGTAACAACTAGAATTTCTCTTAAATCACCAACTTTCACTTTAGTTTGATCACACTGAAGGTTAATTATTTCTCTACATTATAATTATAGGTTAAATACTTTCCGATGACTTGCAAAACATTTTCTTTTGGAGCGATTCTGGGCTCAGAAGAATTTAACATCTAGATCAATCATTTAATTTCTGACCCTGATGACTACATAAAGATCAAAAGAACACATAAATATTATTGGTACACTTTAAACTGGCTCCACTCAATCTGTGGCTTTATCTTATCAACCAATTGAGTACTTTAAGAGTTATGGCTAACACAAACAAATATGATTGTTTTGAATAATTTAAATCATCAAATAATTCAGAGTACTTTGTTTCTACAAAACAATTAAGTTCAGTTTTTGGAAAAATAGTGATTTTGTCCTGAAGGTTCTTTTTTATTTTTAATACATAGCTGTCTTAGGTGGTGTGCTTGTGTTTTAAGCTTTATTTATTGTAAGTGCTTAGTAACCCAAGCCACAAAATTGCAAAGACCTTATTCTTTTATTTTCCCAGTGTCTCTTTCTTCTCTTAGTGGTGCCAGCAACAAAAGGACATGTAATGTTATCCTTTCTGGTCGCTAATACTTTTACCTTTTAGACTCTGAAATGACTGGTTCCATAATTGCTGCGATTTTTCACCATTCTGCTCCTTTTGGTGCTATGAAATGGCTGGTTACGTGTTTCCAAATTATTTTTTTAAATAAAATTTCTTTAAGTTGACAGAGGTTAAAGAAATATCTAAGCCAAAATGTTTTGGAATTAGTTTTTTAAGCAGGTTTTGGTTTTCCATTTCCTGGAATGGATCAAAGTTTCCAGGTTTTCTTTTATATAGTTGTTGTATGAAATATAAATCCTTTTGACCTTTGAAAATATTTAGGTCATTATTTCTTGGTATCAATTTTTTAAAAATTAACAATTTTATTTAACAAATACTGAGTGTGCAGGCAGCCTTCAGATTAACTAGTATAAAAATATATAAACTGGAAATTACCATTATTGTGGGAAGAAAATGAAACAGAACTCTCTGACTCCTATGATTTAATGAGTTCTTAACAATTCAACATGAAACTTAAAATTTTGGGCTTCTTCACTGCTTTTTGATTCATGCAGTGGATTCATGCATTATTTCTCTTTTCTCATTTTGGGGAAATAAAAGAATATTTTCTCTAAGTGATCAGAATGTATTCTCTGACTCCCATAGTTCATGATGAAGACAGAGCATTGTATCATCCTACTAGAAATGATCACTCTCCTCAACACTGACTAAAATTCCAGAAAATTTGTATGGTTCTTCAACAAATAAGTTTCCACATGACAAAGAAGATGATAACAATATCCAAATTTTATATATAGAAATTTTCATAATATTAACAAGATTTCTTCACAACTTCAGTCTCTCTCCTTGGACACATTATAGTTTATCTGTGTTCCAATTAAAAGGTGACATCATGTCTTGGACACACCATAGTGTACAATTTGACCAGCACAGAGGAGAACAGGTCTGTAATCATGCTTACTATGCATAGGGTACTACTATCCATAATCCTTTCTCACATGTGTTGCTCTTAAGCCATATGTAATTCATCTTAAATTTGTGCAGTGAGACTGGGGTCCTAAATTAGTCTTATTAACTGTAAGCTTGACAGTAGAAAATGCCAGCCAATCAATTCTGAACATTGATTATAGCAACTAATATATTATATCACCATTGTGTTTCTCATCATCTACAACTTTATCAGAATCATAACTGAAAATATTGAGCAGAACTGGGCCAAAGATAACATAAGTTAACTTTAATCAGTGATCTTTGAACATAGTCCCCCAACAAGTTACAAATCCATCTAACTATACTAATTTCCAACTCAAATTTCTCCTTCTAATACATTGGGAGTCTATTAAATGCTTTTACTGACCCACATTCCAAAAAAGGAATAAATCCAAAACTAGTCATGCTTTTTTTTTTCATAAACCCGGTGGTTATCACTTATCATTTGAGCTCAGACAGGCAATCTTTTAATAATCTGTTCTGAAATCTTTCTCAAGACCAGTAAGAAGTTTGCAGAATTCACTTTCTTGTGAATTTTAAAAAAGATCTCATCTTCAGAATCTATATATTTTTTTAAATTAGACAAAAATATATTTTATTCTATTTTATCTTTCATTAAAGTATAATTAGCATACAATATTATTTTAGATTTAAGTGCACAATATAGTGACTTGACTTTTATATACCTTACAATGTGATCACCACACTAAGTGTAGTAACTGTCACTGCGCAAAATTATCATACTATCATTGACTATTATTCCCTTTTCACCTTTTTATAAAATTTATCTTTATTGTTGAGATTATTACAGAGGTCCCTCTTTTTCCCCCCAACAGCTCCTCTCCACCCGGTTCCCACCCCACCCCAGGCCCTCACCACCCTATTTTCTGTGTCCATGGGTAATGCATACATGCATATAAAACCTTTGTCCAATCTCTTCCCACACCCCCGTACACCCCTTTCCCTCTGACAATCATCAGTCTGTTCCATTTCTGTGCCCCTGATTCTATTCCATTCACCAGTTTATTCTGTTCATCAGATTTTTTATTTGTTTGATTTTTAGATTTAATTGTTGATATGTATTTGTTGCCACTTTGTTGTCATATTTTTTATCTTTACCTTTTTTTCTTCTTCCTCTTCTTAAAGAATACTCTTCAGCATTTTGTACAATACTGGTTTGGTGGTAATGAATTCCTTTACTTTTTTCTTGTCTGTGAAGCTCTTTATCTGACCTTCAATTCTAAATATTAGCTTTGCTGGATAGAGTAATCTTGGTTGTAGGTTCTTGCTATTCATCACTTTGAATATTTTTTTGCCACTCCCTTCTGGTCTGCATAGTTTCTGTTGAAGAAATCAGCTGACAGTCATATGGGCACTCCCTTGTAGGTAACTGCTTTTCTCTTGCTGATTTTAAGATTCTCCCTTTGTCTTTTGCCTTGCTATTTTAATTATGATGTGTCTTGGTGTGGTCCTCTTTGGGTTCCTCTTGTTTGGGGTTCTCTGTGCTTGTAAGTCTATTTCTTTCACCAGGTATGGTAAGTTTTCTGTCATTATTTCTTCTAATAGGTTTTTGATATCTTGCTCTCTCTCTTCTTCTGGCTCCCCCATAATTCGGATGTTGGTATGCTTGAGGTTGTCCCAGAAGCTCCTTACACTATTTTCATTTTTTTTTCTCTTCTGGTTGGGTGTTTTCTGCTTCCTCATATTTCAAATCATTGATTTGATTCTGGGGATCCTCTAGTCTACTGTTGAATCCCTGTATATTTTTCTTTATTTCAGTCAGTGTATGCTTAATTTCTGACTGGCCCTTTTTCTTTTTATTATTATTATTATTATTATTATTATTATTATTTTGGCATTCTCACTAAGATCCTTGGAAGTCTCACTAAGTTCCTTGGAGATTTCTATAAGATCCTTGAGTAATGTTATAACCATGGTTTTGAACTCTATATCCAGTAGTTTGCTTTCTTCTATTTCTTTCATTTTTGACATGTTTCTTTATTCCCAAATTTTGGCTGCTTCCCTGTGTTTGTTTCTATGTATTGGGTAGAGCTGCTAAGTGCCCTTGAGTTAACAGAGTGGCCTTGTGTAGTAGGTGTCCTGTAGGGCCCAGTGGCTCAGCCTCCCCAATCACCTGAGGTGGAAACTCTAGGTACACCCTTTTGTGGGCTGTGTGCACAGTCTTGCTATAGTTGAGCCTTGATTGCTGTTGGTGTCACTGGGAGGAATTAACCCCCAGGCCAATTGGCTATGGGGACCAGCTGCGACTACAGTGGGAGAGCTGCTGTGCAGGAGACACCCTTATGGAGCAGAACTTGCTTCAGTGGGGCTTTGGTGCTCACTGAGTCTGTCCCTTGAATGTGTTGCTTATAGATGTGAAGAGCTGTAATCCAGTATGGTCTCACACTGACCACTGTGTACACTGGCTCTTGGGTCTTCAGTGGGATGCAAAGTCAGCCACTGCCTTGGGCCACCCAGCAAGAGCTACAAAGAGATCTGCAGATTCCTCATCTTTGTATGGGGTTTGGAAGTGCCCAGATGAGGCCCAACTGTGAAGCAAGGCAGGTTGGTGCTGGTGCAGGTTAGGCCTTTTATTGATAGGTTTGGGGCTCCCTGACCCAGCTGCAGCTTCTTTGGCAGGTTTTTAGCCTGAGAAAGGTCAGGCCATTCATATTCAAAAGCCATTGCCCACAGCTTGGGTGGGGTTGTAAATTGAGTGGGGCAGGGTCCAGGGAATCACTAGAGCAGAGCAAACAGAAATGGCTGTCAGTCAGCCCTGCAACCGGGCAGGTCACAGCATGGGAACAATGACTGTTGTGAACACCTTTGTGTGGAAGAAAGCTGTCCCCAAGTTCCTGCCCTGATGCCAGACAGTTCAGTTTCTCCTAGTATGTTTCAGAGCCTCACCTAGCACTGGAGCTCAGAGGAAGCAGGAGCTTGTAAATTCAGTTCATGGTGCTAGCCTTTTAAGAGGAACAACTGGGTCTCCAGCAGCCTCTGTGTCACTGAACACCAATTCGCACTGGTTTTTATACCCATAGTCCTTACTGTCTGTAGGGACTTCTTTTCCTAGCTTTGGGACCCGGGGCTGGGCATCTGGTGTGGGGCTGGAATCCCTTGCTCCTCTGACAGTTTCCACAGAGGTGATCTCCCTCCAGATTAAAAAAGTAGCCCACCTGGGTGCTGGACCAACCTCTTCTGTGCCTCCACACCTTCTACCCATCTCAGTGTGCTTTCTTCTTTACTTCTCTAGTTGTAGTACTTCCTTCCATTCAGCCAGCTTTCCAGTGGTTCTGAATGATGGTGGTTCTGTATTTTAGTTGTAATTTTGATGTGGTTGTGGGAGGCAGCGAGTACAGGCATTTGCCTATTCTGTCATCTTGGATTCTTCCCCTTTTCACCTTTTAACTCATCCCTCCACCCCACCCCACCCCCTCTGGCAACCATCATTTGTTCTTTGTTTCTCTGAATCTGTTTTGGGTGTTTTTGTTTGTTCATTTGTTTTGATGTTTTAAAATTTCACATGTAATAGAAATCATGTGTTATTTGTTATAAGTTTTTTCATAACGCTTTATAGATTATTGAACAGAGGCTCAACTATGCCAACACACATTCTCAGTGCTCTATTCTGTAATTTTTTCCAAACTAGGAGACTGAGATGGATTAAGAGCATCTGATATTTCAAAGTAAGCTGTTCTAAAAAAAAAAGAGAGAGAAAAGTGCTATATTTACCAAGTGAAAAAAAGGAACCTACACTTGAATATAGTTAAAATGAATTTGCTTAAGGAAGGTGAAAAGGTGGAAACAGTTTTTATTATAAAACTCTGCTGACACATATCTCCTTCTATGAAGTTTATTTCTTCTCCTCTTACCTGGACAACAAAACCTGCTTTGAGTCAAGGATCTGATATAACCAAATATTTTAGTGTGATTTTAAGTCAATGCGTTCTCTTTCAAAGGGAGTATTTGTGTTTTAATCCTCACTTCTCTTATCTTCAAGTGTGGAATTTAAATCTAGTTTCTTTAGTAAGGGAATTTCAAGTACAATAGAGCAGATAGGGGAAATTTGGGTAAACTGGGAGAAGGAGAAGTGCTCCTAGTTATCCCTGAAATCACACCACTTGAATGCTAGCCCTTCCTTGGAAACAACCTGGCAAAAAAACCCAAAACAAAACAAAACAAAGCAAAACAAAGGCATGCCTACAATTCAAGAAAGATAGCAGACCTGTCCTAAGCATCAACCAAGTTCTGACTCTCTTGTATCTGAAATGAGTATGAAAAAATATAAGCCTATGTTTATCTTTAGAAACATGATTCTTTTAAACTTTTGTCAATAATTCAGCATTTACTGCTAAAAGTTTGCAAAACAGACACTGGACATGAAAGTTGAAAGTTACTGCAAGTTCAGCTCAGAAAACATTTCAGAGACTGATCTTTTGTCCTTGAACCATCTCTTCTTCACAGTGGTTACTGTGAATGGTGCCAATTTGCAAGCTTAACCAAAATTTTCAGGCACAACTTTAGCATAATTCATATCTAATAATAAATACAATAATCATCATATTTCCAAGTAAAATGGACTTTTAAGTCTTTAAAATAACTGTTCATGTATTATATACCTCCCAGAACTTCTATGTGTTTAATAGCCTGCAATGACCTCTCTTAAGTCAATCCTTGTCATATTTTTAGATGAAAACATTTTATTCTAATGTCATTTCACCAATAAAATGTACTGTGAAACATATTTTATTAACTGCTAGCTCAATGCTAATTGTGTTTTAGGTCAGATATTGATTTAAAAAACACACAAAAACAACCCTATGCAGGAGAATTACTCAATGCTTTAAGCAATGAGATATTTTAAAGATAGGTTTGAGTAGCATTCAGCATGGATACACAATTCACTTCTCATATTTTGGTGATTTCATTTGCACTACAGGAATTTAATTTACTGTATTTCTTTTTGTTCCAACACATTTTTGAAATTGAAAAATACTATTAGAAATGATAGAAAATTAATGGTATCTCAGTATTCCCTTGGCAAGTAATGAAACAGATTTGAATAATTATCACCTCTTCCAATTGTGAATTTATTGTAAAAATTCTGCAATTTCCTTCAGGTTATTTAAAAAAAGAATATCAATTGACTTAATCTGTTGGATGTTGCCTTGATCTACTGGAATATATAGTAAGAGATATATAGGCAGGGGGCCGCATACTTATGCATCTGCTTCTATCTTCTGTATTTGATGAAAAAATAATGAAATACATAATGTTATTAGATAGATATATAACCTGATTATGAATAAGAAATAAGTTTTTGTTGGTTGGTTTTTGCTAGGACAGCTTCCAGGCAAAATAATTACCTCTTAATTCCAATATAGATTAGATGAAACATCTCAGGTAAAATTTGAACATAAAAACATTTAAAAGAACCGTTTCCCTACCTACGTTCAGTTTGATAACTTAGTTTCTTAGTAAATATAACATATCCAGTCCAATTATTCTTTTTTAAAAATATATATTTTTATTGGTTTCAGTGAGGAAGGGAGGAGAGATAGAAACATCAATGATGAGAGAGAATCATTGATCGTCTGCCTCCTGCACACCACTACTGGGGATTGAGATTGCAACCCAGGCATATGCCCTGACCAGGAATAGAACCATAACGTCCTGGTTCATAGGTCCATGCTCAACCACAGAGCCACATTGGCCGGGCCAATTATTCTTTTAAAAGACTACTAGACATAACTGCTACTTAAGAAAAATATTTGAGCAAAAATTGGAGTGGGGATGGGTGCAACCTATTTTGGAGTGGGGTAGAAGAGAAATATTTTGCTAACTACTTTACATCATAGCCTTCCCTGTACAATTAAAGTACAATTAATAAAAACAACAAACCTGGAAGATATAAATAATTATTCACATTTTATGGATTAGAAAATTATGGCTCAGAGTTGTTAAATAGCCTTCCCAATATTGCTCAACCAGTATTCAAATCAATTATGTTAATTCTAAAATCCATGAGCTTTCTACTACACCACGTAAGTATCCAAAAAAACAAGGACAAGGATTAAGATAAATGGCAAATTATCAACTTCTAGGAGTATAATATAGCTCTAAATTATAATTATGAAATTTAACACCATGGGAAATGTTTATAATTGTTTCATGAACAAGAATTCCAATAGGTAGATATCTTGTGATGATGATTATTATGTAAAAATGAAATAATTATTTGATAAAGTGGTGATAGGATTATGAAGGATTCTGAATATAGTTTTTATCATTGTTATAAAAATTTTTGTGAAAAAATATATACATAGAAAGAAGGAGAATGCCTGTTTTTTGTCCCTTGAATACAGTAAAAATGAATGTGTTTGGATAGATTTTTTTTAAGTTGAGATGCATTTTTTAAATTAATGGCTTTAAATGGGTTATCTCATTTAATCCTCACAAATATACAAAGTGGGATCATTATTATACATACTTCACAGTTCAGAAAATGAAAAATAGATAAATTAAGTAATTTGGCCATAATTTCCCAGGTAATTACTGATGGAGGCAGATGTTGAGCCCACAGCTCACTTTTTAGCCATAGCATCTATACTGTTAATATTTAAGAAAAATAAAATATATCAACGGTGCTTACTTTATGAGATGAAAGCTGGAATTAATAGATTAAATAATAATGTTAGTGATAGTTAATATTAAATACCTAGGAAGTAGCATGGAAAAACTCAAAAGTATAGGTAAAAATTTAAATGTTAGGAATAATTCATCAAAGGATGAATAGAGAACAACTTAAATATATTTTATGAAAGTTAGCAAAAATAAACAAATTAGAAATATATTGACATTGATATTTTAAAAAAAAATTGAATAGTCATGGAAGCCAAGGAGAAAATGTGGAAATAGAATGAGAATTCCATACATAGGAACAAATAAAAGAGATGGTAAAGGACAGACCAAGTAGAAGATATGCAACATGTAAATAAGACAAAAGAATGGAGGAGAAAATCATGTAGTTTATGTTTAGTTTATATGTATTTTATCACTAATCTTAAATAATTCACCAGTAAATTGCATTAAATTGAGTAGTGTCTAAATAAGATTTTTTTTTTTTTTTTTTTGGTATGAGGTCTACCATCTTAACAAAAATTTTTAAGTGCATAATATCATATAGCTAACTTTAGGTACTATGTTATACAGCAGATTTCTGGGTTACTCATTTTGCATAACTGTAACTTTATACCCATTGAACAACTCCCCATTTCTTTCTCCACTATCTGTTAGCAATTATCATTCTATTTTCTGCTCCTATAAATTTGACTACATTAAAATACCTCATATAAGTGAAAGCTTGCAGAATTTGTCTTTCTGTGATAATATTTAGTGTGTCTATCAGGCCCATCCATGTATCTTGGTTTCAATTATTTTTTGATATATATCCAGGAGTGAGATTTCTGGATCATATAGTAATTCTGTTTTTAAAGCTACCTTCATACTCTTTTTCTTACTGGTTGCACTATTTTACACTCCTAACAACGGTGTACACACTTTTAAACTCATTTTATGAGTTAACCTGGTACCAAGACAATACAAAAAAAGAAAACTACAGGTCAAAATCCATAGATACAAAAGTCCTCAACAAAATACTAGCAAATAAAAAAGTCAACATCATATTAAGAGGATAATAAACAATGATCAAGTGAGATCTATCCCTGGGATGCAAGGATGGTCCAAAATACAAAAACCAATCAATGTGATAAACCACATTAACAGAAGGAAGAATTAAAATCATGTGATCATCTCATTAGATGCAGAAAAGGCATTAGATAAACTTAACACCCTTTCATGATTAAAAAAAACAAACAAACACCACCCAATAAACTAGGTACAGAAGGAATTTACCTCAACATGGTTAAGGTCACATATGACAAGCCCACAGCTAACATCATATTCAACAGAGAAAGGTTGAAAACTTTTCCTGTAATATCAGGATCAAGACAAGAATGCCCACTCTTGCCACTTCTATTTAACATAATACTGAAAGTCCTAGACAAAGCAATTAGGCAAGATAAAAGATGAAATACATTCAAATCAGAAAGGAAGCAGTAAAATTATCTGTTTGAAGAGGACATGATCATATCTACAGCAAACACTAAAAGCTTTACAAAATAACAACTGTTAGAATGAATAAATGAATTCAGGAAAGTTGCAGGATAGAGAATAAACATACAAAAACCAGTTGCTTTTCTATACACTAATAATGAACTATTTGAAAAGGAAATTAAGAAAACAATACCATTCATAATTGCATCAAAAGAAAGCAATCTGATGATTCTTCAAAAAATTAAAAATAGAGCTACCATATGACCCAGCAATCCTACTCCTGGGTATATACCTGAAAAACTCAAAATCATTTATTTGCAAAGATATATACACCCCTATGTTCATTGCAGCATTATTCCTGCAACAGAGGACTGGAAAATGAAGATGTGGTACATATACACAATGGAATACTACTCAGCCATAAGAAAGGATGAAATAGTGTCATTTGCAACAACATGGATGGACTTTGAGAACATAAGCTAAGTGAAATAGCTAAGATTTGGAAATAGCCTAAGTGCCCATCAGCAGATGAGTGAATTAAAAAACTGTGGTACAACTACACAATGGAATACTATGCTGCTGTAAAAAAAAAAAAAAAAAAAAAAGAAGGAATTCTTACCATTTGCAACAGCATGGATGGACCTGGAGAACATTAGGCTAAGCGAAATAAGCCAGTCAGAGAAAGATAAATATCACATGATCTCACTCTTTTGTGGAATATAAAGAACATCATAAAATGATGAACAAAAATAGATGCAGAGACAAGCATCAAATAGACTCTCAAACTATAGCAGGAAGGCAGGAGAGGGTTGGGGGGGCGGGGCGGGGGCGGGGAGGGAGGATAAGAGATCAACCAAAGAACTTGTATGCATGCATATAAGCATAACCAGTGGACACAGTCACTGGAGAGGTGAGGACATGTGCCGGGGATTGGGGGAGGCCAGAGGGAGGTCAGTGGGGGAAGAAGGAGACATATGTACTACTATCTGTAATACTAAATAAATAAATAAATAAATAAATAAATAAATAAATAAATGAAATAAGTCAGTCAGAAAAACCTCAGAACCATATGTTTTCTTATATATGGAATATAAAACTGAAACTTATGGTGGTGGTTGCCAGAGGGAAGGAGGGGGGCGGGGCAAAGGGAGTCCTAATATGAGGTAACAGGAGAAGATTTGACTTTGGATGGTGGACACATGGTGCTATATACAGATTGTGTAACTTAAAAATCCACACATGAAACCTATATGTTCATGTTAAACAATGTCACCCCAATAAAATCTAATAAAATAAATACATAAATAAATAAACTGAACAAAAAAAGTGAATAAAATACTTAAGAATAAACTTATCAAGGAAGTGAACAAGTTATGCACTAAAAACTATAATATATTAGTGAAGGAAATTAAAGAACACACACAAAGGAAAAACATCCTGTGTTCATGGATTGGAAGACTTAGTAGTGTTAAGAATTGTATAATTCTTAATATTATATAAGAATTCCTATATGTTTTAGCAACAAAAAGTCTTAGAGTTAGGATCTCATCTTCTAGTCATGCTTTGCTACTATTTAAGTAACCTCAGGCAATGAAAGCCTTTCCTGTCCCCAGTATCCTATCTACAAAGGAGGAAGCAGGGCTGATAAATTCAATCTGTGAGTGCAATTTCTGAGCTGTATTTCACCAGTTGTGTTACTTGAACACTAGAGGCCCGGTGCACAGGATTTGTGCACTAATGGGGGGCGTGGCCTGCGGGGATCAGCCCGCTGTGGGAGCACCACTTATCCTGGTCAGCCAAGCAGTGCTCCCACTGTGGGAGCACACTGACCACCAGGGGGCAGCTCCTGCATTGAGCGTCTGCCTCCTGGTGGTCAGTATGCATCATAGCGACTGGTCGACTGGTTGTTCTGCTCTTTCCACCATTTGTTCACTGGGATTTTATTATATAGGATAGTGACAGATGAAACATGTGAAAAGAGATGCTGTATTTTACTTTATATGATACTAGAGGCCTGGTGCACAAAATTCGTGTATGGGGGGTGTGTCCCTCAGCCCAGCCTGCACCCTCTCCAATCTGGGACCTTCTCACAATCCAGGACTGCTGGCTCCCAAATGCTCACCTACCTGCCTTCCTGATTGCTCCTAACCACTTCTGCCTGCCAGCCTGATCACCCCCTAACCACTCCCCTGCCAGCCTGATTGATGCCTAACTGCTCCCCTGCCAGCCTGTTTGCCCCTAACTGCCCTCCCCTGCGGGCATGGTCCCTCCCAAGTGCCCGCCCCTGTGGGCCATCTTGTGGCAGCCATCTTGTGTCCACATGGGGGCAGTCATCTATTGACCACATGGGGGCAGCCATCTTGTGTGTTGGAGTGATGGTCAATTTGCATATTATTCTTTTATTAGATAGGATTAGATAGGAGAGAGGCCTGGTGCACGGGTGGGGGCTGGCTGATTTGCCCTGAAGGGTGTTCCAGATCAGGGTGGGGCTTCCCTTGGGATGGCCTGGGTAAGGGGCCTGTGGTGGTTTGCAGGCCGGCCACGCCGCCCAGCCACCCAAGTTGAGGCCCTGGTATCTGGGATTTATTTATCTTCTATAATTGAAACTTTGTAGCCTTGAGTGAAGGCAAGCCTTCTGCTCGCTAGGTGGCTGCAGCCATTTTTGTTGGGATTTATTTATCTTTTATAATTGAAACTTTGTAGCCTTAAGCGGAGGCCAAAGCAGGCCAGGGAAGGTGGAAAGCTTGGCTTCCTTCATCACCCGGGGCAACTCAAGCCTCCTGCTCTCTCTGTGGCTGCAACCATCTTGGTTGGGTTAATTTGCATGTTTGCTCCTGATTGGCTGGTGGGCATGGCTTGTGGGTGTATCGGAGGTATGGTCAATTTGCATATTACTCTTTTGTTAGATAGGATTACCATGTGTGGCAGTAGTGTAAACAAAACACCTATTTATTGTATGCAAATACTTATTTAAGTTTATATTCCTCTTAAGTACCTACCAATTTTTAAAAATTTATTGCAAATAAATTTTAAATACTTCCTACTCTAACTGTACATCTCAAAACTCCAGGAGCATGCAATGACAGAAGAGATTTTAAAGGTATCAGAGTATATTTAAATGCCCTACTCTGCCCTTGCAAAGGGTTTTACTTAATCTCATCAATCTCAGTTTCCTCATCTGTGGACTACTATTATCTGTTTTAAGGATTGTGATAAGGATTAATGAAATAAACAATATAAATTAGTTAGCTCAATGACTGCCACACCTCAATGGGGTTAATGAGTAATGCCAATCAGCCTTATCAGCTGAGCATCAATCCATGCAGATTTAAAGTCTGAGATAAATAAACTGGACAAAGTGTCCATTTTCTGGGCTTTATTCAGACAGCCTGCAAAGCAAAAGTATGCCAGAAAAAAAAAAAATTAGCAAGAGGTAGACAAAGACAAAGAAATCAACACAGGAAAATGCAGATAAATGTGGGAGAAAAAGCCCGAGCTAAGAGGAAAACTATTTTGATTTGGAGTCAAATATGTGGCTCATAAAGCTGTGACCCTTCCCATGCAGGGCAGATGGTGGTGGCTGAGTTTAAATGTGATCCTAAGAACACACTGACCTAGATTCTACTTTTAGTGCATCTATATGTAAAGACCAATTTAAAAACATGAGAAGACTTAAGTTACAAAAGAAAAGCTGTTGCAAATAGTTTGTTAATTTTAAGCAAGAAATATATCTACACAGTCTGCTTCCCACTAACTAAAAGCAGACACCAAAGGGAGGGGGACAAGCCTTTAGACTCCTGAAGTCTTTACACATATCCCAGGTTGACTTCTTTGTAGGGTTCAGGGCATCACAAGCCCTAAAGGCATCACTTGGTTCTTTAGGAACTAAACTAAATGCTTAGGAACTAAGGACAAAGACACCCTACATGAGAAACTGTGTGATAAATGCACACATGTAACCTGTTCACAGATCAATGAATATAAACTGCACTTTCTTATCTCCCTCGTTTTGTTCCTGCTCTTCTCTGCCTGAAGAACTCTGCTTTTCACAATTTACAGTTTTCAAGTTGAAGCTCTAATGGCATCATTTTTATTATTTTCCTTTCTCTAGGACCATAGTCCAAGTGATCACTTTCCACCTCTGGAGTCTTCCATACCATCATTTACTAACACACTTTTCTTATGTCTTTATATATAAAAGCCAAGCAACAAGAATGCTGGAACGAATGGAATGACTGGTCACTATGATGCGCACTGTGGCTGGCCAACTGGCCCAATCAAGGGGGAGAGGGGTGGCCCCTCCCCCCAGCTGGCCCCAGTTGGATCAAGAGCATGGGGCCAGCAGCCAACCTCTCTCAGCCCCTGCCCCTGGCCGACCCTGCCCCTGATTGGCCCCCAACACCCCCATCGGCGGTGGGACTGGCCAGCCAACCTCCTGTAGCCCCTCCCTCCAACCAGCCCAGCCCGGTGGGCCCCCAGGGGTTGGGGCCAGCTGGACGAATTCGTGCACCTGGCCTCTAGTGACATATATTTGATTTATAACATACAGTTAGTGTTTTGCATCTCTTTTCTTCATCAAGTTCTATATTCCCCTCTAGGATAGAGAATTGGGTTTATCATTCTTTGATCATCACCATTGCCAACTGCACATTTTAGCATGTTGTGCCTACACATGAGGTATTATTTGGGTAAATGCAATATTATAATTCATCAACATTGAACTATAGTTTTAGATGCTGGAAAATGTGACAAAAATGTGTGAGCAGGTCTTACCCCCTGTGCCTCTCTGAAACAGCCACAGAGGCCAGCAGCCATACCAGCACTGCAGAAGCCACTAGGCCAGATTCTGAGGTTCAATGTAAAGTTAGTTTCATGAGCTTCTTTCAGACCTCATGAGCCTATCCCCCTTTTAATACATGCATTGAGCACTTCCCCTGAGGCTGAGTATCAAAGATTAATAAACACCCTCCCTTTCTGAGTTCCTGATGTAGCGGGAGAAGCAATGCTCCATGAGACTAGAGACACATGTCTGCCTTGCTCCCTGCTGTGTCTCAAGGCTTCACACAGGTGCTGGCACATCCAGGGCACTCAGTCAGTATTGGTTGAGTTGAAAAATTAATTAAAAGTGCAGCATTATACACACGTATAAGTAAAACTGGTGAAAGGCAGGAAAATTTATTCTGCATGATGGAGAAATGAAAAGACTGGCTTCAAAAAAGAGAGACTGTTGTTACTAAATCTTGAATGATAAATAGTAATATGTTAAATTGAGACAGGGGTAAGAGCTGCGTGGCTGAGTAAAAGACATGAGCGATGTGAAAGTGTGTGGCAGATCATCTGGTACAACTCATCAGTCTTACCATTCTTTGGGTTAAAGACAATATTGAGAATTTCATGACCAATTTGACCAAATTGCTCCAGAAAAAGCAACTATTAAATATAAGAAGGTGTTTTTCTGCATAGTTTTGGCGAAGGTACAAAGACCTCCATATTCCAACATAAGGTCCTAGACACATCTGCAAGATTTGCAAAAACTGGTTTGGAAATCCTTTGCTCATCATGTAGCTTGAGGTCATAGAATAGGTTTGAGGGAGGAGGAGGATGTTGTTACAAGGTAGGAGAATTGTGGGGGCCAAGGTATTTTCCTTATTGTTTCATGTGGGGAAAGAAAGAGCAGAGGGAGGAGTGGAGCCAAGTGAGAGAGCTACAAGAGGTTCAGCATTCTTGGGAGACACAGCATGCTAGGCTCTACCTCATTACTGAGAAGTATAAAGACACTGAGTGACTGAGAAAGACCAGGGTGCGCTGGGAGTGAGCTGCATTTTTCCAAAGAAACAATGCCACAGGAGGGAACCACCAGCCTGGGGTCCTTTTGAAAGGGATTCCATTCCAAATTGATAAGCAAAATATCCCTGCAGAAAGGTGAACTTTTTAAATAAATCCTCACCCAATGACATATTTATTGACTTTTAGAGAGAGGAGAAGTGGGGAGGGGCAAGGAGAAACAGAGATGTGAGAGAGAAACATTGATCAGTTGCCTCCCATATGCCCCTAGACTGGGAATTGAACCCATAACCTAGGTATGTGTCCTGACTGGGAATCAAACCCAGGACCATTTAGGTCATGTGATGACACGCCAACCAACTGAGCCACACCGGCCAGGGCAGAAAGGTGAACTTTTGAGGCTTTGAGACTGAGATAGCCAGCTGGAGTAGAGAGGATGTCATTGGATATTCCCAGCAGTGAAACTTTCCAAGAAACCAATAAATATGTACCAAGAGAATAAGCCTAGAGATCATCAATGCCAAATGTAAAGGACAGCAGCTGAAGTCCCTCCCACAAATCCTGTCTAGCCCCAACCTCCATTCCATCCCCTGCCAGCTGTGTAGAAGCCAGAACTTTAGCTAGCAAGTGGTAAAAAAGTGACAAAGAAAGGAGAAAAGAAGCCAAGGGAACTTCTAGATCAAAAACAGTACCAACCTGAGGCAGAAGGAAGCTCTAAATTGGAGAAGAGCTTGCAGTTTTTGTTGTTACTGCTGGAGAAAGAAGAGAAACTTAACCAAAATTTGGTTAGCAGAGGATTTTGTTTCTATTGAGTAGTGGAGACAAGAGGTTCAGGTCTTCATTTGTGAGGCAAAGAATGAGAAAGTACAGGGTCTGTGCCTTGCCTTTTGTAGGTGAATGAGGGGGCACATTTGTCTTATCTAAGTCAAATGGAGAATGGTGATAATTTACAATAAGATGTTTCCCAGAACACAAAAAGTGAGGGGGATTTCTTAACAATCAGTGTTTTCTAGTAACATAGGGCTCAGACAAAATTTAGCATTGTCAGGACAGGACATTTCAATTTCTTCAATAAGGTTGTAGCTATGATTAGTAAGGTCCAGAAAAATCTGACAGTTGCCAAATTTTATGCAAGGTCCAGAAAAGCTAGCCCATTGGACATGCTTGAAAGGCTGGTGGCTCATTGAATTCCTTTGAGTCCATTTCATCCTATCTAATAAAGAAGGAATATGCTAATTGACCCTCACGCCTTTGCAAAAATGATGGTACCCACAGCCAATAAGGAGGGAATATGCTAATTGACTGCCCTACCATCAAAGATGGCAGTGCTCACAGCCAAAAGACAGCAGCACCCAGTTCCCTCAGCTCCGCCTGGGTGGCAGGCATGTGGCAAGGCTGGGCCTGCCCCAGGTTAACTCTCTAACCACTGACTAAAACCAGCCAGGGCAACAAAATTATTTTTAGTAATAATCATGAAATGATTATTTCTAGTAATAATTGTGAAATGAAATAAATGATAATGGACAGGGGGAAAAGCAGCAATTGAGATTTTTTTCTACAATTTTGTGATATAATTATGCCATTAAAAATTGAAAACAAAATTAATATTATTGAGCAATAATGGTACATATACAATGGGTACACTTTTTAATGTTTTTACATGTATTTTTTTTTAAAAAGGGAAACTCTTATTTATACATATAAGTTCACCACAATAATAACTATTAACATTAAAATTTCTGTTAAGAGCCTTAATTTTTTGCAACTTTATAAAAACTAAGATTCTTGCATATTCCTGGTCAATAGGAAATATAGGCAGATTTGTCTATATGTCTTCACTCAGAGTTGATTGGAAAATATGTTTTTTTAATTTAAGTTTGAAATTTTTCTTTCACATGAGGCAACCAATATTCTATGGGCAATTATAGCCTTAATTATATTCTTAATTCTAAATTTGGTAGAGATTCATAAAAATTCTATTTCATGAGAATTTTAGAAAATTTAAACACAAATAAAAACTCCAAATGGTCACATAGACTGACAGAATGGAACTAACTCAAATTCTGCTTTTGTATCTTTACAGGTCCTGGGCTTTCATTATTTATTTTAGATCTTCTATTAAAATGGAAGAATATGCAACATTACAGGACTGAGATCTGAATTGTACCTGAAGCATGCTTAAGCACTTCCAACCTGATATGAATATACTAAGGGAACAAAAATGTATAACTTAGTCTGCGTGTGTCTGGAGGGAACTGTTCAAGGGAACTATTCAACAAGACATTCTCTGGATTAATGTCTATGTATAATACAATGTTTATTAAAAGATAAATAATACAAACATGCCAATTTGAAGCTCTTGCAATTTGAAGTTATTATTGAAATTCAATAGCAACAGCAGCAATTCTTTATTTTTTATATTTTTAATCCAGCAGCAATTCCTTAGAATTTATATCAACCAAAATATTTTAGAGAAACATTTTATCATTTTTAGTTATAAAACAAGCAAATGATCTTTCAGTCACTTACACTGTTAGTTTTATATTCCCTGCAATTTAAAATGCACTCCTTTATTATCTGTAACCATGGCAACAATTTCCATTACTCTTAAGTCTGCCACTAAGGAGAAAAGGGAAAATGAAACTGGCATCTTGGCAAATATCAACACTGTGCCCACCAGTATGTTGGAATCTTATATAAAAACCAGGGGCCCAGTGCACGAATTCGTGCACCTTGAAAGGAACTGTGGGCCGCAAGGCTGCAGTAGGCACAGGGGCTGATCTGCACCCATCCTCTGCGCCCCAGCCTGGCCCCTCCTGCTGTGGCCCCTGATCTCCTGTCTGCTGGTAGCCCCACTCCTGCCGCTGCCGCTCCCACACGTTTATGACATTGGCCCCACTCACACCTGTTGATGGCGTGGAGAGATTGGGGTCAGCGCCAGCAGTGGGTGTGAGTCGCAGCTGCTGCCCCTGATCGACCCTCAGAGGAGGGGGAGGTGGAGAAGCCCTCAAGGGTGATCAGGGCTGGTGTCACCAAGTGATTGGGACCAGTGCTGGACACTGGCAGCAGGTGCGAACAGGACTGGCGCTGGCAGTAGGTACGAGTGGCGGCTCCGGACCTGGCAGCGGTGCAAGCGCCAGGCAGGACCGTGGCTCACAGGAGCAAAGAATTTTCAGTAACCACCAGAGGCTTGCCCCGATGACAGTGACCAGTGCCCCGCCCTGGTCTGGCGCCCCTACTCACCTGCTCCACCATCCCACCACAGCCAACACCTGCCATGTTCTGCACACACCCCATAGAGACCAGTCAGCACACGTCATAGAGACCAGTTGTTCAGATGTTCTGCCATTTGGTCTATTTGCATATTAGCCTTTTATTATATAGGAGGATTGTATAGGTTAACTCTTTGAAGAGAAGTTATTTTGCCATTGTAAGATGAAAAATATTAGGCTCAATTGCCAAAGATTACACAGCAAAGTAAGTGGTGAAGTAGGAATTCAAACCAAGGTTTTTCTGACTTCAAATCATATACTATCTCTACTCTACACACTATTTCTTAATGGGGTGTGGCAGGGAAGTGAGTTCTAAAGTTGTGGCAAATCTATACTAATCAAAGAGAAAGATGCAAATTGACCATACCTCTGCGATGACCATCAGCCAATCAGGAGTGAGTATGCAAATTAGCCCAACAAAGATGGTGGGTTAATTTGCATATGCAAGTGCGGAGTGAAGACTGAAGGCTCCAGCCCAAGCAAAGACTGAAGACTGAAGACTGAAGAGGCTTGGCGTCTCTGCTGTGGCTAGAACAAAGGCCTGGGTCCTGGGTGCTGGAGGAAAACCGGTGCCAGCGGCCAGGGGACAGAAGACCTATTGCACAAATCTTTGTGCAAAGGGCCTCTAGTTTAGATATAATTGGGGCTTGTCCTTGGCAGTATGAGAAGAATAGAGAGAAAAGCATGGCTGGGAATTGGGGCTGGTGGTAGTGGTGCTGATACTGCAGGATCAAAATGGACCAAGTATGACAACATATTAGATCTGGAAATAATGGAGATGGTGAAATTCAAGTTTGAAAGCTGGGAAAGAGCAGAACTGGGCAATATCTTAGACACCAATATTAAGCAGTTGCCAATATCCAATTGAAATTACAATGAGATAAAGAAAAATCTACCTACCAGGGTTCCTGTTAGTGAGAGACCTATAAAAGGGGACTGTATACTTTGACAAGCTGCTTGGATGGATAAGGGGCATTCTCTGGAAACAATAGTTAATCACAAGTTGCCTTATAAGAATGAGTAGCCTAGGGAATCATTTAACTTTTGCTTGCTAAGTAAGAAATGCAAGTTTGGAGGCAGAGCTGAATTGCTCAGAAAGGCATAAGAGGTTAAGGACGCTGCAATTTTTTATAGGGCAAATAGCATAAATTTGCCCTATAAGTTCAGCCTCCCTTCTAAACAAAGATTAAGTTGTTTTTCAAACATAATGACTTGAAGTGTCACCAAATTATCAGCTTTCCAAGTGCACATACATTGGGTACTACCACAAAAGTAGTATTACTTGAAAAATAAACTAGATAAGATAGACAGATCATTGAGGTAGGTAGGTAGATAGGTGATGATAGATAGATAGATAGATAGATGATAGATAGATAGATAGATAGATAGATAGATAGATAGATAGATAGATAGAGCAAAGGAGCAGACTTGCAAGGGCCAATGTGCATATCCATTCATGTAAACTCACAAACAATTAAGGGACATTCTTCTGTACATGCCATTTAGATATCTTCCCAGGCATCACACTTCCCAGGATGACTTTTTCCGACACTTCTGTTGTTTTTTCTTATGTTCTTTTCTTATCATCTATTTTCCCCAATGGTCTTTACTGATAAGATTAGAGAAGGTTGTGTTTACTTTTATAGCACTCTCTTGATTATATTTACATGGAGTCCCTCCCACTGGCCACCTGCAGGGAGGAGACTGCAATGACATCAACTGCCACTATGGGGCAGCAAGAAGCTATTACCCTGCATATCTGAGAGTATCATTCCTTGGACTGAACATTCTCATTCAATATCTATTTATAATTTTTTAAACTATTTTCATTTGCCAATTCTTTTGTGCTACCTATTTCTTAAATCTTTATAATGAAATAGCTATTTCTACCATATATGTCAAGAAACTTAAATACTTTGTATCTTAGCCTTTAATGACTTATATCAATGTAGCTAGGTTAAACCAATAATTTATAGGCTTCTGAGAATCAATTTTGAAAAGTTTATTCTTTCCCACACCTTAAGTGTCGCATTCTACTTTTAGTCATTAAGAGCTAACATTTACTGAGCTCATATGCATCAAGCACAGTTTTAGGTGCTTTTTTATATACACTAACTCATTTAACTTTTCTCAACTCTCTGAGGTAGCTTTCATTCTCAATCCTTTTTCAAATGATAAAACATTCCAAAAGTCATGTAGCTAGTAAGGAATGCTCAGATATATACACAAATAGTATTGTTTGGCCTTAAGCCCTATGCTTTAAACCAACACTCTTTTGGTTCACAAACTCGCTCTAATTAGAATAAAAATACAATTTAAAAATTAAACTTTAATAAACTCCATGATTGAACCATAGAAGCCTATGAACATTGTGGTCATGTAACATTTCTACAAAAATCAGCAAGACCCATTACTGATAAGTGGAGCAAACTAAAAAAGAGAGGGGGGGAAAAACTACTTTGAAAGGGTTAAGGATTCCAGAAGGCTGTAATAGCAGGTTTGTAATCAAGGGCCACCATAAAGAAACAGCAGGAGGTGGGGAGGTAATCTTGGTCATGCTGTGAGTGCACAAGTCTTTAGTTTAGAATTGTGTCAAACCACCCAGGAGCAGAAGAGAAAGCTGTGTTTAAATTTTGTTCCATTTCAGAATGTACATGGTATTTTTTTTTTTTTCTGAAGCCAGAAAACTAAAGATTAACTTAGAACACTTGATTCAATAGTATCCATTTGAAAAGTGGGACTGAGTTTTTGCTAACAGGGTTACTCAGGATAAGTCTATTTTCCATCATAATATAAAATAAAAATTATCCATACTATTTAGCAGCAAAAAGCTTTTGAACCCACCTCTCAAGTAAAACCACAACATTCTTCAATTCTGCTCTCTGGTAGGTCAATCAATCTGCACTTCAAAAAAAAAAAAAAAAAAAGATGAAGAAATGCTGTTTAAATATGTTGCTTCAATGTTCCACTGCCTAATTCCCTTTACCCATTTGGAAGAGAGCTCTTAGGCCATCTGGGGTCTTTCATTCACATCATTGGGTGTAACTTGGTTTTTAGAGGTGCAGAACAAGGTCTCCCAGGTACATGGTCATGCAATTATATTTTTTCAAAGCAGGAAAGTCAAGTCTTGAGGTTTGGAAGAGCTCACTGAAAATTATGTTGGCAATACTTTCTACAGCAAATTGATCCAAACTGAAAATGGGCACTTTATTTTTGCATGCTATGTCCTTTAACCACCCTTTCTAAATCCTTATTGATTCGTGCAAATCAATGAAAGGTCAGGTTTTTCAGGATGAAAAATAAAAAATATTAGTTAGGTATTTATCCTGATTAAAAGAACACTGATATTCAGCAATTCTGCTCTTATGAAGCATCATTTCTATTAAATGAGAAGAACCTGAGAACAGGAAAATGTAGAGGTTTTCCAATTTCTCCAGAAAACTCAAGTCTTCACCCTGAAAGCTATAATGTTATGCCCAGTAGTTTTCACTGAGGGCCAGCCCAACAGAAAAATTAGATTTATCTCAGTTCTGGGCTGCCAGGAGAGGAGCAGGTAAACACCTTTCAACAGAATTAATATGTTTTTGTTTTTAAATGTGTTTATTTAGATGACAGCACTAACTGCCTTTTTTCTATTTAATATTAGTATTTCTCTTTGTTACGAAGATACTCATAAAATAACTTCAGAAGAAATTAATTTTTATAAGCACATTTTCTAATTAACTTTTCCATAATGATGTCCAGGGTTTTTTTTTTATAAATTTGTTCCAATCAACTTCACTTTGCATTCATCTGCTTAATGAAAGCATTACTTTTCTTATTCATTCTGAATACTCAATGGGTGCAAAAGTTCCCTAAAATCAATGAGCCCTCACTCTATAATCCACAAGTCCACTGATTTGTTTTTTTCCCTGAGCACTTCTGATTATTTTCACAAAGGAAATCACAACACATTATTCTTTCTGCTCCAGTTTGCTCAGGGTCCTCAATTTAGATGACAGATTTATTTTATGACTGAGGCTGTAAAGAATCCAAATCCTTATTCTTTCTGATTAAGCATCTTTCTTCACTTATTCTCTAAAGGTGTTCAAATCTCAGTGTGATTTTGGTAGAAGGAAAATCATGACATTCCTAAGAATTATCAATGTTATTAAGGTGAGACTCTCAGTTTTCTCTCACTTGAGATAAAAATAAAACTGAAAACCCAAATCCCTTGAAATAATAGAACAGTCCCTTTGTGTGTGTTAATTGTAAACACACAATAAAGTTCCAAAAATAAATCAGCAGTCTGTGTTTCAACTATGAGGAAACAAAGACTAGAAAGAAAAAAAGAATTTAATGATTCCTGTAAAAACATCATATGTGAAAATACTGCCACCCACCATCTTTTTTTCCTTTCTAACTACAGTACAGTTTTTCAAAGAATTGTTGGCATCTCCAGATGATAAATTGTGTGAATTATTGTTGGATCAAAATTCCTTTGAAATAACTGCAGGTGTTCAAGATCCTGTCAGAGCAAATGCATTTTAAGTCCCTGAAGACTCTGACGCTCAGCCATTTCTCAGGCTTCTTTGAGGTAGAGCTCCTGTTGGGAGTGGCTTTGTTTAAAATTGGAGACATATGGAGAACTACGCAGTGAAGACAGGAGGAAGCCTATCCAATTGCTATAGCATTAGAATCTTACTCCTGATTTAAGTACATATTTGAGGGTCTTTTTTTCTGCTGTGTGCCCTTCCCTTTATTTCTTCTTAATCCATTGCAAAATAGTATAAAGGGGAGTATCTCATTACTAGGTTGGGAACTACAGCTTCCTGGAAACATAATTTGGTTAAACATAATGACATTAATTATAATGTGATCTGCATTGAACAAATCATCTGTATTCAGATTTTATTTTCTTTGAGGTTTTTTGAGGTTCCTCTGTAGAAAATGAGTTTAAATACATTGTTTTTTAAATTAAAAACCTAATGGGTGTTTCTGTTTTTTGAAGGAATGGATGGATGAATGAATACTATTTTATATTTTAAGAAAAAGTGAAAAGAACTAAGTATATACCAGTACAATTTATAAGTCATATGTTATAATTATGTCTCATTAAATTCTTACATAATACTTAGAAGAAAATTTATTATTGTTCACACTTGACTATTAAGAAAATTGAGGATCAGAAAACTTAAGTTGTTCAATATCATACAAATAATAAGTGACAAGAAGAGATTTTTTTCCAGGTTTGCTTTATTCCTACCAATGGCCATTCTCTTTTCATTTTACTCATACATATTTCCAAAGGGTCAACTTTAGGCTTTAATAATTGTCTCTACTGTCATTAGTTTAAACCATAATTGCTAGTATTCAACTATTTTTGACCAATAAATATGTTAATTCCATATAAATCTAAAACAATATTTTTAGTTTTGGATGTCATTCTTGCTTTTTCTTCTTTTCATTTATTCTGTTGTACTTCTAACTTTTTAAGTTTAAATACATTGTTCATTATTTTTTTAGTTGTTTTTCTCTTACACTAGTATGCATGAAGTTTATAAATTATAAGTACCTTGGCAATAACCCACTAATTTTGGTAAATAGTATTTCAATTATCATTTAGTTCCAAATATTTTCTACTTTTGATTTCTTAATTCCTGAGTTATTAAAAACTATGCTTTGAATTAATCAAATGTATTTTAAGGTATTTTTATGGATTTTTAAAATTCTGCCATCATCAAAAGTGGCCTTTATGATACCAATTCCTTAGTAAAAGATCTGCCTTATGAACCTAATCTACAGTCAATTTTTATAAACACCCCATGTGTACTTAACAAGAATTTATATATCCTAATTGTTAGATGCAGGGCCCTAGTGTTAATTATGTGGCTCAAATAGCCTGTAACCATACTAATTTTGAATTGCTTGATATTTGAAATGCTGAGAGATTATTAAACAATATTAAAATGTTCCATTCTGATGACATTAACCTTGGGGTTAATGGTGGAGATAAGAAAGGTAATCAGGATCCACATATTAAAAGACTTTGGACATGATGCCAGGGAATTTACCCTTTAAGTCTGTAGATCTCTGTTTCCTACTCTTGGGATGGAGGGTGATCATCATAATCACCTGAAAAACTATTGAAAATGCAGATTTCCAGACTCTATGAATTCATACCTTTTACTAATTCCTCTTATTATTCTGATCACTATCCAGGGATCATGGACAGAGGTTTTGTAAGTTCTACTGCACAATATTTAATGAGGTAAATGCCATATCCAACTTGCCTTTAAGAAAGATAATTTTGATACAGCAAAATATCAGCCAGATATCAAGAGAATTACAGGCTGGGAATTTATTTTAAAAAATTTAATTACAATTCAGAAGAAAAGGGTGAGCTTGATCAAGAGGAAGAAATGAATTTAAGACTGATTTCAGAAGTAAAAATAATAAGATGGTAACCAGTTAAATTTGGCAGGTGAGTGAAAGGAAAGAGTATAAACCCTAGATCCATAGGATATATACCAGTGTACATCATTGGACTAGAATGCCAAAACAAAAACTAAATTGGGAAAAGATATTTCAGAAAGATGGAAGGTGAGGATTTTGTGTGCCATCAACCAAGAAACAGTATGCATCATGTCTTTGAATCTGGCCTCCCTTTTTAAAGGTTTTGGAGGGATTCATTCTACAAATTACTCCACTTAAAAGACTTCTTAACTAAACATAATGCTTATTTTTTTAAATAAAATTCTTAGAACCAGGTAAGACTTTCAACTTTACCTGTATTTCTACTTCCATATAAAAAGTCTTTTATAATTTTTATATTGGTAGAAAAATTTGTTTCTACCCCTGGAAAAATTAATATTGTTACATATATTAACAATGGACAATATGAAATGCCTAACAGCATAATAATGAAAAGTAAACTTAAGCAGTCTATACTAATCATATGTAATAAAAACATAATTCAAAATTCCATTAGACTAGCCTGTCAGCAGTCACAATGCACATGTATTTTAAAATTTAGACACTTAAGATATTACTCTTTATGAATACATAGCCAATTCTTTTCAGTAATGAATAAAAATTTCAAGATAAACACTAAGTGAAGCACAGAACATTTGGAATTGATTTGAATTTTTTGCCCAACTTTTATAAGAGGTTCTCACAATTCTCTATAGAAATCCTGGTCCATGAACTATGTAAATTACTCCTTTAAGTGAGGTTTACAATAGAGGGATATGCTCCAGAGACTGGGCTGTCACCAGGGATAGAAATCCTATTCCAGGCTATTTATTGAAAAAACATATAAAATTTTTATTAATATGCAGATGCTCTCTGGAGAAAACAAAATACTTCTTTCATTCATCCTTAACAATTCCCTGTAGACAATAAAGAGAATGCTTTATGTTTGAGAAAGCTGAGTTTCAAAGAGTTGATTCTATTGGTACATTTTTCTATATTATATTCTGGCAAAGTTTTTATTTACATATATCCAGGATTACCCTTACAACATGTGAAATTGTATATGTGATGAGTTCCTTGAAGGCTCTCTACATAAAACTTTACTATTTTTAATATCTAAAAAAATGTATGTCAAGATTTACTGTTCAGTCATTGACATTTAAGAAAGTAGTGACTATCCTTGTTGATTAAAAAGCAAATGTTCCAGAAAGGTAACACATTTAGAACTTTAATATTACTTACACTTAGTCTAAAACTTACCAGATTATCTCCCTCCTTAACAGCTAGCTGAGAGCAGGCCACTAAAAAAAGGAAGAGAAGGGGGAGATGAGATTGCTATGTAGCAATAGACAATTAGGACAATGTAGGAGCTAAACTATGAAACTTTAAAATGAAAAGGCAAAATTTGTAATGCAGATATCTATTGGTACATAGAACATATAATAAGTTCCCATATCTTTATACATGGAAGTAGAAATACAGGTAAAGTTGAAAGTCTTACCTGGTTCTACATAGCATCCTGAGCGGTTTAGGAACAATGAGTATGCAAAGTAAACAAATACAGACAAAAAGAAGCTTCAAATTTTGTCAATGATAATCTCTGGATACAGTTGATAGCTTTACTATACCCTTGCTTCCTCTATATTGCCTATGTCACCATCACTCTCCAATACTTGAGCAATGTCTGATTCGCAGGCATGGAATTTAGCAAAGCATAGATAGCATTGAACCATGGGACCATCTGACCACTGTATAGCAAAGGAAGTGCAGGAGTGAGCCCATGACCTTGGGATCCACTGGTGTATCCTTTGAGAAAGGAAAGGAACAGTAAGTCTAATTAAAATTCTTAGCCAACAAAAGGCATTAAATACAGAATTTGGAATGCATCACCCTATATGGTTGTCTGAGAACCAAGTTGTACAAGTATTTGTATAGACATGATTTCCTTTCCTTTGAGTAGACAACTAGAAATAAATTGCTGAGTACTTTGGTGTCTAAATATATAAAAACTATATTAAAAACTAACTAACTGTTTTCCAAAAGGGCTGCACAACTATATAAAAAACTGTCAAACACTGCACAAAATTGTAAAATTACATTCCCACCAACAAAATATAAGAATTCCAGGTGCTCTATATACTAGCAAACTTTTGGTGTTGTCAACCTATTTAACTTAGGCATTCTAGTGGATGTGTAGCAGCATCTCACTAAGGTTTAACGCTGCATTTTCCTAATGATGAATTAATGATGTCGAGTCTCTTTTTGCATCTCTTTTGGACATTTATATATCTCCTTTTGTAAAATGTACATACAAATCTTTTGTATTTATTTAAAAAGAGTATTTGTCTTCATATTATTGAGATATGGGAACTTATTATATGTTCTATATACCAATAGATATCTGCATTACAAATTTTGCCTTTTCATTTTAAAGTTTCATAGTTTAGCTCCTACATTGTTCTAATTGTCTATTGCTACATAGCAAAACATACCACAATTCACTGTCTTGAAACAGCAACAACATTTATTTGATTCATAAATATGCATTTTGAACCAAGCCTGGTGAGGATTACTTAGGACTGCTCTACTCAGTATGAATTGGAGCAACTGGAAGGCTAGGGCTGAAATCATTTAAAGACTCATTCAGTGCCTTAGAATGGTTTTGCTCAGTGGATAGAGCGTTGGCCTATGGACTGAAAGATGCCAGGTTTGATTTTGGTCAGGGGCACATGCCTGGGTTGCAGGCTCAATCCCAAGTAGGGGGTGTGCAGGAGGCAGCCAATCGATAATTCTCTCTCATCATTGATGTTTCTATCTCTCTCTCCCTCTCCTTTTCTCTCAGAAATCAATAAGAAATATATATATTTTAAAAAAAGACTCATTCATTCCCATGTCTGGTGGTTTATAGGATCTATCAGCTGATATCATAGCTGGCATTATTGGCCAGAACACTTACATGGGGCCTAGCCTTCCTAACAATATGGTGGTTGGTTTCAAAGAGCAAGAAAGAAGATGTCACAGATTTTATAACCTAGACTCAGAAGTGATGCAGTCACCTATATTCTCTTCTTGAGGAGCTGCTAAGGCTGGTTATATTCAAAGCAGACCTACTAGTATATTAAAAAAGACTCAGCACTTGGAAGGTAGGTTAACTTTGCAGATCTGATTAAAATAATGCAAAAATTAATAAATAGCAACACAAAAATAAACTCTCTGTTTTGTGTAGTCACAAATTTAAACCTACATTTTCCCCACTCTGTACTTTTAGGTATAAATCCATTTTTAATTATTTTTTAGTGTGGTATGAAGTAAGGCTTAAAGTTAATTATTTTTCCAAAGTGGATATTCAGTTACACCACCATTACTTGAAAGGACATTCCCCACCCTCCTTTGAAATACATTGGAATCTTCTTTTTTTGCATTTTAATTTCTTTATTGATTAAGGTATGACATATTTGTCCTCATCTCCCCATTACCTTCCCCACTCCCCCACCCCCACTCATGCCCTCAGCCCCCTGTTGTCTGTGTCCACTGGTTAGGCTTATATGCATGCATACGAGTCCTTTGGTTGATCTCTTCCCCCTTACCTCCACCCTTCCTTACCTTTCCTGTGAGGTTTGACAGTCTGATCGATGCTTCCCTGTCTCTGGATCTGTTTTTGTTTATCAGTTTATGTTGTTCATTATTTCCCATAGATGAATGAGATCATGTGATATCTATCTTTCTCTGACTGATTTATTTCACTTTGCATAATGCTCTCCAGTTCCATCCATGGTGTTGCAAATGGTAGGAATTCCTTCTTTTTTAGCGTAGCATAGTATTCCATTGTGTAGATGTATCACAGTTTTTTAAACCACTCGTCTGCTGATGGACACTTAGGCTGCTGCCAAATCTTAGCTATGGTAAATTGTGCTGCTATGAACATAGGGGTGCACATATCCTTCTGATTGATGTTTCTAGCTTCTTGGGATATATTCCTAGAAGTGGGATTACTGGGTCAAATGGGAGTTCAATTTTTAGGGTTTTTTAGGAAACTCCATACCGTTCTGCACAGTGGCTGCACCAGTCTGCATTCTCACCAGCAGTGCACGGGGGTTCCTTTTTCTCCCCATTCTTGCCAACACTTGTCATTTATTGATTTGTTGATGATAGTCATTCTGAAATGGTACTGCATTGTCATTTTGATTTGCAACTCTCAGATAATTAGTGACTTTGAGCATGTTTTCATATGTCTCTTGGACTTCCTTCTGTCTTCTTTTGAAAATTTTCTATTTAGGTCCATTGCCCAGTTTTTGACTGGATTGTTTATCTTCCTTTTGTTAAGTTGTAAGAGTTCCCTGAAAATGTTGGAGATTCAACCTTTATCAATGATAACACTGGCAAATATGTTCTCTTTTGCTGTGTAAAAGCTTTTTATTTTGATGTAGTCCCGTTTGTTTATTTTCTCTCTAGTTTCCATTGCCCTAGGAGCAGTATCAGTGAAGAAGTTCCTTCAGCATATGTCTGAGATTTCGCTGCCTGTGGATTCTTCTAGTATTTTTATGGTTTCCCATCTTATGTTTAAGTCCTTTATCCATTTTGAGTTTATTTTTGTGTATGGTGTAAGTTGGTGGTCTAGTTTTATTTTTTGGCATGTATCTGTCCAATTTTCCCAACACCATTTATTGAAAAGACTGTCTTGACTCCATTGTATGTTCATGCCTCCTTTGTCGAATATTAATTGGGCATAGTGGTTTGGGTTGACTTTTGGGTTCTCTGTTCTATTCCAATGATCTATATGTCTGTTCTTGTGCCAGTACCAGGCTGTTTTGAGAACAATGGCTTTGTAATACAGCTTGATATCTGGTATTGAGATCCCACTCACTTTGTTCTTCTTTCTCAGGATTGTTACAGCTATTCGGGGTCTTTTTTTACTCCAGATGAATTTTTGGAGAGTTTGTTCTAGGTCTGTGAAATATGCCATTGGTATTTTAATGGGGAGTGCATTGAATCTATAGATTGCTTTGGGTAGTATGGACATTTTAATGATGTTGATTCTACCAATCCATGAACACGGTATGCTCTTCCACCTATTTATGTCTTCCTCTATCTCTTTTTTCAGTGTCCTGTAGTTTTATGAGTAGAGGTCTTTTACCTCCTTAGTTAAGTTTATTCCTAGGTATCTTAATTTTTTTTGGTGCGATGGTGAATGGGATTGCTTTTTTAGTCTCTCTTTCTGTAAATTCACTACTGGTGTATAGAAATGCCATAGATTTCTTGGCATTAATTTTGTAGCCTGCTACCTTGCCAAATTCATTTATTAAGTCTAATAATTTTTTGATGGAGTCTTTTGGGTTTTCTATGTACAGTATCATGTCATCTGTGAATAAGGACAGCTTCACTTCTTCTTTTCCAATTTGGATGCCTTTTATTTCTTCTTGTTGTCTGATAGCAATGGCTAGTACTTCCAATGCTATGTCAAACAGGAGTAGTGAGAGTGGGCATCCCATCTTGTTCCTGTTCTTAGAGGAAATGGTTTTAGTTTTTGTCCATTTAGTGTGATGTTGGCTGTGGGTTTATCATATACGGTTTTTATGATGTTGAGGTATGATCCTTCTATTCCCACCTTGCTGAGAGTTTTTTTTTTTTATCAAGAAAGGGTGTTGGGTTTTGTCAAATGCTTTTTCTGCATCAATTAATATGACTATGTGATTTTTCTCCCTCAATTTGATTATGTGATGTATCACATTTATTGATTTGCAGATATTATACGATCCTTGCATCCCTGGGATAAATCCTGCTTGGTCATGGTGTATGATATTTCTGATGTACTGTTGGATCTGATTTGCTAGAATTTTGTTGAGGATTTTGATATCTATGCTCACAAGGGATATTGACCTATAATTCTATTTCATTGTGTTGTCTTTATCTGGTTTTGGTATTAGGGTGATGCTGGCTTCATAGAATGAGCTTGGAAGTGTTCCTTCCTCTTGAATTTTTTGGAATAGTCTGAAGAGGATAGGTTTTAGTTCTTCCTTGAATGTTTGGCATAGCTCTCCTGTGAAGCTGTCTGGCCCCGGGCTTTTGTTTGCTGGAAGCTTTTTGATGATTGCTTCAATTTCTTCTATAGTTATCAGCCTATTGAGATTTTTAGAATCTTCCTGATTGAGTTTTGGAAGGTTGTATTTTTCTAGGAATATGCCCATTTCCTCCAGGTTGTCTAGTTTGTTGGAATTGAGTTGTTCATAGTATATTTTAACAATCCTTTGTATTTCTTTGGGGTCTGTTGTTATTTCACCTCTATCATTTCTGATTTTGTTAATTTGGGTGCTCTCTCTTTGCTTCTTGGTGAGCCTGGCTAGAGGTTCATCAATCTTGTTTATCCTTTCAAAGAACCAGCTCTTGGTTTTATTGATCTTTTGTATTGTTTTTGTTTTTTGTATGTTTTTTTTTTTTTTTTGGTCTCTATGTCATTTATTTCTGCTCTCATCTTTATTATCCTTTCCTTCTGCTCACTCTGGGCTTTTGTTGTTGCTATCTTTCTAATTCTTTGAGTTGTAGCGTTAGATGATTTACTACCATTTTTTCTTATTTTTTGATGTAGGCCTGTAGAGCTATAAACTTCCCTCTCAGGACTGCTTTCATTGTGTCCCATAGATTTGGATTGCTGTGTTTTTATTGTCATTAGTTTCCAGAATGTTTTTAATTTCTTCTTTGATCAGATTAGTAACTCAATCAATATTTAATAAAATGCTATTCAGCTTCCAAGTGTTTGAGGGTTTTGGATTGTTTTTATTGTGGTTTATTTCTAATATTATGCCATTGTGGTCTGAGAAGATGCTTGATATGGTTTCAATCTTCTTGAATTTGGGGAGACTTTGCTTGTGACCCAATATGTGGTTCTTTTTAAAAAATGTCCCATGTGCACTTGAGAAGAACGTATATTCCACAGCTTTGGGGTGAAATGTTCTGAAGATGTCAATTAAGTCCATCTGATCTAGTGAGTCATTTAGGATTGCTGTTTTTTTGCTGACTTTTTGTCTAGAGGATTTATCCAGTGATGTCAGTGGTGTATTAAAGTCCCCTACTATGATTGTATTGTTGTTGATCTCTCCCTTGATATCTTCCAGGAGTTTTATTTTTCTTTTAATGTATTTGGGTGCTTCTACATTGCGTGCATATATGTTTTTCAGGGTTATATCCTCTTGTTGTATCGATCTCTTTAGTATTATGAAGTGGCCTTCCTTATCTCTTGTTATGGCCTTCACTTTGAGGTCTATTTTGCCAAATATAAGTATTGCTACCCCAGCTTCTTTTTTCATTTCCATTTGCCTGAAAGATATTTTTCCATCCCTTCACTTTCAGTCTGTGTGAGTCCCTTATTCTGAGGTGGGTCTCTTGTAGACAGCATATATATGGGTCATGTTTTTTTAACCATTCAGCCACTTGATGTTTTTTGATGGGAGCATTTAGTTCATTTATGTTTAAAGTTATTATTGAAAAGTACTTGTTTGTATCCATTTTTATTTTTTGAGCCTGTGTTCCTTCTTACCTTTTTATTTCTTCTTTTTACAGCATTCCCTTTAGCATTTATTGCATTGCTGGCTTGGTAGTGATAAACTCCCTTAGCTTTTTTTTGTCTGTGAAGCTCCTGAATTCCCCTTCAATTTTGATTGATAGTCTTGCTGGATAGAGTATTCTTGGATTCAGTCCCTTGCTTTGCATTACTTTGTATATCTCCTTCCATTCCCTTCTAACTTGATGTGTTTCTGTTGAGAAATCATTTGATAATCTGATAGGGGATCCTTTGTAGGTAACTCTCTGTCTCTCTCTTGCAGCCTTTAAGATTCTCTCTTTGTCATTAACATTTGCCATTGTAATTATGGCATGTCTTGTTGTGGTTTTTTGGGATACATCTTGCTTGGGACTCTTTGTACTTGTGTAACTTTTTCTTCCCCATATCAGGGAAGTTTTCTGTCATTTTTTCTTCAAATAAATTTTCTAAGCCTTGCTGCCCTTCTTGTCCTTCTGACAGCCCTATTATATGTATGTTATTTCATTTTGCATTGTCCCAAAGCTCCCTTAGGCTCTCCTCCTGCTTTTTAATTTTTTTCTCTAGTTGCTGTTGAGATTGGGCTTGTTTCTGTACTTTATCTTCTAACTCACTAGTTCAATCCTCTGCTTCCTCTAGTCTACTATTGAAGCCTTCCATGGTGTTTTTGATTGCAGCTATATCATTTTTCATTTTGTCCTGATTTTTGCATAAGTTGTTGATTTTTTCGTCCATCCAGTGTATGAACTGTATGACCATTACTCTGAATTCTTTTTCTGTCATGTTGCATGCTTCCATTTCACTTATTTACTTTCTTGGCAATTCCTCCTTTTCTTTCCTCTGGGGATTGTTTCATCATCTCCCCATCTGACTATCACCAGAAAGTTTAAATGTTGAGTTGTGGGGGCCTGGGCCATGTGTAGTGGGAGTTTTGCACCCCCCAAGTGTCACTGAAAAACTCTGACACCAAGACGTGCAGCTGCTGTGGGTTGGTGAGAGTCACGTTTGCCCCGTGTCAGAGTCACAGGCATTTAGTGTGCCCTCGTGTGTGCACCTAGAATTAGGGCCCCTGCCTGTGCCATGTTGAAACAGAGAACCCGCTGGCGTGTGCCAAAAATCAAAGTCCCTTAGTGCATGTCAGTAGTCAGAGGCTCCCTGTGTCTGAGCTGAGAATTGAGTATCAGAGTCTTGTTGCTTGGTGCTACCTCACGGAGAATCAAGGTCCCTGTGTGCTCATGCACCAAGAATTGGTGTTGCTGGCTCTTAGTGTGACTGTACTGGGAATCAGGGATCCCAGGCGCACACAATGAGAAAAAGAGTCTAGTCACTGGTGCTCATTGCTGCCTCTTGTGTGGAGATTCAGGGTCCCCAATCTGCTTGGGAGACTGGGTTGCACAGTTGTACTGTGTTGGCAAGAGGTCCACTCCTGCCCCATGGAAAACAGCCTTCTGTGTGCCCTTGCCCTGAATCAAAGTCAGGTGGCACTGTCGCTTAATGTAGGTATAGGGTCTGGTCACGCTGGTGTGCACTGCAGAAAACAAACTCCCCATGTCCATGCACCCAGGCTCAAATTCAGTGCTGCCTCCCTGTGTGGGCATGAGGTCTGATTGTGGGGAACAAACTCCCTGAGTTCGCACGTTCAGGTTCAAATTCAATGCAGTCTCCCTGCTTGGGTGCAGGTTCTGGTCATGGGAAACAAATTCCCTGTGTTCGCACCCCTAGGCTCAAATTCCAGCACTGTCTTCCCGCGTGGGTGCGGGATTTAGTCTCGGAAAACAATCCCCCCAAGGTCGCGTACCTAGAATCAAATTCAGCACGGCCTCCCTGCCTGGGCGCGAAGCCTGGGCGAGGGAAACAAACTCCCACAGTTCGCAAGTCCAGATTAAAATTCAGCACAGCCTCTCTGCTAGAGTGCCAGGTCTGGTAATGGGAAACAAACTCCCTGGGTTTGCACCCCCAGGCTCAAAGTCAGCGCTGTCTACCTGTGTGGGTACAGGATCTGGCTGCAGAAAACAATCTCCCCAAGATCGTGCACCTAGGCTCAAATTCAGCACTGCCTCCCTGCCTGGGCATGGAGCCTCATCACAGGAAACAAATTCCCTGAGTTCGCAAGTCCAGGCTCAAATTCAGCACTGTCTCCCTGCCCTGCATGGGCAAGGGATCTGGTCACAGAAAACAATCTCCCAAAGGTTGCGCCCCTAGGCTCAAATTCAGCAGACTCTCCCTGCCTGGGCACGGTGTCTGGTTGCGGGGAAACAAACTTGGTCTGACACCAAGGTTCAAAGTGAGGTAGAGCTGCCGCTGCTGTGTGTGTGCAGAGAGCCTTATTGTGCGAATGGGGTCTGATAGTTCCTATGCCGCTGCCGCAGGGTCGGCAGGGGAGGTGGATTGGCTTTGTGACTCACAGAAATCTGCGGCCAGGTGCCTGGAGTCTTGGTGTCCCTGGGTCTGCAGCTGTGGTCGCAGGTCTTTTACTGGAGTGGCTGTAGGGTCCAGGTTTGCTACTGAGACCAGACTGGGTGGTGGCGAGGCTAGGATCCTAGTCTCAAGCAGTTCTGTTCTTCAAGATGGCATGGCCTCTGTGCCGCCAGTGTCCTCCCTGGAATGTTTGTGGCGGCAGTGGGGCTTTGCCATCTAAGACTGCCCAGACTGGCAGCCCCCTGGAAGAACTGCAGGGTCTAACTGTCCCTATTTCACTCACACACACACCCACACACGTCCATACACTCCTCTCTCGCTCCCTTACTCTCTCACATACTCTCCCTCCCTACCTTCTTGCCAGTAGCCATCTTTTCTGGAATCTTCGTTGGAAATAAAATTACCAAATATAGGCAGATCTCTTCCTGGAATTACTCTTCTATTCTATTGATCTATATGACTACCGTGTCATCAATACCACTCTTTCTTGATAATGGCAGTTTTATAATGTCTTGAAATCAGGTAGTATAAGTCCTCCAACTTTGTCCTTCATTTTCAAAATTGTTTTGGATATTCCAGTTCTTTTACATTTCTACATGTTAAAATAAGAATGAATTTCTGATTCATTCTGCAAAATTCTGGTATTTTGATCAGATTTGCATAAAAATCTATGGATCAATTTAGAGAAAACTGACATTTTAACAATACTGAGCCTTCCAACTCATAAACACAGTATATGGCTATATTTATTTATGCATTCTTTAATTTCTCTAAAAGTTTTTTTTAGGGGATATATTTTCCAAAATACAGATTTGCATGAATGCTTTTTTATTTTCCCTTAAATATGTTACATTTTTAAATTTTTTACTTTAAAATTACATTCAATATTATTTTATTAATTTCAGGTGTACAGCATAGTGGTTAGAAAATTAAATAACTTACAAAGTGATTCATTCCCTCAATAATCCAAGTGTCCACCTACACCACACAGTTATTATATTATTGACTATATTCCCTATACTGAACTTTACATCCCCATGACTATTTTGTAGCTACCAACTTGTATTTCTTAATCCCTTCACCTTTTTATCCATCCTCCAAAACCTTTACCCTCTGGCAACCATCAGTTTGTTCTCTGCATCTATGAGTCTGTTATTGTTTGCTCCTTTACTTAAACAATAAAATAATGTTCTTTAGATTCCACACATGTGAAGTCATATGTTATAGGTCTTTGTCTGACCTATTTCCTTTGATATAATATCATCCAGGTCCATCCATGTTGTTGCAAATAGTAATATTTCATTCTGTGGGTGGGGTTGGCCCTCAGGCTGGCTCTGAGGATTGGCCAGGACAACAGTATGCAAGCTGCTGTACAGGGGCTGACCCTACAAAGCCCCATCAGGGTCTGGTGCTTGCCAAGACTTCCCTTTCACTGTGCCACTTGTGGAGCAAATTGGGTGGTGCTGTTGTGGTCTGAATCCAGCCTTAGGTGTGTTGGTTGTGGGGCCATTTGGCCGGTACTCTGGTGCAGGTCAATGTCAGACACTGCTTGTGACACCCTGAGCTACCTGTTAGGAGCTCAAGTTTTCTGTTCTTTTAATAATATCTAGTTTTGGACAGAGTAATGCTGAACTCATAAAATGAATTGGGAAGTATCCCCAACTTCTCTGTTTCCTCAGTGTACATATTATTAGTAAATTTTCTTTTGAAATATTTGGTAGAATTGACTAGTAAAGCTTTACATGCTCTAGAGTTGTGTGTGTACATGTGTGAGAAACTTTTGAGTTATGAATTCAGTTTTATTAAATAAATATCAAGAGCATCGATCTATGAACCAGGAGGTCACGGTTCAATTCCTGGTCCGGGCACATGCCCAGGTTGTGGGCTCAATCCCCAGTATGGGGCATGCTGGCAGGTAACCCATCAATGATTCTCTCTCATCATTGATGTTTCTCTTTCTCTCTCCCCTCCACTCTGAAATCAATAAGAAAATATATTTTTTTTAAATATATTTATATTTCCTATTTCTTCTGATATAAGTATTGATAATTGGTGCCTCTTAAACAATTTTTTCCGATTCACTTAAACTGCCAAATTTATTATCCAAAATCACTTAAAATATTGCCATATTCTTTTTGTTAATATAAGATACATACTGATTACTCCTTTTTCATGTCTGCTATTGGTAATTTCTGTTTTTCTTTCTCATTTAGTCAAGCTGTTTATCAATTATATTGATTTTTATCAAAGAATCAGCTGTAGTTTCATTTATTTTCTTTATTGTTTCTGTTTCATTGATTTTCTCATTTTTTTTTCCTTTTACTTATTATGGATGACATTTTCTCCTCTTTTTTGTGCTTTTTATGGTTGAAATTCAGGTCACTGATTTTAGATCTTCTTTGCTAAGACAAGCATTTAAAGCTCTATAGTTTTCTAACTATTGCTTTAACTGCAATCCATAATTTTGTCTTTTTTAAATTTTCAGTCAGTTTGAAATACTTTTAAATATACCTTGTGATTTCTTCTTTGCTCAATAAGTTATTTAAAGGTGTGTTGCATATTTTCCAAATATTTGATAATTTTTCAAAATTTTTTTGTTATTGGTGTCTAACAATTCTGTTTTGAATTGAGACTGACCAGTCTCTTTATAACTTCAATCCTTTTACATTTATTGATAATTGTTTTATAATGTAGCACCTTGGCTATCCTGGTGAATGTTCAAGGTGTACTTGAAAAGAATGTGTGGCCTACTGTCATTTGATTTGGTGAGTTGTTTTATAAATGTCAAGGTCAAGTTCGTAGAACTTTTCTACATACTAGTCTTCAGTATACTTCTATCAATTACCGAGAAATGTGTTAAATTTTCCAACAAAAGTTGTGCATTTGTCTATTTCTGCTTGCAACTCTATCAATTTTCACCTTATGAATATTGAAGCTCTGTTTTTAGGTTCATAAAAATTTGGGATTTTTTGCTGTTGTGCCTTTGATAAATCTACTCCCTTTATTATTATGAACTGACAGTCTTTGTAAAATAGTGTTTTCGTGATTTAAATGGTAGTTGAAATCAAGGCTTCAAATGACATGTGAGGGTGAGAAAGGCTTCAAATGACATGTGAGGGTGAGAAACCTGGAGAACACAAACATTTAAAGTATTGGCAAAAGAAAAGGAGCCCATGATGAGACTAAAATGGAATCAGGGTCAAACTTGAAGCAGCAACATGAAAAAGTAGTGCTACAGAAACAAACTGACAAGAGAATTTTAAGAAGAGCATGTTTAATAGTCAATTGCCAAGACTTGTGTTCCAAGTGATAGAAAATGTTTCTGAGCCATTGTAAGTGATAGAAAATATGTTTCTGAGCCATTGTAAGTGATAGAAAATATGTTTCTGAGCCATTTTTAAGAAAAGGTGTGAAAATTGTTAATAGAAGGTAACAATGAGGAGGTTATCAATAACCCTAGGAAGAGCATTGCAAAAATGAGTTAGACTCATAATGAATATGAAAGGAAGGAAAAGGAGTCAATATCTTGAAGACTTATTAAAAAGAGGGCTCTATGATAGAAAATATTAGATCATGTTTATCTACTGAGAAAAATAAGGAAAATTTGAAGATACAGAAGATAGATGGGATCATGATCTCAGTAAGAAGGGAATATGTCTTTTAGTTGTAAGTTGATTAGGACAAGAAATGTAATATAATGCCAGTGTTGACATAATGCATAAAATAACATTTTATTACTCTTAATAAACTGCAATTATCTTTACCACATATCTTAAGGTACTATTTACCTTTGTGTTACACTTAGTTTTCTTTGTAGAAGAGGTACCAACTACTTTTGACATATATGGCTTCTCACAGAAGCATCATGATTTATCAATTATTTTTCTTTGGTTTCATCAGTTTTCTCTTTGTTTAGTGCTATGCCTCTCCACACAAAATCACCATATTTTCTCCTTATGCTAATGTATACAACATGAAGAAAATGTGTTCCAAGTAACATTCTGCACATAAATTACATATTTTCTATCACTTATAACTTGGAACACAACAGTTTCTTTCTGGTTTCTAGCATTACATAACCTACATCAAAATTTGAAGAACAGACTAATCATATGAAATGTTATTGGTATAAATAAAAATAGCAACAAACCATGCATTTTTCTTTTACACACGTCAGTTTATAATTTGCATATGTAATACATAGTCTTAAAAAGATCTTGATGATGTATCTGATTCTTTATTTAGAATGGTAGAGGCACTCTTTGCTAGTGACTAAAATGCTGCTCTATTAAGGTCTTTAATTATTCGGAGTCACAGATAAGCTTAAGAAACTTATAGAAATTATACTCCATATTCCAATACCCATATGCAGATATATTTTGCATATCCTTTTCTGTTGTTGTTAATCCTCACCCAAGGATATTTTTTCCCATTGATTTTATTCTTTTTAGAGAGAGTGGAAGGGAGGGAAAAAGGGATATGAGAAAGAGAAAGAGTGACAGAGAGAGAGAGAGAGAGAGAGAGAGAGATACAGAAAGAGAGAGAAATATTAATGTGTGAGAGACTCATTGATTGGCTGCCTCTCACAAGTGCCCTGACCAGGGTTGGGTATTGAACCTGCAACCCAGGTATGTGCCTTTGATCAGGAATTGAACCTGAGACTATTTGGTGCACAGGCAGGTGCTCTAACCACTTAGAAACACCATCCAGGACTTGTTCTTTTTTATTCTTTCTTTCTTTCTTTTTTGCATATCCTTTTAAGAGTTAAAAAATCACCTGATTTAGAGGAATAAGAGCTTTTTGAACCTTGATGGTAATGTCAAAAGGAAAAATAAAAGCATGGCATAAGCATCATAGATAGTATCTTCATGATTTAAAATTATGAGTTTTCGGCCTAGCCAGTGTGGCTCAGTAGTTGAGTGTCAAATCATGAACCAAGAGGTATCTGGTTCAATTTCCAGTCAGGGCATGTGCCTGGGTTGTGGATTCATTCCACCAGTCGGGGCATGTGTGAGAGGAAACCCAATGATGTCTCTCTCTCCCATCCCTCCCTTCCTTCCACTCTCTCTAAAAATCAATGGGAAAAATATCCTCAGGTGAGGATTCACAAAACAAAATAAAAAAGTATCACTGTGTTAGATATTCATTGCTCAAGTAGGCCCAGCTCTGGTAGGGGGAACTCTATAGGGGTCACTCAAAGTCACCAAGTCACGGAGAAACTATGTGTCAAAGGAGACAATCTACACTAATAAAAGAGAAACATGCAAATTGACCATCACTCCACTATGCCCACCAACCAATCAGAGAGAGTATGCAAATTAACCCAACTAAGATGGTGGCTGCCACAGAGCTGGAGTGAGCAGGAGGCTTGGGTTGCCCCTGGCGATGGAGGAAGCCAAGCTTCCTGCCTGCCCTGGCCTGCCCTGGCCTCTGCTCCAGGCTACAAAGTTTCAATTATAGAAGATAAATATATCCCAGATACCTGCTTCCAGCCAGCCCTGGCCTATGCTTGGGTTGCTGGGGGGTGTGGCCGGCCTGCAAACCACCACAGGCTCCTCGCCCAGGCCATCCCATGCTCCAAGGAAACACCCACCCTGATCCGGGACATGCTTCAGGACAAACCAGCCAGCCCCCATCCGTGCAATAGGCCTCTATCCTATCTAATAAAATAGTAATATGCAAATTGACTGCCACTCCAACACACAAGATGGCTGGCACAAGATGGCCAGCAGGGGAGGGCAGTTGGGAGGGACCAGGCCTGCAAGGGAGGGCAGTTGTGGGCAATCAGGCCAGCAGGGGAGGGCAGTTGGGAGAGTCCAGGCCTGCAAGGGAGGGCAGTGGGGGTGATCAAGCCTGTAAGGGAGGGCAGTTAGGGGTGAGCAGGCTGGCAGAGGGGGAAGTTGGGTGCAACCAGGCCTGCAGGGAAGGGCAGTTGGGGGGGACCCAGACCTACAGGGGAGAGCAGTTAGGGGCAATGAGGCTGGCAGAGGAGGGAAGTTAGGGGTGACCGGGTTGGCAGGGGAGGGCAGTTGGGGGTGACCAGGTCAGCAGGGGAGGGCAGTTAGGGGCAAGTAGGCTGGCAGGGGAGCAGTTAGGCATCAATCAGGCTGGCAGGGGTGTGGTTAGGGGGTGATCAGGCTGGCAGGCAGAAGTGGTTAGGGGCAATCAGGAAGGCAGGCAGGCGAGCAGTAGGGAGCCAGCAGTCCTGGATTGTAAGAGGGATGTCCAACTGCCCTTTTAGGCCCAATCCTACTGGAATTGGGCCTAAACAGGCAGTTGGACATCCTTTGAGGGGTCCCAGATTGGGGAGGGTGCTGGCTGGGCTGAGGGACACCCCCTCTTCATGCACGAATTTCATGCACCAGGCCTCTAGTTAATTACTCTTAGGATTTGAAGTATACCATAGAGTGACACATTTTATAAGGTTGTTCCCAATATTAATGAATCAAAAGATAGCCATGCTAAAAAGATAGCTATACTGGCTATGGCACCTTTTAAAGGCAATTTTTAGTATTCTATCTGGACTTATGTTCTGAGGTCAGCACACAGCCTTAAGATGCTGTTTACTGGCTGCAATCAGAGATGAGACAAAGAAATTTAGATTAAAGCCTTACCCTCTTCAGAGAGGCTGTGCCTCAGTACAAGGGTTTTTAGGAGAGCACTGTTGTAAGGGGCCACAAAAATATATATACACATATATTTCACAAACAAGATAGGATAATTGTAACAATCTTATTAAGTGACCTGAGTCATCATCCTAGTGATATTGTTGTAATAACAGGAAAGGAGCAAAGGGAAGATAGATGCATGCCCAGTAAAGTTGGAATGACATAGGGAAGGTTCTTCCTACCTGTCAGTCATATGTGAGAACAAAGGTCGTTGGTCAGGATGGGTGTAGCCACTGTAAGGACACAAAATTTGGAATATTTAATACCCTGAACAAAGGAATTTGCTTTCTTGTCTTCTCTTATACTCTTGGGACTCTTATTGCACAGGGCAAGCTCTTCTGTATTCGCCCACAAGGCCAATGGTCATATGGATCCCACACACAATGAACTAATGGACTGTAACTAGCCTGACGCTGATTTGGATCCTATTTCAACATGGAAAGAAAACTCTGGTCATTGGCTTTGCTTGTAGATCTAGTGAAACCCCAGCTACACTTCTCCAATTAGACTAAGGGAAATGGGGCTTTGAAAATCCAGGAATGGGACTCTGGAAACCCAGGAATGTATTTTCATGAAAATAAAGCTTTCTATCATACTAGGGGCCCAGTGCACGAATTTGTGCACCTTGAAAGGAACTGTGGGCCATGAGGCCCATCCTCTGTGTTCCTGCCCAGCCCCTCTCACCGCAGCCCTGGTCCCCTGTCTGCCAGCAGCCCCACTCCTGCCGCCGCTGCTCCCATGCACTGATGGTGTGGAGCTATTAGGGCCAGCGCCAGCAGTGGGTGTGAGTGGGGCCGGCACCATCAGCAGGTGCAAGCGGTGGCTGCTGCCCCAATTGCCCTCAGGAGCAGGGGGAGCTGGAGAAGCCCTAACCAGTGACCAGGGCCAGCAGCCGCCATTCGCACCAGCTGATGGCACCGAGTGATCGGGACAGGTACTGGGTGCCGGCAGCGCATGCAAGTGGCAGCTCTGGCGCTGGCTGCAGATGTGAGTGGGGCTGGCGCTGGCAGCAGGTAAGAGTGCCAGATGGGAACGTGATGCACAGGAGCAAATAATTTTCAATAACCACCAGAGGCTTGCCCTGATGACAGCGATTAGCGCCCTGCCTTGGTCTGGTGTCCCTGCTCACCTGCTCCACCATCCCGCCACAGCCGACTCTGCCATGTTCTGCACTCTGCCGCCTGCTGCCGATGCCGGCCATGTTCCGCACATGCCCCCTGGTAGTCAGTGCATGTCATAGTGACCAGTTGTTTGATTGTTCCACCGTTTGGTCTATTTACATATTAGGGTTTTATATATATATAGATACCATCTTCCCGTGGGGGTCTCTGGAAATACTCCAGTGGTACTCCAAGAACCCCATTCCCACTAGCAATGGAGAAAGATTTTTTTTTTATCTGATAACACTATGTTTCAATCACCAAAGGTAATGTCCTTGGAATATAGTTTTTCCTAGATTTTTAAAATGTATTATAAGGCTACAAAGGTAATCCTGGTTGCATAGCAATTCGTTTTGGCTCATAATGACATATTTGGCCTCTCACACAGTGATCTCCTAAAAACCCCTGTACTGAGTCTCTGAAAAGGGTAAGACTTTAATCTGAATTTCCTTGTCTCATCTCTGATTTCAGCCAATAAACAGCATCTTAAGGCTGTGTGCTGACCTCGGAACGTAAGTCTAGACAGAACACTAAAAATTGCTTTGAAAGGTGCCATGAACAGTATCCAAACTATCATCCTTGAATGGGTTAGACAATTTATTGTGCCAAAATCCTTCTATGTGTGGCTGCACCCAAAGCAGGTGCTTCTATGGAAAATGTATCCAAGTCCATTTCTGTCTCAATTTACTTTGAGCAAAGCCAATTTTTAATTTAAAAAGTACGTGCTTAGATGTTTTTGAGATGTTTTACTAACTTAGTAATCCAAGTAACTTCTGACTGAGGCTAAGGGAGGTATCTTTCTCTAAGGATCCTTATCATAGAGCAAGAGCTTTTAAATGTTTTGAGAAAGATTTGCCCTTCTGAAATTCTGTTTGGTTCAGGATATGAAGATTCTAAGGACATTTGCCTCCTTGTCAATTTTATTATATACCACTATTTTTCATTCAAATTGCAGATTCTTTTCTGTCTCCGTGAGAGGCTGGCACCAGATCATCCCAAGTAGAGCAGACATTCCAAAGGATGTCCTGCCAATAATAATGGAAAGCTGGACACAACTGAATGGTATAAAATGGTACCTGAGATGCTTAGAAAACTGTAAAGTTTAATGCTGCAAAACCAGAAGGGATGCCAATGAAAATAGCTGGTAGATATACAGGAAAAAAGTGTGTGTGTGTGTGTATATGTGCGTGAGCGCGCGCGCACGCGCGCACGCACACACACACACACACACACACACACACACTTTTTAATCCATGACTTAAAATATTTTGCTAATGACTCTCTGGATATCTTTCTTTTAAAATGTTTTGTTTACAGGAACAACAATTTATATCTAATAAGATGGGCCAAAGGATCTTTAATCATTCACAGATTCACGAAAATGACAACATGTCCGAAATAAAAGACTGAGCAGAAATTATTGCTAAAGTATCTTACGTGTTCTCCAATAACATTTGCCAAACATAAGTTATAACACTGTCTGAAACTTTCTTCCCCTTAGGAGTTGTACACTCATTTGAAGTAAGTAGTGTATCATCAATGACTTTTGAAATTTCAAAATTTTAAGCTGCCTTTGTAAATTCTAAAATTATATAGAAAAATAAAAAGAAACTATCTTCTTTATTTAAACAAATGGCATGATGCATTCATCAAATACTCAACCACCATAAATAACATTGAGAAAACTGAAGGACACATGAAAATCTTATTTTCCCAGAAAAATCTGTGTATTGTGAAGCCTTGGTTGTTGCACTTTCAAAGGTGAATTGATTATTCATTAAGCAATCCTGCCCTAAATCACAGAACTATGCTGAAGAATATAAAACATTGTGTTATGTAAGTTACATATTTCATGAAATTTCATAAGAAAAGGAGACATAAGGAAATGGACATAACATGCAAAAAATTTGAAACAATTAAATAAACAGTGACATAAATCGATATTTCATTTAAGGAAGCTCTCCTTCTTAAATCAGACTTTGAATTGGGAACAAAGACCCTGATTCTGGAGGACCTACTATGGTGTATTTGATTTAAAGCACCAAGGGTTTAAACGGTCACAATATATTATTTTCGGTAAGTACACTTCTGGAATGTTTCAGTTTGGATTAAGCATCCTGAAACATGGATTTAATTAAAGGAGCCTTTCAGATAATTATGGGACTGATTTTCAAAGGCGTGCTAGATGATTCAAATTCCTAGTAACTTTCTGAGCTGCATCATTTAAAGTCTGGTCTGGAAGGGCTATCCTCTGAGAATTTACAATTTTCCAAGAACTAAAGATATTTCCTGGCTGAACATCTAGAAGTCAAAAATTGGAATTTAGAGAATCTTTATCTTAAATACTATCAACTATGAGTGACTTTTAGAAGTTTCTTAGGAAGGGCTCAAAGATACAGCTGGATTGACAGGACAAGGCAACATTTGATTGTCTCTCCAGAGGCCAGCTAAGAATTCTGGGATCCCTCCCAAAGTTTTGATCTGTGAAGAGACTCCTATGGACATTCTGCACACTAAAACATCTCTGTTCAAGGATAGGTAAAAACAGTGATCTATATAAGGAAAGTTTGTGTGCCCCCCAGGAATTGGGAAAACAAGCCATTGAGGTTTAGAAAGAAAGCAATACAACTTCTATCTATATTTAAAGTTATTTTTAAAAATTTATGTGTACATTTAAAATGTACCTAATAGATTAGAACAGTAGCAATGAATGTAATGTATAACTAGAGATATACATATGTTTTGACCCATGATCAACAATGATTGTCTACATGGATATCCCAATTCTGAGACAGGCACCCATTCTGGAACTTCTCAGCAATCTCAGAATGTTGGGACATTGAAAGTTAAAAAAATTTTTTTTCAAAATTGTTAACAACATGAAAGAAAATAAAGAAGCTGGGAACTGTTCTAGATTAAGGATGACTGAAGAGAGATAATAAAATGCAATGTGTGATTTTTTTTGCTAGGATTCTGGACTTAAGAATAAACAGCTATAAATAACGTTATTGAAACAAGTGAATAATTTAAATATGGACTGATTAATAGATACCAAGATTAGATCAATATAATTGTACTTGAGTATGATAATGTTTTTGTGATTTTTAAAAAAGTTTTCAAAATGAAATATTGTAGGTCCTATGGCGACCCACAGATTGAGAACCGCTGCTGTAGAGCCTAAGACCATCGAAAAACACAGATATTTACATTACGATTCATAACAGTAGTAAAATTACAGTTATGAAGTAGCAACGAAAATAATTTTATGGTTGGGGGTCACCACAACATGAGGAACTGTATTAAAGGGTCGCAGCATTAGAAAGGTTGAGAACCACTGTATAGGATAAATAAAAAGTACATGTGTATATGTATAGCAATGTAAGGGGATAAAAAACAATGATGGTAGAGTTGGGGGTATTGTCTTATGTTGGTGATGAGAGACACCCTCTCTAATATGTTGACATCTGAGCAAAAATATAGGAGTAGAAAGAAGTGAAGCAGACTTGCTGACTCCATAACTTTGCCTTCACTAGATTGTCATATATTTGGAATCACATACTATATTTATTTTCAGACTGACTGTCTTCACTTAGTAATATGTATTTAGAGTTCCCCCTGATCTTTGTGGCTTGATAACTCCTTGCTTTTATGACTGAATAATATTCCATTGTGTGGATATATCACAGTTTATTTAATGAATTGCCTATTGAAGGACATCTTGGTTGCTTGAATTTGGGGCAATTATGAATGTCTGCTATAATATCCACATGCAATATTTGCATAGATATAAGTTTTCAACTCATCTAAGTAGATTCCAAAGAGTGTGATTGCACTATACTATAGTAAAAGTATACTTAGTTTTGTAAGAAACTCCCAAACTGTATTCCAAAGTGGTTGTACTATTTTGCGTTCCCATCAGTAATGAACGGGAGCTTCCATTGCTCTACATTCTTAACAGCATTTGGTTTGTCAGTGTTTTTGGTTATTCTAATAGATGTGTAATAAAAATTACATTTTAACCTCTCTAAACACATTCACACACACAATTAAAGTCAATGATGAATAATCAAATCATCACTTTTTGGACTCAACATGAAACTTTTCCATAGAGGAATTTGTGCTAAGCTTGAATCCCATAACATTGCATAAGATGGAGCACTGTAAAATACTTCACTTTTATAACTACACTAGAGGCCTGTTGCAGGAAGATTCCTGCAAGAATAGGGTTTCCTGTGGCCTGAGGAAGCCACGGCCCTGCACTTTACCTCCCACCGCCACTGGTCCGCTTTTTGCTTTCCCTCCCTCTTCCTTCTACACTGTCTTCAGTCTTCACTCCATGCCTGCGTATGCAAATTAACCACCATCTTTGTTGGGTTACTTTGCATAATCGCTCTGATTGGCTGGTGGGCGTAGCAAAGTGATGGTCAATTTGCATGTTTCTCTTTTATTAGTGTAGATGTAAAAGTTGATGCCAGTTGCAGGTTTGACCAACAGTACTATCTATAATAATAAAAGCATAATATGCTAATTAGACTAGACGACCTTCCAGACGAAGCCAGAGCTAGGAGGGAAGCCTGGGTCCCAGGTGCCTGAGGGAAACCGATGTTGGCAGCCAAGGGAAGGAAGGCCTAATCTTGCATGAATTTTGTGCATTGGGCTTCTAGTTTTATATAAGCATTAACACACAAATGATTTTCATGATCTGAATAAATTTACATTGCAGTACCATTGTGAACATTTTTTTAAATGAGCTCCTCATATTTTGGGGATTCTAACAGAACATCTTGTAAATGAATGACATAATCTTTGATAAAGATCTGCAATCTTTTCTTATAAGACTTCAAAAGCATTTTTCTTGAATTGTAGATGCAGAAAAGTACCTTCAAGATTATTTAGACTGAATCTTTCTATTTCTACAAATCTTAAGATTAGTGTTCCTTAAATAAATTTCAAAACTTATAATTTGTATACCTGAAGCATTAAACGTTTCCCCATCCCTCTTTTTCTGTTATACCCTTTTCTTAAAAGCTGTAAATCATTGAGAGTGATCTCTTGAGTGAGTCTTAGTTTCCTTTCTATGTTTTCATTGTGCTTTTAAATTCCCCTTCCTTCCCTAGCAGACCTCCTTTAAGTTTATGAAGAGTCATACTCTGATGGTCACTCCAACAACTACCTTTTATGTAACCTTTCTTTTCTAGACTTATAAACTTCACTTTCTGTGTGCAAATCCTAAGATTTTAATCTACTTAGAGATAACAGTGCACTTTAGGTTCTTCCCCTAGTAATAAAAAATAAAATGTTACTTCTAAGTCAATATTATAAAGTAATAACTAATTATATCAGCAAGAAAAGTAATTTATTTCCTGACTTCCTGAATTAAGGAAAATATCACCTGAACAAACATCAGAAACATATTGTGGTAAGAAACATATTAACAAAGATGCAGCTTGGCTGGTGTGGCTCATTGGTTGAGCACCAACCTATGAACCAAGAGGTCACAGTTTGATTCTTGGTCAGGGCACATGCCCAGGTTGCAGGCTCAGTCCTCAGTAGGAGGTGTGTAGGAGATAGCCCATCAATGACTCTTTCTCATTACTGATGTGTCTATCTCTCTCTCTCCCTCTCCCTTCTTCTTTGAAATCAATTAAAATATATTTTTTAAAAACAAAGATGCAATTAATGTGCTCAAATATGAGGTTGCTGAAGTACTGGAATTTATCACTAGGAAAATATAGAGGCAACTGCCACTGATATCCTCTGGGAAATTAAAAATTAATAAATAAATAAGGAGTCAGCAAGTAACTGTGAGTGAGAAGATACATATATTTCATTGAAATAAACATTTTTTAACATTGCTATTATTATAATTAAATATACTAAATCTACACAATGACAGATTATCCCAAGACATACATAGTAAAGAGATTATCAGTATGAGATATTTTTAATACGAGGATTCCTCCATGTCTAATTGAAATATCAGATATGATATATGCCCAGCAGATATAATCGTACTATAACCATACTAAAAATGAGACTCAAACATAAGAAAAAGTATTATACTACTAGAGGTGATGAGGGTGGATTTTCTGAAGACATAAAGGTTGGATTTCAAATGGAAATTAAACCAGTTACCTTAGATATTATGGTTGACATGTTCAATTTAGTTTGATATATTTATTTGACAAGTCATTTAGATGATCCTTTTCTTTATACAACATTTACTTAATTTAATATTTGAATTTTTGAGAAACTAACATAACAAATTTCAAAAATAGAAACTGTAAGTTTGTTCCTGTGATAGGTTTCAAACTATATAACATTCTTCTAATCTGTTTCATGTATTTGATTATTGAAAACCAGCATTTAATGCTGCAGAATTGCAGTACATTGCATTGCACAAATACAACTCATTCCTGGGATGTAGTACTAAAATATTATTTTATCTCCCACTGTCTCATAATTTTATTTATTTATTCTCCCTGTCCTTGGAAGTAATGGTCTCGATACAAATATTAACATGTTCAGAACCATGTAATTTTAAAATAAACTCTAAATTTATTTTAAAATTAAGGGATAGCTCCTATAGTCCTTTCTCAGTTCATGCAACTATTATGATGTTTTCAGTTTGCATCTGTTAAGGACTGTTCATCCCCCCATCTAGGTTGCCCCTCTTGGACAGAAGCTTCTCCATGTTCATTGTCATGTCTATACCTGATGCATGGGTTACATGTATACATTTTTTTAGCCATAATAAAATCTGAAAGTGAAGGCCACTGAATGAGACCATCCTCCTCTTGCTAACTGCCAGCATGTTGCCTGACACCTCTCATCCTAGAGATTTCACAGGTGAGACGAAGACACCACTCTTGGAGTGGTCTCTTTACAACCTCCTCTCCACAGACTAAGAGCTAATGCAACCTCATCCCTACACCTTTTGGAGGAGAGATTGCTATTCAGAGCACCCAGTGTTCTCTACTGAGAAAAGCTTCTTGGTTACTCTCCTTAAAGATCATTTTCTCAAGTTTAATGTTAAATAGCATTTTCTCTCCAACAGATCCTCTAAAGAAATTCTTCCCAGATCCTCTCTGAACCTACACATACTGACTCCTTTATTCTGAAACTGTGGATAAAGGGTCTAAGAGTACTGGCAGATAAATATATCTAATTTTGTTTTTTCGTTTAAGTATTTACAATTATCCTGGCACTTCATTTTGGACTGTCTTAATTGTTCTCAGTGCTTCATTTTAAATTACCATGTGTTTTGTTGGTAGTACCAACCCCTAATAATTCCATACATCAAGAATAAATAGTAGCCCTGGCCAGTTTGGCTCAGTGGATAGAGTGTCGGCCTGTGGATTGAAGGGTCCTGGGTTCAATTCTGGTCAAGGGCATATGCCGGGGTCGCAGGCTCAACCCCCAGTGGGTGCATGCAGGAGGTAACCGATCAATAATCTTCTCTCATCATTGATGTTTCTCTCTCCCTTCCTCTCTGAAATCAATAAAGAAATATATAAAAAATTTAAAAAAAGATTAAATAGTAAAAATCTAAGTAATGATGGTGTAAATAGTTCAAGAAATGTATACAATTCTAAGAAAATGACTTAGCTGTCACCTATATCATTGTATGTTTATAAATTAAAGGCCTGACATTTATGTGGCCACTGGAAATTTTTATATTCTGGTGTCAAAACCAGGCCTAGCAGAACTTTGCAAAAGCACATTCAAGTTTTTAATAAGTACCTGCAAGTGGAAGATGCAAGATGACCTTTTGAACACTTTCCTTCTGGGCCCTATTGCTCCTTGCATGTGGGCAGAATGAAGTCAGCAGCAATTCCTAGGATTTATATCTAGAATGACTAGTGATCAGGTGACCAATCTGTCTATGGTGATCTGAGATTACAGTACAAACTAGAGGCCTGGTGCACAAATTTTTGCACAGGTGGGGTCTGGCCAGCCCACCCCGATCGGGGCCTATCAGGCCGGGCTGGCCGGGGGGAGGGGCCAGGGGCAGTTGGCCAGCCAGCCCCATCCTCTGGTCAAACTCCCAGTCAAACTCACAAACTCCCAGTTGAACTCCTGGCTGAGGGGACAATTTGCATCTTAGCCCTTTATTATCTAGGATTAGCAATACTGTCAGACTTGTCAGTGCTTCAGGCCCAATTGTGATCCAAGCCACAATTACATTTATGTTGGTTCATGTATCTGGTCCATCCAGTGAGAATAGCATGGAGAGTGCACCAAAAGTAGTATGTCTAGAGCAGTTTCTCCTGAATGATCATTGCTGAAGAGCTGGTTCAGATGTTGGCCATATATTTATCTTTCTATAGATCTCCTTATAGACCTGGAAGAAGCTCCATTTTCTAGCTAAAAATATCCAAAGGTGCCTATGGATGGGTAAGAAGGGTGGAATGGGGCTTTTACCAAGATTTGAGTTCCTGCTGCCTTCTGTTTGACCCCTAAACCCCTTAAAAGGGCAATTCCAACCCCACTGGAAAGAGATCCATTACTCATCACCCTTCATTCCCACCCCATTCATTCCAGGCTCCATCCATCAAGAAAGATATTCCAAAGGTGGGGCATAAGACTGACCCTGGACAATACCTACCATTGCCTACACCGTCTGTATGACTGAGCTTGGGCAAGTCACTTTAACCTTTAGGCTTTTGTTTCCTTATCTCTAAAATTAGAACAATAATACAACTTACCTATAGGGTTCTTATGAGGATTAAATGAGCTCACTCATGTAGCAACTCTAAGTTAGCAAACAATATGTTCAGTGAATACTAGAGATATTTATTGACTGGAGGGATCTCATGAAAATTTCTTGCAACCAAATACTGCACACCTAAGATATGTATCATATATGCACCCAATATGGCATATACATATGAATATAAATTTTGCATGCTGACAAGTATTTAATGTATCTCACCACATGCTTTGAAATATTTTGCTGCAATTATAGAATGAGATTTCAAAATATGTATGTAATGGTGAGAATATTTAACTCATAATTTTAAGATAATTATCTCTGAAATATCCATTTATATATATTGAAATCTAATATTGTATACACATTTCTATTAAATAACAGAGTGGGATAAGTTTAAGTGTCAGGCCCAGGAGCAAGTCTTTGCCAAGACCCACTAAGTAAGTCTCCAACTCACAAAAATGACTTCTCCACATTTCTCAGGTGAAAGGGAGTAAGGAAGAAGGGATTTCTTTCTTTGTGGACCACCAAGGATTATGTCAGTAAATGAGATCATAGTTGTGTGCAACAGTCAAAAAAGGCAGTATCTGTAGACCCCAATTTTCTCAGTTTTCAGTGAAGAGGTTGGTAGTTGTATACTTTGAGCTGCAATGACCAGAAAACCCTGACTCAACTATCTTAAACAATTAGAAGATATATTATTTTATTAATAAGACTTCCATAAATGGAACAGGCTCTACAGTATACTCCAGGGTCTTGGCTCCATGTGTAGGCTCTAGTCCAGCTGGCTTCTTTCATGGGGGTTACTAGGCCACATGTACCTTATAAACATGACAAGATGCAGTGGAAGAAAGGGTATTTTCGAAGAACAAGAAAACCGTTCCCTGAATCACCCGAGGAGTCTTCTCTCGAGCCTCATTGGCTAGGATAAGGTCACATGCCTTTTTCCAAGGAAGTCATTGTCAAGAACAATTAGGTTTCAACAACTGGGTAAAGCAAGTGGGGGTTTAGCTAAGGGTCATGTTGGGAAAAGTTTGGTAGCCGGTAACAATTTGTTTTTTATCAACAAGGCTCTGGAGAAGGCAACAAACAATATTTGCTATCATCATGTAGGTCTTTTTCAGGTGTAAAATAATAGCATTAAGATATTTTTGTCATTGGCTTGATTATGCCAACCTGAGTGATAATTTAATGTAACACTGAAGTAAGTGGATTTAAAAAGACAAATAACAAGGAAAAATAAAAATTGCATATGTCATGTGCTTAAGGAGGAGATTCAGATCCTAAAGAGTATCAAATATGCTGAAAATGCTCTTTGTAGCTCTAGAATGGCCTAACTGATAAGGTATACGTGATGATCAATTTTACTTACTTCATTTGCATTTCCTTTGGGGCAATAAGAAAATGGGTCAGTCTTTTCTATGTATAAAACATTTGAAGAATGGAAGAAGCAAATTACATACTGATTACCCAGTTAGAAAACCTGGACCAAGTAGATCATCAATCCTTAATAAGAAATAAAATTGTGGTTAACAACCTTGTGAAAGTTTGATTCTTAAATTGAATTAACATTTTGCCCCATATATAGTAATTCTCTTCCTCTTTTGAGCATAGATCATAATTGGGATTTCCATTAGAAATAACCTTTTTTCCCCCTTTCCTTACTTTTTCCTTTTCTTTTTCTTTCTTTTGCTTTCTTGCTCTCCTTCCTTCCTCTCTTTCATTCCTTTCTTTCTTTCCTTTGCTTTGTTGTTTTTTCTTTCTTCCTTTTCTTTTCCTCCCATCCACCCTCCCGCCCTCTGTCCCTCTCTTTCTTCCTTCTTTCTTTCTCTGTTAAGACCAGTGATATTATTTCTCTATTTGGGGGGACCAGTCAGTTCATACTGGCTCACTAGAGCTAACTATGAACATCCTTTCCCAATTCTGAGATTGGTAACAATATGTTAGCAACTTGAAACTGAGATAGGGTATGTGATGAAATGGCTCTAACTGATAAGGGCTATAAGCACTATCTTGAAGATAGTTAGACCAACCCCCAACAGATTTATGGCTTAGAACTGGCAGAAGATCAACCAAACATGGCGACTAATTTCACCTTGTGCTAACCCCTAGCTGCATATATGTTATGGTGATACATTAGCATAATAAACGATACACACCCAGGATGCCATGACCAAAAACGGAAAGCCCATATAAGGATATAACATGGAAAATGGGACTCTTCTGAGAAGTCTCCACCCCTTTTCTAAAAAAAATCCTGAATATTCCTCCTCCTTTTTTTAAAAAAATAAATCTTTATTGTTCAGATTACAGGTGTTCCTCTTTTTGTTATCCCCCTACAGTTCCCCTCCACCTGATTCCCCACCCCACCATACCCCATGCCCTTACCCCCCGCCACTGTCTTCATCCATAGGAGTAAGATTTTTGTCCAATCTCTTCCCCCACCACTCACACCCACTTCCCCCTGAGAAATGTCAGTCCACTCCCTTTCTATGTCACTGATTCTATTATATTCACCAGTCCATTCTGTTCTTCAGATTTTTTATTTACTTGATTTTTAGATTCACTTGTTGGTAGGTATGTATCTGATGTCATTTTGTTGTTCATAATTTTTATTTTTACCTTTTTCTTCTTCTTCCTCTTCTTAAAGAATACCCTTCAGCATTTCATGTAATCCAGGTTTCATGGGTGATGAACTCCTTTAGCTTTTTCTTGTCTGTGAAGCTCTTTATCTGACCTTCAACTCTGAATGATAGCTTTGCTGGGTAGAGTAATCTCAGTTGTAGGTTCTTGCTGTTCATCACTTTGAATATTTCTTGCCACTCCCATCTGGCCTGCATAGTTTCTGTTGAGAAATCAGCTGACAGTCGTATGGGTACTCCCTTGTAGGTAACTAACCGTTTTTCTCTTGCTGCTTTCAAGATTCTCTCTTTGTCTTTTGCCCTTGGCATTTTAATTATGATGTGTCTTGGTGTGGTCCCCTTTGGATTCCTCTTGTATGGGGTTCTGTGAGTTTCCTGGACTTGTAAGTCTATTTCTTTCACCAGGCAGGAAAAGTTTTCTGTCATTATTTCTTCTAATAGGTTTTCAGTATTTTGCTCTCTCTCTTCTTCTGGCACCCCAAAAATTCGGATGTTGGTACGCTTAAAGTTGTCCCAGAGGCTCCTTACACTATCTTCATATTTTTGGATTCCTTTTTCTTTTTGTTTTTCTGATTGGGTGTTTTTTGTTTCCTCATATTTCAGATCTTTGGTTTGATTCTTGGGGTACATTGATCTACAGTTGAGTTTCTGTATATTCTTTATTTTAGACAGTGTATGCTTCATTTCTGACTGGTCCTTTTCCATTTTTTTGGCATTCTCATTAAGGTCCTTGAAGGTCTCACTAAGCTCCTCAGAAGTGTCATCAAGTTTCTCGGCGGTTTTTAGAAGATTCTTGAGTAACCTTATAAATGTGGTTCTGAACTCTATGTCGTCCAGTAGTTTGCTTTCCTCCGTTTCTTTCATTTGTTTCATGTTTCTTTGTCTCCACATTTTGGCTGCTTCCCTGTGTTGAAGGAGTGGCTTTGTGTGGTAGGTGATCTATAGGGGGCAGTAGCTCAGCCTCTCCAATCACCTGATGTGGACGCTCTTAGTACACCCCTTTGTGGGTTGAGTGCAAAGTCTTGGTGTAGTTAAGCCTTAATTGCGGTTGGTACGCTGGGACGAATTGACCTCCAGGCCAATTGGCTGTGAGGACTCGCTGTGTCTATAATGGAAGAACTGCTGTGCTGGAGACATGCTTATGGTGCAGGACTTGTTTCAGTGGGGCTTTGGTGCTCACTGAGTCTGCCTCTTGAATGTGTCACTTATGGATGTGAGGAGTTGAAATCTGGTTTCTCACACTGACCACTAGGTATACTGGCTTCTGGATTTCCAATGGGGTGCAGGTCAGCTATTGTCTGAGTCCACCCAGCAGGAGCTACAGCAAGAACTACAGTTTTCTCCTCTTTGCTTGGGGTTTGGAGGTTTTGGAGCTGTCTGATCCGGGCTGCAAGTTTGTTAGGTTAAGCTGCGATAGGGCAGGCCTTTCTTATGCTGAAGCTGCTGCTTGGAGCTTGGGTGGGTTTGTAGGTTGTGTGGGGCAGGGTCTCAGGGCGTCACTAGGCTAGGGCGTGGCAAACAGCATTGGCTGCTAGTTAGCAGGCTGTGTCTCCAACTGCATCCCGTGCCCCAGCACAGTAAACAATTATTCTTGTGGGCAGCCAAGCAAGCCCCCCTCACTTTCTGACCCGATGGCAGACAGTCCAGCTTCTCCCCGTAGGAGTTTGGGTCCCCCACATCTCCCCAGAAACTGTATTTCAGAGTAATCGGGGCTTGTCTCCCTTTGGGTTGAAAAAAGCAACGCCTGCCACCAGCCCGGATCACTTGCCTCATACCTCAGCTTTTCAGCACTTGTGCATGTCTCGATGCTCTTTTCTCTTTCCTTCTAGTTGTAGAACTTCCACTGAGCTAGCTTTCCCATGGTTCTGGGTGATAGATGTTTTGTCTTTTAGTTGTAGTTTTGAAATTGTTGTGCGAGGCAGCAGTTTAGGTGTTTACCTACGCCACCATCTTGGATTCTCCTTCCTCCTCCTTTTTGAATGCCCTACCCCTGGATTAAATGAGCCTCCATAAAAAAGTAATCCCTGCCCTGGCTCAGGGGCTCAGTTGGTTGGAGAGTCCTCCTCAGTTCCTGATTAGGGCACATACCAGGGGAAGGTTTGATCCCAGTAGGGGAGAATATGGGAGGCAACCAATTGATGTTTCTCTCCCATCTCTCTCTCTTACTCCCTTCCTCTCTCTTATCTAGTGAGGATTTAATAAAAAGGAATAAATCTCACTAGAGAGGGGTTTCTCTGCCTGAGGAGTAGCCATTCTCTGTCTCACTGTTTCACTAATAAACTCTCTCTCTCTCTCTTTTTTTAAAATCTGTGCTGGTTGGTGTTTGAATTCTTTCCTGTGTGATACAAAAAACCTACCATGGGTGGCAGATCTTTAGGTCCAGGGTAATGCCCGCATCAAAATTGGTCATAATGAGATAATTTACACATAATTTAGCAAGCACTACAAATTAGGGTGTTCTCTCCACACCCCCTATCCCCACCCCCAGAGAGACAGTTCTCCAGCACAACCACTAGAGGCAGCGCAAGGATCCTGAAATTATACTATACTATTTCACTTCAAATACTGTCTTTCCCATTTTATCTTTCTGCCCACCAATTTTATCACCTGTAAAATGGGGATAATATATCTTTCATAAGATAAGAATATAATTGGACAATGCATTTTATAAATGTTATTATTTGTGGTAAAGTTGACCACAAATTCTTTGCGCTGAAAGATGGGTTCTGTGACCCCTCTCCTAATACCTACATGTACATTATGACTACTTGTCCAATGCCAGTATCCAGGCCTGGGTCTTTAAGAAAATGGTAGATTACACTTTTTGTCCCTTGGAATGCTCTTTTTGGGTGTGCCAGGGTGCTCCAGAGACACAAACAATAGGAGATGTATGGATAGATAAATACATAGATATATAGACAGATTTAATTTAAGGAACCAGCTCATGCAATTATGGGGTCTGAGAAGTTCAAAACCTTTAGGACAGGCTGGTGACTCAAGGAAGAATAGATGCTACAATCTCAAGTCCAAAGGCAATCTGGAAGCAGGATTCCTTCCCTCTTTGGGGACCTTAGCCTTTTTTTCTTAAGGCCTTCAACTGAGTGGATGAAGTCCATATATTATGGAGGGTAACCTGCTTTACTCACAGTCTACTGGATTGAATGTTAATCACATCTACAAAATGCCTTCACATCAGCGTTTAGAATAGTTGTTGGCCAAACACTGAGGTACCATAGCCTAGCTAAATTGACACATAAAATTAACCATCATATAGGGATAGCCACTTCCAGGTAAGAAGTCCAAGTACATGTTGCAGAGGACAAATAAAGAGACCCTGAGACTACATGGATAGGACAGCAGCTAAGAATAACCTTCCAATATCCCTGCCCAGGCCCTGGGCATGTGAGTGAAGCCATATTGGATCCTCCAGTCCAACCCAGTCATGAGCTCAACACTACAGAGTGAACCTAGTCAACACTATAGAGCCAAAGATTTGCCGGCTGAGTTGTCTGAATTTCTGGCACACAAAATTATAGTAAAAAGACTTGTTTTTTAAGCCACTATGTTTTAGGGTAGTTCTTTATGCAGGAAGATAACTGAACACTATTTTTATCCAGGCTAGGCTTTATTTAGGAGATGGTCATATTATAATTAAGCTTATTTTTAGGTTACCTAGTCTCATCACAAGCTTCAGGTGTGTTCCATTTTGGGTGCAGGCAAGCCTGAATCTAAGTGCATTTGCATTTTTTTTTAAACAGGAGATTCCTGAAAAATAAATAATTCTAAAAGGAAAAATAGAATCTTGAAGATAATCATGACTCACTTTAGTTATTAGAATGCTTAGACTTCTGTAAATGTGGCTGATACCTACCTTGCTACCCAGCCTCACCTGAACTAGTGTCCTAATTGTTGTGTATATGGAGATAGGTTTGCCATGGGCTGGGGGTGAGTTGTGGAGAGGAAGAGTACTATAATCAAAGCCTGAAGGAGTTATTTCGGTTAAATTCTCATAAGATGATGCACACAAGCTACAGAACACAGCTTTGAAACCCTGAAAGTCCGAGCACATCAGAGGAATAGTGCCCAATGGGTAACATCATCAGGAGGAGCAGTGATACCATCAGGAGTGGCAAAATTTGAAGTTATGTCATTGTCCACTGACTTAATGGACAGAATGAGAATCAAACAGGAGATCCATGTGGTTCTCACAGGAGCAGGTAATAACCTCCAAGACTCTGAACACTGGAGGGGAAGTTCCTGGGAGCTAAGACCCTGAAGATGAAATGAATATCACCAAATTTCAGTCTGCATTCTCCTATAACCCAAATCCTCTTAGTCAACTCTGGGTTTTCTAATGTTTAGCATTCTCTCCATAAAGCAATGTGAATAATGCCTGTGAACACTCACTACTATGAAGCCACTCTCTGCCATGGCCACACAATTTGGCTACTACCACATGGGTGCTTACCAAGAATTAATCATTCTGCTACAAAATCTGTTATACCTGTGACTATTATAACAAATATTTCTTAAATATTATATAAACTAATAAAATGAATGCAAAAAAAAATCATTATTCCTCTGAAAACTAGTTAAGTGATTTTTCAATAAAAACAAGCCACTATGAAAAGATACCATCAACTTAAGTGTATGTGATAAAACTGTACAAGATTGGAACAAAAATACAGAAGGATTCTGCACTCAGATTCCTTCACAACTTCTTAAGGCTCTTGCCTCTCTTTAAAGAAACCAAACCTGAAACTTATGTTCTAGATGAGGAAATGTCCTGATATCATTAATGCCCAGAAAACTCTCACCTGTCTTGCTTTGCTCTGGTTACCTCTGAGAATCAAAAGGCATTCTATTAAGTGTTATTTTATCTAATATTAGCCTAATATTTTACCTAATATTAGGCTAATATTTCTCGGCATATAACTTACTATCAAATAAGATTTTTTACCACTATTGTTTTCTTTTGCTGTGTTTCTCCTTTTCTTAAATAATTCTTGATATAGATTTAGTATGTTTTCTACATTTTTAAATTTTCACTATTAAGAGATGAGAATTATTTACTTATCTAAGTTTACCAGCTTTCACTAATTTCATTTGGAAACAATACTGAATTGCCCACAGTTGGGTAGAAACCTGTTTTTTTTTTTAACTTTCACAATCTCAGAAATTCTTATCAGAGATACTGACCCTTGGTTCTCAGTTGTATTAGCTAAGATAAGTAACAACATCTTCAGGAGGAGCAGTGATACCATCAGGAGTGGCAAAATAATCTACTTATCTTAGCAACAAATACTCAAATCTCATTGGTATACACATATAAGTTCATTTCTCACTCATAAAAAGTCTAATTCAGAGTTCCTGGTCAGCATCATTCAGCAACCAAGGTTTTTCCCATCACGTGACTCATTCCATAAGGCCTAGAAATCCCCTGCTGGATTTTCTGCCTATGCCCAGGAAACGGATAGAGAGAACAAGTATGGGAAATAGTGCAAGAGTTTTTATGTTATTTATTTATTTATTTTTAAAAAAATATATTTTATTGATTTTTTACAGAGAGGAAGGGAGAGAGAGATAGAGAGTCAGAAACATCGATGAGAGAGAAACATCGATCAGCTGCCTCCTGCACACCCCCCACTGGGGATGTGCCTGCAACCCAGGTACATGCCCTTGACCAGAATCAAGCCTGGGACCCTTCAATCTGCAGGCCGACTCTCTATCCACTGAGCCAAACCGGTTTTAGCTAGTGCAAGAGTTTTTAAATGATCAGGTCTGAAAGAGGCAGACATCGATCAAGTCCATCCATGTTGCATTTGACAGAATTCAGTTGCCTTATGACATCAAACTGCAAAGAACACTAAAATATGTAGTCTAGATATGTGGCTTGGAAGAAGAAGCACATTTGAGTGAGCACACAGCAGCCTCTTCCACGGAAGTCCTCCACTGGATTTAATGTTTCCAACATATAATGACAAATTTATCCTGTATCCTAAAATGATATTTAGAAGCATGATGTAAGAGGAAGATTTTCTTCCTTTTATATTGTATTGTCCTCCTAAACAACAACAAAAAAAATTATGGCCAGTGTGGCTCAATTGGATAAGCATTATCCCATGCACCAAGGGGTCAACCTTTCAATTTCCAGTCAGGGCACATGCTCTGGTTGCAGGCTCAATCCCCAGTAAAGGGAGTGCAGGAGGCTGCCGATCGATGTTTCTCTCTCACATTGATGTCTCTCTCTCTCTCTCTCTCAATTAAGCTCAATTTTTCTTGTATTGTAGTAGAATATATTCTGAATTACTGCTGTGGATGGACAAGCTATTTCATTGCTATAATGTGCACTGAAACTTGCCTCCCATAGTATTACACATTTCATTACAGAATGTAGACATTACTTCTATAGGAACTAAAAGAAATGCTCCAAAAGTATGACCTTTTAGGGAAATGAGCCCTGAGTAATGATGCCTTTTAAAGCAACTTTAATTGTTATTACTGATTTTTAATTGAAAAAATGTAGTTGATTTTTACTTGATTTTTTTAAAAACTAATGACAAAAAGGTTATTACACAAAGGTAATTACAGATTACAGAAACAAAATCTATGTTCATTTTATACTTTAGAAGGCTACATGGAAACCAAATGTGATATGAAAATAATGTAATAATTAAAATTTTGATAATATACTTAATTGCATAAATTAGAGCTCTATGTAATTCTAGCCTGGTTTTCTGGTTTTCCTTGGGATAAACCTGCAAGAGTTCTCCAAACATTCTTCTTAATTTATACCCTGGAAATGAAATAACCAAATCCAATTTAGAGAAAATGATTAATTTAAGATGTTTCACCAAAATTCTTTAACTATCCCAAGAAAATAGAAAGCTTTGAACTATAATCCAGAAAAGCTTTAAGCCATTTTAAAAATCTCAATTGTATATTTTTAAAGAATATCCAGAATAATAATACTACAGATCAAATAACTTTAATGGACTCTCTTTCTAAAATGCCCCTGTGGCAATCCCTTTAGGAGAAAGATAATCTGTTTGTCCTTCTGTCTTCTTTGAATGACCTCCTGAGAAAAAAGAAAATAATGCCTCCTTGGCTGCATTAAAAAAATAATTTTCCAGTCAGCAGTGCTTAATTCTCCTCATCCATTTATTCATCCTAGCCCAGTCCAAGAATATCTGGCCTAGTTCAGAACTAGAGGGTTGGATGGGTGGTGTCTGATAGTTTGTTCTCTGGAACAGTTATCATCACTGGTGGAATAATGATTCATTTGACCAGAAAGGCTGAATAACAAATTGGAGAGGCCTGGGAAGCAGAACCAAGTTCCGACAAAATAGTGTAGTAGGTGAAATTTATTTTCAGCTTTCTTGATCTCTTCCCTTTCATTAATTTCCTCTCTTTTAATTTCTGCACTGTGAGGCTCAGCTTAGATGTAACCTTAGACGGGGCACTGCAATCTGGATCTTTTCTTCTATTTTTCTTTCATCTTGTGTTCCATTTCCTCCAGCCCACTTTTTGTTATCCAAGATGTCACTTATTGACATAATCAATTAATCTTCAGTAATATGTTAGTGCACATCAGTGCCTGTGTTACTCTATCCACAGCTATTAATATTTTAACATGACCTACAGGACATGAAAACTTTAATTTCTCTCTTGGCAGCTGATAGAGAATTCTGAAGGTGTGGGAATAATGTGAGTTCATTAAGTACTCCACAGCCTTAAATATGAACCACATCGGTACCATATTTGTGGCCTTCTCCTTTGCTGATGAGCCATTATTTTTATTTCCTCCCTATGGTTTGTATAAAGAGAAAAACCTCCTACTAGATATTTTATAAGTCATGTTATCATAAGACTTATTTTTTGTTATTTTACATTACAATTATTTCCTTAAGGTGATGGTCACAATATGAAATGTCCACAGGAGCTAGGTAGGCGAAATAAATGTGTGAATCTGGTAGTACATACTCCTACCTAGAAATATTCAAATTCAACTGTCTTAAACATTATGCTGGCTAAATTAAACATGCTTGCATTCTCTGCTTTAAGACCCATAACAACAAAGCCACATCTCGGTGGTAAGAGGTACAAGACTTAAGAGGTGGATGAGCAGTCTTGGACTCCTGACTTTAGAATGGAAAAATTGAGAACACAAGGGAGGCAGAAGGCATTCCACTTCTTCTGGTCTTGATCATGGAAGTCAAGCTATCTACATCTGTAATTAAGAGAAGAGAGCTCATTACCAAACAGTAAACAACCCACATTTAAAAAAAAATATGTCCCTATGTAAAGTAAATAGATGTTAAGATTTTGGGATTTTTTTTTATTTTCTACCTTACAATTTAATTTACTTTCAAGTGTTATACAATAAACAAATAATGCTTTTATAATCAGAAAAGAGAATAATAAAGTCTTTGTTCATTGAGATTAGAATGTTTATAAGACAATGTTTATACTAATATGTCTACAGGACCATGCCCAAGTAGCAGGCAATAAGATAGTGGCAGCCATGGGGATCTGGGCCAGGATGTGAGGACTTTTCCTGAGAATGATGGTTGCCTGCACTAGTCTCCAGGCAGGATGCAGAGTGGAACACTTAGTGATCAACTCAGGCTCATGTGCTCTGCTTGCAAAAATGTCTATAATGCTTATACTCTCTGTAGTTTTCATTTTCCCCCTGGTCATTTTGAAGTTCTGGCCGGTCTAAATTGTGCTAATGGAAACAAGAAAAAGAGCTTTAGTCCATATTTGAGCAGAGGATAGAGAAGAGCAAATTCCTGGAAATTCAGCTTAGCAGTAGAAGCCATCACTGAGGACCACTGTGAAGGAACATGAAGGCCTGAAAGGCAGCTGACCCCAATTCTCCTTCCAAAGTCTTGCCGAGGGTTCAGGATTTACATTTTTCTGAGAGGGGACGACAGTATTCCCTAAACCTGGAAGAAAATGAATCATACCCTGCCCCCAAAACTCTAATTTTTAATTTTCTTTTATTGCACTCAGGCATTCTTTCACAAGAGAAATGTGACTCAGGCTTAAGAAGGATCTCTGCCTTTAAGGGCTCATATACTACATTGGGCCCACCTGGATAATCCAATCCAGGATAACCTCTCAATTTAAAAAGCAGCTGATTAGTATCTTTGATTTTATTACCAAAGTGCCCTTTTTCCCATGAGAGTTCATATTCATAATTATAATATCTCATATTCACAGGTTCCAAGGATTAGGAAATAGAATATTGGGGGGGAGGTGGATATTTAGGGAATTCTGCCTATCAAAGACCCTAAGTAATACTCCCAACTGAATCAAAACAACTCATTCCCTCAAACCACCCTCATAGTATCCCAACTGTGTACCTTTTCTTACCTAGTTTCCTCTGCTGGAATGCATCTTTCCCTTCAACTCCACTAACCTAAGTCCTGCTAGTGCTGCAAGGTCAACTTTAAAGGGCTCTTTCAGCAAGCAATCCCTTCCAGTGTGATCTGGCCTCTCTCTTACTTTCTATACAGCTTACTGTATGCTTTTGATCCTAATTGTATTTTGCATTTCATTTATTTACCTTTATACTTAGTCCTTGGTAATGTAAATTGATGCAAATGCCTAGAAGACTATGACTGTGTCCTCATCACCTTTGAGTACCTCCACCATTCAGTCCTTGTTACTAGTGGAATTATCACACACTCGATATGGTATTTATTGAAAAGAAAAATTTCGTTGTTTCCCCCAAGGCACCAATGGCTTCAATCTGCATCGGAACCTCCTGATTGATTCTGCAGGTGCCATCGTGTGTCCTCTTTCCCAGCACTTACCACATTGCAATGATAGTATTTCTTTATATTGCAGCCTCAAAAATGAAATGCTTTGAGAATAGGGTATATCCTTTAGTCATCCATTCATTCACTTGGCACAGGTTATTGAGTGCCTCCTAGTTAGTGCTAGGCCTTATGCCATATATAGAGATACCACAGTGAACACACTAGACCTCATGGAACATACAGTCTGATGGGAAAGGCAGACATTAGAAAAACTCACAGAAACACATGTATACTTACAAAGTGTAGTAAGAAATATGAAAAGAAGTGTAAAATGCTATTTGAGAGAATATCAGGAAACCTTGGGAGGGCAAGCAATGGCTTCCTTGAAGAAGTGATATTTAATCTGAAACATGCAAGGACAGGAACTTTTCAGGAAAAAAACATGGATAAGAATTATCTGAGCAATGGTAATGTATGTAGAAGAGATTATGTGAAATGAAGCTAGAGAAGTAGAAAGTCAGGTCATCCAGAGCCTTATAGTGTCATGCTGAAGATTTGAATTTTAGCCTAAGTGCCATTACAGTTTTTGAAGTTAAAGTTGTAAGTGAAGAAGCAATGTGGCTAAATTACATTTTTTCAAAATAACACAGAGATGGACTAAATAAACCATTTGAGAAAGCAGGAAATTGGGAGGCTACTACAGTCCTCCAGGGCACTCACCATCTACAAGTGTGGCATGACACATAGACCTTTCTATTGAACATTAATTGGACTCTTAGGCTTCCATTGGGTAGAATATCTAAAATGTTTACTTTGGTTATAAAGACCTTATAAGTGCTATCCAGTAATATTTTTCTGAAAGCTTAAAGCATGTTTCTGTCAGTACAGATGATCTGACTTGTAATGTTTATGTGACTCAGTTGAATGCATGTGTAAAATACCTCACACATCAACTGGCCTAGAGTAAATGATCAAAAACTATTAACTCCCTTGTGCCTCCTCTTTAGGTAATCCTCTCCAAAACATGGTACATTGATGTCACTTCATTTGAACTACTATTTCCTCATTAGAAACCAAACACAGTGCAATATTCAAATGTTCTAAGTTTTAAGAATCCCATTACCAAGAAAATTTTCCAAAGTACATACAAGTTATACATTATTTGTTTATACTACTAAGTATATTATATATATATCAATAAAAGTCACCAGGCAATCATAACCAACATGATTCCTGAAAAGGGTAAAACCTTAGTGAACATTCTGAACTGGCTACATACTCCACTGTGCTGAGTTCAGAGTCAGTAAAACAGAAGTAATAAATGAGTTAGCATGACCCAATATCAATAAGTACTCTGCCCACATGGGTTTTATCCAAGACAGTTTAAAAATTTTTGAAGAGGAAAAAATAGACCAGTGGCAGAGATCCTGGAAAACCAGAGTATTTTGGAAAGGTTTTGAAAGACCTATAATCAGAATAACATACAAAGAGAATAAAGTAGGTGAAATTAGAAAGACTGAATTATAAAATGTGAAGAAAATCAGTATGATTGGCACACTGAATAAATTCTTGTTGAAATAAGAGTACAGACATTCTGGTGATTATGCATGTAAAGTATTAGATTTCAGCTGATTTACAAATTGATGCAGTTATTACCTATCTTGGATTAGAGGTCAGTTCTTCTGATATACCAGAAATCTTTCATTTAAATATTCCTCCAAATCGACTCTGTACCCGACTCCATCTTGCTCATTACTTAGGGAACCTGACCTGCATGGATTACATCAATGGGTTCTCAAGTCCTCTGGGTCCAGTTTGGTTTGGACAAAAGGAAACTGAGAGCAAGAGGAAATTGAGAACAGAGTAATTGTTTTCCCGATTTCCATGCTGTTATTTCCCTGTGGGCAACCTGTGTCCCTTGACAGAAGGTTACTTTTCCAATCTACATATCAGCTCTATGAGACATTCTCTCCTTCTGGGTCCCGGTAACATCTTCTTTCCATTGTCCATTTAGCTCTAAGGGTGATGAAAGTTTGCTTCTGCTAGCTCCGGGTTTCCCCCCACAACTACAGACACACCTTTGTAATTAGTACCTTTTATAAATAAACTTTCCTCAAGTTATGCTAATTTGAATGTGATATATTTTCCTTTTGAGATCCTGCCTGATATCCATAATTCCTGACCTGTGTTTCCAAAACTTCAGTTATTCATATAAGGATAAAGAAGTCTGAGCAACTGATCTTTGTTCTCATGTCACAACACTGAGTTCAGAAAAGCCATGAACCAGATTTGGCTAGCCTGGGGTGGGGAGAAGGTGATAAATGTGGGCTGTGTTTCTGGTTTGAGTGTTCTGTACTAAAATGGGCTCTGTAGTCACACTGCATATTGTACCAACACTAAAACCTGGCAACTCATGATGGGGGGTATTCAGCACACAGTCAAACTAGCCTACCTATAAATGATTCTAGCCTTCTGTATTAAAGGTGAACCTTAGAAGGGACAGCTGAGCTGCCAGAAGTTTTGGTGTAACCTTCAATGACTCATGTTATTACCTGAAACCATGTGGACCCCTTATGAAGATTCTGAGGTCTCAGAACTTACCTATCTATTTGACTTGAAAAATGTTGCTGATCTTTCTGTTCTTAATAGTGGCTGCTCTGGCTTCATTCGTTATTCTTTTACTTTACCAACTTTGTCTAACATATGATACGCCACAAGTCTCTGAATGTGCTCAGTGCAAACATACTCTTGACACTTGTCAATACAATAGTCATGTGGCTTACAGTCTTCATAATTTATGCCTGATTTGCATACAAGTTTTCAATAAATTTTAAACCCACCCCTTATTTTAACAAATATTTACTATGTAATATATCAGCAAAATCACAGATTTGATGTGCTATTATATGCTTTCTTATTAACTTTAAGATAAATACATAACACTGTCCAGTTTCTGCTAATGTAGTAGGCTAAGTACCTAGATCACTCTTTCATTGAAGTCAACTGAAAGACTTAGATAAAAATAATTTTTAAATCTTCGTAAAAGCACAAATGAGCTGCAGAAAAATAATTCCCAGACACTGTCCAAAATGGAGGTTTTCACAGCCTTATGATAAGCAAGAATAAGAGATAAGCTTCAAAGCCTAGTCAAAAGGGGGAAATAATCTAAGAGGAGAACAGTTTCTCTGCTTATAAAACTTAGATTCTAAAATTCTGGGCTGCTCAATGGGAGTAGAAATAAACACTCCTCTACTTAGATACCGAAAAAGGGGGGAAATTATTGCTGAAAATTAGGGACTAGAAAAGTAGTGTTCTTTAGCCTGAACCTATACGATGTAGGCAGACCCAAATTACCTAATTCACAAATTAAATTCAGAGTGATCCAAGAAGTATAACGTTCTCATATGCTTAGCCGAAGCAAACACAATTCTACCTGGAGGAATCACCTACATTCTAGGCCTCAAAAATTCCTGGAAATAAACTGACAATAAAAATGAGCAATTGGAGGCCAAAGAACTAGTCAAATAAAGTAACAAATCTCCCTGAAGAAGAATAAGCAAAAATAACAAAGAGATGGATAGAAATACAGGAATTTCAAAAACTAAAAATATCAGGACACAGGTTCTAAAGATATACTTCTTATGTTTAAAGATATAAAAAATATAAATGAAAATGTATGCAAGTATCAAGAAACTATAAGAAGTGACCCAGAAGATTTTTAAGAATAAATAAAACAAAATTTCTAATGGCAAATATTATAAATGTATATGTTTAATAGCAATTTGCACATATATCAAAAGATAATTAGTTAACTGGAAGATAACTCTTAGTTATCCAGAAGGTATTACAAAGAAGCAAAGAAAAAAAATGAAAGAGAGGAAGCATAGAATAAGAAGTCTGACATATATCAAGTCATAGTTCTGCATAAAAAAAAAGATAATGGGCCAGAAATAATTATTTAAGAATAACAATATTTGAGACTATTACAAAACTGATTCAAACTACTTAACAAATGCTAAGCAGGGTAAATATAAAGAAATCCATATCTAGACTTACCATAATAAAACTTCAAACACAAAGGAAAAAAGAAACTCTTAAGAATGACCAGCATTAAAAAATAAAAAGCAGAAATAAAAACATTATTTCCTAACGAACCCAAAGAGGCCACACCAAGACACATCATAATTAAAATGCCAAGGTTAAAGACAAAGGTTTTCTCTTAAGGTAGCAAGAGAAAAGGTCCCATAAGATTGTCAGCTGATTTCTCTACAGAAACTTTGTAGACCAAAAGGGATTGGCATAAAATATTCAAAGTGATGAAAAACATGGACCTATAACCAAGATTACTTTACCCAGAAAAGCTACCATTTAAAATCAAAGGACAGATAAAGAGCTTCCCAGAAAAAAAGAAGCTAAAGGTGTTCTCACCACCAAACCAGTATTACAATAAATGTTAAAGAAGATGAAGAGAAACGATAAAGATATGAATAAAATGTCAGTAACTACATATCTACCAACAATTACTTTAAATGCAAATAGATTAAATGCTGTAATCAAAAGACATAGGGTGACTGAATGGATAAGAAAACAAGACTCTTACATATGTTGCCTACTAGAGACTCATTTCAGATCAAAAGACACACAAAATGAAAGTAAAGTGATGGAAGAAGATATCTCATGAAAATGGAAATAGGAAAATAAAAAAAGCTGGGGTAGCAATACTTTCACCAGACAGAATAGACTTTAAAACAAAGGACGTAACAATAGACAAATAAGGACTCAGCAATTCCACTTCAGGTATTTATCTGAAAACAAAACAAAACACTAATTCAAAAAGACATATGTATTTATATGTTCATTGCAGCATTATTTATAATAGCCAAGATATGGAAGCAATCTAAGTGTCCATGAGTAAATGAATGAATAAAGAAGTGATACGCATATATAATGGAATATTATTCAGCCATAAAAAGAATGACATTGCCATCTGCAATTACATGGATGGACCTAGAGGGTGTTATGCTAAGTAAAATACATCAGACAAAAACAATTACCATATTATTTCAGTTATATGTGGAATTTGAAAAGCAAAATAAGCAGTCAAAACAGAAAGAAATTCATAAATACAGAGAATATTTTGATGGTTGCCAGATGGGAGGTGCGGTAGGGAAATGGATAAAAAAAGGGCAAGGGATTAATAATCACAAATTGGTAGTTAAAGAATAGTCATGGGGATGTAAAGTACAGCATAGGGGATATAGTTAGTAATATTGTAATAACTATGTATGGTATCAGATGGGTACAGAATCCAAGACAACTAAGGTGTTGGCAGAGGGCAAAGTAAACAGAAATGCTTGTTGGAAGAATGTCATAAATACTAGCTACTGTCAGTTGCAGACATAAAGATTGATACCTCTACCTATTTTTTCTTCCTTGCCGAGTCATGGCTATATTTACACATTTTAATTAAGCTCCTTAAAGGCCCTTACTAAAATAAAATTCTAAAGTCGGTTTAGAAAAACCAATAATGAACTTTTTAAAATAAACAATAGAAAACAATTTTAAAAGCAATCCTTTTGTAATAATCCTATCTAATAAAGAGGGAATATGCTAATTGACCATCACTCTGTCACAAAGATGGCTGCACCCACAGCTGAGGCCAAGTTCCCATAAGGAGCCTTAATGAGCAATCAGCAGAGACCTGAGGCTATGCCCTTCCCCACCCAGCAGGGCTTGACAGGGGACCTCAGGTCATGTTCCCCACCTGGTAGGGCTTGACGGAGGACCTCAAGGCATGCCCCTTGCCCCGGTCTCGGCTGAGGGACCTCAGGCCACCCCCCTCCCATCCTGGCGCCGGGATAGGGGACCTGAGGCTACTCCCCCTGCCGGGAAGGGCTTGACAAGGGTGGGACTGGCTGAGTCTGGGTCTAGCCCAATGGGAGGAGAGGGGTGGCCGGGTCTGGGTCTCATGCGATTTTGAGGTGCATGTGGGTGGGCGGGGACTTGACTCTGGGTCCCATGGTGAGCCCCAGACTCTGACAGAAGGAAGGTTTTCATATATACATTTTACTAATTTTCTTTCATCTCTGACACTTCTATTATAGAGAAAGGGCAAGTAGCAATATTAAATTATTTCCTCTAATTAATCCCCTTTTAATGTTCACGAATTTCATGCACCAGGTCACTAGTCCTATATAATAAAGAGGTAATATGCAAATTGCCCATCACTCCAACACACAAGATGGCCGCCCCATGTGGACACAAGATGGCCACCACAAGATGGCCACCAGGGGAGGGCAGTTGTGGGCAATCAGGCCAGCAGGGGAGTGCAGTTGGGAGGGACCAGGCCTGCAAAGGAGACCAGGCCAGCAGGGGAGGGCAGTTGGAGGTGACCAGGTCAGCAGGGGAGAGAAGTTATGGGTGACCGGGCCAGCAGGGGAGGGCAGTTGGGGGGAACCAGGCCAGCAGGGGAGGGCAGTTGCGGCAATCAGGCCAGCAGGGGAGCAATTAGGCATTGATCAGGTTGGCAGGGGAGTTGTTAGGGGGTGATCAAGCTGGCAGGCAGAAGTGGTTGCAAGCCAGAAGTCCTGGATTGTGAGAGGGATACTGGGGGAATCGGGCCTAAGTGGGCAGTCAGACATCCCTCGAGGGGTCCCAGATTGGAGAGGGTACAGGGTGGGCTGAGGGACACACACACACACACACACACACACACACACTGTGCACGAATTTCGTGCACCAGGCCTCTAGTCTATATGTATAAAAGCCTAAGCGATCATTATGACTGAACGACTGGAAAGACAAATCAACCAGTCATTATAACGCACACTGACATCAGGGGGCAGATGCTCAATGCAGGCGTTGCTCCCTGGTGGTCAGTGTGCTCCCACAGCTAACCTCCTGTGGCTGGCCAACCTCTGTGGCACCTGCCCCCAGCTGGCCGGTCCCAATCACCCTGATTGGAACTTCCTGAGACCCCTCACCCCATCCAGCCATACTCCCGTGGCCTCTCCCCCTCCCCTGCAGCTAGCCAAACTCCCACAGCCAGCCCCAATCAAGACTGGGCAAGATGCTCAGATCAGCCCCAATCGCCGGCCAGGCAGAGGGTCCCCACCCATGTACAAATTTGTGCACCAGGCCTCTAGTTTACAAAATAAAAACAAATCACAAGATTGATCAAGGAAAATAAGGTGAAAACCCTAAAAGAATACATAGAGAAGGATAAATGCAAATAAAAGAGATACTAATAAAATAAACCACAGGAGAGGACCATGAACCACTTTAAACCAATACATTTTAAGACATGAGTAAAATGATCAATTTCCCCCAAAAAATGTAATGTAAGAAATTGACTCAAAATTTTTGAAAACCTGAATTGGCATTTTAACTTTTAAAGAAATAGTATTAGGCGTTAAAAATCTTTCAACAATAGGAAAATGAATTCCTATCAGGAATAGACCATTACATTTTAACTTATATTCAAGAAAAAGGTAATCCTTCTCTTATACTTACTGCTTCAGAGAACTAAAACACTGGGAAGATCCTAAAATCATTCTATGAGATTTGTGTAACCTCAAATGCCAAGTCTGACAAGGACAGTACAAGAACAGAAAATTACTAGTATAGAGCAATCTTATTTAGGAACATAGACATAAGAAACCCTAATAAAATATTAGCAAATTGTGTCCAACACTGTACATCATGCAATATCACTGTAATGCAAGCCTGAATTAAAATTATAAAATCAATTACTATAGCTCACCACTATAAATAGCTTAAAGGAGAAAAACCATATGATTATCCTACCAAATACAAAAATAGAATTTCATAAAATACAGCTCCATTTAAAAACAAAACCTTTGACCAAGTAGAAATAAAAGAGGAATCCCTTGTTAATGCTTATATACCAAAAATCTGCAGTGAACAACATACCTAAGAGTGAGAATCAACAGAAGAATTCCATGGCCACTTTGCCTAGATTCTTCCATCAGTCACTGTTTCTCAGTCCAGGAAACCACTCTTGCTGCTACAACTCAACCAAATGCCCAAGGCAAATTTCATATGGGTGTGTGTGGTGTGCTGTGGGGTGGTAAAATGGCTCCTTAGAGATGACCCTCAGTTTTCAATAACTTATCATTACCCTCCGAAGCAAAACAGAGTCCCTTATTTCCTGGCCCAGTATATTACCCCAAGCCTCCATCAGCACATCTAGTGTGTTTTTACCCCTAGTACTCAGAGCAACAGTAGCCACTGGGTATCCCTAGATTTCCAAGAAGAGTTTTTATTTTTGTGCAAATTCAAAGTGCAAATGGAGCACTTAGAGTTCACCAGTAGTCCCCCTTTATCCACAGGAATATGTCCTAAGACCCCCCAGTGGATGCACTGAACCTTATGTATATTGTATTTTTCCTATACATACCTATGATAAAGTTTAACTTATAAATTAGGCAAAGTAAGATATTAACAATGATAACTAATAATAAAATAAAACAATTATAACAACTATGTGTATAAAAAGCCAGCGACCTTAATGGCCATAACAACAATAATGACCAATTACTATGACACCCACTGTGGCCAGTGAACCAGCCTGATCAGGTATTGGGGCCAATGGCCAACCTTGTGGCCCCTCCCCCCTGCTGGCCTGCCCCTGATCGGACTCTCCCACCCCGATCAAGAGCAGGGCCACCTGCCAAATGCCCTCTCTTTCCCCCTCAACCCCGACCAGCCCTGCCCCTGATCAGCCTGCCCTACCATGATAGGCCAATTGGGGGTGGGGCTGAGCGGCAAATCTCCTGCAGCCCCTCCCCCTGGCTGCCCCACCCCTGATTGCCCCCCTCACCCCAATAGGGGGCAGGGCTGACTGGCCAATCTCCTGCAGTTCTTACGCCCACCCAACCCTACCCCAAATCACCCTCCACCACCCTGATCAGGGGTTAGGGCTGGCCAGCCAACCACCCATGGCCCCTCCCCCAGGCTGCTGGCCCCCGATTGGCATCTCCCGCTCCATTTAGGGGTGGGGCTCGCCAACCCCCTCCCCATGGCTGGCCCCACCCCCAATATGCCCACAGCCCCTCCCCATGGCTGGTCCCACCCCCAGTCAGCCCCCCAACTGCAATTGGGGGCGGGGCCCGCCGGCCAATCGCCTGCACCCCCTTCCCCCAGCCAGCCCATCCCTGATCGGCCCTTACTATGTGTCCATCATCATTCTAACTCAAGCATTCCTCACAACAACTCTATGATATGGGTACTCTTACTTATAGATAAAATCACCAAGCAACAGAAAGGCTAAGACACTTGTCCAAAGTTACAATGACAGAACTGCAGAGGCATGACTTGAACCCATGCAGCAATTAAGAGTTTACACACTGAACCACTGTGCTAGGTTTCAAGAAATAGCAGAGTTTCTTTATTTTCTTTAAATAAACTTAAATTGCTCCCTGAGTCCTCAGATGAAGGGAAAATTCCATCTTGGTCACTATTAGGGTGCCAAATCAATGTTTGCAGTTGTGTAGTTTATTAATCATCCTGTGTGCAATTCCAGGTGGATTCATGTGCAGTGGCTCAGAATTTTACTGTAAAATGTCACATTACTATGTGTCTCTAAAATATAGTACTTCCTCCAAATGCCTACCCACTTGAATGGTGGGAGGTTTTATTTCTGTCAAGTTTATAGGAATGTCATCAAGCATTTCATCTTTAGGCTTATGCAAGAATCCCAGAGGCACAAGGCCAGGACATTTGGGAAAGCCCCCTTGCTCTATAGTCCCCCTATTCCAAACTGGTCACTGGGGAGGTGTTTATCGAATAACCCAGCCTGGCGCCTTACACGCAGAAGCTTTGCTGGTTAGATGCTAAGCTTGAGCTCAGGGGTCAGTGTCAGGACAGAGTATCACAGTACTTGGTATGCAGCCTCAGTGGTACACTACCCATCCAGTACCCCAGAAACTCTGACAGTCCTTGAGGTCTCAGGAGGCAGCAGGGTGCAGAAGGTCTCATACACCCATCCTCATGCCCATTCTGGGAGAAGCTCTCCAAACCTTTTTCCTCCCAGTTCTGCCCAGTTCCTGAAAGTCCTCCTCTCCAATTTCGCTGCTCCATGAATCTACCTTCAACAAAAGTTCTCAATGGGCATTGTTTTTTCTTAGTCTGGCAACTTTTACTTCTGGCCCTGCCACACAAAAGCCATTATTAACTTCCCACAGTAAGGAAAAAAGACTTGGCTGCTATCTTGGAAAATGAAAGGGAAAATTACCTAGAGCAAAAGAACAAAAGACAAATTATTATTTCAATAAGTTATCCTACCCATTATATACTTTTTCTTAAAAATTGTTGTAATGGATATATCCCAAAATAGTAATAGTGTGTATCAGGGACTTCTGAGCTTTTAAATTACTTTTTCTTTCTTTTAATTGTATTTTTCAAGTTTTCCCACAATGTACATTTTGAATTTTTTCAAATGTTGACTTTTTTATTTAAGTGTTCACTTTGGGGTTTTTATTAACTAACTCGAAAGTTAAAGTTTTCCCTCGTTTAAGAATGTCAAGAAAACGTTGCAGTTTTAAATCAGACAAATATATCTCTATAGTATATATGGTATATGATTTTAGTGAATAGTGATTGTATATACCAGGTTCCATTTTAACTTAAAAAAAAATTTAGGGAAAATAAAAACTAAAAATACTCTGGTTCCTAAGAAAAAAAGAGGAAACGACCACCCACTCACTGAGAAGTGGTAAAATGAAAGTCACATCCATTAGGTCCCAATTCACACAGTAAAATGGACTCAAAACCACTTTAGTTTGCAGTCTTACCTCAATTACTATCTTAGAGGAAAACTTCTTTTCATTATTCAAAAAATTAGTGGAATTCAGAAACAATGAACATTTTATTGTGGTGGACTTAGTACACTTTATATCACTTCCAATGACCCCAGTGACAAGCCACGGTTTGACTAGTAAGATTAAAATTTATCTCACAGCTATTCAACTCCAGTACATTGAGGTTTTATAGCCATTTTCCCAAAATAGATCATCCCTCCTAATGCTGAAGGTTAGACAGTTTTGAGTGTGTGTGTATGCATGTGTATTTTTACAGAAAAGGAAAATAGACCACCCCAGAAGTTAGGATATTTCTATTATATTTTTAGGGCATAAGTAGTTTTTCCAGAAGTTGGGGAGTAAAAGTCATAATAGTAAGTGCTGAAAATTTCCATATTTTAATGGTTTTCCTACAAGAATAGAAAAATAAGGTTTTTGAGAATTATACTGTATTCCAAAGATAAGTGTTTAATCAGCTGGCTTCCAAACACAGTTTAGCAGTAAAGCACTAATTAGAATTCTCGCACATTTTTAAGGACAGCTTGTTAGCAGTGCATTCTTGATATTGACTTGAGTTGGTCAGAGTAACCAATTGTTTCTAACCTTGGTTTTAATTGTAATTTACTTTTAATTTAACACTATGAATTTAGTTTTTTAAAGGCTACAGTGACATATATTTGAATTAAGAGTGGGGTTTTTTGTTTGTTTTTGGTGGGAAGAGTTAGAATATCCAGTAAGTTGTATCTAAAATATATATGCTATAAATTTCAAATATGAATCATTCACACCCTACAGCTAAATTGCATGTACTCAGTGTCCTCTGTCTCCATCACTTACCACCACCACCACCAAATAGAATGTGCTTAAACAGTGCTGCTCACTATTATTAAAGTCCTTTACATTGTATAATGTAAATGGCTATGGCCATTTCTAAAAACTTTTAGAAAAACTTTGATTGTCATAACTCTATACTTTCAAACGTAGAAGTTAATTTAAATAAAAAGAGAGTAAATTACCACCACTCCCAATTTAAAACTCCTACAAGCATCTTGAACATTTCGAAGGTAAAAAAAAAAATAAAAACACTAAAAGAAAAAACAAGACGTGTTTTCTCAAAGATATACCTAATTTTAATAGAGATAAATTTAAAATGTTAATATAAGTAAAAAGGAAAAAAATAAGGCCTTATCTCTTATATTCACATTTCCACTTTTGCTTTTAAATTATATTTCTTTCAAAATGTATTTTTTCATTTCTTTACCTTAAAAAATGTTTACGCAAACTTTTGATCAAACAAAAAAAATTAAACAGGAAACCTTTAGAAGGTTATGAAATTAGCATTAGAAAGAATCACAAACAGAGACATCAGGGAAAAAAGAAAAAGGCTACATCCCTGGCTCTGGTGGCTCAGTTGATTGGAGTGCCATCCTGTACGCCAAAAGTTTGCGGGTTTGATTTCTGGTCAGAGCATATAACTAGGCTTCAGTTCAATCCCGGTCGTGGTGCATACAGGAGGCAACCGATTGATGTTTGTCTCTGTCACTCTCTCTCTAAAAATCAATAAGAATATATACTTCGATGAAGATTTTAAAAGCTACATTAGTAGAGAACAAAAGCAAGAAATTCTTAGGAAAGTTGTAATAGACTCAATGGCCCTCAATGAAGTCCACACCTCCCAGGAATCTACCTTGTAGACTCTGGGCTTGGTATGTAACTAACCTTGGCCAATGGGAAAGTAGCACCTGTAAAGTACACAGAGAACTGGCAAGTGCTTGTGCATTAGGACTTGCATTCCTACAATGCTTCTTCTTGGAACCCAATTCTGGGGATATCCAAGGAGCCACGCAGGGAAGCCCAGTTAGAGGATACCTAAGATCCCAGCTATGCTTCCAGTCAGGGGCAGGACCAGTAACTATTCATGTGAATGAGACCTTTTGAACCTTTTAATCATTTCAGTGTCCCTGAAGACTCAATATTAAACAGAAGAACCTCCAGTCATACCACAGATTTACAAGAAATAATAAATTGTTATTGTGTTAAGCCACTGTGCTTTAGGATGGTTTGTTACATAGCAATAGCTATCTCTGTAAAAAGAAAATAAAAGAAATGATGCTTAGAAAATTTAAGTAATTTTTCTAAGGTCACAAGTAGGTAAATTATGGGTCAGGGTTCAATACAAGATCTCTGTGACTTAAAACCCATGTTCTTGGTCCCATGCTGCCCACTGTCAATGTTTAAATAAAGGAAAGATGAGGAAACTCCTTTTTTTTTTTCCTCAACAGGACAGACCATATAGCTTCCTTTTAATAATAAGCAGCAATACATACAATCCTTTATCTTATGCCTGAGGCCAGAGACCCCATCTGGTTCCCACTTTAGAGCTTTGTAGACAAACTACTCCAGAGAGGACATGACTTATCCTCCACATAATTGGTATTCTCTGGGTGGCCAATCCACACCTGCTCCACTGAACAGATAGAAACTGAGACACCACAGATGTTTGGCACATTTCTCAACTAAAAAACTAAAAAAAGAAAAAGTCATGTCATTTCTTAGAGAAAGATGTAGAGCTTACTTCATTAAGCATTTGAATGTAATGGGCCAGAATTTCTCTGTCCACAGTTAATTTTGTGATATAGATTTTGAAGAATTGGGGAGATATATGTTGAGACAGTATGGTCCATGGAAAATTCCAGTCAATAAAGTAAAAATAAAATGGCCTTCTACAGAAAGTAAAGGTATGAATTATCAAAAAGTAAATGAAAAGTGTTCATTAGACCTCTGGGGAATGCAAATTAAAATGAGATATTACTACACATACAACAGAATGTCTAAAGTTAAAAACATCAAATGTTTGTCAATATATGTAGCAACTATAATCTTCATACATTATTGGTGTGAGTGAAAAATTTTACAACCACTTTGAAATAAACCTTGGCAGGTTCTTAGAAAAACAAACATATATCTAAGCCTATGATCTAACAATTCCACCCTTTGGTATTTATAGTAGAGGAATTACAAACTTATGCCTAAAAGAGAATTATATAAGAATACCGATAGAAAGTTTATTCATAATAGCCAAAAAAAACACCTGGAAACTGGAAACAACCTAGGTTTCTATCAGCAGCAGAATGGATAAACAAATTGTGCTATATCCATGCAATGGCACAATCTGTGGTCATGAATTGACACTACTCAGATCTCCTGCTTGGGGTAGCACAATTCACTCACAGGCCCAGCTGCTGCCCCTCTGGGTCCACCCTTATGCTTCTTGTAGCTGCTTCTAGCAGATGACATAAGGAAGACCTTGGGACTCCTTTAACAGGCAACTCTGGCTTGAGGACTAGCCTTCAGCCTGCCTGAATCTTTCTCGGAGCTACTCTGCAGTGTGAGACTCTTCCTACCAGTCCTTCCATCTTCTGCTCCATCACAGGTGTCAGACCCACATGACAATCTGAAGGCTCTCCCTACCTACCCTGTCCCCCTTTCTTTATCCTTGACAAGTATTTCCCTCAACAAATTTTTTACACATCTAATTCTGTCTTTCTGGCTGCTTCTCAGAGAATCCATACTAACACAATTAATCAGTGACAAATGGAAATTAGTACCAGGGATGAATCTCAAAAACACTATACAGATTTTTAAAAAAATTAAGACTCAAAGGAATAAATATTATATGAATCCATTTATATGAAGTTCTAGGACAGGTAAAACTAAATCTATAATGAGGAAAATATCAGAATAATGACTGCCTCAAGGGGTTAAGGATGGGCATTAACTGGTATAGAACTTTCTATGGCAATGATAATGTTCTCTCTTTTGATACTGGTTTAGATTGCACAAAACTCACCTAATGGTAGGTTTAATATTTGTGCATTTTATCACATGAAAATTTTACCACAAAACAAGAACTATAAATAAACATTGAACTTTAATTGATCACATGGGCTGAAATATACTAATTTCCACAAATAGTTAAATTTATCAAAAAAGCAAAGTGGAGTTGAAGATAGATGGCGGCATAGGTAAACACCTAAACTGCTGCCTCACACAACAATTTCAAAACTACAACTAAAAGACAAAAAGTCTATCACCCAGAACCACGGGAAAGCTGGCTGAGTGGAAGTTCTACAACTAAAAGGAAAGAGAAAAGAGCATTGACACGTGCACGAGCGCTGAAAAGCTGAGGTACGGAGGCGCATGATCCAGGCTGGCGGCAGGCATTGCTTTTTTCAACCAGAAGGGAGACAAGCCCCCGATTACTCTGAAATCCAGTCTCTGGGGAGACACAGGGGACCCAAACTCCTACAGGGAGAAGCTGGACTATCTGCCAGTAGGGTGGCTTGCTTGCAGAGCTGCTCGCAGGAATAATTGTTTACTGCACTGGGGCACGGGACTCGCAGATGCCGTTGTGACGCAGAGCCGGCTAACTAGCAGCCATTGCTGTTTGCCACGCCCTAGCCTAGTGACACCCTGAGACGCCGCCCTGCATAACCTACAAAGCCACCCAAGCTCCAAGCAGCAGCGTTAGCATAAGAAAGGCCTGCCCTATCGCAGCTTAACCTAGCAAACTTGCAGCTCCAAAACCTCCAAACCCCAAGCAAAGAGGAGAAAACTGAAGCTCTCACTGTAGCTCCTGCTAGGTGGACTCAGACAATAGCTGACCTACACCCCATTGGAGATCCAGAAGCCAGTGTACCTAATGGTCAGTGTGAGACACAGATTTCAACTCCTCACATCCATAAGTGACACATTCAAGAGGCAGACTCAGTGAGCACCAAAGCCCCACTGAAACAAGTCCTGCCCCATAAGCGTGTCTTCAGCGCAGCAGTTCTTCCATTATAGACACAGCAAGTGCTCACAGCTAATTGGCCTGGAGGTCAATTCCTCCCAGTGTACCAACAGCAACTAAGGCTTAACTACACCAAGACTTTGCACTCAGCCCACAAAGGGGTGTACCAAGAGCATCCATCTCATGTGATTGAGGAGGCTGAGCTACTGCCCCCTATAGATCACCTACCACACAAAGCTACTCCATCAACACAGGGAAGCAGCCAAAATGTGGAGACAAAGAAACATGTCACGAATGAAAGAAACGGAGGAAAGCAAACTACTGGATGACACAGAGTTCAGAACCACATTTATAAGGTTACTCAAGAATCTTCTTAAAACCGCTGAGAAACTTGATGAGACTTTCAAGGAGCTTAATGAGAATGCCAAAAAAAATGGAAAAGGATCAGTCAGAAATGAAGCATACACTGTCTGAAATAAAGACTATACAGAAACTCAACTGTAGGTCAACGTACCCCAAGAATCAAACCAAAGACCTGAAATATGTGGAAACAAAAAACATCCAACCACAAAAACAAAAAGAAAAAAGAATCCAAAAATATGAAGATAGTGTAAGGAGCCTCTGGGACAACTTTAAGCGAACCAACATCCGAATTTTTGGGGTACCAGAAGAAGGGAGAGAGCAAAATATTGAAAACCTATTAGAAGAAATAATGACAGAAAACTTTCCCTACCTGGTGAAAGAAATAGACTTACAAGTCCAGGAAGCGCACAGAACCCCATACAAGAGGAATCCAAAGAGGACCGCACCAAGACACATCATAATTAAAATGTCAAGGGCAAAAGACAAAGAGAGAATATTAAAAGCAGCAAGAGAAAAACAGTTAATTACCTACAAGGGAGTACCCATACGACTGTCAGCTGATTTCTCAGCAGAAACTATGCAGGCCAGAATGGAGTGGCAAGAAATATTCAAAGTGATGAACAGCAAGAACCTACAACCAAGATTACTCTACCCAGCAAAGCTATCATTCAGAGTTGAAGGTCAGATAAAGAGCTTCACAGACAAGAAAAAGCTAAAGGATTTCATCACCCATGAAACCTGGATTACATGAAATGCTGAAGGGTATTCTTTAAGAAGAGGAAGAAGAAGAAAAAGGTAAAGATAAAAATTATGAACAACAAAACGACATCAAATACATACCTACCAACAAGTGAATCTAAAAATCAAGTGAGTAAAAAATCTGAAGAACAGAATGGACTGGTCAATATAATAGAATCAGGGACATAGAAAGGGAGTGGACTGACGATTCTCAGGGGAAGCAGGTGTGAGGGGTGCGGGAAGAGATTGGACAAAAATCTTACTCCTATGGATGAAGACAGTGGCGGGGGGGAAGGGCATGGGGTGGGGTGGGGAATCAGGTGGAGGGAAGCTATGGGGGAAAAAATAGAGGAACACCTGTAATAATCTGAACAATAAAGATTTATTTAAAAAAATGTTAATGGCAGAATCTAGGCGAGAATATGTAGGTATTTACTGTAAAATTCTTTCACCTTTTCAGTATAGTTACAAATTTCCATAACAAGTCCCAGACACTGCAGATTAATTAAAAATCCTATAGACTTCAAGAGGTTAAGTACCAAAAAAATGAGAGAAAATGTAATGGCCTCAAACTAGAAGCTAGGAAATAATGTAAGGGTAAAATAAAGGCATTTTCAGGTTAAGAATCTCAAAACATTGCCTATAAATAATCTTTTCTCAGTAGGATATGCTCCACCAATACAAAAGAGTAAACTAAGAAATAGAAAAGTATGGCATTCAAGAGAGAGAAATTCAATATAGGGGCAAAGTAAAGAGCATTTTCAGGTTTCTTTCTTTTTTTAAAATATGTTTTTATTGATTGCAGAGATGAAGGGAGAGGGAGAAAGAGAATGAAACATCAATGGTAAGAGAGAATCATTGATTGGCTGCCTCTTGCACACCCCCTACTGGGGATTGAGGCCACAACCTGGGTATGGGCCCTTGACTGGAATCAAACCTGGGACCCTTCAGTGTGCAGGCTGACGCTCTATCCACTGAGCAAAACTAGCTAGGGTCACTCTCAGGTTTAATATGATAAATAGGATCATAGCTGTGCTGCTGGTCTAGTTAACAAATATTGTAGAACCCAATACTCAAAATGAGGTGTCACTCAAGAAAAACAAATGAGATTGATAGGTTATCTGTTGTGTTTATTATTTTACTGTGAGGAATATTCATAGACCAGAAGAATTTGGTAATTAGTAATACATGTATCTATATAAAAAGAATTCCAAGAAAAACAAAAAGCTTTACAAGAAGTAGAATATCAGTATATTACAAATGATGATGACAATATTTATGGAGTCAAAGGAATGTAGACAATATTGACTTAAGCAAAAATTATGTTATAACTATTTTGGAAGTGATGAGAAATGGAAATTGTGGACACAGATGGTGAGTGGTGGTAAAAGAAAACTAAATACTTATCTTTCACAGTTGGAAATCAATAGCTAATATTTATAACTGAAAAAAAAATCAAGAGATACAAATTATTTGAATATGAAAAAAATTAAAAATATAGCAGAAGAGCCGATAATCCTCACCCCTGAAAGCAGAATTTGAGAGAGGTAGTTTGTGAGTTCAGCGGCTATCTATTGCCTATTGTCTTACTTGGCTTATTTATTTATATATTCATTCATTTTGAGTGAGAGATAGAGATTTGTTATTCTACTTATTTATGCATTTATTAGTTGACTGGGGATGGAACCCTCAACCTTAGTATATCAAGATGATGCTCTAACCAACTGTGGTACCTGGCTAAGGCCTCACTTGGCATTTAAAGGTATATATATATATTTGTTTGCTTTGATAAATATTAAAATTTAATTAAAAGTTTTTTTTTCTGTGTAGTAAAACTAAAGGTATAGTGAAAGCTTATTTTTCCATAACCTGTCCATTGAATGCCAGACATTCCTTGGTATATCAAGACTTCAGAAAACAGGAAGACCACAGTGGACTTACCATGCGTGAACTCTCCAATACACTCTCTTCAGTCACTGGGGGGGCCCAGAACTCCCTTCTATCTTCAAGGTTTTTGATATAATTAGTGAGGATATCACCAGCATCTTAAAAAGATATTTTCTTTTTTAAATAAATCTTTATTGTTCAGATTATTACAGATGTTCCTCTTTTTTTTTTCCCCTAGCTCCCCTCCACCTGATTCCCCACCCCACCCCATGCCCTTACCCCCCGCCACTGTCTTCATCGATAGGAGTAAGATTTTTGTCCAATCTCTTCCCGCACCCCTCACACCTGCTTCCCCTGAGAGTCGTCAGTCCACTCCCTTTCTATGTCCCTGATTCTATTATATTGACCAGTCCATTCTGTTCTTCAGATTTTTATTCACTTGATTTTTAGATTCACTTGTTGGTAGGTATGTATTTGATGTCATTTTGTTGTTCATAATTTTTATCTTTACCTTTTTCTTCTTTTTCCTTTTCTTAAAGAATACCCTTCAGCATTTCATGTAATCCTGGTTTCATGGGCAATGAACTCCTTTAGCTTTTTCTTGTCTGTGAAGCTCTTTATCTGACCTTCAATTCTGAATGATAGCTTTGCTGGGTAGAGTAATCTCGGTTGTAGGTTCTTGCTGTTCATCACTTTGAATATTTCTTGCCACTCCATTCTGGCCTGCATAGTTTCTGCTGAGAAATCAGCTGACAGTCGTATGGGTACTCCCTTGTAGGTAACTAACCGTTTTTCTCTTGCTGCTTTCAAGATTCTCTCTTTGTCTTTTGCCCTTGGCATTTTAATTATGATGTGTCTTGGTGTGGTCCTCTTTGGATTCCTTTTGTTTGGGGTTCTGTGCGCTTCCTGGACTTGTAAGTCTATTTCTTTCACCAGGTAGGGAAAGTTTTCTGTCATTATTTCTTCTAATAGGTTTTCAGTATTTTGCTCTCTCTCTTCTTCTGGCACCCCAAAAATTCGGATGTTGGTACGCTTGAAGTTGTCCCAGAGGCTCCTTACACTATCTTCATATTTTTGGATTCTTTTTTCTTTTTGTTTTTCTGGTTGGGTGTTTTTTGTTTCCTCATATTTCAGGTCTTTGGTTTGATTCTTGGGGTACGTTGATCTACAGTTGAGTTTCTGTATATTCTTTATTTTAGACAGTGTATGCTTCATTTCTGACTGGTCCTTTTCCATTTTTTTGCATTCTCATTAAGGTCCTTGAAGGTCTCACTAAGCTCCTCAGAAGTGCCATCAAGTTTCTCGGCGGTTTTTAGAAGATTCTTGAGTAACCTTATAAATGTGGTTCTGAACTCTATGTCGTCCAGTAGTTTGCTTTCCTCCATTTCTTTCATTCGTGACATGTTTCCTTGTCTCCGCATTTTGGCTGCTTCCCTGTGTTGATGAAGTGGCTTTGTGTGGTAGGTGACCTATAGGGGGCAGTAGCTCAGCCTCCCCAATCACCTGATGTGGACGCTCTTGGTACACCCCTTTGTGGGCTGAGTGCAAAGTCTTGGTGTAGTTAAGCCTTAATTGCTCTTGGTACGCTGGGACGAATTGACCTCCAGGCCATTCGGCTGTGAGTACTCGCTGTGTCTATAAGAACTGCTGTGCTGGAGACACGCTTATGGTGCAGGACTTGTTTCAGTGGGGCTTTGGTGCTCGCTGAGTCTGCCTCTTGAATGTGTCACTTATGGATGTGAGGAGTTGAAATCTGGTTTCTCACACTGACCACTAGGTATACTGGCTTCTGGATTTCCAATGGGGTACAGGTCAGCTATTGTCTGAGTCCACCCAGCAGGAGCTACAGTGAGAGCTACAGTTTTCTCCTCTTTGCTTGGGGTTTGGAGGTTTTAGAGCTGTCTGATCAGGGCTGCAAGTTTGTTAGGTTAAGCTGCAGTCCATTCATATGCAAAAGCCGCTGTTTGGAGCTTGGGTGGGTTTATAGGTTGTGTGGGGTGGGGTCTCAGGGCGTCACTAGGCTAGGGCATGGCAAACAGCAATGGCTGCTAGTTAGCTGGCTCTGTGTCTCCGACTGCGTCCAGTCCCGTGCCCCAGCACAGATAAACAATTATTCCTGTGCGCAGCTCTACAAGCAGGCCCCCCTCACTTTCTGACCCGGTAGCAGACAATCCAGCTTCTCCCCGTAGGAGTTTGGGTCCCCTGCGTCTCCCCAGAAACTGTATTTCAGAGTAATCGGGGCTTGTCTCCCTTTGGGTTGAAAAAAGCAACGCCTGCCGCCAGCCCAGATCCCGCGCCTCCGTACCTCAGCTTTTCAGTGCTTGTGCGTGTCTCAGTGCTCTTTTCTCTTTCCTTCTAGTTGTAGAACTTCCACTCAGCCAGCATTCCCGTGGTTCTGGGTGATAGACGTTTTGTCTTTTAGTTGCAGTTTAAATTGTAGTGCGAGGCAGCAGTTTAGGTGTTTATCTACGCCACCATCTTGGATTCCTCTCCTAAAAATATATCAAAAGATATTTTCATGATTGCTTTTTTGGGGATGCTAGTGGGATAAATGCCCAGTGAATCAGCTTCCCTGGTTCAGTAAAATGTCTATAATGTGGCACTTAATCCTCAGAGGTAAAGGAGGCATAGTTACTATAGCAATCAGAAAGTTCCAACCTAGATATTTTTGGCAATGGTTAAGCAATTCATGGGATTTCTGGAGTTGAAAAAGAAGGACAATCCGCTGAAGTCATGCTTAATTTATATAATTGAAAAACTCTTGTGGGTTTGATAAAAATATTACCAAAATAGAAATTAAATTCTTGACCTTTCACTTGATTCCTAGAACAAGATCATTTCACAAACTCATGTCTCCATTAAAGAAGAGCTAGTAACCTTGAAAAATAACCCTATTTAATAAAAGGATAATATGCAAATTAACCATCACTCCATCACAAAGATGGTGGTCCCCATAGCTACAATATGGTGGCATCCAGTCCTCTCAGCCCTGCCAGAGTGCTCCAGTCCTGGGAGGGTTGGCCACTGAGAGCGGGCAGTGTGAGCAGCTTGGTGGAATGCCTCTGGGCCACAGAGAGCCTCTGGGCAGCAGGGGTGGCGGAGTGGCCAGGCCCCGCAGAGAGCTACTGGTGCAGATTCTGCCGCTTCATGCGGCTTCTGCTGGGGTTTCCGTGGCCCCACTTGCCTGGAGGCAGGGCATCAGGGTGGCACTCCAGGACTCAGGGCCTTCCTGTGGCCTGCCGGCCATGTCGGGTGGGACTCTGTGACTCAGACCCAAGGGCAAAGCCTGGAACCATGGGAAGGAGCACAGGCCCTGGCCCTGTGCCTAGCCCAGAGATTGCGGGAGGGGTAAACTCAGGCACAGGAATTGCTAGAGTTAAAAGCAGGGACATGGGCACAAGGGACAGATGTGGATTCATCAGAATAAGTGTGAACACCAATAGAGAGGAGGGGCCATGGAGTAGTTTATGCAAAGACGTACCCTGAATGTGAGAGTGTGCCTGGTCCGTAGGGAGCAGGTTTGCTGCCCTCAGAGGCATCGAAAAGAAAGTCCTGCTAGAAGGAGGTTTGAACCCAGGTGGAGAGCAGGGGTGGGGCCAAGTTACCGTGCAGGTGCTCAAGACTGTGGAAGAGGCTCTGAGTAAAGCTGAGGTGCCCTTAGGGGGCATGGCCAGGGCATGGCTTAAGGCATTGTTGGGTGGATGGGAGCGTAATGTGATAAGCAAAATGATGTGACCGGCATGAGGGGCGTAGTGAGGTGTAAGAGGCATAGCCAAAATGGCAGCCCACATGAACCTCATCCCAGTAGCAAGTGCAGGGGTTTGTGCTCAAAGCATTTGAGTAAAGTCCCATGGCACAGGGGGAGGAGAAAGGGGGTGGTCACAGGAGTTGTCCGATATTGCATGATGGGCTACTAGTAAAATCATAAATAACAAATTCAGAGAAGAGGTACATTGTATAAAGATAAGAGCTTAGATTCTAAATCAAGCTCTTGGATTCTATAATCAAGCTCCTGGAATCAAATTCTGGCTCCACTATTTACTAGCTGTGTGACTTTTGGTATTTACCAAATTAACAGTGTTGTAGAAAAAGAAAAATATCTAAATATGTAGAGAACTGTCTAAGAGCCAACACTAATTCCTATGTACTAGCGCCATCTGAATTCTAGTTCTATCCACTACTTTCCATAGAATGAAAGTTAGTGGGCATTTTATTCCCCTCAAGGCAAGCCAGGTCTTGGCACCTCACACAACATTGCTTTTAAGACATTTACTTCATATGTCCAGCAGTTTTATAATGGATCCATCATTTAGATTCAAAAAGAGGTTAGTAGGCTAGTAAGTATTGATTTAAGTTATCACGTGGGAGAAATACCTTGAAAATTAATGGTGCAGTTCTGTAGATACTGTAACTATTCTGAACCAGCAAGCAGTAATGTTTCTGTTTTTCTCAAAGCCAAATTGCATTAGTCTGGGAACCAAGGGCTAGAAAGACAGTGCTATTCACAATTACCTAATGACTAATTACACCTTGCAAACATTTATTTTCCATCCTGTCATCTACAGGTTCTGCTGATGTTTAGATTATATCTATCTATATATCTGTATCTATATCTATCTATCGATATAAATACTAGAGGCCTCGTGCACAAATTTGTGCACAGGTGGGGTCCTCTGGGTGGCCTGCAGGTATTGGGCTAAAACCCACAGTCCAACGCTGCCTGCAGCTCCTACCTGCCACTCCTGTTCATCCCGGCCTCCCTGTGCCCGCCATGGGCTTATGCTCAATCTGTCCCAATTGAGAGAGGCTCACGCTGCCACAGCAGCACTCGCTAACCATGAGCCTTGCATATGGTGCCCTCCCAAGGGGAGTGGTTTGCAGGATTGGGCTGAAACAAGCTCTCCGACATCCCCAGAGGGGTCCTAGATTGCAAGAGGGTATAGGCCAGGCTGAGGGGACCCCTGGTGGTCAGTGCACATTATAGTGAGTGGTTGAGCAGCCTTAGCATATCATTAGCATATTACACTTTGAGTGGTTGTTCTGTTGTCCTGCTGTTTGGTCTATTTGCATATTACCCTTTTATTATATAGGGGGGAGAGAGAGAGAGAGAGATTGTTAGTTTTAGACTGGTTTGATTGATTCTAATTCTCAAGGAAAAACAGGATTGCTGTATACAATGGGAGCAGGAAGGAGAATAAACAGAACACCTTCTCATATTACCAAGTACAGCATTAAAAGTGAATCAAAGACTCTGGCAATCCATTCAGGCAGAACCACCAAAAGTTTATATCCCTCAGAAATGAAGTTTTTGGGGGTCCCAACTGGGTAAAGAATCCCAGACTGCTGAGATGCTAGCAGAGGGCAAATCAAACAGACATGCTTGGTGGAAGAAAAAGTCATAAATACCAGCTATTGCCAGTTGCAGAAACAAAGACTACTGCCTCCACCTATTTTTGCTTCCTTGTTGAGTTGTGGCTATATTTACACATTTTAATTAAGCTCACTTTTCTTTGTTAGCAATAATTAATGATGTAATACATGCCATCATTGGCAGAATTCTGAAGTGGGATTGTGCAAAACTAGAGAAAATTGACAACATCCAGAGATTCTGGACTTGGAGCCTGACTCTAGGGTTTCTCCTGATGTGGCGGGAAGGAGCACATTTTAAATGGTTTGTGGAAGTTACATTATGTTAGGTGAAGGCCTTTTTAAAATGTAAACATGTACAGAAGAACAAATAAAGGTAGTCAAAAGGTAAAGGCATATCTGTCATTTGTTGGCTACACAAACCCCTTCCAGTTGGGAAGAGTCCTCACTGTGTGAGCCTTGGGGAGATACAGAAGCCCAAGGAAGCCAAGTGTGCCCTGTCTCTACCCCAGCAGCAAGGGCAGACAGAGGTGTGCCTGGGCTCAGCCATGAGGTTTTCCTCCCCAGCTTGGTACCTTCAGTGAGTGATACAGAGATGAAGTCTATGGTACTGTGTTCAGGGGCAGGGATGGGCAGTGATAGTAGCTTTACTGTTGAGACACTGTCAGCAGGGCCAGTGGCAGTGCCCTAACCAGAGCATTTCAGAGGTCAGACTCTGCCTATGGTCCCTCTTCCTGGCCTCCCCTTGTTTCCTACCTTTCCAGTCAATTCCGTTTCTTTAAATCAGGCAGAGTTGTTTTCCATTGCTTGCAACCAAGAGCCAAGTGAGACAAACTGTTTCACTACTTTAGAAGAAAGACAGCCACTTTGTGGGGCTAGCCTATATGAAAACAGGAAGGGAAGAATATATGGCTTTGTTCAAAGAGGCCCTTTCCAACCAGGAACTAAATACGTCAGAAAGTCAGATGATATTGAGTCAAAATCTTTGCCCCAAGCTAACATAAGTGAGAGAAAAAGGAGGTGCAGTGGGGGGTGGGAATGCATTGAAGGATTTATGACTAAGAACTGGAGAACTGGAAAGTGTCAACCCATGCCTGCCCAAGCATCAACTCTAATGCATTCTCTATTCGACAAAGGTACCAACCACATATGCACCAGGTTTGTATGTAATTTCAGGGGTTCATGGATCCCAAAAGACCTTTCCTGTCTTAGATGCCCCAACAAAGTCATTCAAAAGATAATAAGTAATTAAGTACAGGGACAGTGCCCCTAATGGGATCCCCAAATTAGATATGACTAATTAAACTACTGATTAATTCTTAAAAACTGCACAGAACTGAGCATTACATTTAGCAAGACAATGGAAAGAACAAAATCTACAAAGTACATTCTTGTTAGTCAAGGCACCAACTCAAGAACTATATAAACTTTCCACATAAATATCTTTTCTTTACAATGTAATAACTATACATAAAATGAAGTTTTGCTATAGAGTGTAATACTTGTATTAACTCCTCTTTATTTGGTCCATTTTAAAATATCCTCTTTCCTTTTACAATATCCAAATGAAGTTTTTGTCTTTTCCTATTCCAGCTTTTTTTGTTCCAAATGGACTAGTGCCCAGCATTGCTGAAGGAAGAATTTCTACTCTGGAGTCAGTGGCTTCCATAGAGGCCAATAATTCAAGTTCCCTCTGTTAATTTAAATCTAGCACCGGAAATAAAGCGTTGTTCCTGGCCAGCTATCCTCTCTCAGTCAGATTCAGCTGAACTCATTTGAAGGTGAAGCAAGGCAGCATGGTACCTAAATGCAATTTCTTTTTCAAAAGTCCCTGGTGAGATCCAGCCTTCTCCTGCACTCCCTTTCAGTAAGAGGCAGCACAATCAGTCAGGTCCCCCAAAGAAAAGAGGTAGAATTGACTTGGCTTCTACCTCCGTCCTCCTCACCAATCCTCTCAAAGCTGCCCACTTCTCTTCATTCCTTCTGGCAGACTGTCATATCCACATGGACCGCAAGCAGTAGCCGCTCAAGCCCTGTGGAAGCTTGAGTCACTCTGCCCTAGTACACCTGTTGACTTTTCTAAAGTCACCAAAATGACTTTTCTAAAACAAATCATTCTTCTGTTTAAAATTATTCAATGGCTACCCACTGCCTTAGGAAGAAGTCCAAACACCTTAGCATACATGCAATGCCATACAAAATTTAGTCCTCTACTGCCAGTCGAGTATAATTGTTGATACTTCTTGTGATTCCACCTGCATTTATTTCCACCACATGTATTGTTTTCTTGTCCCTGAGGCATCACCTGGGAGAGGCTGTGGAGACAATGCTTTAAATATCTTTCCCTCCTATGCACTTAGTATTCCATTAGCTAAATCTGTTCCAGCTTCTAACTGAATTGCCTCTGCCATATGCCTCACAATTGCTCAAACCTCAGGACTGTGTAAAAAGCTCTACAAAGTCTGTCAAGGAGCTGCAATTGTGTGCTCTTCAATGTCAGCTTATCTAATACCCAGTAAGCAATAAATAGCCTCAGAATGATTTATAAACTTGGGTGTTTTTCTATTATTATTTTCCCTTCCATAAGTAGATGTACTCTATAGGCAATAAGATTTTCTTCAGTTTTGTTTCATAGAATTTCGTTCCTTGTTCCATGACTTTCATGTTTCATTTCTATACTAAAGCAATGCCTTAAAATGCCTTAAATTTATTTTTAGACAAGACAGAATAGCCAAGCAGACTGATGAGAAAAAAATATTGTTGAATATAGAAGATAGGACTATTACATTTTGAAAATGCACTTTGTCATTTGATACTAAAGAAATAATAATTTACCATCTTTGAAAAGAATGGAGCTTGTTTAGACCAGTGAGAGTTAAGACATTCTACCACAACCAGGGGTTATATGTAGCAAACTTTATACATAAACATTCAGAATAATTTTTTGGCAAGAAAATTCCTTGTTTTCTCTTGGTTTTTCAAAGACCTGACATTCACATCTGTCAGCCCTTGGCTCACCATACATTTCAACTTTGCAATTTTGGCTTAAAATTGAGGCTTGAAACCATACCCTATTTCAAAAGAGAAATGCACATTTGAATTGAAAATGCAGATATTCAAACCTGCCTTCTCTGAGAATTCCTCTGCAATGCAGGTAGAAAGTAAGAGTTGTAATGGCTGTTGTGTGTTTTCTCTGAGGTCTGAATAGGAAAATAAGTGTGCAACTGAAGAACATGAAGCATTTGTGAAGACATCACCAAATTCCATTTTTAAGATAGTTGTCAAGTTTTCAGTATGCTTTAGCTTAAAACATGTGGAAAGGAAAGAATATTAATGGTGATGAGTTAATTCATTCTTAAAATGTCTGTGGTAGAAGTTACAAGATGAATTAAGACGGCTGGAATTCTGGATTCATTTCATTTAAGGAGATGAGATAAGAAGTGGTTAGCATTCCCTTTTAGAGTTGTTACAGAAACACGATAGCAACAGAAATTCTATAACTGTGTATGTTTTGAACACAACAATTTTCTCTCCTGTAAATTTTGTAAACTATGAGGAAATAAGTGAAAAAGATGAATGTCTGAAAGATTATGTATCCATATGCTTCTTCTAAGTCTTACATTTTAATTTTATAACATTTTTAATTAAGAAAAACTTATTCTTAGGAAAAGCATAAGGGATTAAGTTTCCATGTTAATATAAAATATTGATGAAAGTTAGGAAATTATGAAAGATTTGAATCACAATATTGTGAAGGCTTTTCTTATGGTCAAATCTCATAGTTGGAAATTTGTTGTTTTTTTAAAGGTGTTTACAAGTTCCATTTGTATGTCAAAGTCCAGTAGTCACATACATTACTATGAATGTTAACATGAGTTAAGAACAGATCCTGAAAATAAATTTCCTAAAATATTTTTATTACTTTTATTTCACTTAAAAATAAAAGGAAAGTAATATTCCTCATAAGAAAATGAGCAGTGGTTTAAGTATTTAATGGAAAATCCATTAGTCATTAATATTTGGGAGTCCTAATTTCTGCCTATCTCTTTGGTATGATCCTACTAGAGGCCCGGTACACAAATTCATGCACAGGTGGGGTCCCTCGGGGTGACCTGTGGGGATTGGGCCCCAGCTTGTGCCCCCCAGGCTCACAGTCCCAGCTCACACTCCCAGCTTCACAGCCCCGCAGCCTCACCTGGCACCCCCCTGTGGCCTGGCACCGCCCCTCACATGCTCCACCATTCCGCCTTTGGGCGATTGATCAGGGCCGGGTCCCCCGCCTGGCTCCCTCAGCACCTGGGAGCCAGGTGGCAGCCCTGTCCCCTGCTGCCACTGCTGGCCACTGTCTGTGGGGCAATCGGCAGGGCAATTGGGCCCCCACTCACACCCACCTTGGCCAGGCACTGCCTGCTCATCTACTCCACCATCCTACCACAGTCCCGCTCTTGTTGGGGCCCATGGGCGCTGGCAGTGTCTCCACTGCCACCTGCTGCCAGCACTGCATCACCAACGCCCACCATCTTCTGCACTTCCCCCTGGTGGTCAGCACACATCACAGCAAGTGGTCGAACTCCTGGTTGAACAATTTGCATATTAGGCTTGTATTATATAGAATTATTCAAACCTGGGAATGGGGCTTGACTGACAGAAGTCTTTATGAACTCATCAAGCAGTAGTAAGCAGGACAAGAGGATGTGCTATGATTTCCCTAGTGCCCAACATTATAATCCCTTTATTATAATACGAGATTGGTATTGAATGTGAGAGCGCAGTTTCATCTGATGTTTATGCATTTTGATACCATTAGTGCATTAAAATACACTGTAGTTTGTCCCATCTGGGGGAAGTTAACAATTCACACAGAAGTTTCATATTACACATCTTAGGTTGATCACTCTTAAGGGACTCAGTGAGGACTATAGTTTCTATAAAAGATCTGAGCTGCCTGTAGTTGAACCTAAAGGGACTTTTCAAAGACTACTGCCATATTCGGCCCTTTGAATAATCCCTTTTTAAGAGAAAAGATGATGAAAGTCATTCCAATTTATTTGTTCTGTCCAGTTTAACTGGGGAAGGGAGAGAAGTTGATTCTTTATTTCAGGTACTGACTGTCTGAACAAAACACTGTGGATCGTTAATCTCATGTGAAGTAATATTGCACAAAGTTTCAAATTCTCACACAGAATTGTTAAAATTATCATACCAATGATAAGATAACTAGTCTTCATAGTGTTTGTTCCATAACACTGAAAAACTGGAGTTTTGACTATAGAAAAATTTTAATGCCAGGACAATGAATGCTTTTACCTTTTCTTTGGGTATCTCATGAAGTTATGCCATTTCTTTCACTCTTAGGAAGCACTAGAGAAGGACACACAGCATCTATGATTTTTCATATTGTATTGGTACATGTATTCACTCTGAGATCTAAGGAAAGCTACCTCATTTTACCTTCAGTACTGCAACCCCTTGGCTTTACTTATCACCTCACTATTTTCTCTGATTACTCAACAGTAAAAATACCAATGAAAAAAGAATATTTATTCAAATTTCACCATTGTAGATCCATCTTACTAACTGGAAAAAATGTCATTTTATTAACTAAATAGTTCTGGAGAGACACAAACCGCTACAAAAGGCACCCATTGGCAGGCAAAATGGTATAGCAGGAGAATGGTAGTTTGGCTTCAATTCTAGTCAAGATCATTATTTCTTAGCTGTATGAGAAGGGAAGGTTATTGTTTATTGGTAGTCATTTTATCCATTCATTCAATTTCTAAATCCCCCCAAAATAATGGTAAAGTTTCAGCCTTTATCATTAATTTAAAGATCATCATTTCCCCCACTTTGACTCTCAACAAATGATAAACTACTCACTTAACTGAAAAAAAAAATAGAGGCACTAGAAATTACCTTAAAACCTCTTTTTACTGAATCTCCAATTGTGTCTAAAATGTTTCCCTATGAATCATAATTAGTATACACACACACACACACACACACACACAAATACACAGAGGTAATTGGCAGAGTATTTGCTTCATAGTTTCCTGGAATATTAAGTTTTTACTTAAGTATTTGGAGATAATAAGACTTGAATTATTGACCTTTTAAAAGTTGCACAAATATGAGCAAGTAGTATCAGCAAAGTTTGGCTTTTCCATGGTGGCAATCCTGTATTTCCTTCTGGGAGCCTGAAGAGTAGAAATTTTTCATTAGTAGTATTTAATTGAATAATCCAGTTTAAAATATTTAATAAATTTTAAATTATTCTAGTAGATATGAATTTCTCATATTTGAAATATGAGTGAGAAATGTAACTTTATTTTTATAATTTATATCCTCTGAAATAAACATATAGTCCCATCTAGCCCTCAACCATCATAATCAGGCTTGCTGATATCAACAGAAATGGGAAGAACTCTGGGCTGTCAAGTCCAGATGGTGGCAGAAGTACAGTGTGCATCCTTATTATCAGGGGATAAATTCAAAATAATGAATGACCAGTAGAGCACAGGCATCAAGAATCAAAATGGACACTGGCCACTACAAAGTGGAATATAATTGAAATAATATCCCTGGTTTTCATATCAAGCAAAAGACTCAACAAGATTATGCAAGTTCCAAGAATGCCAGGCACATAAGTACCTCTAGCTGAAGTTTATTAATCATGGAACCACAGAAATATCATTAATAGATTAGAAGGTATTACTAGATCTGTATAACCAAAAATATTCTAGACACCAACTTGAGCCACTCACACTACAGTCATTGCCCCTGAGCCAATTCCCTGTACTTAAAAGCCCATGAATAAAGTCAAAATCACACTGACTTAAGGAAGCTTTACTCTAACACTATATGTAGGTTCTCTAGTCCTTCCTCCAAGCCCTTCCCAAACAAACATAAAATAGTTTGCACTGTGAAAAACAATAAAGAAAAATACCAAAACCTTTTAGAATCTACAACAGCAGTTCTCAACCTGTGGGTCGCCTAAGACCATTGGAAAACACAGATATTTACATTACGATTTATTAACAGTAGCAAAATTACAGTTATGAAGTAGCAATGAAAATAATCTTATGGTTGCGGGTCACCACAACATGAGGAACTGTATTAAAGGGTCGCGGCATTAGAAAGGTTGAGAACCACTGACTAAGGGGAAAAAGGTCAATGCCCCTGACTAAATAGTCAGGTGTAGCATGGAGCATACCAGTTGAAAATCACTGCTCCTCGAGTACTGTCATCCTCTGCATCCACATGGCAGCAGGGAAAATAAAAGATCACACAGAAGCATAAAACTTTTTAATTGTCTTGGTCTGAAAATTGTAGCCATCATTTCCACTTGCATTCCATTAGCTAGAACACAGTCAAATGATCACACTAACTACAAAGGAATTTGCTAGATATAGCCTAGAAATAATTCCAGGGGGAATAAAAGAGTAAAATTTTGGTGAATTGCCAGTAGTCTGACACACGAGAGAATTTAAGAGATTTATGTTGTGTTAAACACTTAAAAGATGCACTGCTTCCCAAACCCTATCAACAGATTCATTAGCAATTCTTTTTGAATGGATGATTGAAGATTGAGGATAAAAAACTACTTTGGTTTTCAGGTGATTCTCCAAGCTTTTTTTCAACAGCCAGCACAGTCCTACTTACTTGTGGTCCTGAAGACAGTGGAGAAAGACAATTCTTCCAATGGGCAGTCATTGAAATTGTACCTCTCTTATCTGCTATTTCTTTAAAGAAAGATAACCTGAGAAGCACTTCTATACTGGTGCATAGGCATTAGCTAATGGTATGTTCAAATGGAGTTCTCAGAGTAGACGAAGACTAATAATATTTATGTCCTATGTGAAAGTTCACAAGAAGGCCACCACTATTTAAGAAATGTTTAGAAAAACAACAAAGACAACAACAACACATACAAAAGGTTGTGAAGAGAAGATATGAATAGCTTGTAAGGCTTATGACAAGATACAGAAACAAGGATAATATATAATCCAGAGATTCCAGGCTTGAAGCTAAATAAATGGTTATCATTTGGTTAGTCTACTCTACAGTGTTGAGAGCACAATTCTATTTGAGATAGTCACTATGTCAACTAAGGGTATTTAAACATTTTTATATAGAGAAGAGAAACCAAGATGGTGGCATAGGTAAACACCTGAACTGCTTCCTCAAAACAACAACTTCAAAACTACAACTAAAAGACAAAACGGACATCATTCAGAACCACAGGAAGGCTGGCTAAATGGAAATTCTACAACTAGAAGGAAAGAGAAAAGTACACTGACACTCAGAGGAGCTGCGGAAGTAAAGGCAGAAGTACGGAGGCACATGCGGAGAGGGCAGGCAACTGAGTACACGGCAGTCTTTTTCAAGTGGGAGGAAGACAAAAGCTCCTGACTGCTCTGAACTCCAGTTCCGGGCGAGACTCTGGGGACCCAGACTCATACGGGGAGAAACTGGACTGTCTGGCAGCAGACGGAACTAGAGGGCAGCTTTCTCTCAAAGGAGCTTGCAGCGATTACCAAGGGACACTGAGACCCAGGGGCTTCTTAGGGCAAGGCTGACGGGAAGCCATTGCTGTTTGCTCTGCCTTGAGACTCCACCCCACGCGAGCTGTGCGCAGAGGCTTTTGCATATGAATGGCCTGGTCCTATGAAATCGAAACTTACCTAACAAAATGCAGCTGAGTCAGTGAGACCCAGAACATCCAAAAGAAAGCCCAAGGCCCTGCAGCAGCTTGCATTGCTTCACTGCTGGGCCTCATCTGGGCACCTCCAAAACCCAAACAAAGAAGAGAAATCTGCAGATCTCTCTGTAGCTCCTGCTGGGTGACCTCAGGCAGAGGCTAAATTAGCACCTCCTTGGAGATCCAAGAGACAGTGTACCCAAGGGTCAGAGTAGGACCATACAGATTACAACTCCTCAGATCCAATAAGGGACACACTCAGGGGGCAGACTCAGTGAGCACCAAAGCCCCACCGAAGCAAGTCTTATCTCATAAGGGTGTCTCCAGCACAGTTCTCCCATGGTAGACACAGCTCATCCTCACAGCCAATTGGCCTGGAGGTCAATTCCTCCCAGTGACACCAACAACAATCAAGGCTTAACTACAACAAGACTGTGCACACAGCCCACAAAGGGGTGCACCAAGAGTGTCCACCTCAGGTAACTGGGGAGGCTGAGACACTGCGCCCTAGAGGACACCTACCACACAAAGCTACTCTACTAACTCAGGGAAGCAGCAAAAATGTGGAAACAAAGAAACAGGTCACAAATGAAAGAAATGGAGGAACGCAAATGACTGGATATAGAGTCAAAACCACAGTTATAAGGTTTTTCAAGAATTTTCTAGAAAAGGCCAATAAATTTAGTGAGACCCTCGAGGACATGAAAAGGACCAACTAGAAATTAAGCATACACTGACTGAAATAAAAAATAATATACAGAGATCCAACAGCAGACTAGAGGATCACAAGAATCAAGTTAAAGATTTGAAATACAAAGAAGCAAAAAACACCCAACGGGAAAAGCAAAAAGCAAAAAGAATCCCAAAATATGAAGATAATGTAAGGAGCCCCTGGGACAACTTCAAGCATACCAACACCTAATTATGGGAATGCCATAAGAAGAGAGAGAGCAAGATCCTAAAAACCTATTTGAAGAAATAATGACAGAAAACTTCCCCCACCTGGTGAAAGAAATAGACTTACAAGTCCAGGAAGTGAACTGGACCAATCTAATACAGTATAGACAATATTTTTTCAGACAGAGAATATATCAACCACATAATAAAAACATGTTTATAAAAAAGATCAAATTGAAAATGAATTAATACTATTTGTACATATAAAGCAATATAATGAAGTTTTATTATATTATATAATAAAGGAGCACATTATATAAGAGGAGCACAAACAAAAGGAATCCAAAGAGGACCATACCAAGACACATCATAATTAAAATGCCAAGAGCAAAAGACAAAGAGAGAATATTAAAAGCAGCAAGAGAAAAGCAGTTAGTTACCTACAAGGGAGCACCCATTTTATTGTCAGCTGATTTCTCAACCAAAACTATGCAGGCCAGACAGGAGTGGCAAGAAATATTCAAAATGATGAATAGCAAGAACCTACAACCAAGATTATTCTACCCAGCAAAGCTATCATTCAGAATTGAAGGGCAGATAAAGAGCTTCATAGATAAGAAAAAGCTAAGGGAGTTCATCACAAACCAGTATTATATGAAACGCTGAAAGGTATTTTTTAAGAAGAGGAAGAAGAAAAAGGTAAAGATAAAAATTATGAACAACAAATACATGTCTATCAACAAGTGAATCTAAAAATCAAGTGAATAAAAAATCTGATGAACAGAATAAACTGGTGAATATAATAGAATCAGGGGCATAGAAAGGGAGTGGACTGACAATTCTCAGAGGGAAAGGGGTGTAGGGGGTGCGAGAAGAGACTGGACAAAAATCATACACCTATGGATGAGGACAGTGTGGGGGGTAAGGGCAGAGGGTGGGATGGGAACTGGGTGGAGGGGAGCTATGGGGGGAAAAAGAGGAACAATTGTAATAAAGATAGAACAATAAAGATTTATTGAACAATAAATTGAACAATAAAGATTTATTTTTTTAAAAGTTGAAAAAATTTTATATAGAGAGTAAAAGGTGTGTGTGTGTGTGTATGTGTACCAAAAGTCTCTTGATAGAATCTGGTGGGCATTTGTTGTTCTCCTATATCAAGCACATTCATCGTTTTTATAGTTAATAAAAATCCTTCTTTGGGAAACTATCTGTCTCCCATTCGAAGTAGTCACTGAAGTATAGAAATAATCAGTCCATGCCAATTAGTTTGCTCTCCTTGGAATTTGAACCTGATACAGAAATAGACAAGAATGAGGCAGGCAAGAATGGCAACACAAATAAAAAGATGGTCCTGCATCTACTGGAATCCCTAACAGTCCTTACTCTTATCCTTCCAAACTGGTTATTTGGCATATCCTGTGATGAAATACCAATACAATAATTTTCTTTTCCAATAAATTATCTGTTGTTGCTTAAGTGGTAGAAATTGAGTTCTTTGGCACTGGTTGCTTTGGCTCAGTGGATAGAGCACCGGCTTGTGGACTGAAGGGCCTTGGGTTCAATTCTGGCCAAGGGCATATGCCTGGGTTGTGGGCTCAATCCCCAGTAGGGGGCATGCAGGAAGCAGCAGATCAATGATTCTTTTTCATCATTGATATTTCTATCTCTCTCCCTCTCCCTTCCTCTCTGAAATCAACCTATATGTATCTAAAAGCCAAGCGATTGGAACGACTGGTCGCTATGACCTGCATTGCAACAGCCAACTGGCCCAATCGGGGCCCCGAATGGCTCCCCCCAACCTTCCACACCCCTTCCCCCTGGCTGGTCAGCCCCTGATTGACCCCACCCCCAACCCATGGCCTGTGGCCCCTCCCCCTGGCCGCCTCTGCCCCCAACCGGCCCTCATTGGGGCGGGCCAGCTGGACCCCACCCATGCACAAATTCATGCACCAGGCATCTAGTAAAAATATATTTTAAAAAATAATTGAGTTATTTGCTTGGAATCAGATAGAATAGGCATAGTCTTTTCAATCTATATAAATAGTTTGTAAACGTTTTTAAATGTAGTCTCAAAAATGAGATCTTATGTGAATTCCAAATGCATCTGTTCTTTCTGTAATGACAAAAACTTACTCCAAAAATAATACCATTAAGTTCAAAGTTGTGAAATATAAAACTATGGGATGTGTCTGTACCAATCTAATACAGTATAGACAATATTTTTTCAGACAGAGAATATATCAACCACATATTAAAAACATGTTTTAAAAAAGACCAAATTGAAAATGAATTAATACTATTTGTACATATAAAGCAATATAATGAAGTTTTATTATATTACCAAAGGATGATGATTTATGATGGCTGAAGGAGGGGGTGGGATGAAGTATCATTCTTCTAGTAGCCATGGAAAGGTAGGTGTCTGAATATTGGGAAGGCATTCAATATCAGAATCATATGTGCTCTTTCCCTTGTGAATTTAACCCTAAAATAACTACCTGATATGGCAGGCTTTGACATAAATAGAAAAGACTGGAATCTTTGGATAGAAAAAATATGTGCTTCAAAACATGAGGAAATAGTATACATACATAAGAATGAAGAGTGGGAAAAAAAGAATGAAGAGTGGAAGAATGAAAATGAAAAAAAAAGCTGGGGTAGCAATACTTACATCAGACAAAATAGACTTCAAAGTGAAGGCCATAACAAGAGTTAACGAAAACCACTACATAATACTAAAGAGAGCAATTCAACAAGAGGATATAACTCTGGTAAACATATATGCACCCAATATAGGAGCACCCAAATACATAACAAAACTTCTGGATGATATCAAGGGAGAGATCGACAGCAATAAAGTCATAGTAGAGGACTTTAATACCCCATTGACACCACTGGATAAATCCTCTAAACAAAAAATCAGCAAAGAAGCATCAATCTTAAATAACTCACTAGATCAGAGGGAATTAATTGACATCTTCAGAACATTTCACCCCAAAGCTACAGAATATACATTCTTCTCAAGTTCACATGAAGATTTTCAAAGATAAACCATATATTGGGACACAGGCAAAGTCTCTTCAAATTCAAGTAGATAGAAATCATATCTAGCATCTTCTCAGATCACAATGGCATAAAATTAGAAATCAACTACAATAAGAACAATGAAAAAAAATCAAACAGTTGGAGGCTAAACAGCATGCTATTAAACAATGATTGGGTTACCAATGAGATCAAAAAAGAAGTAAAAAGCATCCTGGTAACAAACGACAATGAAAGCACAAAAACCCAAAATATATGGGACACAGGGAAAGCAGTCCTGATAGGGAAGTTCATAGCTCTACAGTCCTACTGAGTCTATTTTGAAGAAGTGGCATTAGAAGAAGTCTAAGTTTAAAAAATTTGGCTCTCAAAAGAAATTTCAATCGTTGTACTGTTGATATTTGGCTCTGTTGACTAATGAGTTTGCCGACCACTGGCCTAGAGCAAAGAATATCCTTATATGATATTATTCTACAATGTCATTATAATTTTTCCCAGATTTGTGTTAACCCCATTACCTATAACAGTACCTCACACCCTTGGGAATCAATAAAAAAATCATCTTCTTGGTGCTTAGAGACAAAGGTAACACAACTCTCGATATTTTAGAATTACAACAGCATATTGTACAATTTTCTCAAACAAACTTACAAACAAATTCTTTGAATGTTTGGCAGCAATTTAAAAAGGACATGCAAGAATTTAATCCCTTCCACTGTGTAGAGGGCCCCCTGGGAAGGCACATGAGCATTCTATATTGGCCCCTCTTGCCCTTTTTGCCAAGAGGGACCCTCTTCTCACAACTCAATTGCCCACAACTGTTGCCTGAGCTTTCTGTTCATGCTGAGGTTGAAGCCTCGTGGTGGCTGGCACCACGGATCTGTCTCTCACCCAATGGTGTGAGCAGGGCCCTCCCTGGAGAAGAAACCTGGGTTCCCCAAGATATGTGATCAGTACTGGGCCCTGCCAGCAGGCAAGGGGATCCCAAGGCAGGTGCTGGGCATGGAGGCCACGGGGGCATAGGCTACCAAGGAGACAGAACTGAACCTCACATCACCCTGCTTGGCCCCGGAAGATGGCTGGTTAGCCAGAGACAGGTAAGATTCCTCAGGGAAGGAACAATCGAAGACAGGCACAGTCACAGAGGGGCCATCAGGAGAGAACTTGGGGGTCAACAGAGGTGGGGCACAGACTCTCATCCCCCCTCCCCACAACATTGCAGGGGCCTGAACCCTTACCCCTTCTGAGGGAGGTCTCCTGCCCTCATGGCTGGTTCACTTCCCACGCCCAGCTCAGATCGGGACCCAGGTAACAGAAAGAGACTTGGCCGACAGCAGCTGCCCTGTATCTAAAACCAGCCTAGCACCAAGAATGCTCAGGGCCTACTCAAGAATGCAAATAATCCTTTCCACTAATATTTACAGGGTAAAATAAGATTGTTGTTAGAGTATTAAATTTGACAGTAAAATAGTAGTCAAGTTTTCAGATTAATTTAAATTGGCTAATTGAAATAAGTTAATATTTAAGAAAATTTAATTGTACTGGACAAAAAGCTGTTCCTAAAGTATTAACTAAAATTTTTATTGATAGTTCATCTCATGATAAAATTGCTTAATATGCAATGAACCTAAAGCAGTCATATTTTTGTTCAAAAAATTAAAATTTAAAGTTGTCCATACTGCATTATAAAATTTCCAAAAGCCTCCTAATAATTTAATAAAAGGGGGGGGGGTAGTGGAGTAATATCATGTAAGGAAAAATATCCTGTAAATAAATTACATCTAAAAAAATTTTACTTTAGAAAATTAATTTTCATTTGTAATGCTAACAGCAAGACACCCATGAAAAACACACATGGTGTCAAAACAAGCCAAAGGAAAATCGTTTGGGCAAAAATAAAAAGGATCCCAAGTCAAATTTATAGAAAAGATTCCTTTATTAACTTTTGGCCGAGAATATGTTTGTATATTTTCAGAAAACACCTCCAAGACCATGTGGATTCCTGCAACAGAGAGGAATTGACAGGACTGCTCCAGCCATGAAGACAAGAGGAGAAACAGTCCAGAGATGGAAGATGCTGACGACACCTTGCCATACTAGCAGACAGCAGCTGTGCATCACTGCTGGTTGCCCAGGACCAAACCAGAGAGGGTCGGACCTGCATTACTACCATTTGTCCACCATCCAGAACTGAAATATCATTGCTGACATGTACACATAAGGAATTGTTTGACATTGAAATTGGGACTCAAAACTATTGGACATTGAAATTGGGACTCAAAAAACTGTTGGCCCAGAAAAGAAACTTACTACAGACTGATTCATTTGCCTCTCAGATTAACCACTATTGCTTGTCTCATTTTTTTGTTCTTATGTGTTTATTTCTAGTCAGCAGATGCAAGATTTTTTTAAAGAAAAGAAACAGGGCAGATGTCGGAAGCTGCTCATTGTCCTCTGATTGAGACATTGGTAGCTAAAGCAACTTACACCTGTCAATCTTATGTAAATCCTTGCTGATTGGCTATTATTGGAATTGCCTGCCTAAAGGCTATAGGTGGATCCCAAACCTTAATAAAAGGGGTAGCAGGCTGGAGCAGAGTGTAGTCCTCCCCCTAGGGGTGGGCCCCCGCCTGGCCGCCAATATGGCCAAATTAATACTTTTCTAGTCTCTTTCATTTCTGTGTGGCCTCCTCCAGAACCCGAACCCTGAACCTGAACCCTGAACCACGCGGGATGTGAAAAGGGTTCCCGCACATACAGAAGGCCAGAGACATATGAAAGCATGCTCAAAGTCACTAATCATCCAAGAGATGCAAATCAAAACAACAATGAGGTACCATCTCACACCTGTCATAATGGCTGTCATCAACAAATCAACAAATGACAAGTGCTGGAGAGGATGTGGAGAAAAAGGGACCCTTGGACACTGCTGGTGGGAACGCAGACTGGTGCAGTCACTGTGGAAGACAGTATGGAGTTTCCTCAAAAACTTCAAAATGGAATTACTGGGTCCCATTTGACCCAGTAATCCCACTTCTGGGAATATACCCCAAGAAACCAGAAACACCAATCAGAAAAGATATATACACCCCTATGTTCATAGCGGCACAATTTACAATACCTAAGATTTGGAAACGGCTTAAGTGTCCATCAGCAGATGAGTGGATTAAAAACCAGTGGTACAGCTACACAATGGAATACTACCCTGCTATAAAAAAGAAAGAACTTTTACCATTTGCAACAGCATGGATGGACCTGGAGAGCATTATGCTATGCGAAATAAGCCAGTCGGAGGAAGATAAATATAACATGATCTCACTCACTGTGAGATATAATGAACAACATAAACTGATGAAAAAAAGTAGATTCAGAGACCAAGAAACACTGAACAGACCGTCCAACCTCAGAGAGAAGGCAGGGGAGGGGGGTGGTAAGAGAGCAACCAAAGGACTTGTATGCATGCATATTAGCATAACCAATGGACACAGACACTGGGTTGGTGGAGGCTTGTCCTGGGAGGCGGGATAGGGGGGTCAATCGGGGGAAAAGGAGACATATGTAATACTTTAAACAAACAAACAAAAAAGAATGAAGAGTGGTAGGAGCAGATTTCTTTTTATTCCTCTTGCTTGGCATCCATAGGCAAAGCAAAACTTTTGGGTTCATCCAAATATAGCATGCATTTCAAATTTGTTCCATGTAATGTTTTTTGACTAGAAACTATTATATAAAATAAATTTATGTGTGAGCCTCTGCCAGAAACATTAATGTTGAAATATAACTTTGCATAGTATGCTTGTTTAGTGGATTTTAGTGAGGGAAAGTCATTATACTGGGGGAAAAAAGGAGTCATTGTCTAAAAAGTGGTATGAGTTTTCAAGAACTGTTATGGCAAAAAAAAAATCTTTAAGGAAAAAGTGAAATGAACATTTCAACTATGAAAAACCAATAAAAGCTGAACTGGGGAGATGGTAGTGAGCTGTGACCCTTTCCTTCCTCTCCTCTCAGGTGCCTCCCCAGGAAACCATGTCCAAAGCTTTGGCCAATTTACCTTCTTATCTGTATGGGCTGTAATTTCTTTTCCCCATTCCCATCATCCACCATTTGAACTTCTTTACTTGCTGGTTCTTGAATATGCTATGCAATTTCTTATGTTCCTCCCTTTCATTAAAAACCTTCACTTTCTCCTCAAAGTTTAAGAAAATCATACTCATTTTTCAATTCAAAGAATATATGTTACCATCTCTAAGCCCCAGCTAAAGCAAAAATAAATACTTAGTCATGTATATTCTTGTAGCATATAATTATACTCCCATTCCAGTACTTATCACATTTCATTATAATTAATTGTTTATTTGACTAATTCCTTTGTAAGTTCTTCAGAGAGAAAAAAAAAATCTTACTTGTTTTTGTATGCCTGGTATTTAGCACAGTGTCTTATTCATCATAAAGATGATCAATAAATATGTGTTGAATCCTTGGTACACAGAAGAAAAGGGGAAGAGTTTTAAGAACTATTTGGTGGTTATAATGGAAGATGAATAAAACTGAAGGTACAGGTAATGCTCATGTTCTCGTTTTGAGAATGCCCTCTACTCAAATATGTAATAAGATTAAATATACACATAAATTTAAAGTACAGTTCAGAAAAGACAATGCAACAAAAATAAAACAAAGCAAAATTGTATGAGTTAAGTGGAGCTGAAGGCACAAACTTCCTAGGCTTTGAGTGTTTATCAAGTATCGACGACCAGTTTAGACCACACACAATACTGTGACTGTAAGTTCTGTGCATGAGCGGTGAGACTGGAGCCTAAAACACTCATTTGGCGCTGATGAGAATATTAGCTGGTACAATGACTCTAAAAATAGTAAAATGCTTACACCTTGTAATCCATCTACTTCATTTCTGTGTATGGACCAGGGGTCCTCAAACTTTTTAAACAGGGGGCCAGTTCACTGTCCCTCAGACCGTTGGAGGGCTGGACTATAGTTTAAAAAAAAGAACTATGAACAAATTCCTATGTGCACTGCGGGCCCGGGATGAGTCGGCTGCTAAGCAGGACAGGCAGCGGCACCGGCGGGCCGGATAAATGTCCTCAGCGCGCCGCATGTGGCCCGCGGGCCATAGTTTGAGGACCCCTGGTAGGACCCTAGAAAACCTTATATACCTGCACAGAGATTTTCCCTAGTGCAGTTAAGTGTATGTGCTCTGGATCAAGACTTTGGGGCTTGAGGAGAAACCAAGATGGTGGTATAGGTAAACACCTAAACTGCTGCCTCGCACAACAATATCAAAACTACAACTAAAAGACAAAACAGACACCATCCAGAACCACAGGAAAGATGGCTAAGTGGAAATTCTACAACTAGAAGAAAAGAGGAAAGCACACTGAGACTCAGAGGAGCTGCAAAAGGCTGAGGTATGGAGACTCGCATGCAGAGAGGATGAGCAGCTGTGTGCACGGGCGGCTGAGTGTGCAGCTGGCTTTCTAAAGCGGGAGGGAGACGGAAGCTCCTGACTGCACTGAACTCCAGTCCCGGTTGAGAGTCTGGGAAACCAGACTCATTCGGGGGGAATCTGGACTGTCAGGAAAAGAGAAAGCACACTGAGACTCGGAAATTGAGGAAGGCAGAGGTCCGGAGGCACACGTGTGCAGAGAGGACTGACTGCTAAATGCATGGGCGGCTGAGTGCGTGGCTGGCTTTCTAAAGTGGGAGGGAGACGGAAGCTCCCAACTGTGCTGAACTCCAGTTCCGGGCAAGTTTCTGGGAACCCCGACTCATTCGGGAAGAAACTGGACTGTCTGGCAGCGGGCGAAACTTGAGGGAGGCTTTCTCTCAGAGGTGCTTGCAGTGATTACCGAGAGACACTGAAACCCAGGGGCCTCTTAGGGCAGGGCTGACAGGAAGCCAATGCTGTCTGCTCAGCCCTGAAACTCCACCCCATCCAAGCTGAGCATAGAGGCTTTTGCAATTTTGCAAGTCTTTTCTCATAAGGGTGTCTCCAGCACAGAAGTTCTCTCAGCATAGACACAGCTGATCCTCACAGCCAATTGGCCTGGAGGTCAATTCCTCCCAGTGACACCAACAACAATCAAGACTTAACTACAACAAGGCTGAGCACACAGTCCACAAAGGGGTGCACCAAGAGTGTCCACCTCAGGTAACTGGGGAGGCTGAGCCACTGCACCCTAGAGGACACCTACCACACAAAGCTACTCTACCAACTCAGGGAAGCAGCAAAAATGTGGAGACAAAGAAACAGGTCACAAATGAAAGAAATGTAGTAAAACAAACAACTAGATATAGAGTTCAAAACCATGGTTAAAAGGTTTTTCAAGAATTTCCTAGAAAAGGCCGATAAATTTAGTGAGACCCTCGAGGATATGAAAAAGGACCAACTAGAAATTAAATATACACTGACTGAAATAAAAAATAATATACAGAGACCTAACAGTAGACTAGAGGACCACAAGAATCAAATCAAAGATTGGAAATACAAAGAAGCAAAAAACACTCAGCCAGAAAAGCAAAAAGAAAAAAGAATCCAAAAATATGAAGACAGTGTAAGGAGCCTCTGGGACAACTTCAAGCGTACCAATTTCCGAATTATGGGGGTGCCAGAAGAAGAGAGAGAGCAAGATACTGAAAACCTATTTGAAGAAATAATGACAGAAAACTTCCCCCACCTGGTGAAAGAAATAGACTTACAAGTCCAGGAAGTGCACAGAACCCCAAACAAAAGGAATCCAAAGAGGACCACACCAAGACACATCATAATTAAAATGCCAAGAGCAAAAGACAAAGAGAGAATATTAAAAGCAGCAAGAGAAAAACAGTTAATTACCTACAAGGGAGCACCCATATGATTGTCAGCTGATTTCTCAACAGAAACTATGCAGGCCAGATGGGAGTGGCAAGAAATATTCAAAGTGATGAATAGCAAGAACCTACAACCAAGATTATTCTACCCAGCAAAGCTATCATTCAGAATTGAAGGGCAGATAAAGAGCTTCACAGATAAGAAAAAGCTAAAGGAGTTCCTCACCACCAAACCAGTATTATATGAAATGCTGAAAGGTATTCTTTAAGAAGAGGAAGAAGAAGAAAAAGGTAAAGATAAAAATTATGAACAACAAATACATGTCTATCAACAAGTGAATCTAAAAATCAAGTGAATAAAAAATCTGATGAACAGAATAAACTGGTGAATATAATAGAATCAGGGTCATAGAAAGGGAGTGGACTGACAATTCTCAGGGGAAAGGGGTGCAGGGGGTGCGAAAAGAGATTGGACAAAAATCGTACACCTATGGATGAGGACAGTGGAGGGGAGGTAAGGGCAGAGGGTGGGGTGGGAACCAGGTGGAGGGGAGCTATGGAGAAAAAAGTAGAAACAATTGTAATAATCTGAACAATAAAGATTTATTAAATTAAAAAAAATAGACTTTGGGGCTCAAACCCTGGCTTCAGTTATACCACCTTTAGTTATAGGACCATGGACAATTATTCAATGTCTCTGTGCTTGGATATTCTTATCTTAAAAATTAAAATAAAAATGATACCCACCTCTTGTGGATTGTTGTGAAGATAAACATGTTTAAAAAATGTATGTGATTATGCATGTAAGAACTCAAATTTTAGCCATAATCATTATTAGGGCAACTTTGGTTCTGTTAAAAAAAAAAAAAAAGATAGCAGGCCCCAAATCGAGTCACTTATGTTTAGCCTTATGTCACCAAACTGAGACTTCCAGTTTCAGCTCTCCCAGAAATGGAATCTTAAAACCAGGAATCACCAGATGAGCACTAGTTATTCACCTTGCATCCCCTAAAGGTAAGCAACTAGCAATTAGCAACCTGCTTTTTTGCCTCGTACAAGTCCTCATTCTGCTCCCTTCTGCCTATAAAAAGTCTCATTTTTGTATATCTCCTCAAAGCCCTTCACTATTTGCTAAATTGGGTGCTACCCAATTAAAATTGATTTTGCTCAAATAAAACTTTACAAATATTAATGTATCTTAGTTTATCTTTTAAAAGTTCTGGCATCAGAAGAGGGTACTGAAAGGGACTTCCAATGGCTCCCGGAGCTGCGAGCATCCAGACATAAGTACCTGTGGAGCCCTTCTCGCGGCTGCCTTCTCGCGGCCTCTGCAGGTTGTGGGTGAGTCGCTCTCAGACCCCAGCTCCAAGGCTTCTCCATAAGGAGCTTGTGGCCAGTGCATTTCTTTGTCAGAGTGTTTTCGGAAGCCAGCCCGAGTTGAACAGGATCTGACTTGCAAACAGAATTGGGTCCGTGGCCAAACTGGGTCCGACTTGGAAATAGAACTGGGTTCAGGGAAGTACTGGGTCTGATATGGACACCGGACTGGGTCCGTGACCAAACTGGTCCTAGAACTGGGTCTGAGGACAGGCTGGTTTGCCTTAAGCTGATCTTAGTCCAGTGTGGGGCCTCAGGTAAATAAAATTTTGTTTTAAGGCTGAACAAGTAGGTTAGCCTTACTAAAGATAATCTGGAAACATAGTGGCCGCAATGGAGAACTTTTAACTTAGATGAGTTTATCCATGTACAAGGTGCCCTTGTAAGAGAAAGGGGGTCTCGGCCCCAAAGGGTTGAGGGGAAATTATGTTTTCTCCTCTCCGGTTTCTAAACCCGCCAGGAAGCCCCACTCACTGTAGAGCCGGAGGACGGATACTGGGGACACTGAGGAAACCTGCAAAGGGTAAGAATGATCCAAGTCAGCGCACCCGCAGAGCCTGGTAGGGAGGGAAAGTAAGCTAACACGATGCTCCTTCCTTTCAAATTGGCAAGGAAAAAAAAATTTTTTTCTAAGAATTAGATCCTTGAATTGTGAATTTGCTTTCCGGAACCCATTTGTTGTTGATCTTTTCTCTCTCAGGGACAGTTCTTGCTTATTTTTATCACTTCGTGTCCTGAGTACTTGGGTCACACGGGTTATTGAGTGTGCAGGCAGTGCAGTCATTACATTGAAGGCTCCCAAATGATGGCCGGACAGGAAAAAAAAAGTGTGTATTTCACCATTTTGCTGTTAGATACACCCGGACAAATGTGGGTTGTTCTCCATTGGCAGCAAGGGTCCTACCAAATGCTGCCAGCTCTCAGGGGAGTTATGTAAACTTGATGTCTTCAGAATGGTGCTGACTCTTCAAGATCTTTTGCCTTTCTACATAAACTTTAGAATCAGTTTGTCAATATCCACAAAATACCTTGTAGGCATTTTGAGTGTTGTATAATTGAGTATATAGATCAAATTGGGAAAATGGACATCTTATAAATACCTAACTGTTCATTTACTTAGTTCCTCTTTGACTACTTCTATCAGTGTTTTGTAGATTTTATACATATAGATTCTTTGCATATCTTCTTAGAGTTATACCTAAATATTTTTTCTTTCTTTCTTTCTTTCTTTCTTTCTTTCTTTCTTTCTTTCTTTCTTTCTTTCTTTCTTTCTTTCTTTCTTTCTTTCTTTCTTTCTTTCTGTCTTGACACTAATGAAATGGTATTATGGCTTTCATTTCAAATTGCAATTGTTCATTATTAGTATACTAGAGGCCTGGTACATGAATTCGTGAATGGGTGGGGTTCCTCTGGGTGACATGCAGGATTCGGGCTGAAACCTGCAGTCCATTGCTGCCTGCAGTTCCTACCTGCAGCTCCCGCTTATCCCGGCCCCACTGTGCCTGCTGCAGGCGCTCACACTGCCACAGCAATGCTTGCCAGCCCTGAGCCCTATGTCTGGCACCCTCCCAAGGGGAGTGGCCTGTGGGATTGGGCTGAAACCGGCTATCCAACATCCCCTGAGGGTTTCCAGATTGTGAGTGGATGCAGGCCAGGCTGAGGGACCCCACTGGTGCACGATCAGGCCAGGGAGGGATTGTGGGAGGGTTCCAGGGAGCCTCCAGCCCATCTCACTCAGTCCTGATCAACCAGACACCAGCAGCAAGCTAACCTACCAATCAGAGTATCTGCCCCCTGGTGGTCAGTGCATGTCATAGACTGGTCAACCAGTTGACTGACTGCCCCTGGTGGTCAGTGCACGTCATAGCTAGTGGTTGAGCAGCCTTAGCATATCATTAGCATATTACACTTTGATTGGTTGTTCTGCCATTCAGTCTATTTGCATATTACCCTTTTATTATATAGGATTATATAGGATATAAAAGCAGTTAACTTTTCTCTATTGACCTTTAATCCTGCAAACTTGCTATCACTGCTTAGTAGTTTCAGGATTTAAAAAAAAATTTTTTTCTGATTCTATAGGATTTTCTGGACAATTGAATCGTTTTTTTCTTCCAAATATGTCTTTTGCTGATTCATTTTAATTTTCTTGACTTATTTCAGTACAATGTTGAATAGGAGTGGTGAGAGGGGCATCTTTCTTTTTTTCCTACTCACATGGGGAAAAGCATCAAGTTTTTCACCACTTAATCATGATATTAGCTATAGATTTTTTTTAGATGCTCTTTATCAAGTTGACATAGTTCCCCCTAACTCTTAGTTTGCTGAGAGTTTTTGTGATTAATGAGTGTTGGATTTTGTCAAATGCATTTTCTGAATTAATTAATATAATCATATGATCTTCTTTAGCCTGTTGATGTAATGGGTTACATTAATTGATTTTTAAAAGTTGAAACTTACCTGAAATAAATCTCACTTGGTTATAGTGTATAATTCTTTTTATGCATAGTTTGATTCAATTTGCTAACATTTTGTTGAACTTTTATTTGCATCTATGTTTATGAGAGATATTGGTCTGTAATTCTTTTTCTTGTAATTTTTTTGTTTGGTTTTGGTGTTAGGGTAATGCTGACCTCATAAAATGAGTTCAGAAATGTTCCTTCTACTACTTTCTTATGAGATTGTGAAAAATTAATAACATTTATTCATTATATAACTAGTAGTCCTGTGCACAAATATGTGTGCCAGTAGCTGTCTGTGGGGCCTGGCTGCTCCACGCCCACTACCCAGAGGCTCTCTGTGGCCCAGAGGCCCATCTGCAGCCATGGCAATGAAGCAAGCATTTTGCCAGGCTGCTCACGCTGCCCACTCTCAACGGCCGTCCCCCTACCCCCCGGGACTGGGGGACTCCGGCGGGGCTGAGAGGACTGGGAGCCGCCATCTTGTGGCTATGGGCATCACCATCTTTGTGATGAGTGATGGTTAATTTGCATATTACCCTTTTATTAGATAGGGTTGTTACAATTCACCAATGAACCCATGTGGACCTGGTTCTTTCTGTTTTAGGAGGTTATTATTTATTGATTAAATTTCTTTAATAGATAAAGGCCTACTCAGATTATCCATTTCTCCATGTGTGAGTTCTGATAGTGTCTTTCAAGGAATTGGTATCTTTTACTAAGTTGTCAAATTTGTGGCACAGAATTATTCATACTACACTCTTATCATTCTTTTATTGTCCATAGGATCAAAAGAGATGACCCCTAGCATATATGATATTAATTTGAGTCTTCTTTCTCTCTCTCAGTTAGCCAGGTAGAGGTCTATCAATTTTCATTGATCTTATCCAAGAACCAGCTTTTCATTTCATTGATTTTTCTTTATTGATTTCCTGTTTTAAATTTTACTTATTTCTGCTCTAATTTTTATTGTCTTTTCTTCTGCTTGCTTTATGCTTAAATTGTTCTTCTTTCTCTAGTTTTCTAAGGTAGAAGCATTAATTATTGACTTTATATCTTCTTTCTTCTACCTATGGGCTGATTTGACTATATCCTACAAATTTTGGTAAGTTTTATTTTCTTCTTTATTTGGTTCAAAATCTTATAAAATTTCCCTTGAGATTTTTTTTAACTCGTGTTATTTAGAAACATGTTATGGCTCGGATGATTGTCTGTATTGGTAAACGTATCATGTAAGTTTGAGAAAAGTGTGTATTAAAATGTTGTTGGATGACGTCTTCTATAAATGTCAATTAGATCCGGTCGATTGATTGTTTTATTCAGTTCAACTATATTCTGAGCTGATTTTCTAGTTGCTTAAGGGGTGTTGAAATCTTCAACTATCATGTGGATTTATCTGTATCTCCACAAGGTCCTGTTTCAATGTTCTTGAATCCTGCTAATGTGATGGTAAGATGTGGGGAATTGAAGTCTTCTATAATCTTATCACTAAATCTCATTCTTTGAGTAGGCCTAAATCCTTGTGCTGTGATTTTCAGAAATGTTTCTTAGCTTTTTTTTTTTCCTCCTGAGCTCAGACAGGAGGACTAAAGGAAGCTGCGTTAGCTAATTGCCCTTCCCCATGTCAGATAAGAATCTGATAAAGTTCTTTCCCAGGGACAGTAATCCTTTGCTACAGAGAACATTCTGGGCATATTTCAAAATGACTGCTTTTCTTCTCCTACTACAGGAAACATGAGAGGACTTTTCTTGTTTCTTCACTTTGACAACATAGTGGAGATAAAAACTACAAAGTATGGGGGCCCCCTAAGACTGAGCCCTCATGAGTTTCTCTCTCTTGAGCTATTTCATATTCAGCCTCCACCAGTTCATCAGAATGTTCCCTGTAAATTTGAGAAACGTGTGTATTGTGCCATGATTGGATGATGTATTCTAGAAACACCAATTAAATGAACTATCACTGTGGGTTCCTACCAGCTTATGGCTCCTTTGGCTTCTGCTCCAGGAGAGTTGATCTCAACTGTGATTTTCTGCATTCACCTTGTCTCTAGACTTCACACTGGCAATATGCCCTCATATTTTCTGATGAGTCTAAGGAAAGTCATTGGTTTTCAATTTGTGTAGCTTTTTTGATGGTGTTGTTTAGCATTGCTTTTTTCTCTTTAAGGATAGGAAAGCTGGGTTCCACGCCCTTAATATGTGAGCTGAAATGCCCTATATCTATGTATTTATTGAAAACCAAGTCACCTACTTTAAGGTGAACGCACCAGTGACTCAGTCACATTAGAAGGAATATTTTATACTAGAGGCCCATTGCACGAAGATTTGTGCAATAGGCCTTCCTTCTCCTGGCTGCCAGCACTGGTTTTCCTCCAGCACCTGGGACCCAGGCCTTCACTCTGGCCGCCGCCTTCTGTCTTCGTTCCGGCTGGAGCCCTCAGTGTTCACTCTGGCCGGAGCCTTCAGTCTTCTCTGCTCCAGCCAGAGCACTGCTCCTGTAGCTCCCTCCGCCCCCCACCCTCCCCCTCATAGCAGGTGTTCCCACACATCTGCTCCACGCTTGTGTATACGAATTAAGCCACCATCTTTGTTGGGTTAATTTGCATACTCACTCCTGATTGGCTGGTGGGCGTCACAGAAGTATGGTCTATTTGCATATTTCTCTTATATTAATGTAGATTTTCTATGAATGCACTGAAGTTGTGTAAATGATGCAGAAAACCTGAAGCCTTGAATTCCTCAGTCAGGAGGACCTGATGGAGTTGTTGCTTTTTTAGGCTAGGTGGGTAAGAAACATTGGTGAAGATGAAAATATAGGACAGTATTTGGGAATGAGAGTTGCCACTGGTGGGTCATAGAAGGTCTGATAAGATGTGAATAAAACTAGTGCAAATATGAAGGCATAAAAATGAATTATTATCGTCCAAAGACTATGCTCTCTCAAGAAATATACTTTGTGCTCTGGCCAGTATTACTCAGGGTTTAGAACATCAGCCTGAATACAGAAGGGCATTGGGTTCAATTCCCAGTCAAGAGCACATACTTGGTTGTAGGTTCAACCCCCAGCCCTGGTTGGGGCATGTGCAGGAGGCAACCAATCAATGTGTCTCTTTCACATTAATCTCTCTCTCTCTCTCTCTCTCTCTCTCTCTCTCTCTCTCTCTCTCTCCCTCTCTCCCCCCCCTCTCTCCCTTCTTTCCATTCTCTCTCTAAAAAAAAAATCAATGGATAAACTATCCTCTGATGAGGATTAACAACAAAAAAAGAAAAGGAAGAAATATACTTTGTTTCCCTTGAGGAGATGAACAAATTATCAAAAGTACCCAGTCTCAGCTGCCTCCTGGTGCCCTAAGGACCTTCCCAGGGGAAAACAACACCTTGGGAAACAGGCAAAATAGACCTCCTCCTCTCCATTAAGCTCTCCTTAATGTCAGCCTCCTATCCTATGTAGCTTCTTCATGACCCTCATAATGAGAAAATGAGCTCACTAAGATTTCCCTATGAATTTGCTGGAAAGGAAAATGAACACCCTGGAAAGACCTATACGAGGACCTTGATTAAGTTAGGGAACCTACTCTGTGTCCTGCTCCATGCTTTAGATCAGCACCAAACTGTGATATCTATGACTCCTCAAACTTCATAGTTCCTCCCCAACCAAATCCTGAGTTTACAGATATCAGAAACTGGCTTTTTAAAATTCACACCTTTTCCTATATAAAAAAAAAGACTAAATAAAGACTAAAAAAAAATGTTTCAGAAAGAAACATTTTCCCAGGACTCAAGTGCCAGTCTCATAACAAAATAATAAATAGCATGATAGATCTAGTGAACCTAAAACTTTGTTGATTATACTGACAGGAGGCAACAGAAGGGAAATACTGCAAAGTTTTACACAATCACTCAAAAATTCGAATGCCCAGGTACTCAATATGTTTTATATATTAAAAAATTATAAGCCCAGCCACCATGGCTCAGTGGTTAAATGTCAACCTATAAACCAGTAAGTCACAGTTTGATTCCCAGTCAGGGCACATGCCCGGGTTGTGGGCTCAATCCCCAGTGTGGGGCCTGAAGGAGGCAGCCGATCAATGAGTCTCTCTCATCATTGATGCTTCTATCTCTCCCTCTCCTTTCCTCTCTGAAATCAATAAAAATATTTTTTTAAAACTTATAGAATAACAAATTTTCTTGATTCTAAAGTGTAACTGTCAATTTAAAGACAGCTTTTCTTTATTCCAAAATGTATTGGACAATTAAGAAATGGGAAAAATAAGACTCCTACTTCATTAAATACACATATTATTATAGAAGTCCTCCTGGCATTAAAAGTGCTAAAATGTTTAAATTTAAATGTCTTATGTTTGTCAAAACACAATATTTTATGGTCTCTACCAAGTTACATCATTCTGAAATAAAACAGTAATGAGGGTCTCAACTTCTTTTGAGTAAGTGGAACAGTTGAATGAAATTGAAAAATATTTATACAAACAAAATTTTGACTTATCCATTGCCCTAACATTAATAATGCATTTTAAAGTTTCCTGAAAATAAGTTATAGCATTACACTTAAAAGAAATGAACTTATTAAACACTAATAATTACTAAGGTAGGCCAAAACCGGTTTGGCTCAGTGGATAGAGCATCGGCCTGCAGACTGAAGGGTCCCAGGTTCAATTCTGGTCAAGGGCATGTACCTTGGTTGTGGGCACATCCCCAGTAGGGAGTGTGCAGGAGGCAGCTGATCAATGTTTCTCTCTCATTGATGTTTCTAACTCTCTATCCCTCTTCCTTCCTCTCTGTAAAACAATCAATAAAATATATTTAAAAAATAATTACTAAGGTAGGAAGTATAAGGTTTACCACCAAAATACAACTAGTAACATTATCTGGTACATTAGCCCCAGGAACAATGCTTGAAAAATTAGTCTTTAGACAAAGGTATATGAAATCTTTATGGTTCATGGGGAAAAGAATAAGGATGTTTGTAGATTGTACAGTATGTTCATTTAGGTTGATTTTTTTTTTACAGGTGTTCCTCTTTTATTTTTCCCCATAGCTCCCCTCCACCTGATTCCCCACCCCACCCCATGCCCTTACCCCCCGCCACTGTCTTCATCGATAGGAGTAAGATTTTTGTCCAATCTCTTCCCGCACCCCTCACACCTGCTTCCCCTGAGAATCGTCAGTCCACTCCCTTTCTATGTCCCTGATTCTATTATATTGACCAGTCCATTCTGTTCTTCAGATTTTTCATTCACTTGATTTTTAGATTCACTTGTTGGTAGGTATGTATTTGATGTCATTTTGTTGTTCATAATTTTTATCTTTACCTTTTTCTTCTTCTTCCTCTTCTTAAAGGATACCCTTCAGCATTTCGTGTAATCCTGGTTTGGTGGCGATGAACTCCTTTAGCTTTTTCTTGTCTGTGAAGCTCTTTATCTGACCTTCAACTCTGAATGACAGCTTTGCTGGGTAGAGTAATCTTGGTTGTAGGTTCTTGCTGTTCATCACTTTGAATATTTCTTGCCACTCCATTCTGGCCAGCATAGTTTCTGCTGAGAAATCAGCTGACAGTCGTATGGGTACTCCCTTGTAGGTAATTAACTGTTTTTCTCTTGCTGCTTTTAATATTCTCTCTTTGTCTTTTGCCCTTGGCATTTTAATTATGATGTGTCTTGGTGTGGTCCTCTTTGGATTCCTCTTGTATGGGGTTCTGTGCGCTTCCTGAACTTGTAAGTCTATTTCTTTCACCAGGTAAGGAAAGTTTTCTGTCATTATTTCTTCTAATAGGTTTTCAGTATCTTGCTCTCTCCCTTCTTCTGGCACCCCAAAAGTTCGGATGTTGGTTCGCTTGAAGTTGTCCCAGAGGCTCCTTACACTATCTTCATATTTTTGGATTCTTTTTTCTTTTTGTTTTTCTGGTTGGATGTTTTTTGATTCCACATATTTCAGATCTTTGGTTTGATTCTTGGGGTACGTTGATCTACAGTTGAGTTTCTGCATATTCTTTATTTCAGACAGTGTATGCTTCATTTCTGACTGATCCTTTTCCATTTTTTTGGCATTCTCATTAAGCTCCTTGAAGGTCTCATCAAGTTTCTCAGCGGTTTTAAGAAGATTCTTGAGTAACCTTATAAATGTGGTTCTGAACTCTATGTCATCCAGTAGTTTGCTTTCCTCCGTTTCTTTCATTCGTGACATGTTTCTTTGTCTCCACATTTTGGCTGCTTCCCTGTGTTGATGGAGTAGCTTTGTGTGGTAGGTGATCTATAGGGGGCAGTAGCTCAGCCTCCTCAATCACATGAGGTGGATGCTCTTGGTACACCCCTTTGTGGGCTGAGTGCAAAGTCTTGGTGTAGTTAAGCCTTAATTTCTGTTGGTACACTGGGAGGAATTGACCTCCAGGCCAATTAGCTGTGAGCACTCCCTGTGTCTATAATGGAAGAACTGCTGCGCTGAAGACACGCTTATGGGGCAGGACTTGTTTCAGTGGGGCTTTGGAGCTCACTGAGTCTGCCTCTTGAATGTGTCACTTATGGATGTGAGGAGTTGAAATCTCGTGTCTCACACTGACCACTAGGTACACTGGCTTCTGGATCTCCAATGGGGTGCAGGTCAGCCACTGTCTGAGGCCACTCAGCAGGAGCTACAGTGAGAGCTGCAGTTTTCTCCTCTTTGCTTGGGGTTTGGAGGTTTTGGAGCTGTCTGACCCAGGCTGCAAGTTTGCTAGGTTAAGCTGCAATAGGGCAGGCCTTTCTTATGCTAACTGAGCTGCTTGGAGCTTGGGTGGGTTTGTAGGTTGTGCAGGGCGGGGCCTCAGGGTGTCACTAGGTTAGGGCGTGGCAAACAGCAATGGCTGCTAGTTAGCCGGCTCTCGTCCCCAACGGCATCAGCGAGTCCCGTGCCCCAGTGCAGTAAACAATTATTCCTGCGTGTAGCTCTGCAAGCAAGCCACCCTCACTGGCAGACAGTCCAGCTTCTCTCCGTAGGAGTTTGGGTCCCCCGCGTCTCCCCAGAGACTGGATTTCAGAGTAATCGGGGGCTTGTCTCCGTTCGGGTTGAAAAAAGCAATGCCTGCCGCCAGCCCGGATCACGCGTCTCCGTACCTCAGCTTTTCAGCATTCGTGCACGTCTCAGTGCTCTTTTCTCTTTCCTTCTAGTTGTAGAACTTCCACTCAGCCAGCTTTCCCGTGGTTCTGGGTGATAGACATTTTGTCTTTTAGTTGTAGTTTAAATTGTTGTGGGAGGCAGCAGTTTAGGTGTTTACCTACGCCGCCATCTTAGATTCTCTCCTTGATTTATTGCTTCATAAAATATTTGACACATATACAACAGGAGAATGAATTCTTAAGTGTTTAAATCAGTGTTTAACACACCATCAAATAAATTGGCAAAAATATGGAGACATCTGTATGGATGATGAAAAAGCAATGTCCAGAAGAGACACAGGTGTAGGGGAAAGCTATAGCCACAGAATGTTAGAAGATTCACTGCTGTCCATGTACAAGCACTGGGCGATTAAGAAAATGTAACATCATTGGATACAATTCTAGATAAAGATAAACTGTCAATATATTCACATGCAGTCTATGTAGCAGAACATTCAGAGTGTAGTATAACAGCATGGATATAAAACCAGACTCCACAATAAAGTCTTCAGGAGATGTCCTCCTTTGCTGTCTGCCCATGTTCAGTGAATGGCTCCCTCCCTTAAATGCAGATAGCAAGTTGGCAAGGAGGCTGTTTTTCTGCAGAAGGGTGGTAGGTAGTTAAGGTCTTTGTGCAGCTAGGAAGGGAAAGCCAGACAGCCTTCCTAGTAACAAGATTCATTTCCTTGGACTTTATGCAGTTCCAGAAGTGCTAGTCCTCTCCTATCTGTTTCTGGCTGGAGTTGTGGCTATGAACCACAGGCCGCCATGGCTGCTCAGTTCCTTCTCTCCATATGGCAAAACAGGAATGATAAGAAGGAAGAATCTGAGAGAAGGAGGTGGTTTGCTTCTGGAGAAGGGCATGTTACTTCCCCTGGTTTATCCTGTCAGAATTAGCCACTAGCTTGAATCAAGAACCTTTCAGTCTGGCCTGGCTGGTGTGACTAAGTTGTTAAAGCATCAGCCTGCAGACCAAAGGGTCTCAGGTTCGATTCCTAGTCCAGGGCACATATCTGGGTTGCGGGTTCGATCCCCAGCCCCTGTTGGGGCATGTGCAGGAGGCAGCCAATCAATGTGTCTCTCTCACATAGATGTTTCCTCTCTCTCTTTCTCCCCCTCTCCTCCCTCCCTTCCACTCTCTAAAATTCAATGGGAAAAAATGTCATCGGGTGAGGATTAACAACAACAACAACAACAAAAAACCTCTCAGTCTGTTTATTAATTCATACATTTGTTTATTTTAGTCCAAAAAAGTGAGTACCTATTCTGTGCAATACACTATTTTAGGTGCTGGAAGCTGTCAGTAAAAGCACTCTAGTCACAGCCCAAGAATCCCTATAGCTCATAAGCCCTGATTAATGTTTTGTCTTAATTTTACCAATGATAGAGAGTTCTATGCTTGTTTATTATATTGAGTTTCTTTAAGAATAAGTCAAAAGGGAGTATGATCCCATCTTACTTCTTACAAAGAAACACTGCTGGCTAAACATCTCTCAAATAAGGGTAACCAGATTTAACTGAATTTTGTTGGCTAAACCTCATGTGGCACCTGCCTTAAAGTCAAAACCTTTCATCAAACACACACACACACACACACACACACACACACACGCATACATGCACACACACATACCTACCTAATTCCAGGAAGCACTGATAAGTAAGGTTGATTTTTACTGACATTTTCAGGGAGAGATAGAGTAGTGGTTTAAATAGCAAAATTTCCTAAACATCCTCCTCAAAGTTTAGTGCTGAATGTCTTTTATGTTGCCTTCTATCCTACCTCCACCTTTCTCTACCCTGGTCTGGGCCTTACAAGGTTGACCTTTGTTGACTGGTCATTGGGCTTCCTTGTCTTGTGGTCATGGTAAGAACAGAGTAAGAGATGGAGTTCCCCCAGATGCTGCCCTGCAGACAGCTCTGCATTGTCTTTATCCCACACCCTTCGACAGAGAGCTGTACTCCTTGTTAGGCAGCCCTTTTGTCATGGGGATCACTGCTCCAGGTTCTGATAACCAGTCCTTCCCTTCAGATCTAGGAATGAAAATTATACCCTTAAAAATAATATAGGGATTCTGAACTATTCCTTAGGATTTCCCTACACACTGCGTACATCTTGATGAATAAACCCTTTATTAAATTCTCTTCCGATTGCCCTACTTTGAATGTGCTGTCTGTTTTCTCCTAGGACCACTGAACAATACAATGTCCACATTTTTCCTAAAGCTCTACTGTCTGAAGTACTTGTCACATCTCTGTATCTCTCTCAGTCACTCTCATCCCTACCCTATAAATCTTCTTCCAGATGGTGTGCCACATGCTGATCCCATTCTACACTAAAAAAAAGGTAATTTAGAAATTTGAGCAAAATAAATTCTGGTTATTAACCTTAAGTCTTACCATTGTCTCTCCCTCAAAACCTGTTGTGGGAAGACATGATGTATTTTACCACAGTTTCGTGCTGGTTAAGGAGACTGAAATATTTTCTTGTGGCCCCTAGGTCACCCCACTCATGGCCCATCACCCACCAATTCCCCCAGTTCTTTTACAGGGTAGAGTATAGGATTGTTTCTGAATCTGTCTTTATTCCACTGTCTGGTCCTACCTGGCTACATTCATCAAAGCATTTAAAAACATAAAACTGGAGAAAGTATACCTGCCATGTGGATACATTCCATAGTATCCAGATTCAAGGAGGAGGGGGAGGAGGGGGGGAAGGAGGGAGAGGAGGAGGAGGAGGGGGAGAAGAGGGAGGAGGAGGAGGAGGAGGACAGAGTTTTGAGTCAGGTTCCCTGTCCCACTTCTCCTACCTGGGGCTTTTTTAGCATCTCCTCAGTTTCCAGCTCACATCTGTAAGCAGCATCAAGGGAACACCTTCCACCAAATTTCTTGACTCCTGTAAATATAGACTAGTGCACTATGTCATAAAATGTATTACAGCCTCACTCTAACTTCTCGCCATCACCAAGACAAATAATAGAACATTTCAAACTCCCAAAGTCTAGAACAGGTTTCAGTTTGATTATGAATATGTCCTATGCATAGAGGGCTCTTTTTTTTTTAAAGACTTTATTGTTTAAATTATTACATATGTTCTCCTTTTCCCTCTCCTTCTAGACATCCCCTCTTCCCCCCCTCCTCTGCCCAGGCCCTCACCACCCCATTGTCTGTGTCCCTGGGTTATGCATATAGGCATACAAGTTCTTTGGTTGACCTCTTCCCACCCACCCACCCACCCCCTGCCTTCCCTCTGAGATTCAACACTTCTAGTTGTATCTTCTTTATGAATATCAAGGGCTTAAAAATATCAAACTGCAGTGTGGTCTCTGACAGGAGCCATGGACTGGCTATGAAGAGCCAACCAGTTCCAAATCTTGGCTAGCATCTTGCTCCTCAGGAGGTTCAGATGCAGGACACTGAGTCACACTCCCAGGTCCTCCCGCCTCCAGCCAGGTCCTCCAAACAGGCAGCTGCTGACTGAGAGTTCTGTTGGCTGGCAAGATTTAGCTGCTACACTAACCCGCTGTAGCTGATCCCAATTTTTGAAACTTGCCCAGTGCGTTGTTACAAGGCTTGCTGCCAATATCTCAAATCTAAACATATGTGCAGAGCAAATCTCTGCTTCCTGTTTACAAACCCTCACACACTAAACAACAGCTTCTCTCTTAGCTCTTGCTGTATTATCTTTGGACATTTGGTACAAGCAGGGATCCTTATGCATGTTCTAAAACAAGACCCTATAAACTCCCCTTTATTTGTCCTCTTCCAATGCTTGCCATCAACGTGTCCCTGAATTGTTTTAACCCTGACTCAGTCATCTGCCTTCCCTGGCACTATACTCCTTGAAAACTATTCTAGTTTCTGAAAGCAGGAGGCTTCTATTTATGGCTCAGAAGCTAGCCTGGGGGTTTTCCCTACAGCAGAATATTTAACAGAGGATGCCTGGTCTCAGTTGCCTTTATTTATTTATTTATTTATTTATTTATTTATTTATTTATTTATAATCATTACCTTAGGATAGGTTTTTCATTGATTCTAGAAAGAGAGGAAGGGAGAAGGGGGGGGGGAGAGCGAGAGGGAGAGGGAGAGGGAGAGGAAGAGGGAGAGGAAGAGGGAGAGGAAGAGGGAGAGGGAGAGGGAGAGGGAGAGGGAGAGAGAGGAAGGGAGGTTGTCTCTGGTATGTTCCCTGACTGGGGATTGAACCCGCAACCTGGGTATGTGTCCTGAAGGAGACTCTAACCCTTTGACCCTTTGGGGCATGGGATGATGCTCTAATCAACTGGGCCACACCAGCTAGGGCTAATTTTGATTGATTGATTGATTGATTTTTAGAGAGAGAGAGAAAGGGGTAGAGAGATAGAAACATTGATCTGTTGTTCCACTTTATTTATGCATTTATTGCCTCTTAAATGTATCCTGACTGGAGATCGAATCCGAAACCTTGGCGCATCAGGTTGATGCTCCAACCAACTGAGCTACCTGGCCAGGGCTGGTCTCAGTTGCCTTTATATATTAGTTGATTAATGAATAATTGTAAGGAAAATTCCATATCTTGCCACTGGACAACTGTCAGAATGTAGGTATTCAGGAATAAATTCAGAGGCTCAGATTCTGTTCTTGCCACTTACAGTACTTGTCAAGTGATTTCTGACCAGTCTCTTAGGCTTTCTGAGCCTCAGTTTACTCTTTAGAAAAATGTGAGTGTTGGACTAAATCAGAGAAGATAAACAGTCTTCATCACTGTTGTTTCTGTTTGAATGTTAATGGCTACCATAGTGCTGTACTGAGAAATATTCGACAGTCAAGTTCAGGCTCTGTAGGAAAGAAGGTTGTGAGAGGGGAAGGCTCTGCATCCATGCATTTATTTACCTCTCCTGGACTAGATGATTTCTGAAACCCCTTTCATAGCAAAAACATGACAGTACTAACGATTTCTTCAATACCTGACCAGGAGCCACTGGTTCACTGGTCCACCTGTTGATGGGCCTATTAACTAAAAAGCCATTTTGGATTTATTTGTCTGGAGTATCAGAAATGTCAGTCAGGGATTTCAGATAGTGCAGTGAGTGCTACCTTAGTCACAGTATAATTCCTTCTGGTGAGCTTTATGCCCTTATTAATACCCATGAAATAGAATCATATCAATTCTCCAAAGGTAAACATATTCACATGACAGCTATATTATTTCTCATGTTAGAAATGCATACAAATTTTCTCTATAAACTCTTTCCATTAATCACTGTTTAGAAATACAAATTACGTTTTCATACTTTGAAACAGGGGGATTGATAGCTGCAAAAGAATTGTGTGCAGGTTTCACATACATTTTTTCTTTTCTACTTATAGTAAAATAGTAAGCCCAATATGACTACTTCTTAATTTTTGCCTTTTAATTTTTTCTGTTAGTAAAACACATGTACAATATGTGAAATATTTTACCCCAGGCTGTAAAGAGGAAGGGTGTAACTAACATTTCCTTTTCAGTCTGAAAATTTACAGGAATGCACTAGCACATCTGTATGGAATTAGCAGAGCTGATTCTATAGATTCATGTGACCCTCCAGTTCTAGTTTCTGTGCTTCTGAGATCAGCACCACCCCCCTGCCCTCCCGCCACCTCCTTTAATAAAAATATGACTTGTCTACATTATGGGTAACATAATTAAACCAGGATAATGCAAACTTGTTTAAATATAAACTCTAAACCATCAAGTTGCTTCATATGTTTGCATTCACTTGTAAAATATGACCTCCTGAGATATCTTTCATTGGGCTAAACACCAAAACAAGCAAATGGATTCCGGAAAATAAAAAGACAGCATTCTGGGATTTCGAAGTTGACAAATTAAGCATTCCTATGTAATAAAATGATTTCATCTTGGAATCTTCTTTTGCTATTTAACTTATGGATTCTACGTGGTCCAAGCTTACATTTCACATAAGTGTAAATATATTTAAGACAGATTACTCTTGCTTCATTAATCATGCTATCAGACATTCAGTCCTAAACTTTGTCTTTTTTATGTGGCTCCACTGGGAAATCACTCATGGTGTTAGTATTTTTTGACTCCGAAGGGCTTATTTCAATTTTTCACTTTTTTAAAAACTTGGAGTTTCAATTTGTTAGGGCAGCTTGTATGTTTGTCTACATAAGCCATTGAAAAGACTAATGCAACTTAGGAAACAGCCACAGAATACAGTGCATAAGATCAGAACCCGTGAGAAAGAACGCTGGATTCGTTTTTAATAACAAGCCATTGTTCCAAAATGACAGGTGACCTCTTGCTCATCAATTTAAAAAATATAATTATATAAACACATATATAAGAAGCATCCTCAGGGAAGGGTGAGTGGGTGGGAAGAGATCAACCAAAGAGTTTATATGCATATATGCATAACTCAAGGACACAGATAATAGGGTGGTCAAGGCCTAGGGCAGGGGGATGGAGGCAGGCTATAAGAGGTCAATGGGTGGAGAAAGGAGACATATGTAATACTTTCAACAATAAAGATTTTTCTTTTTTTAAGAAAAAGAAGCATCCTGCAAATGAGCGCAAACTAATTACAGTTCTATGGAAATTTTATATCTAAATCTTTAAGGTAGTTAGAAAATATATACTAAATAATTTAGCCAGTAAAGATAGTGTAGAGTGAATACATTTTTAAGTGCATTTTGTTGGAGAAAAAATAAAAGTTATCTTTTAGTGACATATGCAGAAGTTTGGAGATACTAGTGTGATTGTAAAAATCTGTGTTAGTGATCAGTGGTGGTGTTAATGACCATGATTGAACAGTAATATTAGGACTAGAGAGAAATCTCATTCGTTTTACAGGAGTAGAAAATCCAGGCCAAGGACATTAGCAAATATGAGATGGGATAGTTGCTATTTGGAATACACTTTTAGATGTTTGGATTTTATTTTAGAAACTGTGAAGGGGGAGAATAGAGTGTCTGAGCTGGGTGTGAGAGAGATGATTTGTTCAGTGTTGTTCTATATAAAAATGTATCTATATAAAGAGATTTACTATGGCATGAAGGTTGCTGAGAAGGCTAAGCTGAAGATCTAGTTAGGGGTAAGTGAGCTTGAAACAAGATCATAAAAATAGAAACTTAAGAACTGGAAATTGCAAGGCAAAATTTAGGCTAGAAGGAGAAAAAGGAGAGAAACACCAAAATTGTGGTTCTAGGGAAATAAATAATGGCCTGTTTTTACATCAATTCCAAGATCATCATAAAAACATCATTACATGAAAGAAGGTCAAAGTGTTTCAAGACCATGTTTTTAAATGAAAAATAAATAAATAAATGTAGTGAACATAAGGAAACCATGTTTGTTATTCTTTTGAAACACTAAGAGAATCAAACTTTAAAATTTCTTTAGTAAAACTTAAAAAATATCAACTGAGAGATAAAGTCATTAAAAGGTATTGATACAAATATAAGGAAAATTCCTATATATTCAGAAAGGGATTTAAAGCAAACTTGCAAGAAATAAGCACCAAAAGAATTAACATCCTTTACATAGTAGCTTGAATTTCTCTCCATATGGGCAGGAGGAGACATTCTATATTTGAACAGGAAAATTTTATTTATAAAGGGTGTTCTCATCCAAGAATCTTAAACGTACTATTGCAATTGGCTTCAAAAATTGACTCCATAAATTGCCTAATATAGTTTAAAGATGGGAAATTTGAAACTATAGGACTTTACTTTTATAAGAAACTTTCCCTATTCCAGAGGGATAAAGGTAAGGGGGGCAGAAATAAATGAAAATGGGAATGTGTAAAAGAAATTCAAATAAATCCATAATCAATTTAAAAATTAAGAAAAAAATAAATATGCAAGTCTCTTAGCAATTTAATATCACTTACTTCTATTTTAGTTTTCCCTAAGGAAATACTCTTTATTAAATCAATTGAGAGATTCTTTTGGCAGGTGGAGGAAAAAACAAAAGCTCACCTTATTTATTCCTTTTAAGTAAATAATAGAGCTTTATTGACTATATTTATATTTTCAAGAAAAATATTAAATAAATTATCTGCATTTTGTATCAATATAAGAGTCAAAATGGCTTGGAAAATGCATACAAAAATAAAAACAATATAAAAATTAGTGTAGTGTTTTAAAGTTTTTGTAAGATGAAAGGCTTGGCTTCTTAAATTAGATGACTTTAGAAAGTGGGAAATATGCATTTTCAAGATGAATATTTTAGTAATACAAAAGTTAAAGCTGCAATATATGTTAATATTGTAGAAAATTTATGTATCTCTAAAAATCTTATTCTTGTCCTAACCGGTTTGGCTCAGTGGATAGAGCATCGGCCTGCAAACTGAAGGGTCCCAGGTTTGATTCTGGTCAAGGGCATGTACCTTGGTTGCGGGCACATCTCCATTGGGGTTGTGCAGGAGGCAGTTGATCGATGTTTCTCTCTCATCGATGTTTCTAACTCTATATGCCTCTCCCTTCCTCTCTGTAAAAAATCATTAAAATATATTTTAAAGAAAAATCTTATTCTTGTTTCTACTAGGTACAGGAAGAGTCTCAAATAGAAGTTTCATGTGCTCACTTTACACGTTTTAAAAATAAAAATGCAATAAGTAAACATGTAGGGAGTAATAACAATGACTATATTTATATGTAAAGTAATGATTTAAATTATGGTTGGACGGATTGTGCCATTTTAGGAAGTCTCTTCATATAATCAAAAAGATAAAATTTAAATGATTATGTCTTTTAATTCAGTGGTTACAGCTTATTTTTAAAGTAATACTCATTAGAAATAGAAATGCAGCCCTAGCTGGTTTTGCTCAGTGTATAGAGCATCAGCCTGTGGACTGAAGGGTCTTGGGTTTGATTCCAGTCAAGGGCACATGCCCAGGTTGCAGGCTCGATCTCCAGTAGGGAGCGTGAAGGAGGCAGCCGATCAATGATTCTCTCTCATCATTGATGTTTCTCTCTCTCTCCCTCTACCTCCTTCCCTAAAATCAATAAAAATATATTTTTAGAAAATAGAAATACATCTTTAACATAATAAACAATATCAGCCAATTAAAATTTTCACTTAATGGTAAAATAACAGAAGTCATCTTATTAAACTTTTAATTTTGCACTTGTATAATTAAATAGCAAAATTATAATTCCTGCTATATAATATTCTAGTGATTAGTACCATTTTAATAATATGTGAAAAACTTTTTGAATACTTACTGTTTAGGACTAAAAGCACAGAATGTTTTTTGGGGAGGCAATATCAACAAAAATTAAAAGTAAAGCATATTCCACAATGCCAGAATTTTTAATAAATAAATAGGATCAATAGATCCAATTATTTATAAATTACTAAAATTGTTTTATTTACTAAACACAAATTGATAACACACTGAATAAACAATGGAGCAGTTTTTTAAAAATGGGGTGAGAACAACAGACAAACTAGACATCTTTCCCAGAAAAATTACCAAACAAATTACAGATCAGAATAGATACATTTTAAAATTTGGGGATATCATAGAAATATGTTATTATTTAGATTGTGTGATTGCTTTCTTTTGTCTGTACATTCATTATCCAACCTCCTTCTATTTTAGGAAGTACTCACTATTGTGTACACTTTTGGTGGGACTCAATTCTATGCCTTCAACTACAGAAGACAAATGGTTAAGGCCCCCCCCAGAGGGCATATGGGCTAGAGCCTAAACTTAGCCACTGACACTCATATCCAGAAGTGAATGATATAAAGATGAAGGAGCAGATACAAATAATTAAGGGTAGCTGCAGTCATATCTAGAGGTGATGAAAGGTCCATTGCCGCTAAAAGATAGGGGTTAAACTTCCTGCTTGAATCTGCTTGTATCTTGAGCCTTCTTATCTAATTATCTAATTTGTGAGCTATCCAAGTTCCTTCTAAACAATTCCCTTCCTGCTTATGATAGTTTGTTCATCTTGCAATTAATAATCCTAGCTTGTTTTATAATTATGTCAGGTTCCAGGTAAGATCATCAGGAATTGGTACAGAAATTTGGCCCAGCTGGAGCTGAAGGCAAATAGCTAATCCTCATATTGTTTATTGGTTATCAACGGCCATTTGAGGGCAAGGCTTTAGTGAAACACATTGCCACTGCCAATTAACAATATAAGGGCAAGAGGAAGTCAAAGATTGCTGAATGGTGTGGCTACTTCTAAAGGCCTCAGATGTATTAAAGGGAGGAATACCTAGAACAAAATCTAAATTTTCTATCAAAAGCAAAATCAAAACCTAAGGAATGTCTGAATTTTTTTGTCTTATGTCTTAAAGCCAAAGATCTATCAAAGCCAATGACCAAACTTGAGATCTGACCATGAAGATTACTGATATATAATGGATATGATTCTAATTGCTTACTGTTCTTATAAACAAAGTTATAGATTCCCAAAGGCGGCCTTCACTAAACCAAGTTGAGATGCCATAAATTCCTTGGTATAATGTAGAGGAAAGAATTTAGACTTTAAGATATAAGAATGCCTCCTATATTCATTGCAGCACTATTTACAAAAGCCAAGATATGGAAGCAACCCAAATGCCTATCAATAGACAAGTGGGTAAAAAAGTTGTGGTACTTATATGCAATGGGATATTACTCAGCCATAAAAAAAGAATGAAATCTTACCATTTGCAACAATGTGAATGGACCTGGAGGGTATTATGCTAAGTAAAATAAGTCAGTCAGAGAAAGACAAATACCATATGATTTCACTTATATGTGGAATCTAAAGAATAAAATAAATGAACAAGCCCTGGTCATTGCGGTTGCTTAGTGGTTAGAGCGTCAGCTACCCTCCCTACCCCCCCTCCCTCATGGAAACATGATAAATTCTATTTTTCTATTTATTTATTATTATTTTTTTAAATAAATCTTTATTGTTCAGCTTCTTACAATTGTTCCTCTTTTTTCCCCCCATAGCTCCCCTCCACCCAGTTCCCACCCCACCCTCTGCCCTTACCCCCCCCCACTGTCCTCATCCATAGGTGTACGATTTTTGTCCAGTCTCTTCCCACAACTCCCACACCCCTTTCCCCCCGAGAATTGTCAGTCCACTCCCTTTCTATGCCCCTGATTCTATTATATTCACCAGTTTATTCTCTTCATCAGATTTTTTATTCACTTGATTTTTTTAGATTCACTTGATAGATATATATTTGTTGTTCATAATTTTTATCTTTACCTTTTTCTTCTTCTTCCTCTTCTTAAAGAATACCTTTCAGCATTTCATATAATACTGGTTTAGTAGTGAGGAACTCCTTTAGCTTTTTCTTATCTGTGAAGCTCTTTATCTGCCCTTCAATTCTGAATGATAGCTTTGTTGGGTAGAGTAATCTTGGTTGTAGGTTCTTGCTCTTCATCACTTTGAATATTTCTTGCCACTCCTGTCTGGCCTGCATAGTTCTGGTTGAGAAATCAGCTGACAGTCGTATGGGTGCTCCCTTGTAGGTAACTAACTGCTTTTCTCTTTATGCTTTTAATATTCTCTCTTTGTCTTTTTGTTCTTGGCATTTTAATTATGATGTGTCTTGGTATGGTCCTCTTTGGATTCCTTTTGTTTGGGGTTCTGTGCACTTCCTGGACTTGTAAGTCTATTTCTTTCACCAAGTGGGAGAAGTTTTCAGTCATTATTTCTTCAAATAGGTTTTCAGTATCTTGCTCTCTCTCTTCTCTGGCACCCCCATAATTCGGTGTTCGTACACTTGAAGTTGTCCCAGAGGTTCCTTACACTATCTCCATATTTTTGGATTCTTTTTTCTTTTTGCTTTTCCAGTTGGGTGTTTTTTGCTTCTTTGTATTTCAAATCTTTGACTCGATTCTTGCGATCCTCTAATCTGCTGTTGGATCTCTGTATATTATTTTTTATTTCAGTCAGTGTATGCTTAATTTCTAGTTGGTCCTTTTCATGTCCTCGAGGGTTTCACTAAATTTATTGGCCTTTTCTAGAAAATTCTTGAAAAACCTTATAACTGTGGTTTTGAACTCTATATCCAGTCATTTGCTTTCCTCCATTTCTGTCATTTGTGATCTGTTTCTTTGTCTCCGCAATTTGGCTGCTTCCCTGAGTTGATAGAGTGGCTTTGTGTGGTAGGTGTCCTATAGGGCACAGTGGCTCAGCCTCCCCAGTTACCTGAGGTGGACACTCTTGGTGCACTCCTTTGTGGGCTGTGTGCACAGTCTTGTTGTAGTTAAGCCTTGATTGTTGTTGGTATCACTGGGAGGAACTGACCTCCAGGCCAATTGGCTGTGAGGATCAGCTGTGTCTATGCTGGGAGAACTTCTGTGCTGGAGACACCCTTATGAAACAAGACTTGCTTCAGTGGGGCTTTGGTGCTCACTGAGTCTGCCCCCTGAGTGTGTCCCTTATTGGATCTGAGGAGTTGTAACCTGGATGGTCCCACTCTGACCCCTGGATACACTGGTTCTCGGATCTCCAAGGAGGTGCTAATTTAGCCTCTGCCTGAGGCCACCCAGCAGGAGCTACAGAGATATCTGCAGATTCCTCTTCTTTGTTTGAGTTTTGGAGGTGCCCAGATAAGGCCCAGCAGTGAAGCAATGCAAGTTGCTGCAGGGTCTTGGGCCTTCTTTTGGATGTTCTGGCTCTCACTGACTCAGCTGCATTTTGTTAGGTAAGTTTAGAATTCAAAGGACCAGGCCATTCATATGCAAAAGCCTCTGCACTCAACTTGGATGGGGCGGGGTCTCCACAAATATTTACATTACAATTCATAACAGCAACAAAATTACAGTTAGGAAGTAGCAATGAAAATAATTTTATGGTTGGGGGTCACCACAACATGAGGAACTGTATTAAAGGGTCACACCATTAGAAAGGTTGAGAACCACAGCACCTAGGGGATCGAGCCCAGTACCCTTGACTGGAATTGAACCCAGGACCCTCCAGTCCACAGGCCAATGCTCTATCTACTTACCAAACTGGCTAGGCCAAAGACTCAATATTGATGAAATTCCATTTTCCTAAACTCAATCTACAAAAAAATGCAGTCCAAATCAAAATCCACACAGAACTTTTTGTAGAATTTGGTAAACTAATTTTAAAATTTAAATGAAATATAACAGAACTTGAGTTGCCAAAACAATTTTGAAAGTGAACGAAGTTAGGGACCTTTAATCGCATTCAAAGACTTACTGTATGGCTACAGTAAACAAGAAAATTTGGTATTGATTTTTGATAATGATGTCAGAGCCACTTAATGGGAACAGGAAAAGTTTTTTTTTTTTCCAATTACAGTTGCTATCCAATATTATATTAGTCTCAGGTGTAGAGTACTGTGGTTAGACTTTATATAACTTACAAGATGATTCCCCTTGATAAGTGTAGTACTCATCTAGCACCATATATATTAATTAAAACATTACTGATTATATCCCGTTTACTGTACTTTATATCCCCATGGTTTGCCGACCACTGGCCTAGGGGAGGACCCTGCTTAATGTCAGGCTTCTGGCCAGGTGGAGTCCTATGGCAGCGAAAACCTCCTTCTTCCTACTTGAGCTGCTCCTTCACTTCCTTCCCTCCCTGGAGGTTGCCTGCTGGTGCTACTATCTGCCTGGAAGGAGGGAAGCCACAGCCGGTTTTGCGGCCAAAAGTGGTAGCGGGAAAATTCTCTGCCTCCACTAGAAATCAATATTAAGAGGATAGGCCGCCGTGGGCGCCAGACATTGGGGCCACAGCCAGTAGATCCTGCATGTCTCATCATTTAGCTAATTGAGTCAAAAAGTTTCTGTAAGGGCCAGACCCATGACCTCTGCAATGGGCTAGAGTCCCGGTGGGGAGCCAGACCCGAAGTGGGGAGCCAATGGGCTAGAGGCCCGGTGCATGGATTCGTGCACCAGTGGGGTCCCTCAGTCTGGCCTGTGGGGATCAGGCTGAAATTAGCCCTCTGACATCCCCCCAAGAGCAAGAGGGTGGTTCTTGGGTGACGCACCCTGGAATTGGGCACCCGAGAACCACAGCTGCCAAGTCACCACAGCTTGGCAGCTCCTGCATTGAGCATCTGCCCCTTGGTGGTCAATGTGCATCATAGCTACCAATCAGCTGGTCAAACAGTCAATGACTGGCCAGTCACTTAGGCTTTTATATACATAGATTGTAAGTTATAATGTACCAATATGACATTTCCCTTCTGTAATTAAGAATCTATATACAAAAAAGCCTATGCGACCATTACGACCAAATGACCAGAATGACCAGAACGGCTGGTCGACCAGTCACTATGATGCACACTGACCACCAGGAGGCAGATGCTCAAAACAGGAGCTGCCCCTGGTGGTCAGTGCACTCCCACAGCCAATCTCCTGCAGCGTCCTTCCTCCCCCCCCCCCCCCCCCCGCTGCAGCCAGCCAGCCAGCCAACCTCCCACAGGCCTCCCCCTGCCACCCATGCACACAAATTTGTGCACTGAGCCTCCAGTCCTATAATAATTTAGTTGTTATATATTTAAATTAATCCACATATGCTATTTTGTACCTACCAATTTGTGCTTCTTAATTCCTTCACTTTTTTCACCTGGTCCCCTAACCTCCCTCCCAACTGGCCATCAGTTCCTTCTCTGTATCTACAAGTTTTGACTGTTCTTTTATTTGTTTTTTTTAGATTCCACATATAAATGAAATTGTATGATATTTGTCTTTCTTTATCTGACTTATTTCACTTAGCATAATATCCTTTAGGTCATCCATATTGCTCCAAATGGTAAGATTTCATTCTATACCATTTGTAGGTTGCTTCCATATCTTGGCTATTGTATATGAAATGTCTTTATTGGTCTCTTTTTATAGTCTTTGTTTTAAAGTTTATTATGTCTGATGTAAGTATTGCTACCCCAGTTTTTTTTTTTTCATTTCCATTTTCATTAAATATCTTTTTTCATCCATTTACTTTATCTGTGTTTCATTAACCTAAGTGGATCTCTTGTAGACAGCATACTAATATGTATGGGTCTTGTTTTCTTCTCCATTCAGCCACCCTATTTCTTTTGATGAGAACATTATTGATATGTAGGTATGTAGTTATTGCCATTTTAGTTATTCATATTTTTTATCTTTTCTTCTTCTTCTTAAAGAAGTCCCTTTAATATTTCTTATAATACTAGTTTGGTGGTGACGAAGTCAGGAAAGTATTTTAACAAACAGTACTACTAGAACTGACTAGCTATATAAAAACAAAAATAAACCTTGACTCATCCCTTACATCCTACATTCAATTGAAATGCATTATAGACAAAATTATAAAAGCAAAAAAGCTTTATGAAGAAAACATAGGAAAATATCTTCATTAGCTTGGGTTAGGTAATGATTTATTAGCTAGTAATCACTATCCATATAATAAAAAAGAAAAGATAGACTTGTACTTCATCAAAATTCGTCTTCTGCTCATCAAAAGATAATATTAATAAAACATATATGATCCTTAGACTGGAAGAAAATATTTTCCATACCTATATCTGATAAAGCACATGTATTCAGCCTATATAAACAATTCCTACAACTCAATAATAAAAAGAAAAAAACTAATAAAAAAATCAGCAAAAAACGTGAACAGGCATTTTATGAAGGAAGATATAAAAGTGGTTAATAAGCACATGAAAATATGCTTAACATCAATCACTAGTCATTTAGGAAATGCAAATGAAAATCACAATGGCATATACCACAAAATTATTAAAATAACAAAGATGAAAAGACAACACCAAATGTTGAGGATGTGGTTCAATCTTTCATATATTGCTGGAGTTAGTGTAAAATGGTATAACTAATTTGAAAATTGTTCTAGTAGTTTCTCATAAAGTTAAAAGTACTACTCTAAGTGGTACTTCTATTTACTCAAGAGAAATGAAAGCATGCGTACATAGAAATATATATACAATAATGTCCATAGCAGTTTTCTTTATAATAGCTCCAAACTGGAAATAAGCTAAATGTCCATTATCAGAATGGATAAGCAAAGTGTAATATAAAGTATTATATTCCAGACAATGGAATACTCTTCAGAATAAAAAGGAACAATCCACTAAGACATGCTACAACATGAAAAAATTTAAAAAGTTTTAGGATGAATTAAAGAAGCCAGATATTACCTACTATACAATTCAATTTGTATGGAGTTCTACAATGAACAAACGAGTCCTATATAATAAAAGCCTAATATGCTAAGTATCCGATCGATTGGTCAGCCGTTCAACCATTCATAATGTAATATGCTAATGATATGCTAAGACCACTCAAACACTCGCTATGACGTGCACTGACCACCAGGGGGCGGACACACCAACCGGTACTTTAGCTTGCTGCTGGGATACAGCCTTTCGGGACTGAGCGAGATGAACTGCACACACCCTGGAGCCCTCCCGCGGTCCCTCCCTCTTGGCCAACCTTCCACGTCCCTCCCTGGCCCTGATCATGCACCAGTGGGGTTTCTTGGCCTGGCCTGCACCCTCTTGCAATCTGGGACCCCTCAAGGGATGTTGGACAGCCGGTTTCAGCCCAATCCTGCAGACCAGGCCGAGGGATCCCACTGGTGCACGAATTCATGCACCGGGCCTCTAGTCTATGTTAAAAGAAAACCAAACAGTGCTTGTTTCTGGGATCGAGGAATAAAGTGGGGGTGAATGGGGAAGTTGCATAAGGGATTTTTCTTGGGAGATAAAACTGTATTTTAATAGGGTCACAGTGGTATGTGCAATTGTCACAACTCATCAAACTGTACACTTAAGATGTGTATATTTCACAGTATGTAAATTTTTCCTCCATTTAAACTCAAAAAGAAAACCATGTCTCTTGGGAGTAAGGTTTGGGTTAAGCCACAGTGAAGTTGAGCTCAGTCGTTTCTTATCACAATATTTTTGCATGATTTGATTTGTGACCATTTGTTTGTATTACTTTGATTAAAATTTATTTTAAGTACTTGTACAGACTTCTAAGTTAAGGTGGTAGAATAAAAACATGTGAAACTCTCCCTTTTCCCAGCCCTAATGATAGAATAATAAATAGGACCAAGCTAGCCAAAATACCTTTCAAAGAAAAGGACAGAGCTTTATGACATACATTTCAATATATGCAACCAAAAATATTAGAGGAGAGAGTTCAAACCCCCAACACACACACACACACACACACGTGAGTAAAAATGTTTTTAAAATTACACCAAGGTCTTCAAACAGAGAAAGATGAACCAATGCACAAAAGTTGCATCTGCACAAGGGAAAATATGGGAATATTTAATTTAAATATCCCTGTGTGGGTAGGAAAACTAAGAAGAAAGGGTTTAGCCATCACTAGCTGTGTGTCTTGGAAATGTTGCCTTTTAGTTGGGTAAATTATTGCCCTTGATAATATGAGTGGTCTGGAAATGAGAAAATAGGGTTAAATAGGCTACTAGCAATATATGCTACATACAACAAATCTTAGCTAGGAAAAAGCATAATTGAAGAGACAGAAAAAATTTCCCTAGGAAGGTTTTATGTTGTGGAAGAACATGATAAAAACATAAAGCCAATAAAAGCAGATAACCTTAAAGAAAAGATAATTAACAATGAAGTAAAATGAAGAAAATTGAGAAGCAAAATTAAACCAAAAAGAGAAAAAAAACCCACTAAATTTAACAACTATGGACTTGGATGATAATCAAATAACTAACAAAGAAAGAAGGTTTGAGGTAACCACAGTGAATATAAATGAAAAGGATATTAAAGTAAGTGGAAAGCAAATAATATAGCAAAGTAGAGATAATTTGTGTCTTTGAGGTAAGGAGCCCAACATGCAGAATGGGGAAGGTATTCAAAGGCAGAACAAAAGAAAAATTTCCAGAAATAGTAAGAGTTGAATCTGTAGAAAAATATATCATATTCCAGGGGAAAATATCATAAATGATGATATGTACTGAAACATGTCTTAGGTAAGTTCATAAACCTTTGAAAGTAATGGAAGAATTTTCTATGGAGAAAAATCAGGCTAAATGTGAGGTAGAGGTAGGAGGGGCAGATCAGGCTGTCCACAAACTGATACTATTAGAAGTATAGCAGTAATCAACAAAGAGCTAATAAAAGGGTTATGCAACCCCAAAATATTATGCTTTATGCCAAACTGAGTAATTATTCAAATATAAACTCAATAGGTAGATAGTCTCAAATAGGCAGAGACATTTAAAAACAAACAAATGAAGCATGAAGTATACAATGGTGAATCTTCCTTGGGAAAAAAAAAACTACCTATTCGATCCAACTAATGATTGGAGGAATCATAGCATATGTGGATTAATTTAAATATATAACAACTAAATTATTATAAGACTAGAGGCTCAGTGCACAAATTCGTGTGCATGGGTGGTAGGGGGAGGCCTGCAGAAGATTGGCTGGTTGGCCGGGGGGGGAGGGGGGAAGGGTGGTGCAGGAAATTGGCTGTGGGAGTGCACTGACCACCAGGGGCAGCTCCTGTTTTGAGCATCTGCCTCCTGGTGGTCAGTGTGCATCATAGTGACTGGTCGACCAGCCGTTCTGGTCATTCTGGTCATTTGGTCGTAATGGTCGCATAGGCTTTTTTGTATATAGATTCTTAATTACAGAAGGGAAATGTCATATTGGTACATTATAACTTACAATCTATGTATATAAAAGCCTAAGTGACTGGCCAGTCATTGACTGTTTGACCAGCTGATTGGTAGCTATGATGCACATTGACCACCAAGGGGCAGATGCTCAATGCAGGAGCTGCCAAGCTGTGGTGACTTGGCAGCTGTGGTTCTCGGGTGCCCAATTCCAGGGTGCGTCACCCAAGAACCACCCTCTTGCCCTTGGGGGGATGTCAGAGGGCTAATTTCAGCCTGATCCCCACAGGCCAGACTGAGGGACCCCACTGGTGCACGAATCCATGCACCGGGCCTCTAGCCCATTGGCTCCCCACTTCGGGTCTGGCTCCCCACCGGGACTCTAGCCCATTGCAGAGGTCATGGGTCTGGCCCTTACAGAAACTTTTTGACTCAATTAGCTAAATGATGAGACATGCAGGATCTACTGGCTGTGGCCCCAATGTCTGGCGCCCACGGCGGCCTATCCTCTTAATATTGATTTCTAGTGGAGGCAGAGAATTTTCCCGCTACCACTTTTGGCCGCAAAACCGGCTGTGGCTTCCCTCCTTCCAGGCAGATAGTAGCACCAGCAGGCAACCTCCAGGGAGGGAAGGAAGTGAAGGAGCAGCTCAAGTAGGAAGAAGGAGGTTTTCGCTGCCACAGGACTCCACCTGGCCAGGAGCCTGACATTAAGCAGGGTCCTTCCCTAGGCCAGTGGTCGGCAAACTATGGCTCGTGAGCCACGTGAGGCTCTTTGGCCCCTTGAATGTGGCTCTTCCACAAAATACCATGGCCTGGACAAGTCTATTTTGAAGAAGTGGCATTAGAAGAAGTTTAATTTTAAAAATTTGGCTCTCAAAAGAAATTTCAAGCATGTACTGTTGATATTTGGCTCTGTTGACTAATGAGTTTGCCAACCACTGCCCTAGGCCAACTAGATTCCAGGCTAAGTAAATTATGTTTGCTAAATAATTGCATTTTGCAGCTAAATGCCCACAAGTCATCAGTTACCACCAAAATTAGGGTAAAGTGAGATGAAAGAAGTGAGACAGATACAGAGAGAAAGTGACATAATATTGGGAGCCCAATTCTGGGGTGCATCACCTGAGAACCACCCTCTCGCAATATGGGACCCCTCGGGGGATATCAGAGAGCTGGTTTTGGCCTGATCCCCGCAGGCCAGGCCAAGGGACCCCACCAGTGCACGGATTTGTGCACCAGGCCTCTAGTTTATAAATATATAAAAGCCTAAGCGACCGGCCAGTAGCTATGATGCACACTGACCACCAGGGGCAGATGCTCAACACAGGGGTTGCTGAGCTGTGGTGACTTGGCAGCTGCGGTTCTCTGGTGATGCACCTGGAACCAGACAGGAAGGTGCCCGATTCCAGGCTGCATCACCAGAGAACTGCCCTCTCACAATCCAGGACCCCTCGGGGGATTTCGGAGACCTGGTTTTGGCCCGATCCCCACAGGCCAGGCCAAGGGACCCCACCAGTGCATGAATTATAAAATGAAATTTGGGGAAAATTTTAACATATTTATTTTCTCACCTTTTTGGGGGATATATCAATAACTATATCAAGGTGAATAAATCAATAAATGGTAGTCTGTATTATTTACATGTTATAAAGGAAATTGTCAGAACTGAAAATACCATTACAACTGAAAAAATCAGAAAGTGCGAAAGAGACAAGAGGTAGGAAAAAGTGTAGTGTGCTAATTATCTAATCTTGCATAGGGGACATCAACAAATACTATCTTAAGCTAATATGTCAAGAGCTAGTGGTTAGGTAAAATTTATAAACTTATAAATGTTTTCATATTCTTAACCCAAGCAACAGCAATAAAATCCACATACTAGAAGGCTAAAGACAAAGAAAGCAGTTAGAACAAAAAATAAAACATAAAATTGGACAAAAAATTGAAACCAAATAAATTTGTTTTGACATAACATGTAAATAAGGTATTTTCACACAAAGATGATCAGATTTGCTAAAAGAAAATCAAAACAAAACAATGTTTTAAATATGCAAGAAACAGAGAACTAAAAAACTTAGATTATATGGAAAAATAAGACATAATAGCAACAAAATAGTAACAAAAGGAAATATGAAGTCAAAATATTAATGTCACAAAGACTAAATCCAAAGCAAATGTTAAAATAGAGGCTCATTTTATAAGCATGAGGCACACAATTTACAATGAGAAAAGAGCTGAAATAAATGTGTACACTTACAATAGGAGATGAGACACTGCAGAAAACTAAGAAGAAATGGACAGAAACACAGGATTAGCAGATTTTAATTTGCCTCTATAGATTTGTGACATATCAATTACCCAACAAAATAACGATATGCAGAATTTTAATAAAATAATTGTTATACTTCAGGTAACAGATATGCCTCAAACTCTGTAACATAAAATATATACCTTCTTTTCAAGTCCCCAATGGAAAACTTACAGAAACCAATGCCATACAGAGCTCAGATTATTTCCAAATATATCCACAAATACATGAAGAACACACCATAATCCATGCATATACTGCAGTAGAATTATCAATTAATAATCATAAATGGAAAAAAAATCTAACCACAGAAAAATGTACATCTTTCTCAAATATTTCAAATTCAAAATGAAAATTAAGAAACTTTATAAAATACAGATAATGAATACATCATGTATCAAAAAACTTAGGGATTGCCTAAATTGGAGCTCAGACAGTACTCATAGTTTTACATATGTAAGCAATTAAAAGGAATCTAAAATAAACTAAGCATTGGACTAAAAAAATCTGAATAAGAACTAGAAAATTAAACCATGTATTTTTTATTAAGGAATAAGATTATAACAACTAGAGTAGGTATTACTGATTTGGAAAACAGAAAATCAGTAAAATTGATAAATCCTAGAGTGTAGAGGAAGCCTGTGGTTTTTAGGGGAAGGGAGAAAACATGGAGAAAAGGACAACTGAGGAAGGCTCACAGGAATCAGTGAGTATAAATAAACAAAAAAACCCTTTTCCTTATGAAAGCCTTCACATTTACAAAATTAGAGAAATATATCTATGTGTACCTCCATGTACCCAATATCAGACTATCTGGATTGCTGTAGGTTTTATGGTAAATCATCAGTATTGTGACTGTTCTTCGGGACTATGGCGGCTATTCTGGGTCTTTTTACTTCTCCATATAATCTTTAGAATAATTTTATTGATATCCAAAAAATAACTTGTTGGGATTTTAATTGGCACCAGCTTGAATCTATAGATCAAGTCAAAAAACTGACATCTTAATAATGTTAAGGTTATTTTTTTATCCATAAATGGGCAATATCTCTCCACTTATTTATATCTTATTTCTTTCTTCAGATTTCTATAGTTTTCCTCATATAGATCTTGCATACATAGGGTGTCCCCAAAAAAGTGCATACACACTTTAACAGCCGATAGCTCAATTTTGAAAATGAAATGTATTTTAATAAGCACTGCCTTTATAATTATCCATACTGTGTGTGTATATATGTTTTGGGACATAAAGATTTATACTTCAGTAGTTTTTTTTGCCAATTGTTCATAGATAAATAGAAAAGCAATCAACTTGTCTATATTGATCTCATATCCTGCAAACTTACTATAATCACTTACTAGTTCCAGGAGTTTTTTTGTTGATTCTTTGGAATTTTCTAGGTAGACAATTATGTTATCTGCAAACAAAGACAGTTTGAGGTCTACCTTCCCAATTTGTGTTACTTTTATTTCCTTATCTTATTTCAGTACTTTCTTGGAGTGATGGGAGGGGACATCTTTGCCTGGCCCCAATCTTAAGGGGAAAGTATTCAGTTTCTCACCATTAAATTATGATGTTAGTTCTAGGTTTGTTGTTTATTCTGTATCAGGTTGAGGTAGTGCCCCTCTATTCTTAGTTTAAGGAGAGTTTTTATCATGAATGGGTATTGGGTTTTGTTAAATGCTTTTTCTGCATTTTTTTATATCATCAGAAAGTTTCTCCTTTTTAGGCTATTGAAATGATAGAATGCATTAACTTACTTTAAAATATTGAGCCAGTATTTCATATCTGGAATAAAATTCTGTGGATCACAGTGTATAATTCTTTTTATACATCATTGAATTCAATTTGCCACTATTTTATTGAGGGTTTTTTTTTATCTCTATGGTCATGAGAGATATGGGTCTGTAATTTTTTCTGGTATTTTGTCTAGTTTTGATATCAGGGGAATCCTGGACTCGTAGGATGAGTCTAGATAGTATTCATTCCACTTCTATTTTCTGGAAGAGGCTGTAGAAAATTGAATATCATTTGTTCCTTAAATATTTGGTAAAATTACAGTGAATTTGTAGAAACCATCTGGGCAGGTACTTTCTTTTTTGGAAAATTATTAATTTTAATTCAATTTCTTTACTAAATATAGATCTCTTCAGATTTCCTATTTATCCTATATAAGACCTGGTAATTGGTGTCTTTTAAGGCATTAGTGGTTCATTTCATTTAAGTTATCCAATTTGTAGTATAGAGTTGTTCATACTATTCCTTTATTATCCTTTTAATATCCGTGGGATAAGTAATGATATCTTTCTTTCATTTCTGATATTAGTAATTTATGTCTCTCCTCTCTCTCAGTTATCTTTTCAAAGAATCAGCTTTTGTTTTTAGTAATTTCATTGATTTCTGCTATAATTTTTTATTATTTATTTCCTTTTGTTTACTTTGGAATTAATTTGCTCTTCTTTTTCTAATTCCCTAATGTAAAAGCTTAGATCATCAGTGTTAGCTTTTCCTTTTTTTCTGATGTATACATTCAATACTATAAATTTCCCTCTACATACTTTCACTGCATTCTACAAATTTTGATAAGTTGTAATTTCATTTTCACTTAGTTTAAGGTATTCTTCAGTTTTTCTTGATATTTCTTTTTTTGACATGTGTGCTATTTAGAAGTGTGTTGTTTAACATCCAAATATTTGGAGACTTACCAGCTACTTTTTCTTATTCATTTCTATTTATCTCCATGTGGTCTGAGAACACACTTTGCATGCTTTCTTTTCTCTTGAATTTTGTTAAGGTACGTTTTATGGCCCAAAATGTGGTCTGTCATGGTGAATATTTCATGTGAACTTGAGGGGAATGTGTTTTCTATCATTGGTTGAAGTATTCTATAATGACCCAAAATCAGTTGATTGGTGAGGTTGTTCTGTTCAGCTATATCCTTAATGTTTTTTTTGTTTGCTGGTTATGTCAATTACTCATAGAGGGTTGTACACACAGCTTTAACAGTTATCAACATTTTGCCATTTAATTTCTTCTATTAACTTCTTTTCTTTTTTTCAGTCCCAGGAAATGCAATGTCTCAACTTTACATTGATAGGAGATAGGTAAAAATCAGTTGAGTCAAATAATAAAAAAACAGAACCCCATGTTTTTCCCAATAATATTTTTAAAAATTTAAATTATAGAATCACAGGAAGAAGAGACATCCTGTTAACCCTTCACAGAGTTTCACCAAAGTTACTTTTTTTCCATTCACTGATTTTGAGAGAGAGAGAGAAAGAGACAGAGAGAGAGACATTGATTTGTTGTTCCACTTATTTATGTATTCATTGGTTGCTTTCTGTATGTGCCCTAACCGGAGATTAAACCCACAACCCTGGTATATAGGGATGACACTAACCAACTGAGCTACCCAGCCAGGGCCCCCAGTGGTTCTTATGTAGCTATCTATAATAATAAAAGCATAATATGCTAATTAGACCAGATGTCCTTCTGGACGACCTTCTGGGTGAAGCCGGGGCTGTGAGAGCCAAGGTGGCCGCTGTGGTGGTCAGAGGCTGAAGCAGAGGCAGCCACTGCAAGGGGCAGGGGCCAAGGCAGCCACCCCAGTGGCAGGGGCTGAGCCCTTTGCACGAATTTCATGCATAGGGCCTCTAGTAGTACCTACCATATAAAACCCAGGATATTGACATTGGCATAATGTGTGTCTATAGTTCTATGCCAATTGATTACATATGTAGATCTGGATAAACACCACTAATCACTTAGAGAACTATTCTCTCACTACAAAAATCCCCTTTAATTTATCGTACTCTACTTGTATCAACGTTTTACTGGTGTAGAAACCTTACCACCCTTTTTGAACTTTTATCCTGCCCTGTTTATAATCATTTATATATAGAAAAGCCTAAGTGACCAGATGACTATCCAACCAGCCAGTAGCTATGATGCGCACTGACCACCAAGGGTCAGATGCTCAACGCAGGAGTGGAAACCACAGGCATGGAAACATGGAACAGACTGATAAATCTCAGAGGGAAGGGGGGAAAGGGGTGGGCAGGAAGAGATTAACCAAAGATCTTATATGCATACTAGAGACCCAGTGCATGGATTCGTGCACCAGTGGGGTCCCTCGGCCTGGTCTGCAGGGATCAGGCCAAAACTGGCTCTCCAACATCCCTCGAGTGGTCCCGGATTGTGAGAGGGCTCAGGCCAGGCCAAGAAACCCCAGCACCAGGCCTCTAGTTATAAATACAGTATAGGGTGGGCAAAAGTAGGTTTACAGTTATTTATATAGAAGATAATACAATAATTAATAAAATAATAATACAAGAATAAACCTAACATTTTGCATGCTCACAACTATAAACCTACTTTTTCTCTTCCTTGTATTTCCTCTATATACAGTAAGGAGCACATGAGACAGTATTATATTTTTAGCTTTAACCATGAAACATAATTTTGAAAAGCAAGAAAAAGTCTATTTTATTTATCCATATTTTTTATATTTTCACTCTTTTTATTGTTCTTTCTTCCTTCCAGACATTCCAAGATCCCATCTGTTACCATTTCCATTCTGATTAGATAATTTTTTAGCCATTATTTTAGGGTGGATATGTTGGAGACAAATCTTCTTTGTTTCCTTCATCTTAGGATATCTTGATTTTCCTGAAGGATATTTTCACTAGGGATAAAATTCTCCATTGACAATTCTTTTCTTTCAGTACTAGAGAAACATGTGCCACTTCTTTCTGGCCTCCATGCTTTCTGTGAGAAATCTGCTATCATTCTAATTGTTTTCCCTACCGTTAAGGTGTCATTTCTCTGCTGCTTTCTTTGTCTTTAATTTTCGTAAGTATAACTATGGTGAATCTTGATATGGATTCCTTTAGGTTTATACTGTTTGGGATTCACTCAGATTCTTTTAAAAACACTCAGATTCTTTTAAAAACATATTCATAGATAAATAAGCTTTATTTGAATACCTGCATAAATATGAGTTGAGGTCAAATAAGAAAGTTTTCCCAAAGGGCTAAAATGTATTAGACAATAGAATTTGGTCCTTCCATTTAGTTTGTGTCTGAATACAGTTGACTGGTCTGCTCTCACTAGTCATTTTTTTCCAGACACAAAATCTAAAAATCTTTGGATGGTATTTCCCATTTGTCTGGACTTCTCTTAAGGTGCTTTCAATTACAAGAGAAGGGCAAGGTTTTTATGTGCTCAGATACTACGCCACTGGAAGCAAAAACACATTCCTTGATTCTCTTGTTTAAATTTTAGCTGTTTGCAAACAGTGTACAAATGAAGAATTTAATGTTAACACACAAAATATACATGTATGCTATAATAGTAACTTTGCTTTAAACTTTTTTCATTAAGGAATTATTTTTATTATCTCTCCACAAAGAAGCTATAAAGATACCTGTCAATACATTAAAAAGATACTTTTAAATCCTGGAATGAAAAATTCTAAAGTATAAACTATGCTATATCTTCTGTGATTTACAAATAATAAAATCCTACAAATTAGAATTTCTGAGTGATTTTGATAGAAATTTACTAAGAAGAACCAGAACATCAAACCTTAAAAAATGTTCAGTTTTCACCCCAATTGAGTTTTTGAGAAGCTGTAATTTGTTGACAGGTACAGCCCACCTAGACAGTGCTGCTGCCACTAATGAAGTTAATCTGGAGGACAGAGATTTGCATGCTAGACGTGCCAGTCTCTTCTATGCAACTGACTGAGGTACTCTTATTTTATCCTTTATGTGTTAAATAGAAGTAAATATACATATGGTAAAAAATTTAAATGGGGTTGGGGGAATGAAAGTGGTATGGAATCATATAAAATAATAAGCAAATGTTAGCAAATCTGATGTTTTCAAAATTACTAAGCAGTTATATGAATAATTTACAAGCTAAATCACTCAGCTTCTTGAATCTTTTTCTAATTTGGGCAAGTTTTTAGTCATTATTTATTCAATTAGTTTTTTTAGCAGCTCTATACTCTTCCCCTTTTTCTGAGATTCTGATGACCGAATGTTAAATTTTGTGTTTATACTCTCACAGGTTCTGAAACTCTGTTTGTTTGTTTTAATCTATTTTTTCTTTGTTGTTCAGTTTGGGGAATTTCTATTATTCTACTTTCAAGTTCATTGGTTCTTTTCTGTCCTCTTCATTTTGCTGTTAATCCACTCCATTAAGCCTTCCATTTTTGATTATTGTATTTTTCACTTCTAAAATTTCAATTTAGTTCTTCTTTTTATCTTCTATTTCTCTGCTGAGGCTTTCTGTTTTTTTTTTTTCTTTTGTTTCATGCATGTTCACAAATGCTCAAACATTTTTATCATGGCTGCTTTAAAATCATTGCCAGGCAATTCTGATACCTTTGTCATCTCAACATTGATGAGTTAGATTTTCTTTTCTTTTTTTTTTATTTATTTGTGCAGTTATTCTGTGTTTGGTAAATTAATGTTCAAGATTTTCTTTTCTTATTTAAGTTGAGATTTTCCTGTTTCTTGGTATGATGAGTAATTTTTTATTATGTTTGGGCATTATGTTATGAGACTTTGGATCATATTTAAATCATCTGTTTTAGCAGCCTCCTCTGGCACTATGCAGAGGGGTGGGGAAAAGGGTTGCTGCCTTGTTACTGCTAGATAGCAGTAAAAGTTCAAGTTCTGCCTCTGTTGACTCACTTGGAGTGTGAGGAGCACTATTGCTAAGCAGGGGTGGAAGTATCAACTGCCTTCTAAATCTCTGCTATATTACTCTGGCTAGGAGGGAGAACAGTTCTTCATTACTACTCCCCATGGCTTCCCAAGACACCATGGGATGAACAATGATAAAAGCACTGACCCCTCTACTAGAGCTCCTCTGATACCATCCCTATAGGGTACTTCATTACTGTTAGGTGGATGTGGAAACCCAGGTTCTCCACTCACACCATATTGCAGTAAGTATAGGAAAATAGTATTAGAAAATATAACTATATTATTGTCACACCTCCACAAATTGAAAATACATCCTTAGTATGTAATGGCCCCACAGATTGCCCCCAAAATATAAATTTACACCTGTGTTTAAATCAAAATCTCAAATAAGGTACAGACATTGCATTTGGTTGTTGGACCAAAGCAGTTCCCCTTCCTTCTCTCTACGCATGTCATTTATTTGAAGGAAATTGGTTTTGTGGTATTTCCCATATTCTAGATCTGGTTGATTATATTCATGGGTATCATTTAATATGTTTCACTGTCCTCCATAGTTCCTAGAAACTGATAGTTCAATAGAAATGTATTACATTCAGGTTCATTTTTTTTTTACACAGATTTCATAGGTGGTTCTGTGTGCCTCCTATTGCACCACTTAAGTAGATAAATTATGGTTGTTCTGCTTTTCAGAAATGTAGGTTCTGGTGGTAACAGCTTGAATAATTCATTTAAAAGTTCCCTATTGACTTATCTCTTAATGCAGGATTACTAAATGCATTGATATTTTGGATCAGATAATTTTTGATATAGAAGAATGTCCTCTATAGGGGACTCTGCATTGTAGGATATTTAGCAGCATCCCTGCTAGCCTCAATCCTCTCTCACACACACCCCCATACCATCTTGTTGTGACAATAAAAAATGTCTCCAAATATTATCAAAGGCCCCCAGTTGAGAATCATTGACTTAATAGTTTTAGCAATCATTGATAACTGTTGCCTGGGTCCATCATTTTATTAGATTTTGCAAAGTCATGATTTTTCTTATTCTATCATTTCAGCATTCAGAACTTTTCTTTTTAATCCTCACCCAAGGATATCTTTTCATTGATCTTTAGAGAGAGTGGAAGAGAGAAGGAAAGACAGAGAGAAACATGGATGTGAGAGAAACACATTGATGGGTTTCCTCCTGCATGAGCCCCAACCAGGGCCTGGGCCAGGGAGGAGCCTGCAACACAGGTATGTGCCCTTGACCAGAATTGAACCTAGGACCTTTGTTGACAGGTAGGTCCACAGGCCGACGCTCTATGCACTGAGCCAAACCCGCCAGGGCCATTCACAACTCTCTGTGTGTTATTGCTTTTTATTTAATAATTTTTTAAAATTTCTTTATTGATTAAGGTATCACATATCTGTCCTTATCCCCCATTCCCATCCCAAACTCTTCCCCAAGCATTCCCCCATCCCCCTGTTGTCTGTGACCACTGGTTAGGCTTATATGCATGCATACAAGTCCTTTGGTTGATCTCTCTCCTTTACTCCTACCCTCCCCTACCTTCCCTCTGAGGTTTGACAGTCTGATCGATGCTTCCCTGTCTCCGGGTCTGTTTTTGTTCACCAGTTTATGTTGTTCATCATTTCCCCTAGATGAGCGAGATCATGTGATACTAGAAATACACTTATAAGAACCGAAAATGAGATAAGCAATAATGGTTATGCTGAGAGGCAAATGAATCAGTCTGTAGTGAGTTTCTTTCAGGGCCAACAGTTCTCTGAGTCCCAATTTCAATGTCAAACAGTTCCTTATGTGTACATGTCAGCAATGATATTTCAGTTCTGAATGGTGGTAATGCAGGTCCGACGCTCTCTGGTTTGGTCCTGGGCAACCTGCAGCAACACACAGCTGCTGTCTGCTAGTATGGCAAGGCGTCATCAGCGTCTTCTACCTCTGGACTGTTTCTCCTCTGTCTTCATGGCTGGAGCAGTCCTGTCAATTCCTCTCTGTTGCAGGAATCCACATGGTCTTGGAGTTAGTTGTTTTCTGAAAATATACAAACATATTCTCAACCAAAAGTTAATAAAGGAATCTTTTCTATAAATTTGACTTAGGAACCTTTTTCATTTTTTGCCCAAACGATTTTCCTTTGGCTTGTTTTGACACCATGTGTGTTTTTCGATGGGTGTCTTGCTGTTAGCATTACAAATGAAAGTTAATTTTCTAAAGTAAAATTTTTCTAGATGTAATTTACTTACAGGATATTTTTCCTTACATGATATTCTTCTACTATCCATCCCTTTTTTATTTAAATATTAGGAGGCTTTTGGAAATTTTATAATGTAGTCTTGATAGCTTTTAAATTTTAAATTTTTGCACTAAAATATGACTGCTTTAGGTTCATTACATGTTACACAATTTTACCATGAGATGAACTACCAATAAAAATTTTGGTTAACACTTTAGGAACAGCTTTTTGTCCAATACCATTAATTTTTCTAGAATATTCGCTTATTTCAATTAGCCAGTTTAAATTAGTCTGAGAACTTGACTACTATTTTACTGTCAAATTCAATACTCTAACAACAATCTTATTTTACCCTGTAAATATTAGTGGAAAGGATTATTTGCCTTCTTGAGTAGGCCCTGAGCATTCCTGGTGCTAGGCTGGATTTAGATATCAAAAACCCACTTCCCCACATTATAGGTACAGGACAACTCAAACAAGTCTTGTTGCAGTGAGAGGGCATCTGCTGTTGGCCAAGTCTCTTTCTGTTACCTGGGTCCCAATTTGAGCTGGGCGTGGGAAGCGAAGCAGCCATGGGGGCAGGAGACCTCCCTCAGAAGGAGTGAGGGTTCAGGCCCCTGCAAAGTTGGGGGGGGGGTGGATGTGAGGGTCTGTGCCCCACCTCTTTTGACCCCCAAGTTCTCTCCTGATGGCACCTCTGTGACTGTGCCTGTCTTAGGTTGTTCCTTCCCTGAGGAATATTACCCATCTCTGGCTAACCAGCCATCCTCCGGGGCCAAGCAGGGTGATGTGAGGTTCTGAGAAATACTTTCTCTGAGTCTGTCCAGCAAAGGTAGGATAAGATTTTGATTATTTTATTTATCAGTGTTTCTAGAACAATTAGCTGTACCTAACAACCTCCAAAAGTGACCAATTAAGTTTTTGTTTGAAGTACCATTGGGAACTCTTGAATATTTACACATTTCGCTTATTTCAATCTTTGGCAGTATATTCTTTTTTAAGCCCAACTTTTCCCATCTTGGGATCTTTTTCAAATAGCTCTAGTTTCCTTTCAACATGATCCTAATTATTGATAATTTCCTTGCTTTCAAGTATGACAGTATAGATAGTCCAGATTCATCTTACGTATTTCCTGTCCCAGCCCTGAAATCATTTATTACTCAAGAAGCCCTCATTTATTTTACTGGGAAATGGTATTTAAGGACCACAATCTAGGCACCAGGGGTGTTTATTGTTGTTGGGTTGTCACTACTTCCAAGTCTTTTCAATGTGTTGGGCCAGGAAATGCATATATTTTTGAAAGATAAAGGTAAGTTCTGATTACATATTGGCATTTTAACTCAATTTAAGGTTAGAATTTTTTAATTTTTATTTTATATTTAATCTCTTTCAATTATACTGAAATCACAATTTCTAATATCAGTTTTTCTCCCCCCTTTCCCTCCCTCTTTCTCTTCTCTTTCTCTTCCTACCTTCTCCCTCTCACATTACCCCCCACTGAATGCAATTTCAGACTTCTTTGTGTTTCATTTCTTTCTTAGGTTATATCCTACTAAAGATATACAGTCAAAATATTGTGTTTAAATATCACTTTATTCTCTGGTTTTGCCACCAGTGTAATAAACAGGTTCATTTGTTTTAGTGTTGTTGTTTTTCCGTTTTAGGTATTTACCTTTTAAATTTTAATTTTTAATATAATATATACATGGGTTCAAAGTTAGAACAGTAAAACAAAGCATATTTAGAAAGGTATTCCTGTCATCATCTCTTCCTCCATATCCTTTCCCTTCTCTAAGATAACCAAAAGGTAGCCTACAATTTGCAGTATTCTTCACCTTGCATAAATTTTTGTGTGATAAAATATACATTATATAAAATTACCATTTTAACCGTATTTAAGCATATAATTCAGAGGCATTAAGTACATTATCATAATTTCCAGAACTTTTCATCATCCTAAATGGAAACACTGTACCCACTAAACAATTATTCTTCATTCCATTCTCCCCCTTTATTATTTAAAAAAAATATACTAGCATATATTTATTGATTTCAGAGAGGAAGGGGAGGGAGAGAGAGAGAGAGAGAAACATCAATGATGAGAGAATCAATAATCAGCTGCCTCCTGCACGCCCCCCACTAGGGACCAAGCCTGCAACCTGGACATGTGCCGTGACCAGAAATCCAGCCGTAACTTCCTGGTTCATAAGTTGATGCTCAACCTCTGAGCCATGCTGGTCGGGCTCCCTGGTATTCTTTCTGTCTCCATGGATTTACATACTCTAGCTGCACCTTGCTTTTTTTCATTGAATTGTATATTCTAGAGATTACTCCATAGTAGTATACAGAGATTCTCATTCATTTTTTTACAGCTTAATCTATTGAATGGGTTAAGCTATGGACATTCAACTAATTCCTTAATGATGGGAAATCCGTTACTAATGGTGCTTCAGTGAACAGACTAATGTGTTCATCATTTTTTTCTTGTATATCTTTGAAATAGATTTTTAAAAGTGGAATTGGTGATTCAAAAGATAAATGCATATGCAATTTTAGAACATTTGGATCTGATGTGATAAATGAACAATGAAACCATTTAAGTATTAAATGAAAGCCTATTTACCATGGTTAAATGTTTTTAAGAATATGATTACAACATTAACCCAGGGGATAGTTACTTTATTTAGCTCTCTTGATTAACATAATTTCAACTGAATGAAAAATACTTCTCTTGCTGTCTTTAATTTCTTTGTATTTAAACAAATTGATGTTCCACATGAAAGTCTGTGACGCCTACCTTTTTTTTTTTTATGCCTTGTGAGAATATTGTAAGAAGGGATACTACCTTAAGACTCTTTGTCCGACTACATTGGGGAAAAAATGCAGGGAGTTATGCCAATTCTCAGAGAATTTTGGCTGCCAAATAGCACATCTGGGCAATTCAGGCCAGGGGAAATTTTGTGTGTGTATACATATCTTTAAAGTAAGGTTCCCTAAGCCTGAATAATCCAGACATTGCTCTCTTGTACTGTTTCCTACACTGTACTTGAATGGTCAGCCCTAGTTTTCAGGGGTGTTGATTTCTAATTATGAAATGCCACTGACTGGGAAACTACTAGGACTTCGCAGAGACCTCATGAAAGCTGGGGCACAAAGGAAGACCCCAAAGGCGGGTGAGTGCAAAGGCAGCTCTAAGGGTTCAGAGGGCAAGTCGCCAGCCTGAATGAACCAATTGCTAGGGTTTAATAATTAATCAGGAGTCCAAGCCAGGAAATAAGGATATGCCCCAAGACCCATTTACCCGCCCTGCGTCCCCCGCCCCTCCACCCCCTCTACTCCTTCCCCTAAGCGCACACTTCAGGGGCTCTAACTCCTTTCTGGCTGCAAACTCGGACAGAGTCACCCTGAAGTACACCCCCTGCGCTGACTCCCTGGGACCTCGGTGCCTAGGCCCCCTGTGGCCGTCTGTTCTCCTTTTTGGAACTGGAGGGCGGCGAATTTCAATCTGGAAACGCCCAGCCCCTCTTTGGGTCCCTCAGACTGACGCTGCTCCCGTTGGGGAGGTGAGCGTATGACGGTGATAGGGAAGGCCTAACCTTTTCGGATTGAGGTTGCCAACTCCGTGCTAGTCTCTATTCCAGCTCGCACCCCGGGTCTGGGTACCGGTTCCTGCAGGAGGATCAGTTCTCACTCTTAAAACTTGTGGTGTCTGCCCCGGTTAGTTCAGCTGCTGATCTAGCGAGCCAAGCACTTTTAGAGACCCTAGTCCCTGGTCCGCCGCCCGGCAAGGGCGGAGGGGGAGGGGAAGGGGCTGCTGCCTCCTTTCCCAAATCCGGTCCCTAACCGCCCCCTCCCCCGTCGTCTGCTCGCTTTGTACAGGCAGTCAAAACAGAGCTAGCGGCCAATTGAGAGGGACGGGAAGCAAAGCCGACTACAACCTCGCCCCCTCCAGCCGGCCCCCCAGCCCCCTCCTACCGGCCCAACGGCCCGCTCCTTCTGGCCCCCTGGTCTTCCCTCCCCTTTCTCACTTCTCTCTCTAACCTAGCCCCCATCCCCCGCTCATTTCCTCTCGTACCCCGGCTCGCCAGTCCCTCTTTCCAAGCCCCTCTTCCAGCCCTGGCCTTCCTCTCCGGCTTGCCCCCCCACCCCCTTTTTCCCCAATCTCAGTCCTCTCTCCTCCCTTCATCCTACCCCTTTCCTTCCTCTTCCCCTCCCCCAGGCCCTAGCTCCCCTTGTTCCTCCCCACCCAATCGCCCCCTTACTCTGTCCCCGCCCACTCTGCGCCGGCCCCTGGGTCGGGGCTGCGCCCCACGTGTGGACGGCTGCGCTCCAGCCCCCACTGACAGCCACCGCCCGCCGGCCCGCCCCGCGCCCCGCCTGGCCTCAAAACCCCCGCGCCGCGCCCTCGCCTGCCGCATCTTTCCCGGAGTCCAGCCTCCCGCCCTTCCTCTCACCGGCGGCTCGTCCGGCCCCGCGCACCTCAGTCGGGCTCCACAGCCGCCGCAGGCGCGTCGTAGCCCCGCGGGACTCAGGGCGAGCAGGGAGTAAATCCTCCTCTTTTTGGGGGGCTACTTTTATTTGCTTGCCGGCTTCTTTCTGGTTACTTTTGCAGCTTTCCAGGATCTGTGCCAGGAGCGCACGGGAATCTGCCGAACCGCTGCGCGCAGGCCCTTTTTTTCTTTTGAGGTCCGCTTTCTTTGTAACTTTACGCCGCGGCTGCTCGGGTTACTTTTGTAATTTCCCGCCCCCGCCCGCTGGCGGTCCTGGAGTCGCTCGAGGCCGTGGCCCGGGGGATGCAACGTGGACCGCGCGGGGCTGCCGGCCGCACCGCAGCCGCGCCTCGCAGCCTTCTGCGCTAGAGCTCGCGCCCCACCGTCAGCGAAGGGGCCGGCGCTCGGCCCGGGGCTCCCGGTAGAGCTGGAAGCCCGAGCCCAAGGGAGTCTCTGGAACCGACTAAGGGCTTGCTAGACCCTGACTTTTTTCGGGCCGCGCGGATTTTGTCTTTGAGCGCGCCCTCTCCGCGGACCAGGGTCCGCGCGCTCTCAGCGCCCGCGATGGGGAGACGGCGGCGGCTGTGTCTCCAGCCTTACTTCGTGTGGCTGGGCTGCGTGGCGCTCTGGGCGCAGGGTACGGCTAGCCAGCCCCAGCCTCCGCCGCCCAAGCCGCCTGGTCCTCAGCCGCAACAGCAGGTCCGACCCGCAGCGACAGGCTCTGAAGGAGGGTTCGCGGTGCCTGAGTACCGGGAGGAGGGCGCCGTGGTGGCCAGCCGCGTCCGCAGGCGAGGACAACAGGACGTGCTTCGAGGGTAGGTGGGCAGTCCGCAACAGGGGAACCTCGGCTTGGCAGCTTTCCATCCTCCCCCCTCCCCTAATCTAGTTCGGCGGCTAGAGCTGCGGCCCCCTCCACCAGGAGACTCAGAAGACTTTCAGGAAAGCCACCCTCTTTTCCTCTGCTGTCCGCGGGCCTCCCTTGGTGCGGTTGGGCAGCAGATGGGTCGTAGGCCCCTGGGTGCGTATCGCAGAGCGTCTGCAGAGCTCACGGTGCAGGAACAGGTTCCGAAAGTCGGGAGGAAGGAGCGCTTGAGTCCACCACGCCGGGTCTGGTGGAGTCAGCCTGCTCTCCCCACCGTCGGGGGCGCCGCTCCCGAGCCTTTTGTTTGAGGACGCGTGCGGGGCTTACAGTTCACCCTAATCATGAACCCAAGCGCTCCACCTTTCGACGCCTCTTACTTGACACGTCGGGGCCAAAGTAACAGTTGATCAGGAGAGACAAGGGCAAAGATTTTTGAAACGGAATGTTCCCTTTGTTCTCTGCATCCGGAGACTAGAATAGTAGCAAATTATATGTTTCCATGTTTCTTTTCCCCCTTTAAAAAGGCAGCAACGAAGGGAAGATGAAAGGCAAGGTTTAGACGTTGCTGCCCTCCCCATTCCTGTGTCTAGCCCATCTCTTCCCGCGTCTGCACCCCAAACATTTGAAGGGTAGTTTGGGTTTGTTTGTTATCCCGAAATCTGCTCTCATAGGGCTTTGCTTATGAATACCGCTAATGTGTTATTGCACCCCTCCATCGCAGGCCCAACGTGTGCGGATCCAGGTTCCACTCCTACTGCTGTCCTGGATGGAAGACGCTCCCTGGAGGAAACCAATGCATTGTCCGTGAGTGCTTGTCTGGTGTCTCAGCTTGGGGTAGCACTCTAAGGCCCCTTCTCAGGGTGGGACCTCCTGCATTTAGTCTTTTGGATACACAGTTGCATTTAGAATCCAGTGGCCACATAGTGTGATAATTAGGACGTGGCCCTATTTGAATGGTGGGAAGAAGCAGCTGGTTTGCATCAGCTTAGATGTCACTTCTAGACTGCTGAAGGGTAATAATGATAAAGATTTCAAAGATACTTGGAAGTTTTATCTATGTCTATTAATACAAACTGATGGGGGAGTACAGCAATTCCCTAGATAAAGCAAAACCACTTTTTTCCTCAAAGAGTCCAGATAAGACCACAATGTGGTTATGTAAATTAACTGGCTTTTGACTCTGCGTGAGGTTTAGGCCTTAGGAAGATCAAGCTTTCTTAAGCCTTTGTACAAAACCACTTAATTATATCTGATTTCATCTCAACAGCTACACAACATAGATATGAAAGGAGCAAATTTACACTTGACCCAGGTTAACAAAATTTTTAAAAGGGAGAACTCTTCCAAATGGCTTGATTTTTTTATTTTTTGGAAGACATTTAGATTTAGGATTTACAGACCAAAAATCTCATAGTCTACTGTATATTTTCAAAGTGTGAGTCTTAGAACTTTACCAGTCCTGCATATCTGACCTTAAAAGTTTTGATTATTTTATTCAGTTTCCAAAGTGTATATCCAGCTCTACAAGTTCTAATTGGAAAAGTCATTAGTTATCAGCCTCACAGTGATGGACTATGAATGTCTTATTTCACATGCCTGTGAACTTGTGAGTTGAAGTGTGACCCACCTTCTCCTGTGTGTTTACATAGCACAGCCACATTTGTCTTGTTGGGAGGAGAGCCAGGTATCATAGACAGCATATTCACTTAGGCCCAATCTTGACTTTAGATTGACCTTGATGTTCTCCAGGGAATAGATAATTATGCAACTGTGAAAAGAGAAAAAGGGCAAGCCACACTAGCCAAAGGATAATAAGGATATCGTGCATCTCTGACTCTATATTTATTGGTTTTGTGGGTTTGAGATAGACTCTTAATTTTTTTTCAGTACAGTTTTTAAAAAGGAACAAAATCTCAAGTTTTGTGGAGACATCTTTAAAATTATTTTTCTACCCTAAAAATCCCACAATTCCAGTAATGAGGCAAAAATAGGAAACAAAAATTGTGTTCTTTAAGGCAGTTCATAAATATATAAAGTAAACCCTGTGATTATAAGACTTTGCTTTTATTAAAAAGAAAGAGTGATGTATGGCAATCTTTTCTCTCCAACACAGAAGTCATATATGTGAGGCATTTATGGAGGGTGCATTTACTCTTTCAGGCCAGTAGGGCATTACCATGTCTGCTTTAAAGTTACATGGTTCCTAGAATCCTAACACAGCTAACGTCACTCACCACACACCTGCCATACTAGCCGGGAGTGGCTTAGGCACTGCGGAAAGTCTGACTCACTAAATGTAATTGCCATTATTGAGTTGGAGAGCAGCCGAGGAGAAGGGATTGGTTTATGGTACGTGTTGAAAATCTGTAAAGTCAGATTTTATTGGTTCAGCGTGGAATGGGAATTCCAGAGAACAGAGCCTTCCAGAACATTTACAGTAGAATATATATATATATATATATATATATATATATATATATATATATATATCACTCTTGAGTGTCAGCTTTAAATACTGTTGGTCTTTGAATAACACTGTGTTATTTAATTGTTTAGAAGATCAGTTTTAGAAATCTCAGTAACATTCAATATTATGGACTGCATTTCTACTACTTGAAATATTTAGGTGCTGATGAAATACACTGGAAAGTACATGGATCATGAATCTATAAAAGGCATATACTTGAAATGATCTTTATATATCCAAGAAATATTTGCTATATTTATGTCAAGAGATATCTACAAAAATATTTATTAGTGCATTTAGAAAAGATTAAGAGTACCAAGAATATAAAACAGTGCACAAAATAGAGGGAGAATGTAATGCCTTTGTAGTCTTTCATATGGGTTGCAACTAAATTTTAACTTTTAATATTTCTGCACTAAATTCAGTAGTCCAATTATTCCAACATTTAAGATGAGAGTATATGGAGGTATTAACCAACTTGAAATCACTATCAAATCAAAATCAAGAATTTTGATTCCAGGATTTTCTGACGATAATAAATTTCTTTTTCTATTTATTGAATTTCCATCATTTTACCAAAGAAAACCTCTGAGGCAACTTAAAAAAAGAGAATAAGTAAAATACAAATAGAAAATGAGGACAAAATATTAATTTTCTCATACATTTGTGCATCACCATTCTTTCTCTATAGAAAGATATTATAATGTCAACGTCTAGAATTTTAATGTTTGGCCTTGACTAGGCTTCATGAGGAAAAGAAGATATTAAAAGTAAAACATTCCTCAAACTACTGGAAGCCTATTGCATTTTTATTTTAGTCTCTCTTTCATTGTCATTGTTCTTAATTGTGGCCTTAAGATCACTGAAGTACTTCCAAGCTTCCAAATATTTGTTTCCAAAAGGATGGAATTGACTTTCTTACTTTGCATCTGTTTTTTAAAAGCTTGTTAGAACATGAAGCAATGGAAAAGTTTGCTTATTAACTTATTTATTGGGAAATTATGATATAAAGGCCATTTTGATCAGTGGAATGACAATGGGAAGAGGTTGGCCCAGAATCATTTGAGACCCAAAGAGAGATCAGAACACTCCTGTGTAATCCTTTGGTTTTATTTTAGCAGTGAGAAAATTGAACCCAGAGAAGCTGTATTTTCTCCCCTCTTCATGCTTGCAGTGGGTCAGGGGCAGAACAAGAACTCAACTTCAGACCTCTTGCATACAATATACTCTTTACTGTGCCATGCGTCTTCTCCCAACATCGCTGAAATCCCAACACCCAGGTCTTTTCTGCCTCTTCCTGTGGTATTTTTGGATCTCATAGTTTTCATGTGATTATGGGAGGGACAAAAATTTAAGTGAGGAGTATTCTTGCTTCTCAGTGGCTCACAGATATAATGGGCAAGCTTGTGGCCATGACATGGATCTGTCTGAGGATAATCAACCTCCAGCCAATCAGGCCTTCTTTGGGTGTAGGACCTGGGTAGGAATACTTTGTATGTCACCTAAGCCTAGACTAAACGTCTAGCTGCTGGGGGCGAGGGGGCTTTGAAATAAAATAATATTTTAATGAATATTTTTCATTAGTAAGATTTTGGTGATCAGAAACTCTAGTACATTTTAAGAATGGTCAACTTAATGGTAGGAACCATGTTCTTGCCTAAAATCAGTTTTTGATTTTCACACCATGATCTATGACATTTTCATGTATAGAGAATGTTAATGGAAGTGGTGGTGATATTATGTGGATGTCAAAAGGCAATTTAGAGAAGAAAAACTATTACTAAGTTAGTTTGCTTCTATAGAACACACCCTTATCATTATTGGGTTTCTCAGATCTGATTGAAACTTATGGGGTCCCTCTGTAGCACAAGACATATATTCACATTGGCATAAAGGTTTTATAGCTAGTTTCAGGGTGTTCCCAGACTCTCTCTCCTTCTCTTGTCTTCATGCACCCAGTCATGGAGCATTAAAACACATAGCTTTTGTACACAATGCAGAATTCAATTGTGGGTATAGAGATAAATCTTTCAGCTCCTAAATGAACTGACTCTAAATATGGGTGAGGCTTCCATTTGAATGTGCTCAGCTAATGATTTTGAGGATCCATGGTATGTGCCTATCAGTCTTTGCTGTGATGACCTTCATACCTTGGAGGTCACAGCTGCAGGAGGCTTTGACTCTCCCTCCATCAAAATGTCGCAGCAGCTTTTCTGAGCAGCAGGAATAGGCTAGGTTGCTGAGATAATATGAGAGAAGAAAGGCTGGAGGAAGGAGAGAAGGAATTATTAAGGGGAATAAAGATTGATGATGGTGCAGGTCAGATACCAGCAGGGAAGGAATGTGCATTGAACCCCTGGGGCTTGGCCAAATCATTAGGGCCTGGAGTCTCTGGCTCAGCCAATTTCATATTCCCTGTCTCATGTGAAGGTCCCTTACAGAGTGGGCTGTGTTTTCCGAGAGTATGCAGGACCTCTGGGTTTCATCAACCCTCCCAGCTTCCTAGGACCAAGACTGGCTCCTCAGGGTAAATTCTCCATATAAACTCTGCTTTGAGTAGAAAAGACAACCTGTATATAGGAGAGTTCAACAATTAGAAATATGGAACTTGAAATAGCTTCATTTGTTTGTACCTTATGATACTTTTTCTCATGTCTATCATGGGTAATTTCATTGCATATCTAAAATTAGACATTATATACCGCATATTTTATATTTTAGTTTTTTCAGATTTATTGTTTTTAACTATAGCTTTCTTGTGTTGTAAACCATGGTTTATTACCTAATTAATAATTTATTTCCCTATTGTGCTTTCTACAGCAATATGTAGAAATAGTTGTGGAGATGGATTTTGTTCCCGTCCTAACATGTGTACTTGTTCCAGTGGCCAAATATCACCGACCTGTGGATCAAAATCAAGTATGTTTCTTATGTGACCTTATTTACTGCATTATCCTTAAGCTTTTGAGTAAATTCTAAATGTCCTTTTCAATGAAGCTATAAATCCATGGTTATTTTCCTCACTAACTATGCCTGTTTTAATCTTTGGAGTAAGTCTTGGGTGGCTTAGTGGTTGCCACCAACAACCAAAGAGTAATGGGATAATGATTTTCATTAAGAAAATGATTAATTTCTGGTTCAGAAGCTACATGTTTGTGCAGTGAAAGAGTCTGGATTCAGTGGAGAAGTGATTCTTTGTGAATAACAGCTATAACTTACTGGGTTTCTACAATGTGCCAGGTGTTTGACTATATCACTTATTTAATCCTCTCACAGACACTATGAGATACTATTGTTATCCCATTTTACAGAGAAGAAGATTGAAGCACACATAAGTAACTTGTCCAAGGTAACAGATTTGAATTCAGGTATTCTGAATCCTAAACCTATAGGCTCAAACCCTAAGCTCTATTTATTGCCTTGCTTAACTTCTGTGGCTTATATCCTGTTTTGTGGGTTAACTAAAGGGGAAGGATCAAAAGATTGAGGAGAAAACAAATATTTATTATTTACTGACCAGATGCTTCACATATATTAACTTATTTTGCTTTACACATATTAGCTCCCAACATTTCTGTAAGGTCACTGTGGACTAAGATTGTATTATTCACCACCCAAAGTCCCAGGTTAATCTTTCAGGCAGTGTTTAAGATAACATTATAACAAGGAGGAAGCTGGTATTGTCTATTTAACTGCTCAATAATTAAATAAATCTTTACATCTGCCTTAAAGTAGTGTGAGTTTGTTACATTTTTAATATTTTTTCTCCACAAAATTTCCCCAAGTAAAGTTAATAGAAAATCCCACTGATTTAGGAATATAAGATTCAAGATTCATGTAAGAAATGTTATTGTCTTCTGATGAAACTTCTGATTAAAACTCTGGTTTCATTTTCTTTGAAAATAATCTGTCATTTTCACAGTCTTTTAAAACCTATTACTCAAAATTAATCGAGACTTTTTAGCAAATTTCCTGTACACCTATCCCGAACATCCCTTGTCTGATTGCGTGGAAGAAACCCTTGCCTGTATCTTCATTATCCTATTTTCTTATTTTTATCATATATGCCGTCATCAAAAAACCCAATCCTGAAGAAATTTTACCTAATTCCTCTACCTGGATAGCTGAATATTCCCTGGCCCACCCTTGGTTTATGGTATATAAACCAATAGGGAATCCTGAATTAGTCATTTAGTCTTGACTAATACTATCTACCTTTCCATCACAAACTTTTCTACTCTTTCTAGTCTTTATCCTGCTCCACCTCCCTAAAGTATTAATCACTATTAATCACCATTAATCACTGTGTTCTTGAAGCGCTTTCCTTTCCCTTAACTTACCAGTGGCCTACAATCCTCCTTTTCTTGGTTGTTATTTTTTAGTCTCCTTTCTGTATCTCCTTCATTAGCCTTTCATTTAATGTTTAGTATTCCCAAGAGTTCTGTCCTCTGTGGATGAACTCATTTACATATATGCCTTCAAATACTACCAAGTTGTTGCTAACTCATAATTATCTCTGGAGTAGATCCTTCCACTGGGTCTTATATTCACATGTTCCATTTACCTATTCAACGTCTCCACCTGAATGTATCTGAAACTTGGTCACATGAAACCGTTGATTCATTACTGACCACAATCTACTTCTTCCACAGTTTTTCTTGCCTCAGCAAATGGCACTACCATCCACCCAGTTCTTAAACAACTGCTTCTCTTTTTCTCACATCAATTCTTTTTGAGAAGACCTGCCAGTTCTCAAATCCATCTTCTTTCCATCACCACTGCTACGATGTGGTTCAAGCCACCCTCACCTCTCACCTGGACTATTGCAGTGACCTCTTATGGTTTCCCTAGCTTCTATCTTGCCCTCATTAAATCCATTTTCCGCAAAGCAGCTAAAGTAATCTTTTAAATATATAAATCATATCACTTTACTGTCTTATTTATATCCTTTCAATGATTCCCAGTTGAATTTGGGATAATGCAAACCCTTCTATGGCACAGGAGGCCTTGCATTGTCTAGCTGGCTTCTGACTGCTTCTCTAAGATTTTCTCCTCCCAGTCGTCCTCTTTATAATCATGTGAACCTTTTAGTTCTTCAGAGGAAACCTTTTATTATCCTAAGACCCTTTGGTTTGGTGGGCCCTCTCCCCGTGAGGTTCCTCCTTGGTACTTCTCATGCGTGGCTCATTCTAGTCCTTCAGAATTCAGTTTAATGTTGCATCAGAGTGGTCTCATCTGGTTCCTGTGTCTAGGTACCTTCTGGCTCCAAACTGTTCTCCTTTACAACATAGTTTCCTTCAGAGAACTTACCACAATTTATAATGACATCATGGTATTTGTTTTCTTGTGTTTTGTCTATTTCCCATGGAAATGGAAGCTCCAAGAGAGTGGATACCAAGACCATCATGATAGCAGGGCACTGAACTCAGATGGCAGGTACTCAGCCCCTGCATTCTGAACAGTTACACTGTCTCCTGCATCTTGGAAACTACACTACTAGTTACCTTATATTTATTTCCTTTCACACTGAAAGTGTAATATATCTTAAACATGTATTTAGTAACATGCTGTAACAGATATGTTCATGTGTGCACTTATTACAGATAAATATAGATATGCTTAGGGCATAACATTTTCATTGACTTGAATATTTAGTATAGTTCTATAACTCACAGATACTTTGATTTTGACCATTGATATTTTTCTGTTTTGTTATCCTTTGCAGTTCAGCAGTGCAGCGTTAGATGCATGAATGGTGGGACCTGTGCAGAAGACCATTGCCAGTGCCAGAAGGGATATATTGGAACTTACTGTGGACAACGTAAGGAACATTAGCATAGACTTGATTTAGTAGAAATTATGAGACTTAGTAGGTATTTCATACTAAGTCATAATGTAAGGTCTTGTGAAGCCCATGATCCTTTAAAAAAGTAATTTTATGTAGTAAGCATAGTTTACAACTAAATTTCTAATTTTTATCTACAGGTTTTTTTTCTGGCTTTTAAATAATTTTTGCATTGTGTAGTTTTGGTGTTATTAAATACCACTAGTGCTTTATCAAATTTGACACATATCACCAGTAAATATTGTTTCTTTTTATCTATTGTCATAAAATTAGTATACCTTTCTGAAAAAATAGTGGTTTTCTTTGCTTTGATTCTCTCTCTCTCTCCAGTACACACACACACACACACACACACACATGTGTCTGCTTGTCTATATAATCATATATATATATACACACACTCACACACATATACATATACACACTAGTAGCCCTGTGCATGAATCCATGCGTGAGTAGCTTGCTGCCGCTTGCTTCAGCTGACCACCCGCCCACCACCACTGGTAGTTCTCTGCTGCCCCACCCTCCTGGAGCTCTCCGCCCACTGCCCCGCCCTCCCATAACTCCTCTCTCTCTCTTCCACCCCTCATAGCTTGTTGTCCTGCCCCCGCTTGTAGCTCTTGGCTGCCTGCTTGTAGTTTGCTGTCCCTCCCTCCTGCAGATCCATGATCTGGTCCTTATGCAGTTGGTTGTTACGCCTCAGGGTGTAACGGATAATTAGCATACTACTCTCTTATTATATAGGATATATGACTTTCTTAGGATTTCCCAAAATTAACCCTTGGAGAGCCAATCTTATAAATTGTCCTTTGCTCAAAATATATTTAATTATATAATACCATAGTACAGGGTTGTGAAATGATTTTTTAGAAATTAGATGTCATCACCCTAGCTGTTTTGGCTCAGTGGATAGAGCATCCGCCTGTGGACTGAAAGGTCCTAGATTTGATTCCAGTCGAGGGCACATGCCTGGGTTGCAGGTTTGATCCCCAGTAGGGGGTGTGCAGGAGGCAGCCAATCAATGATTCTCATATTGATGTTTCTATCTTTCTCTCTCCCTCTCCCTTCCTCTCTGGAATCAATAAAAAAAATTTAAAAAGAAATTAGATGTCATTATGAAAGGGATCTTTATTCAGAAAAGCTCTTATCTTCAATCACTGGAGAATATCCTGTACTAATTAAGAAATAACATTTTGGCAAAGATGTAAAGATTGTAGCTCCTGGATTGTGACACATCACTGAGGAATACTTTAGGTTAGTGTTTCCCAAATTGTGGGACTCTTATGGGAAGGACATGACATAAAAGAAAGCTGAATCATAAATTGTAGGAAAGTCCCTATTTACTTCATTTGCATTTCATCAGATTCATACTCTGGTTTTGCTGTTGCTAATCTTTAAGGCCTCCCTAAGAACTTCTCATCAGTCTAACATAAAATAGACTGAGTCTTAAATGTGCAAGAATATCTAGCTTCTTTTAAATTAAACTTATTTTGTTGTAGTTAAAATGTTTTTAAGTTGTAGTAAAATCTATATAACATAAAAATTTCCATTTTAACCATTTTTAAGTGTACACTTTAGTAGAGTAGCATTAAGCACATTTGCATTGTTGTGAAGTCGTCACCACTATCCATCTACAGCCCCTTTTTCCTGTTGCTGAACTAAAACTGTGTACCCATTGAACAGTAACTCCCCATTTCTCTCTCCCCCCAGCTCTTGGCAGTCACCATTCTACTTTCTGTCTCTATGAATTTGACTATTCTAAGTACCTCATATAACTGTGATCATATAGTACTTTAAGGCTGAATAATATTCCATTTTATGTATATAGTATATTTTGTTTATGAGTTTCTCCATCAATGGACACATGAGGTGCTTCCATCTTTTGGTTATTGTGAATAATGCTGCTGTGAACATAAGTGTACAAACATCCATTTGAGCCTCTGCATTCAGTTCCACTGGGCATCTATAATAATAAAAGCATAATATGCTAATTAGACCAGACGTCCTTCCGTACGAAGCCGGTGCTGCGAGGGAAGCCTGGGTCCTGGGTGCCAGAGGGAAGCCAGTGCCAGCAGCCAGGGGAAGGAAGGCCTACTCTTGCACGAATTTAGTGCATCGGGCCTCTAGTATATCCATAAGTGGAATTACTGGATCATGTGGTAGTTCTATTTTTAATTTTTTGAGGAGCTGCAATACTGTTTTCCATGGTGGCTGCGCCATTTTACATTCCCACTAGCAATTGCACAAGGGTTCCAATTTCTCCACACCCTCGCCAACACTTGTTATTTCTGTGGGTGTTTTTCTATGATAGGCATCCTAATAGATATGAAGTGATATCTCCTTGTGGTTGTTAAAAGTTATTTTTATGATTGTCTTCAGGTTAGGGTGATTATAGCTTTCTGCTTATAAGTGCTGTAAAGTTTTCTTTTAAGATCATTTTAAATAAATAGTGAATCAATTTCAAGAAAAATATTCTGTTAAGGCGAGGATTAGGCCAACATTTTCTGTAAAAGCTAGATAGTAAATATTTTAGACGTCACGATCTCATGACCAACTACTGAGTTCTGCCATCGTAGTGCAAAGGTGACTATGGGCAACATGTAAACAAATGAGCTTGGCTGGGTCTCAGTAAAACTATATTTATGAACACAGAAATGTGAATCTCATCTAATTTCCACTGTCACAAATATTTTTCTTTTTCTTTTTCAACCAAAAAAGTGTGAAATCTCCTCCCAGTTCACGGGCAGTGCAAAAAACAGGCCATGTGCCAGGTCTGGCCTTGTGGGTCACAGTTTGTAGGCCTCTTATGTGGGTGGTTCTCAAGTATGGCAAAAACTGTTAGGGTAATCTGAGATTGACTGAAGTTAGGGAAATGGATTGTTAAAGTATTTAAGAGAATACAGGGCATTGAGGCCAGTTTTCTTGTAAAAAGTAGGAGTTGCCAATGTAACAAATTTTTTTTGGTTTGCCTGGTGAGAGCAGGAAAGAGCTGGACGAGAGGAACAGAAATTCTAGCAAAGTTTTGTTTTTCATGGATGAATTCTTTTCTATATCTTTTCATGCATTCAGGTTTTTCCAAAATTTATACAGTACACTCCAGTTTATAATCATAAAAAAGGAAAAATATATTATGAACATGACATTAATAAGCAGACAGATTTGAAACTTTATATCTATAAAAGCATTAGCATATCTGATCATGTCTTTGACAGAGTTAAGTAGGCAGAGAAGAGAGACACAACTATTCTTCTGGAAACTCAACTTTTCGCTCTTTCAGGGGAAGAATTAAAATTACTTTAAAATTAAAGGGTTAAAGACCTTGCTTCAAGTTAATCTTTCAGAGTATTTTCTCAAAACTATCTTGAAATTAGAACTGATGAGCAGTTCTTAGGGAGGCCTTAAAGATTAGTCTGAATTCAGCTGCTGTACCTATGTGTGTCTGTATTTTCCTGAAGGTTCTATAGAAACAGCTCTGGTAGGTGTGTCCCCTCCCTGTTCTTCACACAGAAATGGGAAATGAGGGATGACAAGTGGTTTCCCTTCCTGAAGGAGGTGTTTTTATGTTCTTCTACCCCTGTGTCAAACCATATTGATTTCCAATCAGGGGAAAGCAAAAAGCCCTGGATCAGAAAAGCAGCATATACCTGAAAATTTGTTCTCTAAGATATATTATGGGATGAAACCATCCTTCCCCAACATTTACCTCAGGGATAGTAGAACATATGGTACAAACAGAACATGTAATTAATAAAATTCATTGGTCAGCAAATAAAAGGGGAAGATAACATAACTAGTACATATCAGCTCAAGAAATGGTTTAAGGAAGATACATTCTAAGTTGTTTTATATAAAGAGTGTTACTACACTGTGAGTAAAGAAGCAGGTGTAATAATTTTCAGCTTGTGAATCCAGAAAAAATCTGGAAATATAATTGCAAAAAGGAGAATTATGAAAACATTTTAAAACTGCTTAGCTGCTTTCCTAGAAATGTTGAAAGCATTTTTCAGAAAGCAGTCTTTTCATTTCATTTCGTCATGTTTGGAATTAACTACTGTGTGCTCCACACTATGCAAGGTGCTGGGAGTACATCAGTGAGCAAACAAGATGATGCCCTACTCTCACAGTGCTTTTATTTTGGTGAGGAAGACAGTAAGTAGGTGAAAAGGTAAATACCTAAAACAAATTAGGTAATGAGAGTTCTAGAAGAAGAATGAGTAAGGGGGAGAGAGTCTGGGGCAGGATAAGCAGTTCTCTATTTTACATTGGTGATGTCTGAGAAGATGAATTTGAACACACATTTGAGTCTGTGCTTTTAGATCAGTGGGGAAAGGGTTATAAGCAGAGGGAAAAGCAAATTCTAAGGACCTCTGGTGGGAACAGATTTTGTGTGTTATGGAAACAATAAGAAGACCCATGCATGTGGCTGGAGGAAAGGAGATAATGATGGGAGGTGGGTCCTTGTAGACTAAGGAAAGAAATTTGGACTGTACCCTCAATATTAGGGGAAGCCATTGGGGCATTTGAGCAATGGAGTGATATGATCTGACTTTTTTAAAAGAAATCATTCTGGCTGGATTGATTTGTTGAAACTGGATTATAGAAAGGGCAAGAGAAAATGAGAGGCTGCCATTTAGGAGGCTACTTCATGGTGCTGGTGAATGATGCTGTAGTAATTGAGAATGTGATGAGTGCTAGGATTCTGCTTGTATTTTGGATGTAGAATCTATGAAAGAAAGTAGGTGCTGATGGTGGACTGGGCGTGGTAGGTAAGAAGAAAAGGAAAAGCAAAGATCCAGAGTGACAACTAGAGGATTTGGGTGGAGCTTTAGGCTGAATGGTGATGTCATTTACTGAGATGAGAAAGACTAAGCGGGGAGTGGGTTGGACAGGGGAGTCAGGCGGAGCTGAGAACGCAGGATATCTAGAGTTGTATTTCAGATTTAATAGATTAAGAAGTCTGTTAGGCCTCAAAGTGGAAAGATCTGTGAACTCAGATCTTAGCAGAGAAGTCAGAGATAGAGATATGAATTTGGGAACATATAAATTGAATTTTTATATAGATACTCTTTTAATACTAGGCCTAAATAAAAATCACTAGGTTGTTGATATAGATAGAGAAGTGGTTTGAAGGCAGAGCCCAGATTCAGCCCAATGTTTTGAGATGGAGAAGAGGAAGAGAAGCCAGCAGAGAAGAATGAGAAAGAGTAGACAATGAAATAGGAGGAAAACAGGGTGAGCTTGGAATCCTGGAAGATAAATGAAGAAGGTAGAGCCAATAGCAAAGATTCATATTGTCTTATGTCAAAACAATAGGCTTTTGTTTCTTTCATCTTAACATTTTAGCCTGGTCTAGTGTGCTATTTTTATCTAGTACTAGAGGCCTGGTACACGAATTCTTGCACAGGTGGGGTCCCTAGGTCTGGCTGGTGTTGGGGGCCTGTCTTACCTAGTCCTGATTGGGCTGATCAGGGCTGGCCAGGGGGAGGGACCGCAGGAGGTTGGCTGGCTGTGGGAACACACTGACCACCACGGGGCAGCTCCTGTGTCAAGCGTCTGCCCCTGGTGGTCAGTGCGTGTCATAGTGACTGGTCGGTCAGTTATTTGGTCGACCAGTCGTAATGGTCGCTTAGGCTTTTATATATATATATATATATATATATATGTATATATATATACACACACACACACACACACACATACATATACATATACATATACATATATATATATATATATATATATGTTTGTGTAAAAGTATCAACCATAATATTTCTCAGTGTCTGTACCTAAGTTAGTGGTATAAAAATCTGCTTAATAAAAACATATACTTGCCATATTGCTTTGTACAAGTAGGTTCTCAGTAAATATTTATTGAATAAAAATCTTCAAGCTTCTACAGTACATTGTCAATGCTCTGTTTCAAAGGCTAACTAGCGTGAAACAGGGTATGTGTTTCCCTTCTCCCCAGAGGTAGTTAAGAAACCAGCTTTCTGTTTCCTTTATAGTATGTTTTTTTTCTCTCCTGTCTTTTGCTATATCTTATACCAGGTGTAGGCATTTTTTTCATCTTGGGTGGTCAGCATTCTTTCCATGGTGGAAAAATGTAGGCATATTCAAGTTTCTTTCCAACTCCAGTTGAATGTAAATGTCTGTGTATGTTATGTTTGGTTACAAAAAATATTATAGTATAAAATAACTTTTGTTATAACTCATTCAAAGGAAGGAAAATTACCTCTTTTTTTTGTTGTTCCAATTTTATATGTATTTACTACTATTTTTTTGCTGTTGCTCTTCACTGTAAACATTGGATATTGTAGAGCAAGTTGTTTTCAAGTATTTACTCTGTAGTATAAAAGAGAAAGTGAGAGAAAGTTTGTAGAATACCTTTAATGTCCAGCCACTGTGCAGTTATTTTATACACTGTTTTAATTAATCCTCATATTTCTATGGGGAAGGGATTATTAGCACTATTATACAGGCTGAGGATTGGAAAAATGTTATTAGGATATATACTGGGGACAGCAGAACTCCTGATCTGTTCACTGAATCATTCTGCTTCCCAAAACAGTGGGAAAAAGGCTTTGAATTTTGACATATTGCAGGATTTTTAAGAAAGTATCTGTGGTACATCAAATACTGCAGTGGGTTATGGAATACAAAATCAAACACACTCTGGTCCCTGTCCTGGAAGAACTCACTCTTATGTGAGAGCTAGGAATATAAGCAAATGGCTTATATGGTTAGGGCGTGTGCAGAGGGCAACCAGTCCATGTCTCTCTCTCTCTCTCTCTCTCTCTCTCTCATCCCTTCCTCCCTCCCTTCCACTCTCTCTAAAAATCAATGGAAAAAATACTCTTGGGTGAGTTTGATTCCTGGTCAGAGCACATGCCTGGGTTACAGGCTCGATCCCCAGTGGGGACTCCCTTTCTCTCTCTCTCTCTCTCTCTCTCTCTCTCTCTCTCTCTCTCTCTCTCTCTCTCTCTCTCTCTCCCCCTCCCTCCCTCCTCTCTCTTTCTCTCTCTCTCTATGCCCCTCCTCCCTTTCTTCCATTCTCTCTAAAAATCAATGGATGGACCTAGAGAGCATTATGCTAAGTGAAATAAGCCACTCAGAGAAAGATAAGTATAACATAATTTCACTCATTTGTGGAATATAATGAACAACATAAATTGATGAACAAAAATAGATCCAGAGACACAGAAGCATTGAACAGGCCATCAAATCTCAAAAGGAAAGCAGGGGAGGGTGGGAGGAGTGTGTGTGAGAGATCAACCAAAGGACTTGTATGTATGCATATAATCATAACCAATGAACACAGACAATAGAGGGAGTGAAGGCCTGTGCTAGAGGGCAGGGGTAGGCTGGGAGAGGTCAGTGAATGAAAAAGGGGACATGTGCAATACTTTCACCAATAAAGAATTAAAAACAAAACAAAACATAAGGCGTAGACCTGGAGAAAAAAACAAGATGAAAAGAAAAATATCCTCAGGTGATCCCAGCTGGTGTTGCTCAGAGGTTGAGTGATTCCTGGTCAGAGCACATGCCTGGGTTGCAGTCTCCATCCCCAGTGAGCGGTGTGCAGGAGGCAGCTGATCAATGATTCTTTTTCATCATTGATGTTTCTATCTCTCTCTCCCTTCCTCTTTGAAATCAATACAAATGTTTTAAAAAATATCCTCAGGTGAGGATTTAAAAAAACAAAACACTTTTATCAGATACTTGCTTAACAATGTGATTTATATAAATTGTGTAGGGTTTTGTCTCACTATGCATTTAAATATATTTATGAAATGCATAATGTGAACTGTAACTTGTGTTTTAGAGGTTAAGGTTCATGATTGGCTGCATCTCCACATTACTATGATGTACTTGGGGATTTGTTATGTAATGATTTTCTTGCTGTGTTTGTGTGCAGCCGTCTGTGAAAATGGATGTCAGAATGGTGGACGTTGTATTGGACCCAACCGCTGTGCTTGTGTTTATGGATTCACTGGTCCACAGTGCGAAAGAGGTAAGTAAAGAGAAATGAGAACTTCACTTTAGAGAAGTCTATTTTATTGTAAAAATGTATAGTTTTTTGTTATTCTATCAGAAGTTCTCAAATGAAGCAATGTTTTCCTTCTTTTTTAGTTATGTCTGTAACTTGAATGGTAAGCTTTAGAAATATAGCTCATAGCAGCAGAAGTGTATCAGTTTTTTTCCACCAGAGTGGCCTCACTTCAACAGGCCAAATCTGGGCCTATGTTTATTGAATGAGTGACTGATGGCATATGCTAATAATGTGCTTAATTAAAATTGGGAGTTCTGCCTCTATTAAAAGGAATAATATCAGGACATTCTTGGATGCAAAATCAACAAAAATGGTATAAATTTTCCTAACCAATAAGGAAATACAGTATATTACATTGCATAACGAAAAGCCCAGAGCTGGTGGGCTTCAGGTAGGATGTGTTTAAAAATTTCACTCTATTACTTTGTTTCTTTTGGCCCAGTCCTCGTTTGGGTGTCAGTTTTCCCCCACCATGAAGTTCTCTGTGGTTGTAAGATGAATGCCAGCAGTAACTGAGGCAAGTTGCTCCCCTGTACACATCTAGAGAGAGAAAATTTCTCCTCTAATCATGGGCCAATAATAATTCCATATTCTGATTGCCTTAAGCTTTAGTTTTTGAACCAGTCCATGGCAAGGTGAATGGTATTAATGTAGACTTATGTTTGATGTAGACTTATCAGGACCTGTCCTTGGAGCAGGAAATAAAGTAAGCTTCCTTAACGTTGCAGGGAGGTGAGAGTTCGGTATTTGAACTCAGTAGAGGTTCTGTTGGACAGGAGGAAAGTGGTAGAGGAATGGATACTGGATAGGCATCCAGCATTGTCTGCTTTATCCTTGTAAATGGTCATTCAAGCCAATATGAAACCAATTTGCTATAATTTGGATTAGTAGTTAAACTCGTGACCTACTGTAGACTTCTGAAAATCCCTGTGTTGATATGCTAAGTGAACTATTAATAATGTCCTGGTAGCAATTGGGTGCCAATAGTATATCAAAAAAGTTAAACTTCATAGTGGAAAATAACTATTTAGCACTTGAACCATAAGAGTAAAAGTAAGATTAAACTAAAAGCAATATTACATAATCATTCATAATTACACACATCCTCCATTTATTTTTCCAGGGCTTGTCCCAGTATCTAAAATTGTATAGCACTTTCTTTGTTGCAAAGCTTTAGAGTAAATGAAGCTATATCATTGAAATATAACAGAGAAGTAGTGGTGATGGTTTATATAAGGCATTGAATTGCAAATAAACTTTGTATTTTAACAATTAAACTCATTACTCTGACAAAAATTTCATCTTGGTATTCAGGTTAAATCTTGAGAAGAAACTGAGAAGTTAGAACTATATGGTGAAGTTAGAAAAGTAAGATGTATGCAGCCTTTTAATAATATATATATTTACTCACACACATATATATCTATCTATATATATATCAAAATACTTATATTACTGCTAAGGTAACTGAGCTTTCTTGAGATGGAAGTACATTACACAAATGACAGTTTACAGTTACAGTTTGGATACATTTAAATGTCTTTACCAGATGCTTTTATTTGGGGGAGAAAAATTAATTATGAAAGTTTAGCACAAAAAGATAAGGTATTAAGAATGGGATAACACAAATTTCCTAGATGATGTTGTTTATTTAAAGACCATAGAATGGTAAACAGTTAAATTTAAAATTTCAAATGTAATTATAATTGGTGGAGTTAATGTTCATTTTTCTGGAAGTCATGTAAGCTTTGCAGTTCTGTCATTTTGAAGCAGATTTCAAGTTCAATTGGCAAAAGCATTGGGTAGTTTCAACTCAGAGGCTTCCAGGCATTACATCATTGTTCTTCAACAGTTATTCATTCACTAGATTTGTTAGTTCTTACTAAATTTATGGGAACGCAGTAAAGACCTACATATATTTTACATGTACAGTAGCATGTTTTCAGAAGAAATTACAAAATTAATTAGTTAACAAATTGGCCTGAAGGATATTTTTTAAAACATGGGCTTCTTTCTTAAACATATTTTAAATTACTACCCTTAACATGAAAGTTCTAAAGCTCCATTTCTTCCAAAGGAGTTAGTAATTTCTACTCTTAGATTGCAACCATGAACTTTAACACCTTTAAAAAGATATTTGCAGCCCTGACCGGTTTGGCTCAGTGGATAGAGCATCGGCCTGCGGACTCAAGGGTCCCAGGTTCAATTCTGGTCAAGGGCATGTACCTTGGTTGCGGGCACATCCCCAGTAGGGGGTGTGCAGGAGGCAGCTGATTGATGTTTCTCTCTCATCGATGTTTCTAACTCTCTCTCTCCCCCCTCCCCCGCTTCCTCTCTGTAAAAAATCAATAAAATGTTAAATATATATATATATTTGCAATTGAATTTTGTAAATGTATAATAGCTAAACCTGCTAAAAGTAGAGTCAGAACTTTTCCCAAGGAACACTGTTTGCATAGATACGAAAGGAATAACTTATTTATGTTGAGTGTAGTGACTAGATTTGCATGCTCTGTTAACCTTTAAAGTTCACATTGTGTTTTTCAATTATAGAATTTCAACATATATGTATTTGTTTTCTTAAGAAAAAACTTTTGTATAATTAGGGATATTTTTCCTTATTAATGTAGAACGCATAATTTTCCTTTAAATTGGACTCTGGTGGTCAGTTGTGTGATAAACATGGCTGCTTTTCCAGCTATCTGGGCTTCTAGCAGACTCATTTCCGGACTGGAGACTGAGACTGATGGTAACTAATGGCTGGCATGATTATGGTTTTTAACTTGAATCTTGATGCTGGGTAAGCTGAACTTCTTTAGAGTTCTCTCTCACTCTTGCTGATATGCACAATAACCTTTTATTCTTAACATTGAATAAAAAAGAGTTCTCATGGCCACATGCTGATTATAAAATGCAGGCACATCAGCTGTATCCAAGACACATGAAAGTTCTCAGTTCTCTTTGCTTCTCTTTCCAAATAGATGGCATTTGAAATACAATAAGTATTGCATTTAAAATACACCCGAGAATACATAGAAATTGAATCAGCATTATATACCAAGATTTTGTGTCATCCCCCCCAACACAAAAATGTACCTTATTATTTATCAGTAGAAATTGGAAGGGGGTGGTCAGGCAAAAAATGAATTTACCTAAGAGATTTATGAACAAAATATAATGATTACTTGATCATAAATGTGGCCTACCCAAAGTCCCTGTTTCAGTTTCTCTGACTTAAGTTGTTGTTGAACTTTCTTTGTACCTTAATATAAGGACTAGAGGCCCAGTGCATGAAATTCATGCAAGAGTAGGCCTTCACAGCCGCAGCGGCTGCCTGGATCCCTCCCTTGCAGCTGCAGTGCCTGCCTCGATCCCGTGGCTGTAGCCCCGGCTTTGTTCGGAAGGTTGTCTGGAAGACATCTGGTCTAATTAGCATATTATGCTTTTATTATTATAGATTAGTTCTTAGAAATATATTCTAGACCCTTTTAAATTATATAAAAATTCTTACTACAAATTGTTTTTGTCATTTAATCATGACTTGCTTTAAAAAGTGTGTAAATTAGTTAAAATTTCAAATGCCCTTATGCTTAGTGGAAATTCTTTTAAAGTGTTCATTTTTTTAGTACATGGTGCCTGAAAAAGGTTTGGAGATTTACTTTCTAATCTATTGAAATTTTTAAGAAAATATTATTTTTAAAAATCTGGTGGAAAAGTGGGATCAAGTTGCAAATGTTTAAGTTTGTAAAATCGAAACTTTCAAACCTTTATGTAAAATTGAAGGATTTTGCTACAGGATTACTTTCATAAAATCATCCAGATACAAAATCTAATGAATTAACAGCGACAAAAAGCATGGCAGGAGTCATTCAGCCTCTGTGTGAATGCCTCCACTCACAGGGCTCTCACTCACCCCATCATGAGACAGTGTTTTATTGTCAGTCTTGATTGTTTAAACTCTGCATTACCCACACCTGCCTATGCTGCAAATTTAACTGATGAGTAGCACCTCCCTTATTGTCTGAGTGGGAACTTAATGATGGTGATGCCTCCAAGAGGAGTTAACCCCAGCTCTAGGAGTCAACCACAATCTACCACTTTGGGTTTGCATTAATGGGAGCTTGAAGTCTAGTTAAAAGCTCTTGAATTATTCTATACCTTTTTGTTTGTTCAGCTATATTTCAGGAGGTAAAGTAACTATGACAGCTATTAAACCTACTCAGACCTTATGCAGATTCTTCATGGACAAGAGTGGAGTCAGGCAAATCAGGGTTTTCCTGAATTATGTACACAGGATCCAAGTTCATTCAGAAATAATTGGTATACTTATTAATCACCATTAATTCCATGGTCTTGCAATTTACTGTAAAGTATGCCAGGTGGATTTGTTCAGCCTGTGAACATTCAAGTAACGTAGCAAATTAACAGTGTAACTAGGAACCAGGGGAGCATGGTGAGAGAACATGCTGGTATTATGCAGACTTCTATACACAGTAGATTTCATGCTTTCAAGAAATATATAAGCAGTATTTTTCAGAAGACATTCCTTTCATTGTAATATTCTTACCTAAAGTAACACCTTTTTATTATAAGATAATTAAAAATAAGACAAAACAAAAAATGCAATTATTTATAATTTCTTCATTCAGAATGAATTACTTTTAACATTTTGGAGAATAGACTTTGGGTACGTTTTCCTTAGTGTTTACAAAGAATAGGATTTTTCTATTTATATTGGAATCTCCTATATCATGAAATGTACTTATATCCTGCTTCTCCTTTTGTGTTACGAAATAGGTTATGCTAGGGATTGTAAAAGCTGCACTGAGGGCTAGGCCTCTACATTCTGTACAACTATATCATATTTGTAAGGTTAGTTTTTCAACCTTACAGATGAGGAAACCTCCCAGGTCAAAGTTACAGTCCTATCAGGAGTATAATGACAGGAGGAGGTTATCAAACAATCTGATTGAACACCTTAAACTCAATTACTGTGATAGAGATGCCTGCCATAATTATATTTCCTATTAGTTGACATTTAGGGTCATTTTCAGGTTTTCTTTTCATTTTGTTGGTTTGTTTGTAGTTTAGCAATCCTGTGATAAAAATTTATACAGATAAATATATATCCTTGATTTTATTCTTAGCATATATATTAGAAATTTAACTGCTGAGTTGTTGAGTTTGTGAAAATTTAAAGCTTTTGTTAAGTTCACTTCCCTTTAAAAAGCTTCTTATTATTCCTTTGGTATTGTGTTTAGAAAGTCTTTTCCCATTCACAGGTTTTATAAAAATCTATAGTTTTTTTCCAAATGCTTTTGGGTTTTGGGATTTTACTTCTTTTTGACTTTTTAAGGACAAGTTAAAATATACAGGAGAGTAACAAATTTATTTATAAATATTTTTAAAATATCAGTTGAATGCTTATTAAATATTAGGCTAAGTACTTGAAACTCAAGTTACAAAGACAATATATGCTCTTGGTTAATGAGAAGCAAATAATCTCTCTAAAGAACAGAACTAGTCATGCACTTTAAACCTTAAAATGTAATACGACGCAGGAAATGCTATAATAGAAGTAGGAACAAAGTTGTGTGAAAGCTCAAAAATGCTTCCTAATTAAGACAAAAAGCTTCCTGATTAAGACTTTTCAGGAAGAAAAGTCTTCCTGAAGTTAGTCTCAATGAAAAAAACAAAAATGTCTCAGTCTAAGGGGAAAAACAATTTTGGACTAATTCCTGGATTGATATTTTAAGCTATATCATGATTGAGTCTTAACATTATTTAAACTCCATAATCAATTACTAGTTACCACAGTCCCTGAGCTGATATTTGTTTTATAGAAATAAGATGTCACTCTCCTTTTTTTTTCACTTTGAAATTTTAATAAGGATGAAATTACAAGAAATACCAAGGGAGAATGTTACCAACAGCAGATGTCAAACTCACACGCGCCTGCATGTGCGCATGCGTGCACACACACACACACACACACACACACACACACACACACACAATTCCACACTTGTGAAGCTGTTAAGAACATTTTATAACCTTGCATTCTCTAAACTAAACTTAGCCTTAAATGGGCATCAGAGAAATACCAAAAGATCTGTGAGAACTGAACTTCTGGCGCTAGCTCAGATGACATCCTTATCTTGAATGCCATAAAGAACACCAGGGATGGAAAATGGGAGAGAAAAAGCAGACAGTGGGAGCTGGAAGGAAGGGATGGGAAGAAGAAAGTGAAGGATGATAGAAGAGGGAGATGTAATGCTAAGCCTAGGAGTGGAGATGCTTGTTTGTGTAAAGAAAGGGTCTAAGTTTGGGAGAAAATCAATTTATTCATTGATCTGATTTGGGAGAGGTGAGAGTTTTTATTTCTCATTCTTCAATTTAAGCAGTAAGACTGAATGTGTTTGCAGCCTGTTAGATACTGATGCTTTATTTAGAAAACTCCTTTGAATTAAAGCAGTATATTCATTTATTACAGCTCTATGTGCTTTTATTTATATACTAGAGGCCCGGTGTACGAAATTCATGTACGAGGGTGGGAGGGTCCCTCAGCATGGCCTCACCCTCTCCCAATCCAGGACCACTGGCTCCTAACTGCTTACCTGCCTGCCGGCCTGATTGCCCTATCTCAGTGGTTTTCAACCTTTCTAAAATTCTGCGACCCTTTAATACAGTTCCTCATGTTGTGGTGACCCCCAACCATAAAATTATTTTCGTTGCTACTTCATAACTGTAATTTTGCTACTGTTATGAATCGTAATGTAAATATCTGTGTTTTCCGATGATCTTAGGCTCTACAGCAGCGGTTCTCAACCTGTGGGTTGGGACTAAGACCCACAGGGTCACCTAAGACCATCGGAAAACACAGATATTTACATTACGATTCATAACAGTAGCAAAATTACAGTTATGAAGTAGCAACGAAAATAATTTTATGGTTGGGGGTCACCACAACATGAGGAACTGTATTAAAGGGTCGCAGAATTTTAGAAAGGTTGAAAACCACTGATCTAGAGGCAGGGGAATCTATAATACAAAATAAAAATATTCAAATATTTATATTTGTGTAACTCCATAACTATTTTCCTGTTTTCCAATTTCATCATCAGGTTGGAAGACATTAAAGGATATGGATACTGGACAAAGCTACCACACACACAAATTAAATTTAATGAAATGTTATATAGAATTTAGCCAAAAGTAATTAATAATAAAATGTGCATGTGTGTGGGGTTGGGATTTATGTAATATACACTATATATTTCAAAAATTCAAATTGCTAATTAACATTTTTTTCCAAGGGTTTCAGATAAAGCATTGTGACCTACAGTTACCTCATAGATTTATTGGGAAGATTAAAGGCAATAATGTGTTAAGCTTTGCACACATAATAGGCATAGTGCCTGGCACATGGTAGGCATCCACGAAATGATTTGTTGTGTTTTAGGAATATAGGGTGTAACCAGAATCAAAACTTATTAGTAAGACCTATGTGACCTTAGAAATGTGATTGCCTTCTCTGATCCTGTGTCTGCTATGCCAACCTTGTATTATTTTTGTGAGCCTTAAATGATATAGTGTAATACTTGGCACTCAGTAAATGATAATCATTGATGCTCATCTCTTTTAACCAGACTCCAAAGTTATCAAAAAGATAGATGTGTAGTGGTTGGCTCTTCCAAATGGAATATTCAAAAATGGAATTTTGAGTGGGGAATAAAAGGATTTTTTAAAAGTATTTAAAAATAGAGTTCAGCCCTAGCTGGTTTGGCTCAGTGGATAGAGTATTGGCCTATGGACTGAAGGGTCCCAGGTTCCATTCCAGTCAAGGGCACATGCCCAGATTGCGGTATCCATTCCCGGTGTGGAGTGTGCAGGAGGCAGCCAATCAGTGATTCTCTCTCATCATTGATGTTTCTCTCTCTCTTTCTATCCCCCTCTCCCTTCCTCTCTGAAATCAATAAAAAATATTAATAAAAGAGAGTTCAGTGCTGTTTTTATTGAGAGTGGAAGTACTCAGAATCCTATATAATAAAAGGCTAATATGCTAAGTGTCCAGTCCTCCATTCAACCAATCAAAGCATAATATGAAGAATCATATGCTAAGGCCACTCAACTGCTTGCTATGACATGCATTGATCACCAGGGGGCAGATTCTCCAACTGATAGGTTAGCTTGCTGCTGGGGTCTAGCTGATCGGGACTGAGCGAGGCAGGCCAGACATGCCCTGGAGCCTTCCAGCGGTCCATCCCTGGCTGGCTAACCTCCCACGTCCCTCACTGACCATGATGGTGCACTGGTGGGGTCCCTTGGTCTAGCCTGTGCCCTCTCGCAATCTGGGACCCCTCGGGGGATGTCGGAGAGCCAGTTTCGGCCCCATCCCACAGGCCAGGCTGAGGGACCCCACTGGTTCATGAATTCGTGCACCGGGCCTCTAGTAAATACCATATTTTAAGAGAGGTTCACATTCCTGGTATGAGAATTAAATGAGAGATAAAGTGTCTAGCCAGTGTCTGGCACAGAGTAAATGCTCAATAAATGATAAGCTAAAATTATGAAAAATAAAGTCAAGATATGATATGCTCTCTTAGAAAAAATTGTCTTGTTGGATGAGGACTGTTCCATGATTACTGGGACTGTCTCAGGTCAGGATGCATCAGTTGTGAACAATGCAGGTTTCATTGTTTAATTTTGTGGGGTTTTTGTGATAGAACAGATCAATTGAACAATATCATATATCATTATCACTATCTTACATATTATGCAGTTGAACTTTCCAATCCTACTTATTTTGTTTAAATGTATTTCTACTGTCAATACCAGTGTTGCTGTCAGTAGTTACTGTTTAACTGGTCTCTTTAGTCTCAGTCCCTCCCTGTGCACATGGTCGTGTTCTAAGCATTTCACAGTGTAATGACTACATATGTAGGGTTTATTTCTCCCGAGGTACTTGTAATCAGTAGACTTGCATATTAGTAAATCTGATAGAAGTAGATCAGAGGGGTCTTTGAACAGTCCAGAGATCAGTTCCTCTGTGAACCTTTCCTTGACAACACCCCCTGCCCCCACCTTATTTCTCAGACAAAAAAATTAGGCATGCTTTCCTTTTATCGTACCTCCCATATGTTCCACTCCATCATTGTGTTGTGACTGTTTATTTACTTGGCTATGAGCCAGTGAAGAGCAAGATTTAAAAAAAAATCTTTATTGTTGAAAGTATTCCATATGTCCCCTTTTATCCCCCATTGACCTCTTCAAGCCCCCCCCGCCCCCCCTCCCCACAGGCCGTCACCACTCTATTGTCTGTTTCCATAGGTTATGCATATGTATATGCATACAAGTTCTTTGGTTGGTCTCCTTCCATCCTCCCCCCTTCCACCACCTTCCCTCTGAGGTTGGACAGTCTGTTCCATGCTTCTATGTCTCTGGATCTGTTTGTTTATCGTTTATTTTTGTTCATTAGATTCCACATATGAGTGAGGTCATTAAATTTGTCTTGCTCTGACTGGCTTATTTCACTTAGCATAATACTCTTCAGGTCCCTCCATGCTGTTGCAAATGGCTAAGTTTTTCTTTTTTATAGCTGCGTGTTCCCTCTACTTCACACAATACAATATATTGAAAAATACCATATATGTGATTACATAGACTATGGTTTGAAGTAGAAGAAATAGGGTGGAAAACACTGCCTGAAGATAACTGAAAAACAATAAAATATATGTAGCAATTATTTTCAAGATATTAGGCATCAGGTAACAAAAGATAGTGACTCCTGAGAGAAGGGCTCTGTTAGATTCCATCAGCTTGCTGCTCATACTTTTCCCAGGCTGTGCTAAAGGCATAGAGAACCCAAGCATAGCCTGTCAGACTCCTTACATTAGAGGAGATGGAGTTGAGATGCTGAGGAGACCAAGATGGCTAGAGTTCTTAGGGAGAATATGGGAGAGGAGAAAGCTGAATAAAGAGAACTATAGTTATACAGGGGGTCTGTTTTAAATTTTCAGCAGCACACTGATCAGCACATGAATGTGAAGAATCTACCTGAGGCTGAAGAAGGAATCCCCCAAGAGAACTAGAAGGAACAATGCTCAGAGAACACACAGCCCAGAATTACTGCTTTTTCCTCAAATCAGAACAGAACCACACAATCTGTGGGGCAATGGTTAGAGTACTAAGATAGGTCCTGCCTCAGTAATGGGAATAATAGTCATGGATTAAATGCTACTCTGGCCCTGCAAATAAATTCTGAAAGCAAAATCCAGAAGTTTCATTTATTTATGAACAAATTTCAACAATAGTTATAAGAATACAAAAAAGCTAAACACTAAAAAATGTAAAACTCAAAATATATTATATCTAATAAAATTTTATTGATAAAAAATTTCCTACATGGGGGTTTCTTTTTATTGTATATTAATGTGCAGCATCAATTAGGTGTAAGAACCAAATTGTACAGTGGGAGAGTATGATCATAACACGAAGAATTACCAATCAATCAAAATACTCAGAATCTATACAGATGTTAGAATTAGCAGACTAGAAGGCTTAAAACAGTTCTTTTAAGTATATTCTACATGTCTATAAAGCTAGAGAAAGATTCAAAATGTTAAACAGAGATGGAATCCAAATAGAAATTTTAAAGGTGAGAACTACAAAATCAGATGTAAAAATATTCTTAATGGGTTTAATAACAGGTTATACATTGTAGATGAAGAGATTAGTGAACCAGGAAATATAGCAATAGAAATTATTCAGAATGAAATGCAAAAAAATAAAAGGCTTAAAAATATAGGAGTGTATCACTGAACTTTGTGGCAACTTTTGGAGTTATCAAAAGAGTGATGGCAGAAAAATATATTTGAAGAAATGGTCATTAAATGTTAAAATTTCATGAATGCTGTAAATGGACAGAACCAAGAAGATTATTAATAAACCCCCTTAGCCCTAAAAAAAGAAACAACCCAAAATGTTTATCAACAGATGAATGGATCAGCAAATTGTGGTATATTTATACAATGGAATACTTCTTATTCATAATAAGTAAAAGAACTGTTGATAACATGCAATATTGATGAACCTCGAAATATTTACCCTGAGTGAAAGAAGGCACAAACAAAGATATATGTGGTATGATTTCATATCAATATATTTATAGATAATTCAAACTAATCTATTGTGACAACCAGCAGATCATTGGTTGCGTAGGGATGGAGAGGTGTGAATGGGCAGGATAGAGAAATTACAGAGGAGCAAGAGAAAACTTTGGGGTGATGGATATATGCTCATTATGTAGGTTTTATTAATGATTTTATGGGTGTATACCATATGTAAAAACATTGTACACTTTATGTGCAGTTTATTGTATCAGTTATACTTTAGTAAAGTTGTTTTAAAGAATGGGAAAATGAAAGTAATTGTTCATCCTTTTCTTTTTTTCATACAAATTGCTTTAGGTTTTGAGACTAATGCCTCTGGCCATATAGGTGTTTGTTTGTTTGTTTTGTTTTGTGTGCTTGTAAAAAAACTCATGTTAAAATCTTTCTTTTGCACCTTCTAATTGATGCTGCATATTAATATACAATAAAAATAAACCCCGTATATAGCTCCCTGAAGGAAATAACTTTTGTGGATGGAGGACGAATCTTAAGGGGAATGGAAACTATGTCTCTGAAAAAGTATATTAACACCATAAAATATAATCCAATCAGTTTCCTAGGGGAATGCAATAATCCTTTATGCTTTCTTGCTCTTCTGCAAGAGTTAAACTTGTACTCAGTCACAGTTAAAGAAACACATTGAGGGACACATCCTGAATTATTGTGGTCACTCTTTTGGGGAATATTAATGTGGGACCTTGAAAAAGCATTATCACTAATTATTGTTGGATAATCAGTGTGGATTTCTCAAGGAGTGGATGGCCAAGGAGCCAGGATGTATCACTAGATAAATAGTTGGGCACTCAATACATTTTTATTATTTTCAGTCATACCAAACATATTCTCTCAAGAAGTTAAAAACTAAATTTATGCTGAACATATAGAGAAGAGATATTTTCTGTCTGCCTATTTTCTCTTTATTGGGAGCTTTGACCTTGCAAAATTATTGCAAAAATTTTTTAATATTATTTTAGACTAATTTTAAACTTTATACAAATTTTCTTCTACATTTTTTTACTGGTTTTGTTTAAAACTTTAAAAGCTGATCAATATATGTACTTAGGTCACCATTTCTTGATAGATAACATTATACAATTTCTGTTATCTCCCCACCTTGAGGGGAGTAAGTACTATATGCTTTATTATTGCTCCCCCTCGCTGCGCCCCCCCCACCCCCCAACACATCTCTTGGTTGATTGGTATTTGTCATCAAGTTATTTTTCTAGGAAGTATTCAATGCGTGCTTCCTCATTATGAAGAATGTTGGCCTGTTGCCTTATACTTGAACTCCAACTTGGATGGGAAAATGTCTGAGGATTTATATCTTTCCTCTGAAATTTTTGTAGATATCATCCATTTGTTTTCTGTCATTGACTGTGCATGAAAAATCTGAATCTAACCCAAGTTTTTCCGACTTTCTAAGTTCACTGGCTGTCTCTTTCCAGATGTTTGAACAATTTTTACTCATAATTACTTTGTTCTACACAAGTTTTAGTGAAAATGGTGTGGTCATTTAATCTGAAATGACAGTTTTTTCTTAATTTTCAGGGAATTTTTTTATGTCTTTGGATGGTTTTTGTTTCATTTGTTAGGTTCTCTAATTCAAGTATATTGACTTTGTTTGACTTGTGATCATAATGTTGTGTGTTCTTTAATTGCTTTGACCTGAGTCAGTAATTGTTTTTTTTTAGCCTCATCTGCTCTGTTTTGCCTTTTCCAATTAATGTAATGGTTTTATAATTCTGCGAGGTGTTTTTATTTTGTCTTCAGTTTGTTTCTTTAGCTTAGAAGTTTCCTTTCTATTTAATTCATTTGTTTATCAACGAGGCTTTGTTGAAATATTATACTAAGTGAAATAAGCCAAACTGAGAAAGACAAATATCACATGATCTCACTTATTTGTGGAAACTAATGAACAAAAAGAATTGACCAACAAAATAAGACCCTAAGCAGGGAGGCATGGAACGGACTGACATACCTCATGTGGGGTTGGGGGAACAAGAAGAGATAAACCAAAGAACTAATATACTTATATGCATAGCCCGTGGACATGGCAATAGGATGGTGAAGACCTAGGGGGTGGGTAGGGGCAGAGAGAAGGGGAGGAAAGGGGGAGAAAATGGGAGATATATGTAATACTACCAACAATAAAAAATATGTTTAAAAAAGAGACTTTTTATTCTGAATTTATTTTCTTATTTAGGTCTTTACAGATACCTCTGTAATACAGATAACTCATGTAACTATCTTATTTCCTTGATGATGCTTTTTTCCTATAATGCAACAGTCTTGTTTTCTTAATCTGCTTTGTACCTTAAGAAAAAATTAATTACAATATGTTACATAGTTTCTGACCCATTTCTTTTGTCTTCTGCTTGCTTAAAATGGGCAGCTCTGTCCACATTCTATTCACATTAATTTGATATAAGTGAATTTTACTTTTTTTTCTTTAAAAATTGTCTGAGTTGTCTTCCTGTCTGTTTAGTTGCTATTTGAGAAACAGGGTGCTTCACGTTCTGAGCCTAAAAGGAGAGGAAGACCTCAGGTAGAATTTGGGCAGCTTTAATTAAAAGATGTGAGCTCTGCACTTTCTCAGGTTGTTCTTTGCATGACTTGTGCGAGGACCGCTTCATCTGGTCATGGAAACATTATCTTTCTTCAAAAAGGATGATCCAAAATGGAAAATGGAGGATCCTCCTATTTCAGCTATAGTCCCTGGTTCACCTTTGCTTTTTGGAAAACCATGCTTGCATTGGCTTCGCCCATGTGCCCCATACTCATTGTGATGGTAAGGGGCTTCAGCCCAACTTCCCGCTGGAGGAGAGCCTTTTTTTCTTACATCCTTTGTGTCTCCTCTTGTTGGATGCTGGGATAATTGACCCTGGGTGGTGAGGAGCATCCTGCCTTCACTGTCTGGTTTCCTGCCATCTAGTGGAGATCACAATGGCGGGATCTCTTTGTTTTCCTGCTTTCTGGTGAGTTGCTGTGTTGGTAAGGAGGGACTTGACTCCTCCAAATGTTTTCTGATTTCTCCATAAGCTGAACTCACACTCAGTTCTCCAGGGAGAATTAGTGAGATTTCTCAGGATTTTGATGAGTTATTCTCATTCCCTGAGTCATTTGGGCGAAGAGGGGTTATGACTCTCTTCTGTTTTATTCCTAGGTTGCCATTTTCAAGTACTATGCAGGAGTTTGTGCCCATTTCCTTCTTTAGGTGCTATCGGTAGATTGTTTTGTAGCTTTTGCCCTTTGTTTTTGTTACATTAGCTTCAGGAAAGGGAGATTCTCTGATATAGTTTCAATCTCCAGAGGTTTTCAGGAAGTTGATATTATCTGGAATATATCTAAAGTTACACAGAAAGCCAGGGATAAGGGTTTCTGATAGAAGGTGATATAATTTATGACATTGTGGTTATCATTTTCAAATAATATTGTGGTTTATTAAGTGCACATCATTGAACCAAGAAACACTAGTTCTATGGGCTCTTTATCTTCTGTGGATTAAAAACTATGTTTCCCATGACCATACTTAATATGGTTTAATGCATGCAAAGTTCTCCCACATGAGCAAAGCTGAATGCTGGTAAACATCTTCATCTGAATTAGAAATAGCATTCAAGGTATATTTCAAATCTTGAGCATGATTGTTTCCATCTTTTAAAATAATTAAGTTTTGAATGTCATAAAGATATTTTAGATAGAATTTAATAAATTAACTGTATTTTTAAGCAAGTATGTTTATAAGTTAGTTCTTTGAAAAATGGAGACATAGGGCTAGATCAGTGTTTACCCATCTTTCTTGATAAGAATCACCTGTTTTTTGTCAGAAACATTGCCTCCTATGCCTGTCCCAGGAGAATCAGATTCAGTGCTCTGAATTCAATTACTTTCAAACATAGTTGTATATTATCATCACCAGGGAGCTTTAAAATATCGACATCCAGACTTCTTACTAGGTGAATTATATAAGAATCTGTGAAGCAGTGGGACCCACGCTCCAGGATCAGCATTTTTAAAAAGTCTCTAAAGTAGTTCCACTGCCGAGTGAAGTTTGTGAAACACTGGTCTAGCATGCAGTCCTTAAAAAATATCCTGACGTATTTTTATGATTAGATAAATCTGAAAAATCATTTATTAAGTTATCTCTAAAATTTTATCCAGTAATTCAATTTTTACATTTAGAGCCCCAAATTAAGCCACTCTGGATGAAATTTACTACTGGCTTATTTTGAACAGATTTATAATGTCCTAAAATTCTGGTATCAGAATAGGCTTTGCATCCTTATGATGTGGCAAAATTGGATTTGAAAAGATTCAACTTTATCTTGAGGTTTTACTCCATATCACATATTTTTAAATCCCAGTGACCTCAGTAAGAAATACATACTCCCTGCAGGGGGCATAACTGAGCCAACAATGTTTATAATGGCTTCAAATCTTGGCTTGGTTACTATGTGGTAAACTAAGTAATAATCCAAATATATACTCTAGAAAGCATACATAGAAAACTGAAAGCTTTGTCTGATTTTTTAAAAATAGGAAAATCCCACTTGTTTGAAGCAGCCTTCTGACATCATATCTTGCTAGAGTTAAACCCTATAGTTTATTCAATAGCATTAATGTAGTGTAAATTATAGTGAGATGAACAAAGGGATATGACATTATGTACTTTTCATATCACTTATACTTTATAATACTTCCTCTTTTAAAAATAATTACTGGAATTCATAAATATTCATTTCTCACTACACAATTATGCATTTCCTGTTGCTTATGACTATGCAAAACTAAATAAGTATAGCTGGTTTCTCTACTTTTGAATGAGAGCCAAGAGACTTGATCACTTTCTTGTCTTTATTGCAGGAATGATTTGTGAAGGAGGTGGTATCTGAAAAGCTGCTTGATAAACAGACAGTTTGGAGGGCTTCACGGGGGCTGGGGAATACCACTCAGCATTTTTCAGGCACATGGTACTTCAGGAAAAAACCTAGAGCCGGAACCAGATAAGATCAAAGAGCAGCTGAGCAGATAATGGCAAAGTTGATGAAGGGGGCAGGAAGGTACTTTGGGGAATCTGGTGTAAAGTATTATATTCATTAATTAATCTCAAAACTCTGTGGTAAGATGTTTGAGGGGCTTTTTGCTTCTCTCTTAAGTATGATCAGGGCTATATTTGGGATTTTGCAAAAGCCCTGGCCTTCAGTGAGGCCATGCAAGGAACCACTTTGATGTGATCATCACCAGATTGGTGTGCATTTATGAGGTGACCTTCATAGAGCCCAAAGGAGGTAAATGTGCTCTGTACTCTGCATTTCCATTAATGTATTTAACACACTACACTGACTGACCCTGCTCTGGGCTTCTCATGTGCCTCTTTGCTTCCCTCTGACTTCAGATAGTAGTACTTCTCAGGATGAAGGCATCAGGCTTACCTACTGCTTTTCCTCCTTAATAGGACTCTCTTCAGTCTTATCTTCTTCCTTCAGATGCCAGACTCGTGGCCAATTTGGTGCCATATGAGTGTCAGAAAGAGAGAGATTGGTCCAGGGATTGGGATGGGGGTTCTGAATTGTGAATTACTTCAAGTATACGCTGACATGTATAAAGAACTTGCTTGATACAAATGCCTAATAAATGTTTTCTATTATTTAACTACTAGAATTATGAAGCAAACTCATCTAGTCATTCAGTTAAAAGCTATTGGAGGTTTTTGTGTTACTTATTTTAAATATCACATTACAAAGGATCTTGAAATATAACTCTAACCCTGCCACTAGACCAAAGACATGACCATGAACTAGAAAACATGTCTCTTTCTCTGGTCATTTTACTTACAGAAATTTGGCATAATAAGTGTAGAATTCTAGATGATTATTTTATGAATTATCTTGTACACTATGGCTCTGGATGGTTCAGATGATCTTACTGATTATTAGAATGACACTAAAGCAAAACCTTAACTACATTATTTACTTAACTAGTTCTTGTATGTGCCTTGACTGGGATTGAACCCACATCCCTGGCATATCAGGACGATGCTCTAACCGAAGGAGCTACTTAACTAGTAAGCATAGTAGTTGTTGACACAGGGCATTCTAAAAATGTTGGAGCGGACTACTGGATCCTCTACTTTATTCCTAATGCATTTGGAATTAGATTTATGGTGATTACCAAGCCAGATTTGAAAATGCAGCTCACAATTCATACTGGTTCAAGGAAATTTTGTCTACAAATCTCAGAAGATCTGGGATTTCTTGGCTTGCTCATCAACACATCCACATATTTCATATATTAATTTTTCTTAAGTCTGATGTTTGGTGTTCTAGGTGTTGACATCAAACTGCGCTAGAAACTGTGCCCATCAGGCTGATAATCAGCACAACTCAAAGCAAGGAACCTCCCCCACCTTACACTCTTTCATTGAAGACATTTTGGAAAGGGTATCCTACAACATCTTAAAATGATTTTTTAACTTGTTCTTTTTCATTCTTTCATGGGATATCTTTTTATTTATTTACATATTTCTTTAATTTCTTTCAACAATATTTTATAGTTTCCAGAGTATAAATTTTACACTTCTTTTGTTAAATTTATTTCTAAGTATTTTTATGCTATAAGGACTGTTTTCTTAATTTATTTTAAAATTTTAATTGCTAATGTCTAGAAATACAGTTGATTTTTGTGTATTGATCTTATATCCTACCTTGCAGAACTTTTGAATTTGTTCCAATATTTTTTGGTAGACAATTTAGGATATCTATCTATATAAAAGCCCAGAGAAGGTTATGGCAGAATGACTGGTTGACTAGTCGCTATGATGCACACTGACCACCAGCAGGCAGACACTCAACGCAGGAGGAGAGAGAGGGGGATGCAGGTAGGCCTGGAGGTGCATACGATGGCCCAGGGATCCCAGGAACCACAAGCCCAGAGCTTGCTTTCCAATAAAAAATAAATAAATTGGAAAAAAAAAAAAGTGGCCAGGTGCTGCCATCCTGGGAAGAGCAGCTCCAGGAGGGAAAGGCCTCTCCAGACCCCGCCCAGCCTGGCTGGCATGCCCCAGGCTCACAGCAACTCGCCAGTAACGTGCAGGAAGCGCAGTCCCTCCGACTCCAAAGCTGGTCGTGCCAACAGCTGCCCCTCGTCCCGATCCATGGCAGATGCAGCGCTGCCAGGCTGCCCTGTGTCAGCTCTGGCTTCCTGCTTCCTGCCCAACCCTTTATATACTACATGCGCTTGGGAGTGTGGTTTCAGCCTCTCCAGCCAATAGTGCTGCAGCACAGCCAGAGAGTGGCAGGACACAGCCACCAGGGCTGGCTGAGCATTGATTTGGCTGCGTGACTGATACCCATGTGCAGTTACACTGTGTGTTTACATTTCTAGGGAAGCAGGGCAGCCCACATCACCTTCTAGACTAAGAAAGGCCCACTGATCTTCGTGTTTCTCCTCCCGTCTGGATTCAAAATCTCTTGTGGATGAATGATTCCAGTGATGGCCCCAACACATGCTCGGTGTCACTGTCACAGACATTCCTAGTCATTACAGCCTGTTCCTCAGCCCACAGTGAGTGCCCTGCTCCACCCACTGCCACTCATCACCTGTCACCCTCTGAGGACCATGTTATATTTTCCTATTTGAAATGTGAGCAAGATCTCAAATGCCCTCTGTCCTCCTTTTTTTTTTTTTTTTAATAGCTCCCTTGCCCTACCTTTCTTCCCCTAAAAAACTTGCATTTTAAAAATATATATTTGATTTCAGAGAGGGAAATAGAGATAGAAACATCAATGATGATAGAGAATCATTGATTGGCTGCCTCCTATAGGTTCCAAACTGGGGATTAAAACTTCCTGCAGCCCCTCTCCCCAGCTGGCAAACCTCTTGTGGTTCCTCTCCCATCTCTCCCCTGGCCAGCAGGCCCCGTTCCTACCCCCAGCCGGCAGGCCATGGTGGAAGTGTGGTAGCAAGGGAAGGAGGAGTGGGGAGGCGGGAAACCATGGGATGGCGGGGCGCCGAGGGTGGCGTCAGCGTCTGGCATCCTTTCCTTTCGTGCCCTGCCTGGTGACTATCACCTCTTCTCCTGACCCCACTGGGGCCTTCAGGCCCCAATTTGACCCATCCTGATCAGCTCTGATTGCCTGCCAGATATAGGGACTACACCTGTGTATGAATTTCGTGCACTGGGCCTCTAGGGTGTGTGTGAGTGTGTATATATATCTAGTGTGTACACACACACACACACACACACACACACACACACACATGTAATTTACAAATAGAGATAGTTTTAGTTTTTTCTTAACCATATTCATGCCTTTTATTTCCTTTTCTTTCTTAATTGCCCTGACTAGGAACTTCAATACAATGATGAGCAGAAATGGCAAGAACAGACATCCTATCTTATTCCTGATCTTAAGGGGAAAGCAGCTAGTCTTTCACCATTAAGTATAATGTAGTGTGGGGTTTTTAATAGATGGCTTTTATCTACAAAAGTTTACCTTTTATTACAAAAGGTTGAGGAAGTTTTCATTTCTTTCCGTTTTTAAGGTTGTTTTTGTTTGGTTTGTTGTTGTTTTATCATGAAAGGGTGTTGGGTTTTGTCAAATGCTTTTTGTTTTGAATGATTGTGTTATTTTTGTCCTTTATTGTTATGGTGGATTACAATGATTGATTTTATATGATGAACTGACCTTGCATTCCTTGTATAAACTTATTTAGTCATGGTATATAATCCTTTTTATATGTTGCTAGTATGTAGTTGAATATTTTTGGAGTCTAATATTTATAAAAAATATTGCTCTGTTGTTTTCTTGTGATGTCTTTGTCTGGCTTTGGTATCAGAGTAATAGTGGCCTTATATAATAAGCTAAGAAATGTTCCTTTCTCATAATTTTTGGTATGGTTTGTGAAAAAATGGTATCACTTCCTTATTAAATGTTTGGTAGAATTTACCAGTGAAGCTATCTGGGCTTGGTCTTTTCTTTGTTTGTAGTGTTTAATGCCTAAGTCAACCTTTTGTAGGTCCACTCAGATTTTATAATTATTTTAGAATCACTTTTGGTAGTTTGTGTCTTCCCAAAAATGTTTTTGTTTCATATATTTAATTTGTTGACATACTGTAGTTTGTGCTCATCATATTACTTTCTAATCATTTTTCTTTCTGTAATGTCAGTAGTAATGCCTCCTCTTTTCTTTCTGACATTAATAATTTGAGTCTTCTGTCTTCTTTCTTAGTCAGTCTAGCTAAAGATTTGTCAATTTTATCTTTCCGAAGAACCAACTTTTGGTTTCATTGATTTTTCTCTTTTCTATTTCATTAATTTCTGCTGTATGTATTATAATGTCATTCCTTCTGCTTGTTTTAAGTTTAACTTGTTCTTTTACTGCTGTTTCTGGCTTCATCTTTTTCAGACAAGTAGTCAGCAGTTAAATATATTGGAGTTTCCTTATATGTGGAGAATTGTTTTTCTTTTGCTGATTTTAAGATTTTTTCTTTAAGATTTTAACTATGATATGTGTGAGTATGGATTGCTTTGTATTTATGACTAGGCCTTTGTTGAACTTCTTGTAGGTGTAAGTTAATAACATTCTTCTTCAAGTTTGAGAAGTTTCCTGCTATTAAATTCTTTTAATATTTTTCCTGTTCTTTTCTCTCCTCTTTAGCTAATACTTCCATTATGCATATTTTGGTGTGTTTAATAGTGTGACACATTTTTCTGCATCTCTGTTCACTTTTCTTCATTCTTTTTCTCCCCTCTACTCTTCAAATTGCATCATCTCTATTGATCTATCACCAAGTTTGCTGATTCTTCCTTTTGCCAGTTCAAATCTATTTTGATCCCCTCTAATTAATTTTTTATTTTAATTATTATACTTTCTAACTTTAGAATTTCCATTTGGTCCTTTGTTATAATTTCTGTCTTATTATTAATAGCTTTCCCTAGGAGAGTAATTATCATCATACTTTGCTTTACAACATGGTTTCCTTTAGGTCTTGAAACATTTATAATGATTGCCTTGAAGTCTGTCTGTTAAACCTGACATCTGGGTCCTCTCACAGGCTATTTCTGTTGTTTGCTTCCCCCTATCCCCCCCCCCCCCCACCTACATATAATTGATCTATTTTCTTATTTCTTCACATGTCTTATACTTTTTGTTGAAATCTGTACATTTAAAGTAACACACTGTAGCAACTTTTTAAAAAACTGGTGAATAAAATAAATGTTTCCATCTCTCTATCCTTCTCCCTTCCTCTTTTTGTCCTTTATTGTTATGATGGATTACAATGAAAGAGGAAGGGAGAGGGATAGAGAGATGGAAACATTGATGAGAAACATCACCTTTCTGCTGACTACTGCAAGCCCTCTATGAGGGATCAAGCCCACAACCCGGGCATGTGCTCTAACTAGGAATCAAACCAGTGATGTCCTGGTTCAAGAGTCGAAGCTCAATCACTGAACCACACTGGCTGGACTGCAGCAACTCTTTATTTTTTTAACATTTAAAATAAATCTTTATTGTTGAAATTATTACAGATGTCCCCTCGTTTTTTCCTCCTTAGCTCTTCTCCACCTGTCCTCGCCCCACCACAGACTTTCACCACCCTATTGTCTGTGTCATAGGTAATTCATACAAGCATATAAGATCTTTGTTTAATCTCTTTATGCCCCCTTCCCTCTGAGAATCGTCAGTCTGTTCCATTTCCATGCCTCTGACTTTATTTTATTCACCAGTTTATTCTGTTCATTAGATTTCTTATTTGTTTGATTTTTAGGTTCAGTTGTTGGTAGATATGTATTTGTTGCCATTTTGTTGTTCATATTTTTTATCTTTTATCTTTTTTTCTTCTTCCTTTTGTTAAAGAATACCCTTCAGCATTTCATGTAATACTGGTGGTCATGAACTCCTTTAGCTTTTTCTAGTCTGCGTAGCTCTTTTATCTGACCTTCAGTTTCTAAAAGATAGCTTTGCTTGGTAGAGTAATCTTGTTTCTAGGTCCTTGCTATTCATCACTTTGAGGCCTGCATAGTTTCTGTTGAGAAATCAGCTGACAGTCATATATGCACTCCCTTGTAGGTAACTAACTTATTTTCTCTTGATGCTTTTAAGATTTTCTCTTTGTCTTTAACCTTTGGCATTTTAATTATGATGTGTCTTGGTGTGGTCCCATTTGGGTTCCTCCTGTTTGGGGTTCTCTGTGCTTCCTGGACTTGTAAGTCTATTTCTTTCATCAGGTAGGGGAAGTTATCTGTCATTATCTCTTCAAATAGGTTTTCAATATCTTGCTCTCTCTCTTCTTCTGGCAATCCCATAATTCAGATGTTGGTATGCTTGAAGTTGTCCCAGAGGTTCCTTACATTATCTTTATATTTTTGGATCCTTTTTTCTTTTTTCTTTTCTGGTTGGGTGTTTTTTGCTTCCTCATATTTCAAATCATTGATTTGATTCTGGGGATCCTCTAGTCTAGTGTTGAATCCCTGTATACTATTCTTTATTTCAGTCAGTGTGTGCTTAATTTCTGACTGGTCCTTTTCTATTTTTTTTTTTTTTTTTACATTCTCACTAAGATTCTTAAGTCTCACTAAGTCCCTTGGAAGTTTCTAGAAGATTCTTGAGTAACCTTGTAAATGTGGTTTTTAACTTTATGTTCAATAGTTTGATTTCTTCCATTTCCGTCATTTGTGACATGTTTCTTTGCCTCTGAATTTTGGCTGCTTCCCTGTGTTTGTTTCTATGTATTGGGTAGAACTGCTCAGTCTCCTTGAGTTGTTAGAGTGGCCTTGTGTAGGTGTCCTGTGGGACCCAGTGGCTTAACCTCCCCAATCACCTGAGGTGGACACTCTAGGTGCACCCCTTTGTGGCCTGTGTGCACAGTCTTGTTGTAGTTGAGCCTTGATTGCTACTGGTGTCACTGGGAGGAATTGACCTCCAGGCCAATTGGCTGGGGACCAGCTGCAACTACAGTGGGAGAGCTGCTGTGCAGGAGAAACCCCTATGGAGTAGGACTTGCTTCAGTGGGGCTTTGGTGCTCACTGAGTCTGCCCCTTGAGTATGTGGCTTATGGATGTGTAGAGATGTAATCTGGTATGGTCTGACACTGATCACTGTGTACACTGGCTCTTGGGTCTCCAGGGAGGAGTAAAGTCAGCCACTGCCTGGGGCCACCCAGCAGGAGCTACAGAGAGATCTGCAGATTCCTCGTTTTTGTATGGGGTTTGGAAGTGCCGCAATGAGGCCTATCTGTGAAGCAAGGCAGGCTGGTGCTGGTGTTGGATTTGGGCCTTTTATTGATAGGTTTGGGGTTCCTTCACCAGCTGTAGCTTGTTTGACAGATTTTAGCCTGAGCAAGGACAGGCCACTGCACACAGCTTGGGTGGGGTTGTACTAGGTGTACTGGTTAATAATAGCAGATATTGCAATAAAAGAAAACAGGATAATTTCAAGAGAAAAAAGTGGTTTATTCAAAGTAATGTCCATCACTAGCTACACATTTCCCCATATTTCAGGGAATTTGTGGATACTGTCCCAATAATAGAACTTTCCTTGTTTTGAGGCAAAGCATTCAGAGACCCAATTTTCCACCTCTTTTTATGTTTTTAAGTGCTGCTCAGAAAGTGTGTGTGCCATAGATCAGACAAGTGGTAATCTGAAGGAGCAAGGTCTGATGAATACAGTGGGTGGGTTAATACTTCCCAGGCAAGATCTTTTAATGTGCCTTTAACTGGTTTTGAAGTGTGTGATGGTGCATCATCAGGAAGCAAAATTAGTTTGCCGTGTCTTCTGGAACATTCTGGTCATTTCACTATCAAAGCATGGTTCAGATTGATTATTTGTTGTCAGTAGTGATTAATGATTTTAATGGTATTGATGGTTTCACTTGGTTTTAGAAGCTCATAATACACCACACCTTTCAGATCCCACCAAAGGCAGAGCATTGTCCTCTTTCCAAAGCGATTTGGCCTTGCACTCGATGTTGATGGTTGACCTGGATCAACCCATGATTTTGTGCATTTGGGATTCTCAAAATAAATCCACTTTTCATCGCCAGTCACAATTTGATGCAAAAGAAAAAAAAAAGACTTTCTGATAACTTTTTGGTTTTCCATTTGTCTTTCATTCAGTTGATGTGGCACCCATTTTCCTTCCTTTAAAATCTTTCCCATTGCTTGTAAATGATCAGAAATTGCTTGCTGAGCAACGTTTAATCTTTCTGCAAGTTGTTTTTGAGTTTGACACGCATGTTCATCCACTAATGCTTGTAATTGTTGGTCTTCAAACTTTTTCAGTTGACCTGGACATTCTTTGTCTTTCACATCGAAATCATCACTTTTAAAGTGTTTAAACCAGTGTTCTCAAGTATCTTGAGAAAGGAGCATGTTCACCGTAAGCTTCCCAAAGTATTCAGCAGCACTTTTCTTCAAAATAAAGTAATGAATTAAAACTTCCCACAAATGCTCTTTTTTTTTGGCATGAAATTCGACATTTTTAAGTGTAAAAATATCTATCATGTTAACACCTTCAGCAAATTTGACATATGAAGTTTTGAAGCTTGTTGTTAATACAACAAAATAACATACATATCAAATTGCATATATATCAACATATGTGTAACTCCATCTATTGAAAAAAATCCACATTATTAACCGGTACACCTAGTAAATTGGATGAGGCAGGGTCTCAGGGAATCACCAGGGCAGAGCAAACAGAAATGGCTGCCAGTCAGCCCTGCGACCAGGAAGGTCCCAGTATAGAAACAATGATCCTTGCGAGCACCTCTGTCTGAGAGAAAGCAGCCCCTGAGGTCTTGCCCTGATGCCAGACAGTCCAGTTTCTCCTCGTATGTGTCTGGGCCACCCTGAGCCTTGCCCTGGTGCTGGAGCTCAGAGGAAGCAGATGCTTGTAAGTTTAGTTCGTGGTGCTGGCCCTCTAAGAGGAGCAGCTGGGTCTCCAGCAGCCTCTGTGTCACTGAGCCCCAATCGGCACTGGTTTTTACAGCCCATAGTTCTTATTGCCTGTAGGGACTTCTTTTCCCAACTCTGGGACCCTGGGCTCGGGGTCTGGTGTGGGACTGGGACCCCTTGCTCCTCTGGGCGGCCTGTGCAGAGACACTCTCCCTCCCAGTTAAAAAGCGGCACACATAGGTGTTGGACCAGCCCCTTCTGCGCCTCTGTACCCCTTCTCCCAGTCTCAGTGTGCTTTCTTCTTTACTCCTCTAGTTGTAGGACTTCATTCAGCCAGCTTCTGGAGTTTCTGGATGATGGTTGTTCTGTATTTTAGTTGTAATTTTGATGTAGTTGTGGGAGGCGGCAAGTGCAGGTGTTTCCCTATGCAGCCATCTTGGTTCTCTCTGCAGCAACTCTTGATAGGGATTTTTCCTCTCAGGGGCTTGATGCCATCTGTTGTTTACTTGTTCATTAATTACTTGGCTGAACTCATTTATGCCCTGCAGTGTGAAGCCTCTAATGTTACTCCTTAGAGAGCCCCGCCTTGGACACATGCACAGTCACCTAGAATGGCAGTGATTTTAGCAGGGCTCCCTTTGGCTCTCTTTTCCTGATCTCTGTGTTAAGCTGTCTGCTTTTGTTGTTATTGCATCCAACTGTTAGGCTTCTCTAATGGCCTGCTTATTGTTTATTTTTTTGCAATGCCCTGAGTCATAAATTGTTCTATAATCTGATCCAATTAAATGCAGGCCTCTTTCCAGGAGTACTTTTTCTGGCCAGTCTCAGTCTTTGAGGTTTGTTCTGACCCCAGGAAGACTCTTTTTAGTTGTGTCTTATGCTGGTTCTTTCTGGTAATCTGACCTATAATTTAGCCCTTTGGCCTCATGGGCTAAATTATAGGTCAGATTACCAGCCTTGCTTACCATTGAAATCTCTTGTTTTCAAACAAAGTCAGTATCTTTGGTGAGAGCTTCGCAACCTTCTTTTATTTGACCTGCCTTTCCCTTTGGACAAAATCGCTGAGCTGCTGCACTGGATTAGAGGTGGGGATACTGGTCTGTCTAAAAGTGACATCCAATTTTATGAGTAGGATGCGGTGTGGGTTGGATAACATTTGGTGTTTTGGGCTCACCTCTCCTGGCATGGAGCTTCTGACTGCTAGCATGCTAGAGTGATGGCAGTGAGTATTCTCGGTCTCCTGCATCTGGGCTGAAGCCTCCATCCTACAAGTGGGGCTGGGTGAAGAAAGAGGTCCCCAACCTCTTGCCCCACTCACTTGGAATTTAGCTTCTATAACACAAAGCTGAGGGGAGTAAGAAATACTGGTAGCTGCTCCTTCTGGGGAGATACCATAGCTCTTGACCCAGAACTGAGGGGGAGAGGGAGCCAGCCCCATTTTATTGGTTATACTTGCCTGGATTGGAGCTTCTATCATAATGGGCTTAGGTGGTGTGTGGGGGGAAAGTTGTGGCTCAAGTGACACAGACTGTTGTTCGTCTTACCTAGATTTAATAGATTTTCTTGAATAAGTGTGTCTTTGTTTGCTTTATGCCCACAGGACAATATTCAGAGACCTGAAATGGTTGTTTTAAAAAATATTTTTTAACAGGTATAGTTATTTCCCTGGGGACCAAGTTAATGGAGCTCCCATCTGACATATTCTTCCTGTAAATTCTCTCTGTGTACAAAAATTTATCCTTTTAATATTTTATATTCTAATTCTTCAACTTTGTTCCTCCCTGACCATTTTTATTTTCTATTTTTTCTTTTATTTTTTTACAGAACAATTTTTAGTTTTTGATGAACTTTTAAACAAGAAAGCTCCCATTTCAAAATGAAAACAAAATCCCAGATCATATAGATGCTTAGAGTGGTTACACTTATCTAAACAACATATACATGTTCAGTTTTAAGATGTTAACTAAATTTCTATGATGAATATACTTTTTTAAATACCAAGAACATTATAGCATTAATGCTGAGTCCTAAGGACAATCTAGAGGTTACTAAGTTTTTCTGAAGCCTCTCTGACCATTTTAAAAAAAAAATACTATCACTTTGTCAGATACAGAATGGCAAAAAAATATATATATTTTTAAAAATTGTCATTAGTACAAATTGGCATGTCTAAAAATAGTCACAGGGATGTAGAGCACAATGTAGAGAACACAGTCAATAATATCATAATAACTATGTATGGTGCCAGAAGGGTACTAGACTTATCATAAGTTATAGATGTCTAATCACTATATTGTACACCTGAAACTAATATAATATTGTATAACTGTAATTTAAAAATAGAAAACATCTGAAAATAAACCCTGTGTCATTAATTCCCTCACTAGAATTTAATAGTAGGGTAATCTTGGTTCATGTTGAGAAAAAAATGTCCATCGTTTAGAGATTGGTTTTTCACCTTTAAAATTGGTGACAGATTTTCTTTATTCATCAAGGTGGGATTTTTCTTGATTTGTTATTATTGTTGCATTGCTCCCCCTGCTTATGTTTAACATTAGTAAAGTACCCTCTTCAGATGTTGGGATGACTTTGGAAGAAATAACTTTAGTGCTATTAAAGAGTAAGAAGGGGGGTGGTTAGAGAGCAACCAAAGGACTTGTATGCATGCATATTGGCATGGCCAATAGATGCAGACACTGGAGCGGGGTCGGGGGCGGGGTGGGTGGGTGGCTTGCTTGGGGTGGGAATGGCTGGCGGGGGGAGTCAATTGAGGGAAAAGGAGACATATGTAGAACTTTAGAAAATAAAATAAATAAATAACAATAAATAGTAAGAAGATTGTCTATGAAATAAATGGCAGCATTGTGTCAAAGCCATCAAGCTTGTAGCCTGTACCTAGCTCTGGTAGCATTAATGACACAGTAGTCCTAGCAGTCTTCATGTGCTCCAGTTCCTGTGTGGACAAAATGTGATTATTCCCTAAGCTCTGTTACCACCTGATCTAGCAGAAAGCTTGCCAGCAGGGCTTTTGCCAATAATCTGCTTTTGTTCTCAGTAAATCTCAGGATCTCAAGGTCTGTCACTGCCTAGAGCATAGTTTACAATGTTCTAAGAACATTTGATTACATTGCAGAAACTTTAAGTGTCTTATCAAGAAAATTCCAATTATACTTTAGAAAGTACAGTAAAGAGCTTGCTGTTCTTTTTAAAGATTATTTGAACTTGTGAAAGACAGTTTTAAGCCTAGTACAGATTGTATGTACTCTTTCTTAATTGTAACCCAAAGAAGGAGGACTTTTCTCATTTTGAAATTTTTCTCCTTGTCTTACTGACTCAAATTATGACTTTATTATCTCTGTTCACCTCATATTACCATTTTCTCTAAACCTAGGGTATTATGTTCATCATTTAAACTCTTGAAGAAATTACATACGGTGAATGGTTTTTGTTTTTACTTTTTCTGAATATTGGGTCAACTAACAATTATGGAAATAGATGAACAAAAACTTAGGGCACTCTACTTGGAGGGAAAAATGCACTCCAAGATTTCTGGGTCATTGATGGATAAGGAATAGATGAATAACTTGTTTACTTTTTATAGAAGCCATTAGTCAGTAAAGTAGAAAAATTGCTACTTATTGCTTACATACCTATTACTGCTAATATTAGTTATATACCTGGATATAAATGGATGGCATTAGAAATGAAGGGTGTCTAGGATACATAAACCTGGTGATGGCACATGCATTACTGTGTGTACTCAGTGCCTCAGTGTGGGCATTTGCATTGGTATTTCCACTTTCGAGTACATAAAATATTTTCATTTATGAAGGAGTAAACTCTTGTTTTTCAGTTTCTATTTAAAAGAATTAAGTTACAGAATTTTAAGAAATGCATTGGAGATTTTTGTTATTCTTTTATTATAATTACTAGAGGCCCAGTGCACAAAATTCTTGTACTGGGGAGGGGTTCCTCAGCCCAGCCTGTACCCTCGTACAGTCTGGGACCCCTCAGGGGATGTCCACCTGCCGGCTTAGGCCTGCTCCCCGTGGACATTGGGCCTAAGCCGGCAGTCAGATATCCCTCTTGCAATCCGGGATTCCTCATTCCTTACCATCCGCCTGCTCACTCCTTGCTGCTCTGCTCACTGCTGCTTAGCGGCAGGCTCTTTACCGCTTGGCTTGCTGCTCCTTAGCGCTGCTGCAGAGGCAGGAGAGGCTCCTTCCACTGCCGCTGCACTTGCCAGCTATGAGCCTGGTTTCTGGCTGAGCGGCTGCTCCCCTTATGGGAGCGCACTGACCACCAGGCAGCAGCTCCTGTGTTGAGCGTCTGCCCCTAGTGGTCAGTGCCCATCATACTGACTGGTTGTTCCACTGTAATGGTCACTTATACTTTTATGATATAGATTATTTTGCATTTGCTGCAGTTTCCATGAATAATCCCAACAGTGTTGCTTTTGTCTTCAGTAGAAATGTCAGTGGAAGTTCTCATAACTAACACATTTCTTTTTCACAAACTTTTCTCACCATCAATATGGCTTATACATGTTGAAATTAAGTTGCATGAAATTGGTTAATTTTTCTTTTTTAATACTTGAATTGGATATGGGTCTAATCTCAAATACTTGTCAAAATAATTTTTTAAAAATATGTTTTTATTGATTTCAGAGAGGAAGGGAAAGGGAAGAGAGAGAGAAAAATCAATGAGAGAGAATCATTAATCGGCAGCCTCCTACACGCCCCCTACTGGGGATTGAGTCCACAACCTGGACATGTGCCCTGACCAGGAATCAAACTGTGACCTCCTGGTTCATTGTAGAACCACACCGGCCCAGCTGAAATAACTTTTTATATTATTTATTTATTTATTTTTATAAAAATAATTTATATTTCTTATAGTGCTTGGAAAATGAACAGAAAGTTACTGAATGCATGTCTAAATAAGAACACAATACTAGTAAATAGCTGTTTTTTAAAGAAAACCTACTATGTGGTAAGGCTCTTTCCATGAATTATATCACTAAGTATCAAGAAGCTTGTAAATGATGACACTTAGATTTGAACCCAGGTCTGTCTGATTCCAAAGTCTACTCTTTCTGTTGTACTGCTATGCTATCCTATTTTTTTCTCCTGGGCATGCATTATATTAATAACACATACATACATTTTTTTTACACTGCTATATTGCTTTGAACATACAACCTAACCTTTGAGAACCTGTTTCTTCATGTGTTGAGTATAATAGTTACACTTACCTCACTATAAAAAGTAAATCCATTATTATTAATAAAGCAGTTAGAACAATGCCTCATGCTCATAAGTATTTTATAATTATTTGATAATATTTTTATTATAAATAATCAGAATTATTTCCTTTTAAAAATTAATTTAGCTGTTATTATTTTCATTCATGATTACATGACCTAGATATAAACACATTTATCAGAAGGCCAGGGTTTTTATCATTATGGTATAGAGGCATGCATTGTCTTGAGTGCAGTAAACATTTTCTAAGCAGTATTGAAAGGGAAAAATATTTTAAATGAAAGTATATGAAAATAAAAGTATAAAAACATCTAAAAGAGAAAAGAACAAATCCAAATCAGAGGAAAATATAATTAAATAATTTTTATAAGAACTAATATGCCAAATAAAATTTCATCAAGTGTTTTGTGGGCTATCTTGGTCAAATACTTCTTAGTGAGTAGGAATCCAAGCTAAATTGCCACAGGTGTAATTGCTACTATTGATTTAGCATGATTGCATAGAAATGTTCATTTTTAACATATTTAGTTTAAATTTGCTTTCAAATACTGGCATTTTGCCTTGTCTGATGGTAGTTTTGAAATGTCATTGAATGCAGACCACCAGGCATGCTAAACTCTACCACAAAATGTGTGATAAATTGCAACTCACCAACAATCCATAATTGACATTCAGTCATTGGCAAAGTATGGCAACTGACAAAGATTGTTAGGATAGCAACTGTTTTTACCTTAGACCCTGGCAGTTGAACAAGAAGACTTCAGTGGATGCCAACCTAAAATTCATTTTTGTAATAGATTCTTGGTCTGGGTTTATTGTAGCAGGAACTACTAAGGTTTTAGCCTGGCAGCAAAAGATATGTGGAAAATGAAATAGTCATAAATGTGATTGAAACATTTATTAAATTGCTAGCAGTAAAATAAGGACTCTAGCTTAGTATATGTGTCTTTTATAACCAATAAAATGCCATTTTTATAACTTTAGGGCTTTTTATATATTGGATAAATTTAATTACACTTAATGAGAACTGTGACTAACTTTATCTGAAATTATTTTTTATGATAAATGAAGAATTCTGTAATTAATATTCTCTAAATTGAAGCAGTTGGGTCCCAAATGTAAAATAGATAGCTTGTAAGTCATGCCGATGTTCAAATTTAGAACTTTTATGTATTGTGAGAATTTATTGTACCTTTTAACTTACTTGGTCATTGGAATTTCTTGCCCAAGCATGTTGACTATGTATCAGAATTTGTAAAGTGCATAACATATTATTTTAAAAGAAATAAAGTGAAACATTCATTCATTTAACAAGTATTTACTAAGAAGATATCGTCTGCTGATCACTGTGCTAAGTACTAGGGAAGCCATTGTAACCAAGACATTTGAAATTCCTTTTGTATGGAAAAATTTAAAACAAAGAAACCATATATACCTATATAGTGATAAAGGTTCTGTAGGAAACAAAGAGGTTTCTAAGATAATGAATTAAAACAATTTTAAATGAATGTATGAGAAACTCCACTTTGAGGAGATGCTGTTTAGTCTGAGACGTTGAATTAGGATGTTCTAGGACTTAGAATCTAGGTTATCCAGGTCATGGTTTTATGCAAACAACCATAAAATCTTTGCAATTTGTTTACTTAGTAAACAAAGAATAGTTTCTGCTCACCCTACATAACCAAGTGCCCAGTGTTGTTGGGAAGCTTTGTTCATCTCAGGCATGCAGAGCAAAACAGACTACTTCAGCACATGCCTCCATGGTAACTGAAACAAGGAAGGAGGATCTGGTGACTTGTACATTGGCTCTTAAAGGTTTTTTGCATGACAGTGTTATCTGTTCTCATATGATTGAGCACGCCAAAAATACAAAATAAATAAAAAATCACAAGACATGGCTACATCTAGTGTAGGCCTGAGGATGAGAAGAAAACTGGCCATTTGGAGAGTTGAAGGAATCAAGTTCTTGAAAAGGAGACTACATAGGAAAAAACCATGACATAGGAAAGAGGTGTGTTTTAAAGACCAAAAAAAAAAAAGAACTAGAGTGTTGTGAAAAATAATATTTTTATACAATTAAATATAGGTTAGGAGATCATTATCTATATATATAAAAAGCCAGTTACCGGAACGCTGAAAAGACCAGAATGACCATTTGCTATGACGCCCACTGCGGCCAGTGAAACAGTGGCCTGGGGGTGGGGCCGGCTGGCCAACCTCCTATAGCCCCTCCCCCCACCCAGCTCCACCCCAGGTTGGCCCCCCACCCCGATCAGGGGTACGGCCAGCTGGCCAACCACCCATGGCCCCTTTCCCAGGCCACTGGTCCCTGATTGGCCCCCATCCCATTTGGGGTTGGGGCCAGCTGGCCCACCTCCCACAGCCCCTCCCCACAGCTGACCCCGCTCCAATCAGCGCCCCCAACCCGATTGGCCCACTGCCCCTCCCCAGCCTGCTCCATCCCCAATCGCCCCCCCCACACCAATCGGGGTGGGGTCAGCTGGCCCACTGCCCACTGCCGCTGCGCATGCCCCCATTTGACCCCCCTCACCCCAATTGGGGGCAGAGTCCACTGGCCAACCTCTTGCCATCTCCTCCTCCCAACAGGCTTGGCCCTGATCCACCCCAATTTAGGGTTGGGTGGCCGGACCCCACCCATGCATGAATTCATGCACTGGGCCTCTAGTTTTGAATAATTATCTGTCTTCCATTAAAAATATTAATGTGGTAATAGTGACTAATATGCTGAAAATGTGTTTCCTAATTATTTATCATTTACTTTAATTTCTTTTTTGTTAATTCTTACTTGAGGATATTTTCCCCCAACTGATTTTTAGAGAGAGTGGAAGAGGAGAGATAGAGAGTGAGAGAAACATCAATGTGAGAGAGACACATCCATTGGTTGCCTCCTGCATATGCCCCAACCAAGGCTGGGGATTGAGACTGCAACTGAGGTAAATGCCCTTTACTAGAATCGAACCCATAACCCTTCAGTCTGTGGGCCAACTCTCTAACCACTGAGCAGCCAGCTAGAGCTACTTGAATTTTTTCATTCATTGTCATTGGATATTATCTTTAGATTGTGAAAGTTTTCCATATTATACTCCATTTATGGTAGATGTGCAGTTGTCTGGAATAAGAAGTCATGATATACTAATTTTTTTCTCTAGAAGATTTTACTTAAAGTTGTCTATGTTTATAAGAACAACTGCGTTTTGTTTCTTCTATGATTTGACTTGGCTCTGATAGTCCTTAGAAGAGAAAATAGTCTAAGGATTAAAATTGAAGAGTAAAAGAATATAGGGCAGATAACATTCTAACCCTAAAACTCCTTTTATATGTGGACATTAGTGAGATATGTCTGATCTCTTGCAGTTAAATAAACTCTGAGAAATACCTCTAAATAAATTTTGTACTTAAATGATAAGTTTGATTTAGTCCCCTGATCACTCAGTTGTTTAGAAATGCTCTGTTCTTAATTAAGTGATCTTTTTATATAAAATACCTTGGATAATTTTAAAAGTCTGGTATATAACAAAGGACATTTCAAGATATCTTCATGTGCATGCATACCAGCAAATGAAAACTAACTTTTAAAAAATTGTTTCAGATCACATCTGCTTTTTCTTTTTTAAAAGAAATAAAACTTTGCAGATAAAATTGAAATCCCCTATTTCTTTCATTCATTCTCTCTTTCCGCTCCTTTTCCAGAGGTAATGTCATGAACTTGTAGTGTATTTAGTCCATGTTTTCATACACTTACTACATCCAGTGTTACCATGATATATCAGTTTTATATATTTTTTGAACAGAAAAAAAATAAACGAGATGAAGATGTCTACTTATGCATAAGTATTAGTTTCAACTACTTTTCAGCAAATTCATATATATTTTCTTTCTTGTTGGCATGTTTTATTTTTGAAATGCAATATCTGAATTATTTTTAAACATCAGGAAAATAACATTATTAATAAAATGACAGATGGCTAATTTTTCATTGCATATTACACTTAAATCACAGTCATTGTGAAGAAGCTAACATACTTAGAAATAATATTATTAAGATACTAGAGGCCCAGTGCACGAATTCGTGCACAGGTGGGGTCCCTCTGCCTGGCCGGCAATCAGGGCTGATCAGGGCCATCTCACCCAGTCTGCAGGGAGGGACCACAGGAGTTGGCTGGCCATGGGAGGTTGGCTTTGGGAGTGCACTGACCACCAGGAGGCACCTCCTACATTGAGCATCTGCCCCCTGGTGGTTTTGGTTGACCACTCATAACTGTCGCTTAGTCTTTTATATATATAGATGTCCCATTGTAGTAATATGATGTTCAAGATGTTCTATGAACATTTATTGTTTTTAAAGAAGCCTGTTTTGCAAAATATTTCCAGTTTTATATTTTAAATGAACACAAAATACTATCAGTTTCCATGTATTATCCAACTTGCTGTTTTTATTCAACCATAAATTCATTGTTTTTGAGATCTTGTAATGTTAATACTATAGAACTAGTTTATTTATTTTAACTATTGGGCAGTATTCCATTGCATACATGTAAAGCAGTTTATCCATTTTTTTACTGATACTTAGATTCTTTATCTTTTTTCCCAATAAAAAAGTGTTACTGTGAACATATTTAAAAAATGTTTTCTTGTACACATGTATAAGAATTTGTCTTAACTAAACAAGATTATACATATCTATCTTTCTCTTACTAAGTATTGTTAAATTGCTCTCCAAAATAGTTTACTTGACCATTAAAACAGTCTTCTCTTAAACAGGATTGTTGTATCCAGTATTATCCAACACTTGGTGTTAGGTTGAGAAATTAGGCTGTATGACTGTATGACTGTCATTCATTAGCTCATTGAACTAACTTCTCTGTGTCTTGCTTGCCTCTTTTGTAAAATGAGGGTAGTAATAGCCATGCATGATTAAGTTCATGAGGACTACGTGACACAAACTATGTAAGGTGCTTAGAACAGTGCTTGCCATCGTTTTTTGGCTTCTCTGATGTGTATTCAATGATACCTTATTGCAGTGGTCGGCAAACTCATTAGTCAACAGAGCCAAATATCAACAGTACGATTGAAATTTGTTTTGAGAGCCAAATTTTTTAAACTTAAACTTCTTCTAACGCTGCTTCTTCAAAATAGACTCGCCCAGGCCCTGGTATTTTGTGGAAGAGCCCCACTCAAGGGGCCGAAGAGCCGCACGTGGCGCGCGAGCCGCAGTTTGCCGACCACTGCCTTATTGTCTTAATTTTGTTTCTCTGGAGATGAGTTTGTACATCTTTTCAGACATGTATCAGCTATTTGTATTTTCTTCTGTGAATTGTTTATTAACATTTTTTTTCTATATTTCTAAAGGTCTTGTCTTGTTGATTTGCATATTTCTGTTATATATTCTAGACGTTAATTCTTTGCTTATGGCATTTGTATGTATATAGATGTATGCCGTAAACAAAAGATTTATGTATATATAACATATATTATATTATAAAACTATATAATATATATAAATAATATATATTTCCGTGGTTCCACTATCTGCTCTTAGAATGTTGTTTGACTTTGAAGTTTGGTTTAGTGATTTTTCTTATATAGAAGATTTTAATTTTGAATAATTCCCTTTTACTAATATCTTTCCTTGTGATTTGTTTAAAAGTAATTTCTAGGTATGTTAAAATACTTTATATTCTTTGCTTAATGCTTAAGTAGTAATAACTTAAAATGACCTAGAATAACATTGAGAGAGAGAGAGAAAGAGAGAGAGAGAGAATGAGAATATGAATGAGAATACATGTACTCAAGTATGGATGATATAACAGAATGAAAAATAAACTGTAATTCTATAAAAACAAGAAAATTGAATGAACATTTTTACATTAAATAGTTTTTCTTCACTCCATGCTTTCCCATGACATATGTAATTCAATTTATAGGAGTATGTTAGACAGCCCAGTCACTCCCTGGCTTCCATCACATATGTGGGGGAAAACGTTACCTTGCAGCAATTGAGCCAGAGATGATAGTAGGACTGAAACGTTAAAGAGCCTCTACTGGCAACCAGATTCATCTACTCTATACACAGGATTGTTATTGAAGAGAACTACTACATACTTAAAATATTTTTCCAAATATTATCACTTAAAATGTTTTAAGAACTGATTCACACAAAATATTAAAATTATTTGTCTTTCCCCCCCAGGCAACTCAATTTTTTCAGTGCTTGTAATACTTTTATGGGTTCAAAGTAATTACATGTTACGTATCTCACAGACCTACCTGTCTTGAGCTGTTCATTAAAGTTTTAACATAGAATTAGTGAAAATTCAGAACTTGGAAATGAGTCAGCTTTAAGCTTTCCTGAGTCTGCTGCCCCAAATATAACAGATTGCTTTGGGACTGTCAGCTTCTTCTAAGATAAGTTAAATAGTCAGCCGGTCCTAAGTAATTTTCCAAAAGGCTGGATCTCATTTTCAGTTAGTATGCATTTTCTTCATAATTTGTTGCATGTCACCTTTCATATAGTGTTTTTTATTTGTATCAGTCCCAAATCAGTGCAACCCATCTAATTTTTTGTTCATATCTTTTAGAAACCTCATGGCTGGCAAGGTAGTATGAATTAGACAACAGCAGGTTTTCAAGTATAATGAGTGCAGAGAATCTTTGTTTGTTTTAACTTATCTTTATTGTTGAAAATATTATAGATGTCTCTCTTTTTCTCTCCATTGACCCCCTCCACCCCACTGCCATCCCTTCCCCACACTATTGTCTATCCATGCACTATGCATATATGCATATATTAGTAAGTTCATTAGTTAATCTCTTCTGGCTTCACACATATACACACACCCACACTTCCCTCTGAAATGTGTCAGTCTGTTGTATACTTCAAATGTCTCTGGATCTTTTTTCTTCTTCAGTTTATTTTGTTCATTAGAATCCACATATATAAGTGAGATCCTGTGCTACTTGTCTTTCTCTGACTGGTTTATTTAACTTAGCATAATACTCTCTAGGTCCCTCCATGCTGTCTCAAAAGGTTAAGATATCCTTATTTTTTACAGCTGCATAGTATTCCATTATGTAAATGTAGCACAGTTTTCTAATCCATTCATCTAATGATGGACACTTGGCCTGTTTCCAGAACTTAGCTATTGTAAACAATGCCGCTTCTTTGCAAGGGTTAAGTCTTATTTAAACATCTTAATTATTAATACTTGCAAATAACATGAGAATGATTGAAAATTGGGACTCTAACCCTGGTCTGTGTGGCTCAATGATTGGAGTGTTGTCCCGCAAACCAGAGGATTCGATTCCTGGTCAAAGGCATGTAACTGCGTTGCAGGTTCAATCCCCTGCCAGTCTCTCTCTCTTCCCCTTCCTCCCGCCCTCCTTTCCATTCTCTCTAAAAACCAATGTAAAAAATATCTTCAGGCGAAGATTAACTCCCCCTCCCTGAAAAAAAATGGGACTCTAGTGTAGAATATTAATATATCAGTGTTCTAAAATTATAATCAAAGTTCAGATACATATGCAAAGAATGATAATAGCTGCCTGTGAACTTCACTCCATACTTCCAAAAGTATAATAGAAAAAATTATACAGAGTCCTTAAATTTATTGAACATTTAAAATTTAATTTAAAATTCCCATTGTGAATAAAATGCTACCTGTATCATTGGGGTCTTGGCTGCAAGAAAACTGAAATAGAATCTGGATCATTGAATTAAAAATAGTTACAAAAGGAATGTAATAGAAAGGCATTGGGTGGCTATAGAATCTACAAGCAGTCCGGAGAAGCAAGCTTGGAGAATAGGTAAGAGCCAATAGAGGCTCCCAGCAGAAAACTCAGGTGAGGTCTTGTCTGGTTAATTCTTTTGCTATCTCTACTGTCCTCTTGCTGCTGAGAGAAGTTTCTAAAGATTTGTCTTTGCATCTGTTCCTTCCACAGATTCACACAATGGAGATTTCTCCTAAATTGGAAATAGTTTGATTGCAGTATAGGCCAAATATACAGTATTCACATTTTCTCGACATAGCTTATCATATATTTTGATCAGGCTTTTCAGGAACTCTATAATAACCTATTTTTGTTGAGAGTCCAGCTTTAGAATGAAACAATATTAACTACAATATTATAGCAGCCATATGGGTCTCAACTATTCAAACTTATGAAGAATTAGTAAAAAGTTTTTAGTAAAAACTTTAGATCGCCCTCAAAATGTCTGATTAATTAGGGAAACCCAAGGGGTTTATTATTTACTGTCTATATATTAAGGTAAGCTTTCTGTAGTTACCTAGGAATTGGAATAATTAGTGAGTAGAAATGGTATAACCCTTATATTATGTACCAAACAAAATAATATGAAATGTGAGTATATTTATAGTAGCTCAAAGAATATGTGTTTTTTTTTTTTTCTAGTAGAAAATTTCAAGTTTGATTTCCTTTACTAATTAGGAGCAGAGAATATAAATAGATAATATAAAATAATAAGAATCATAATCCTTTAATTTTTGAAGGCAATTAGAGACACATACTCAACCTAGCAAACATCTGGTTGGAAATTCGAAAATTTACTTTAGCATCAGGATGTTTTTCTAGATCTGGAAAGTTAGCAGAGTTTGGAAACATGTGGACGTTTAACTGAGGTTTCCTTTGATGTTCATCATCAGGCAGTCAGAGCCTCTCCCATAGCTCAGACCCTGACGATCTCATTGTATCCTGTGCCATAATTCCTCCCTACTGAGGGCCTGTGCTCAGTGGCATGAGGCTTAGTTCCCTGGCAAGTAGATCAAGGCTACAGGTAGAAATAGATAATCAGAAAACCAAGTAATGTCAGGGCTAATTACAGATCAGGGCAGTACTGCTGGAGTTAAGGCTGAGCGTCGTGAATCAAAAGAGGTGCTGTCTTTTACAGACCACATTGGGGGCGGGCGGTAAATGTTCTGCTTTGTATTTGTCCATCATACTTTCTGGCTAGGTAAAAAGGGAGATTTTTTTTTTTTCACCGAGTAGAAATTATGTGAGTCTGGTATTTCTCCTTTAAAAATAATTTATTTCTGGCTGTACAGTATTAATTTTCAGGTTGTGAAACCTGGCTTTGATTCTAAGCAGATATTTGGGAAAGAGGGAGCTTGAATAATACAGAAAATAATTCCATAAGGAAATATAGTACATCTTGGAAGGATCCTGCTCTCCGTTTAAGTAGTTTCTTCCAACTTTTATATCCAAGAAAACTGTATCCATATAGAATTACGAGGAACAAAGCCATAGTGAGATTTGTATAGGCCAGTGGTTCTCAACCTTTTTAATGCCGCGACCCTTTAGTACAGTTCCTCATGTTGTGGTGACCCCAACCATAAAATTATTTTCATTGCTACTTCATAACTGTAATTTTGCTACTGTTAATGAATTGCAATGTAAATATCTGTGTTTTCCAATGGTCTTAGGCTCTACAGCAGCTGTTCTCAACCTGTGGGGTCGCCTGAGACCATCGGAAAACACAGATATTTACATTATGATTCATAACAGTAGCAAAATTACAGTTATGAAGTAGTGCCGAAAATAATTTTATGGTTGGGGTCACCACAACATGAGGAACTGTATTAAAGGGTCGAGGCATTAGAAAGGTTGAGAACCATTGGTAGGCCTTTCTGCCTCGTCCAAATAATGGCCATGATGAAATAAAACATAGGAAAGTATGCTGTAAACTAGAGAGTGCTCTAAACTGTTTATTGATAGCCACCATAATAAGAATAGCTACCAGGTACTGAGCATTTTTGAAAATCCAGGCACTGTGTTAAGTACTTGAAGTTTTTATCTCATGGCATGTGCACATCCACATCATAAACTATAAGTAAAGTTCTCTTTATTATAGCAATTTTAAAAATAAGGTAACTGAGTTAAAGTAACTTATGCTAGTAGTTTGTGTGGAATAAACAGATAACTCATTATCATTATTAGCTTTAAAAGAATTTTGAGGAAGTTAATTGTGTGGACCTTTATCACATCTCCCCCCCACCACCAGGTTAGCTAATTACTGTCTTTGTTACATTACACAAGTTACCTAACTTCACTGTGCCTCAGTTTCCTCATCTCTAAAATGGGCATAATAATAATACCTGTCATGGTGTTGTTTTGATGATGAGAAAAGTAAAAACACATAACATATTTACAATCCTATATAATAAAAGCCTAATATGCAAATTGTTCAATGTGGAGTTCAGAAATTTGACTGCTTGCTACGACATGTGCTGACCACCAGGGGGTGGTGCAGAACAGCGAGGGTGTCGGTGATGCGGCTCTGGCAGTGAGTGGGAGTGGAGGCACTGCTGGCTCCGATGGGCCCTGAGGAGAGCGGGAGGACCATGGCAGGATGGTGGAGCAGGTGAGCGGGCGTTGTGAGGCCAAGGCGGGTGCGAGCAGGTGTACGATCACCCCACCAATCACCCCATAGATGGAGACCAGTGGTGGCAGCAGGGGGCAGGGCGGCCACCTAGCTCCCAGGCACTGAGGAAGCTGGATCCTGATTGATTGCCCCGCAGGCAGGATGGTAGAGCAGGTGAGGGCTGAGGGGCGCCAGGCCACAGCGGGGTGCCAGGCGAGGCTACGGGCTATGAGGCTGTGGGTGCGAGCTGGAGCCCAATCCCTGCAGGCCACCCCGAGGGGCCCCACCCAGGCACGAATTCATGCACCGGCCCTCTAGTAGTGATATATTATTCTATCGCTATCTCTATGCTTGTCACTATTTTCTCTGCCTTGCATTGCTGACAACAGCCTACACAGGAATATGGGACCATGTGCTTTCTGTTACCAATTATGGGACATCAGATCTTAAGCCCAAGAAGAATAGATGGGATCCTTGGTATATAGATAAATAATGCAAAGAAACACAGAAAAACCTCTGAACTATGATCACTTATAAATATTTTCAATACTATTAGCTGTTTAGGCAATAGTTTAACACTGCTAAGACAGTTTGAGAGCTACAATCATGTCACAAGTCTCTAAAGTTCTCCATGATATTTATGGTAGTAGTGATGTCATCTGGAGGAAAGCCAATCACACCAAAGATATCATTTTATTAAATCTATTTCAGGCAGCGACGTTTGAGGATACAGCAGGGACTCATCTGCTGATAACGTTAGATAAGTGTTTGCCGAAGTGCGTTTCATCCCACACTAGTCTTGAGGAATACTATTGGATAAAAATACTTTATGGGCAAATAAATTTTGAACACTGCCTCGGCAGTTAATAATGCACATAAGTACATTAAAGCTTTCTAAAAGTTGTGAAGTTTCACACACACACACACACACACACACAGATTATGTCTTTGTTCAACTCTAATATGTACGAGGTGGGCAAAAGTAGGTTTACAGTTGTAATACAAATAATAAATAATACAAGTTGTTTTGCGTACTCACAACTATAAACCTACTTTTGACCCCAACCACCCCGTATTTGACCGCATAATTTTTTTTTTACATAATACTCCTACTAATCTGTGAAATTGGTGTTCCATTGACCACATATTGGGAACTACTGAGTTATACCATATTTCTGAATCTGAACTCAGCAGGTGTATTTTGTCATGCAAAGCCCTAGACACCCCAGATTTCATCAGCTCTAAGCTTCTAATTAACTTTTTATACTGAACTAGAGGCCCGATGCATGACATTCATGCAAGAGGCACGGCCTCCTCAGCCTCGGCCCCCACCACTGTGGCTTTGTCCAGAAGGACATCCAGTCTAATTAGCATATTACCCTTTTATTATTATAGATACTGCAGGAGAATGAGTCAGGACACCTAAGCTGTTACATCAAATCTATTTTGTCTTGATGCCAATTGCTGAAATTCCTGGCTTTTGTTTTCTCATCTGTTAATCACATGATCAGATCAGGTCATCTCTTAAGGGTGTTCCATCTAAAAGTTGTTATTGAAAATAATTAAAATTTAAATGATACTTTAAAGTTCTCAAAATGCTCTTATGTGTCTCATCTAGAATGGCCTGGTTCCTTTTGGGAAGCTGGCAGTGAAACCCAGCACCTACCTAATACTACAGGCTGGATGGGAAGTTTACTGAGTTTCATCTTCTTGGACACTTGGCCAGCATTGTCTGTAGACCAACCCCAGCACTGCAAACTCTCAAGTGTTGAAGTGATACTTGTTCATGGTCCATTCACTCAGAGAACAGAAGCTAAGCTGCTGATATGATTTGAAGTGGGATGGCTGCAATGCCATGGGGCGCCTGCTGAAAGAGAATTTCCATAGCTGAGAAGTACTTGTGTACTAAAGAAGTGGAAAGTCTAAATCCAGGCAGACATGCAGCCATCTGAGACGTGGTGGCTCTCTTTGGAAGCATATCAAAGTGACCAGTGAAGCATTTAATGAGCTGGGCTTCATTTATTAGTTGAAAGAAGGGGTCACAACCTTAAAACCTAGGAAGAAATAAATGTATACAGAAAAGAGAATTTAATGCTAAGCAAGAATCACTGATCAAACACAAGATTCCACCTCTTCCTCTTCCCCTCCCCTTCCATGATCAATGCTACCTACTTTTTGGTATTTGATACATTTGTCATTCAGATTTGGCTCTGGATAATTTTATTTAACCTATCAAGCCTACTGGAATCATCTGTAAAGGAAAGCTATTTATGCCAACCAAATAAGGATATTGTACAGATAACTGTAAATGATGGGTATAATGCACTGCACAGACTTCATGGTTGGCACTAAAAAAGGATAGAAATGATTTACAATTTCAAACATAAGCTCTTAAAGAACTGGTGCCTCAACACCAGATGCTGTCAGCTACTCCAATGTGCATCCATAGAACTCTCTTTGTGCTGCCAGTACAGTAGCCACCAGCCACACATGGCTCTTAGGCACTTTACATGTGGCTAGTGTGACTGAGGAACTGAGTGCTTATTTAATTTAATTTAAGTTCAAAATTTAAATTTAGAAAGCCACATGTGGCTAATGGATACTGCTTTGGACAGCACAGCTATAGATTATAACAAACCACATTGGTGTGAAATCTTGTAACTGCTAAAATTTCTCTAACATACTCAATTTCATGTCACAGATTCTACAGTTTAAAAAGTTGGTGGTGATCCCTTTAAAAGGAATAACTAATTTAGCTTTAATTTAAAAGAGGGCACAGGGTATTTTTTATGGTGAGTTTATAGGCCACATTACTTGAAATCCTTCTATGCAAAATACTGTGGGAAGTTTCAGACTTTCATACTGTGAAGGAGAAAATATTCAGTAGATATCCTCAAGGATCTGTTGACTCTCACTGAAATAATGGTGTGCACATGAGAAAGTATTATATTATCTGAAACAAAAGAAAAATGTCACATTTTCTGTGATGGTACAAAATTGTAAATCATCTATTAAGTCAAGCTCTTTTATTGTGATGTTCTTACTTACTGTTTTGAAAATAAAATTTGAAAAGACCACTTTTATAACTTTAAGCTCTTGTAGTTTTTGCTCTTATTTCAGTATAGCTTCAGTCTATGAATTTTATATCCTCTTACCGAGTTGTAATTTTTAATGATATTCTTTTCTGACTCAATTTTTCCTTTTTGTCCTTGAATTCCACTCTCTCTGATATTGATTATTGCTATTTCCGCTTTAACTTATTTATATTTTTCCTGCCATTTCCTTGTCCTGTTTGCACTCTCTTTTGTTATTGTTAATCCTCATTCAAGGATATTTTTCCATTGATTTTTAGAGATTGGGAGGGAGGGAGTGAAAGAGAGAGAGAAACATTGAAGTGAGAGAGATACACCTCGATTGGTTCTCCCTTGCATGTGCCCCCACTGGAGCCAGGGATCGAACCTCCAACCCAGGACAACTTGACTGGGAATTGAACCCATGACCCTTCGGTGCACAGGCCGATGCTCTAACGGTTAGAGCCTAACCACTGAGCACACCCCCAGGGCTTTCATTCTTATTTTAACATTTCATTTAGATGGTTTTATTATTTTTAATATTTTATATTTTTACTTTATTTTTATTGTTGACATTATTACAAATGTCCTCATTCCCCCCATCCTTTGCTCATCTCCATCCAGCCCCTGCCCCCGCTTCCTTCTGTCCATCACTACACTGTTGTCTGTGTCTTTGCATTATGCATATATGTTCTTTGGCTAATCTCTTCACCTTCTTTCATCCAGTCCTCCTCCTGTCTGACAGCTGTCAGTCTGTTCCATGTCTGATAGTTTTCTTATAGATAGAATAAAGCTGCATTTTATTTTAATCAGATCTACAGATGATATATTTGTTTGAATAAAAACTAAGCATATTCATATGTTGTGATTTCAGTGTATTTGGTTTATTTCTACCATTTTACTTTATATATGTCATTGTATTTTTGTAGTTTTCCTCATTTCACCTTTGTTATCATTTTGGCTTAATGTTTCATTCCTGTACTTGCATTGCCTTTCTTCCTTAATTAAGAAATTCTATTATATTCTTCATTAAACTTGTGATTAACTTCCTGTTCTCACCATTATATTGAAATCTGTCTCTTTCTCCCTTACAACTTTTATATACTGTACTATTGAAATTAAATAATATCTGTTTCTCTCATCTCAAGAGACATTTTACTTGTTCATATCTCCCAGTCCCAATTTGAGCTCTTAGGAATAAATTATTTTCTAAGTTCTCATCATGGCAAATACTTCTGCACCACCTCCATTCCTGACATTATTATTTCAAGCTATTATCATATGGCTCTTTTGTTTCCAGAATTCTTTCTCAAAATTATGAATTAACTAGAGACCCGTGCACGAAATTGGTGCATGGGTAGGGTCCTTAGGCCTGGCCGGCTACAGGGCCAATAGGGGCCTTCCTTCTCCTGGTTGCTGGCTGCTGGCCAGGGCCTTCCTTTGTTCCACACTGCTGCCTGGTGGTCAGTGCACATCATAGCGAGTGATCGAACACCCTGTCGGTGGGACTCCTGAGGGGACACTTTGCATATTAGCCTTTTATTATATAGGATAACTTATATATCTTGTTTCACTGTATTTTAACACTCCATACTACAGGTGAGAAAACTAACATTAAGTTATTTAAACTTTTTTGCAGTTTCCCTGTTCTTTCTTTCTGGAAATGAAAGTTGTTTTTTGTTGTTGTTTTCATTTAGTCATAGGGTTCAGAGGTTCGGGATTTCACAAGGCTGTATATTTGGGGGAATGCCTTTTATTCATTATTGTATTCTAGGACACCATGAGCCATTTGACCAGAAGATGTAGGGCTACTTTTTATTTAAACATAGATAATATTTTTCCTATTATTTCTTTATTCTCTATTTTTTAAATCTTATTTTGAAATTCATGTTATTTATATTCTGGTCTCTAGCCTCTGTCTTCTAAATCTTATCTTATGATATTAATTGCTTAGAAATTTTGCTCTGTGTTATAAGCTGTTTCTTCCACTGATCTTCTAGACCAGTGGTTGGCAAACTGCTGCTCGCGAGCCGTGGTTTGCCGCTCTGTTGACTAATGAGTTTGCCGACCACTGACCTAGACTCTCAATTCCAATAATTACAGGCTGTTGTTGTTCCTTGTGATTAAGCCCCTCTTAGACAATTTAGCTTGAAGCAGTGGCCATTCATTTTTCTGTTCTGAATATTGAAAGGGTTTACTTTCCTGAACCAAAGAAAGACTTTAAACTTTTAATTTATATATGCACATTTGTGAAGAAAATTCTCTCAGTACCAATACCAGTCAGGCTACATGGGTTTCTCCAGCAATGAGAAGCTGATTGGCTATGTAAGATATGATCATTTTTATTTTACTGAGCTGGTATCATAGTACTTTGACCTTTCTAGTGAGTTGTTTCAGGGGGATCTCTTTGTTCTTGAGTCCCTCCTAGGGTTCATGAGTGAGGAACAGGTATAAGGCTCCAACAAGAGATCCAGGAATGATTCACTTCCCCAGTGTAGACTACCACCCATGCTGGGCCATTTGTGCTAGCAAGATCTGTTGACCACACTTCATGTAGCAAGTGACAGACTCAGGGCTCCCCCTTTGCAAGTCTGATGGATTCATTGACAGATGCTACCTGTGTCCTCTTAGAAGGGCATATCATCTATGTGTGGTCTTTCTTGCTCTTTAGCATTTTCCTAAAACTTCTAAGTAGTTAAAACCCCAGTAATGAGTTACATGACACTTTCTCATTCCTCAGGAAAGCCCCAGCCCCTCTAGTTAGATGTTATACTTGAAGTTGGATGTCAGTACAGAATTATAGAAGAAAGGCTTTTGATTTCCTGGGAAGGGTGTGATTTATTGGCTTCATTGACTCAATAATATGCATATGGCTGCTTTGGGCTTAGGAGGAGTTGATTCAGGCAGAAATTTCAATAAGAAGGTAGTATATTGGCCCAGCCGTGGTCACTCAGTGGTTGAGCATCGATCTATGAACCAGGAAGTCACAGTTTGATTCCTGTCAAAGCATATGCCAGGATTGCGGGCTTAATCCCCAATTGTGCAGGAAGCAGCCAATCAATAATTCTCTCTCATCATTGATATTTTTAGTTCTTCCTTCCTCTCTGAAAAATAAAAATATATTGAAAAAAGAAAGAAGTATATTGGATCCATATTATTATAGAAAGGCTTTGTCAACTAATGTGCCTAATATAGTATTTTATTCACTGACACTGCAATCCAGTCTTGTATTTGGATCAAGGGGAATATAAAATCTGTTCAAGCACTGGTTTTCATTGATTCTGTTTCTGAGTTTATTAATAATGAGGAAATGCTTTATGAGAATATGACAATTTTTTCCTGGAATTATTAAGGCCTACTTAACTATGTTTAGGTTTTTCTTAGATACCATAAAATTTGGTACTTTGTCAATTTGGCTTGTGAATGATCCATCTTTTGTGTGAATTATTTGTGTTTCTGGCCTCCTTAACTCATGAAAAAATATTTTCGTTTCTTTAACTTTCTCCTCCAAAACTGATGATATCCTTCTGCTTATTAGTAATCTTATTAGTTTTTAATTTTCAGCATTGTTTGTTGCCCTTAAAGTAAGTTAATCGGCTTTGTTCTTGGGAGAGTGCACTTGAAGGTCATAGGCCATGAATTTTGGGACCACATCATTGATTACCTTCATCCTTATGAAACATGACATCAAAGATAGCAATTTTGTTTGCATCATTGCCCAACACCTAATTACCTTCCCTGCCTGTTCATTCTTCAAAAGTCCTTTGATGTCTGCAGTAGCCTTGTGCTTTGAAAGACTAGAAAATGGTGCAAGGGATCTGTCTTTACTGAGTACATGCTCCTCTGAAATATTAAATAATGGTATTATGCTAGAAAGAAAATGCAGTGAAACTGTGGTAATTAAAGTAATTACTCATCTATTTGCAGAAGCAAAATCTTTAATTTACCAAGGGTCTCGATTTAGAGAGATTTTCTCCCTCATATAGTATGCTAGGTGGAGACTCATCTTTGGGAGAAATGGAAGCAAAGCAAGACTGGGTTTATTAATAATGAGGAAATGCTTTATGAGAATATGCCAATTTTTTTCCTGGAATTATTAAGGCCTACTTAACTATGTTTAGGTTTTTTGGAGTTAGAAGATTATATTTGGGGGGTGGCAGGAGGCATTTGTGAGGTTGTGAAAATATTCATTAAAATGGTAAAGCACTTTGGTTTCTTAGGAGAAGGGAAAGCCACCAAGAACTAAGAATGCAAATGATCCACGTTGGGTTTAATGAACCCAGCAGGCATGGTGTAGTGCTTCCAGTGAAGCGGATCTCCAGCCAAAGCTCAGCTTCACTAGCTCTTGGATTGTCTACGAATGACTTATTCTCTGACTTTTAATTTTTTTATTTGTAAAAACGGCAAAAATACTTTTAGCACTTAAGGATAAAAAGAGATAGTTTATAGAAGGGGTCACTGTAAAGTGCCTGCCCAGATTTAATTTTCTTCCCCTGATTGTCAAAAATAGGGACAATGAGTTGTCTTAATTCATGAACAGTAAGAGACACCATTTTCACTCACTGAGTGAACAAAAATCAAACCATTTGCCTCTACTGTTGAGAGTGTAAAGTAGTGCCACCTATTCAGAGAGCAGTTCAGAATATTAGTTTGAGTATTTTTCAAACTGGACACTTGATCCAGAAATTCAGTGCTAGGAATTTACCTTAAAGAAAGCCAAAGCATATAGTCAATAAATATGTTCAGTTGCAGTCAACTGTAGACAATATAAATGTCCATCACAAGGCAAGTAGTAAATGTTGCTGGGGATGCTTCAGTGCCCTCCATGGTGACTTTGTATATGAAAAAGACTCAAAGTTTATTTTGGTGGTAAAAATCCAAGTTTGCTTTGTTTAAATATAATTTCAAAATCATAGTTATTATTTGAGCTTTTAAAAAACGTATTTTTAAACTGTGAACTATCCTAATATATAAAGAGCCAGGGGCCATCACAACTGAAACAACGGATGGATGACTCGTTGCCATGAGGTGGCATTGACTGGCGAGTGGGCTGAATTGCTGACCTCTCGGTCCCTCCTCCAGGCCCCCGGGGACAGCAGAGGTGACTCTCTCCCATCTCCCACAGGCAGCTGCAGCTTCCTCTTGCCTCCCGTGGATGGTGGAGGCTTGGTCCCGCCTCTCGCTCCCGTCTCCTGTGGGCACTGGTGCCTCCCATTGGCCTCCAGTGAACTGCTGCCACCGCCCACTGTAGCCAGCGAACCAGCCCAATTGGGGTGGGGCCAGCCAACCTTGTGGCCCTTCGACCCACCAGCCTGCCCTGATGGGACTCTCCCATCCCAATCAAGAGCAGGCTGCACAGAGCCTGGACCTTTCCTGGCAGCCCTGAGTCCCTGGGGTTGAGAATTCTAATGGCCCTGCTGAGAGAATAGAGGTGCCTGATGGGCAGGGACAGGGACCACAGGCCTCCAGGGAGCACTGCAGCATTGGCAAGGAGCGGAGAGGGCCTGCGGAGGCAGGAGGAGGCAAAGCCAGTGGACATCAGCCCAGAATCCAGCCCTTCCCACCGGAGGCAGCGGGCCCTCAACCCAGAACTCCAGGTCTAATCAGAGAGCCCAAGGGAGGCTTCAGGAAGCTCTACGCATAGCTGCACATTGAGAACTAGAGACTTTGTGAGGCCCTGACCCAGGCCATGCTGCTGGCTGGCACAGCTCAAGGTGGAGCTGGAGTGTGTCATGCATGGGCAGGGGTGCTTTGCAGAGAGGCCGGCCCTCCTGGAGCTGGAGAGATTTGAGCACAAGGCCCTGGATTTGAGCACAAGGCCGCTGAGCTGAAAGAGGAGCTGAAGGGCCTGTTCAACCTCCGGGCTGACAACCAGCAGCTCAAGGAGAATGCGGCCCTAATCTGGTCATCAGCAAACTGTCCAAGTGACCCCAGAGGACTTGCCCCTCACCCGCTTTTATACAGCTGCTTCTGCCACATGCACCCCTTCCCCTATATGAACATGAGTGACAGGGCTGCTGGGGAGTCTCTGAGCCATAACCTCCCCTCTGGACCTCCAGGCTGGGAGGGGAGGACAGAGCCCCCAGGAGCCAAGGTGGCCATCTAAGGCCAGGATGGAGAGGGGAGGCAGGTAGGGAGACCAGGGCTGCAAGCAGGACCAGGAAGGAACCGAGGACCAGGAAGTGCCAGGACCAGTTGCCAGAACCAGAATAGCCAACCAGATGTCCCCTCTCACATGTGCTGCCACCAGTCACCCCTCTAGCCCCTGAACAGGGATCCGAGAATGTGCCAAGCATCCCACCGGCCTGGGCCGGATGGGCCTGTATATAAGATTCGTGTGCAATAGGGAGGGATGTCTCCAATTTTTACTGCCACCTCCCTGACACTGGGGGAGAAGGTATTTTTGAGCAGTTGGGGGTGATCAGGACAGCAGGGGATGGCAGTTGTGGGTGGATCGGGCTGGCAGGGGAGGGCAGTTGGGGGTGATCAGGCCAGCAGGGGAGCGGTTAGGCGTCAATCAGGCTGGCAGGGGAGCGGTTAGGGGGCGATCAGGCTGGTAGGCAGGAGCGGTTAGGAGCAGGCAGGCAGGCAGGCCAGGCAGGCAAGTGGTTATGAGCCAGCGGTCCCAGATTGTGAGAGGGATGTCCAAGGGGTCCCAGATTGGAGAGGGTGCAGGGTTGGCTGAAGGACACATCACACCCCCAGTGCATGAATTTCGTGCATCAGGCCTCTTGTGTATAACATAAAATTGGCCATCTTAAACCATTTTTAAGTGTATACTTCAGTGGCATTTAGTACATTTACATTGTTGTGCTACCATCATCATCATCCATCCACAGAATTCTTTTCATCTTGCAAAACTGAAACTCTGTACCCTTTAAACACTGACTCCTTATTTCCCTTTCCCTCCAGCCTCTGACAGCCACCATACTACTTTCTGTCTGTGAATTTAACTACTCTAATGGAATCAGAACATTTTTCCTTTTGGAACTGGCTTATTTCACTGCGAGTGATGTCCTCAGGGTTCATCTGTGCTGTTAAAATGTCAGAATTTCCTTCCTTTTTTAAGGCTGGGTAATATCCCATAGTGTGTATTTTGTTTATCCATTCATCCATCAGGGGACACTTGGGTTGCATCCACCTCTTGGTAGTTGTGAATAATGCTGCTATGACCATGGATCTACAAATATTTCTTCAAGTTCCTGTTTTCAATTGTTTAGGGTATATTCTTTGAGCTTTTAAATGCAACTTATAAATATTACTAATGTATTAAGAAACCTAGTGGATTTTAGTAGTCACTTTAAGAGGCTTTTAAGTGATATTTGATTCCATTTTCATACTTGTTAATGAATCACGTCCATATCTTTTAAACTGCTTTTCTATACTAAATACATCCAATATCTTCACTTATGCAACTTAAAAATCTTGGCAGCTACTTAACTCTTAAAAAGGTAATTAAAAACTAAGTGTATCATTAATTTATAAATATTAATTTATAAAACTTGAATTTCATTTCAGTGACCTAATTCTGTATGTATGCATGCATAGTCACATTTAACTTAAAAATCACAACTTTAAATAAATGTGTTAATTATTTTAAATTGTGATTACAAGACAATCTAATGGAAAGGGCCAAATGCTGTTAAATATTACAGGTATATAATTTTTGCACAGATTTCTTTTTTTAATTTTTTTATGGTCTGCTTTTTATTTTTATTTTTTGCATTTTAATTTCTTTATTGGTTAAGGTATTAATATTTGTACTCATACCCCCATTACCTTCCCAACCCCCCCGACTAATCCCCCCTTCCCTTGTTGTCTGTGACCACTGTTAAGGCTTATATGCATGCATACAAGTCCTTTGGTTGATCTTTCCCCTTTACACCCACCCTCCTCTAACTTCCCTCTGAGGTTTGACAGTCTGATCGATGCTTGCCTGTCTCTGGATCTGTTTTTGATCATTAGTTTATGTTGTTCATTATTTCCCATAGATGAGTGAGATCATGTGATATTTATCTTTCCCTTACTGGCTTATTTCGCTTAGCATAATGCTCTCCAGTTCTATCCATGTTGTTGCAAATGGTAGGAATTCCTTCTTTTTTAGCGCAGTGTAGTATTCCATTGTGTAGATGTACCACAGTTTTTTAATCCACTCATCTGCTGATGGGCACTTAGTCTGTTTCCAAATCTTAGCTATGGTAAATTGTGCTGCTATGAACATAGGGGTGCATATATCCTTTCTGACTGATGTTTCTAGCTTCTTGGGATATATTCCTAGAAGTGGTATTACTGGGTCAAATGGGAGCTCCATTTTTAGTTTTTTGAGGAAACTCCATACTGTTCTCCACAGTGGCTGCACCAATCTGCATTCCCACCAGCAGTGCATGAGGGTTCTTTTTTCTCATCATCCTCTCCAACATTTGTTGTTTTTTGATTTGTTAATGATAGCCATTCTGACAGGTGTGAGATGCTACCTCATTGTTGTTGTTTTGATTTGCATCTCTCAGTTAATTAGTGACTTTGAGCATGTTTTCATATGTCTCTTGGCCTTCCTTCTGTCTTCTTTCCAAAATTTTCTATTTAGTTCCCTTGCCCAGTTCTTGATTGGATTGTTTATCTTCCTTTTGTTGAGTTAAATGAGATCCCTGTAGATGTTGGAGATTAACCCCTTATCAGTGATAACATTGGCAAATATGTTCTCCCATACAGTGGGCTTTCTTGTTGTTTTGTTGATGGTTTCTTTTGCTGTGCAAAAGCTTTTCATTTTGATGTAGTCCCATTTGTTTATTTTCTCTTTATTTTCCATTGCCCTAGGAGCAGTATCAGTGAAGAAGTTCCTTCGGCATGTGTCTGAGATTTCGCTGCCTGTGGATTCTTCTAGTATTTTTATGGTTTCCCATCTTATGTTTAAGTCCTTTATCCATTTTGAGTTTATTTTTGTGTATGGTGTAAGTTGGTGGTCTAGCTTCATTTTTTTGCATGTATCTGTCCAATTTTCTCAACACCATTTATTGAAGAGACTGTCTTGATTCTATTGTATGTTCATGCCTCCTTTATTGAATATTAATTTGGCATAGTGGTTTGGGTCAATTTCTGGGTTCTCTATTCTATTCCATTGATATATGTCTGTTCTTGTGCCAGTACCAGGCTGTTTAGAGAACAGTGGCTTTGTAATGCAGCTTGATATCTGGTATTGAGATCCCACCAACTTTGTTCTTCTTTCTCAGGATTGCTGCAGCTATTCAGGGTCTTTTTTTATTCCAGATGAGTTTTTGGAGAATTCTTTCTAGGTCTGTGAAATATGCCATTGGTATTTTAATGGGGATTGCACTGAATTTATAGATTGCTTTGGGTAGTATGGACATTTTGATGATGTTGATTCTACCAATTCATGAACACGGTATATTCCATCTGTTTATATCTTCTTCTATCTCTTTTCAGTGTCCTGTAGTTTTTTTTTTTTGCATGTAGGTCTTTTACCTCTTTAGTTAAGTTTATTCCTAGGTATCTTAATTTTTTTGGTGTGATGGTAAATGGGATTGCTTTTTAAGTCTCTCTTTCTGTAAGTTCACTATTGGTGTATGGAAATGCCATAGATATCTTGGCATTAATTTTGTATCCTGCTACATTGCTGAATTCATTTATTAAGTCTAATAGTTTTTTTCATGGAGTCCTTAGGGTTTTCTATGTACAGTATCATGTTGTCTGTGAATAAAGACAATATTACTTCTTCTTTTCCAATTTGGATACCTTTTATTTCTTCTTCTTGTCTGATAGCAATAGCTAGTACTTCCAGTACTATGTCGAACAAGAGTGGTGAGATAGGACATCCCTGTCTTGTTCCTGTTTTTAGGGGAAAGGGCTTTAGTTTTTGTCCGTTGAGTGTGATGCTGGCCGTGGGTTTGTCATATATGGCTTTTATGATGTTGAGGTATGATCCTTCTATTTCCAGCTTGTTGAGAGTTTTATCAAGAAAGGGTGTTGGATTTTGTCAAATGCTTTTTCTGCATCAATTGATATGACTGTGATTGTTCTCCCTCAATTTGTTTATGTGATGTATCACGTTTATTGATTTGCAGATATTGTACCATCCTTGCATCCCCGGGATAAATCCTGCTTGGTCATGGTGTATGATCTTTCTGATGTAGTGCTGGATCTGATTTGCTAGAATTTTGTGCAGGATATTGACATCTATGTCCATGAGAGATATTGGCCTCTAATTCTCTTTCATTGTGTTGTCGTTATCTGCTTTTGGTATTATGGTGATGCTGGCTTCATAGCATGAGTTTGGAAGTGTTCCTTCCTCTTGAATTTTTGAAATAGTCTGAGGAGGATAGGTTTTAGTTATTCCTTGAATGTTTGGTATAACTCTCCATTGAAGCCATCTGGCCCTGAGCTTTTGTTTGCTGGAAGCTTTTTGATGACTGCTTCAATTTCTTCCATAGTTATTGGCCTATTGAGATTTTTAGAATCTTCCTGATTGAGTTTTGGAAGGTTGTATTTTTCTAGGAATATGTCCATGTCCTCCAGGTTGTCTAGTTTGTTGGAATAGAGTTGTTCATAATATTTTTTAACAATCCTTTGTATTTCTGTGGGGTCTGTTGTTATTTTGCCTCTATCATTTCTGATTTTGTTTATTTGAGTCCTCTCTCTTTGCTTCTTTGTGAACCTGGCTAGAGGTTCATCAACCTTGTTTATCCTTTCAAAGAACCAGCTCTTGGTTTCATTGATCATTTGTATTTTATTTTTTTTGGTCTTTATGTCATTTATTTCTGCTCTAACCTTTATTATCTCCTTCCTTCTGCTCACTCTGGGCTTTTCTTGTTGTTCTCTTTCTAATTCTTTGAGTTGTAGTGTTAGATGATTTCCTACCATTTTTTCTTGTTTTTTGAGATAGGCCTGTAGAGCTATGTACTTCCTTCTCAGGACTGCTTTCATTGTGTCCCATAGGTTTTGGATTGTTGTGTTTTTATTGTCATTAGTTTCCAGAATGTTTTTAATTTCTTCTTTGATCTCATTGGTAACTCAATCAATATTTAATAACATGCTTTTCAGTTTCCAAGTGTTTGAGTGTTTTGGATTGTTTTTATTGTAGTTTATTTCTAATATTATGCCATTGTGGTCTGAAGAGATGTTTGGTATGATTTTAATCTTCTTGAATTTGGGGAGACTTTCCTTGTGATGTAGTATGTGGTCTATTTTTGAAAATGTCCCATGTGCACTTGAGAAGAACCTATATTCTGCAGCTTTGGGGTAAAATGTTCTGAAGATGTCAATTAAGTCCATCTGATCTAGTGAGTCATTTAGGATTATTGTTTCTTTGCTGATTTTTTGTCTGGAGGATTTATCCAGTGATGTCAGTGGTGTATTAAAGTCCCCTACTATAATTGTATTATTATCAATCTCTCTCTTGATATCTTCCAGGAGATTTTTTATGTATTTGAGTCCTCCTGCATTGGGTGCATATATGTTTATCAGGGTTATATCCTCTTGTTGTATCGATCCCTTTAGTATTATGAAGTGGCCTTCCTTATCTCTTGTTATGGCCTTCACTTTGAGGTCTATTGATATAAGTATTGCCACCCAGCTTTTTTTTTTCATTTTCAATTGCCTGAAAAATATTTTTCCATCCCTTCACTTTCAGTCTGTGGGAGTCCCTTGTTCTGAGGAGACAGCATATATATGTGTCATGTTTTTTATCCATTCAGCCACTCGATGTCTTTTGATTGGAGCATTTAGTCTGTTTACATTTAAAGTTATTATTGAAAGGTATTTGTTTGTAGCTATTTTTGTTTTTTGAGGCTATGTTCCTTATCTTTTTGTTTCTTCTTTTTACAGCATTCCCTTTAGCATTTCTTGCATTGCTGGCTTGGTAGTGATAAACTCCCTTAGCCTTTTTTTGTCTGCGAAGTTCTTGATTTCCCCTTCAATTTTGATTGATAGTCTTGCTGGATAGAGTATTCTTGGATTCAGTCCCTTGCTTTGCATCACTTTGTATATCTCCTTCCATTCCCTTCTAGCTTGATGTGTTTCTGTTGAGAAATCATTTGATAATCTGATGGAGGATCCTTTGTAGGTAACTTTTTGTCTCTCCCTTGCAGCCTTTAAGATTCTCTCTTTGTCAATAACATTTGCCATTGTAATTATGGCATGTCCTGGTGTGGTTTTTTGGGATTCATCTTGCTTGGGACTCTCTGTACTTGAGTAACTTTTTTTTCTTCCCCATATTTGGGAAGTTTTCTGTCATTATTTTTTCAAATAAATTTTCTAATCCTTGCTGCTCTTCTTGTCCTTCTGGCAGCCCTATTATACATATTTTATTTTGTTTTGCATTGTCCCAAAGCTCCCTTAGGCTCTCCTCCTCCTTTTTAATTTTTTTCTCTAGTTGCTTTTGAGATTGGGCTTATTTATGTACCTGATCTTCTAACTCACTAATTCAGTCCTCTGCTTCTTCTAGTCTACTCTTGTAGCCTTCCATGGTGTTTTTGATTGCAGCTATATCATTTTTCATTTCTTCCTGATTTTTGCATAGGCTGTTGATTTTTCGTCCATCCGGTGTATGAAGTGTATGACCATTAGTCTGAATTCTTTTTCTGTCATGTTGCATGCTTCCATTTCACTTATTTCCTTTCTTGGTGATTCCTCCTTTTCTTTCCTCTGGGGATTGTTTCATCATCTCCCCATTCTGACTATCACCAGAAGGTTCAAATGTCTAGTTGCAGGGGCCTGGGCCATGTGCAGTGGGAGTTTTGCACCCCCCACATGTCACTGAAAAGCTCTGACACCAAAATGTGCAGTTGCTGTGGGTTGGTGGGAGCCATGCTCGCCCTGAGTCAGAGTCATAGGCGCTTAGTGTGGCCTTGTGTGTGCACCTATAATCAGGGACTTACTGTGGCCTGCACCATGTTGAAACAGAGGACCCACTGGCGTGTGCCAAAAATCAAAGTCCCCTATTGTGTGTCAGGAGTCAGAGGCTTCATATGTCTGAGAGTCAAGTGTCAGAGTCTCTGTTGCTTGGTGCTACCTCACACTGAGAATTAGGGTCGCTGTGTGCACATGCACCAAGAATTAGAGTCACTGGCTCTTAGTGTGAATGTTCTGGGAATCAAGGATCCCAGGCACATGAAATGAGGAACAGAATCTAGTCACTGGTGCTCATTGCTGCCTCTTGCGTGGAGATTCAATGTCCCCGATCTGCTTGGGAGACTGGGTTGCTCAGTTGCACTGTGTTGGCAGGAGGTCCACTTCTGCCCTCTGGTAAACAGCCTTCTGTGTGCGCTTGCCCTGAATCAAAGTCAGGTAGCACTGCCACTTAGTGTGGGTGTGGGGTCTGTTTACGCAGGTGTGCACAGTGGAAAACAAATTCCCCGTGTCCATGCACCCAGGCTCAAGTTCAGCGCTGCCTCCCTGTGTGGGCACAGGGTCTGTTCATGGGGAACAAACTCTCCGAGTCCGCACATCCAGGTTCAAATTCACCTCAGCCTCTCTGCTAAGGTGCAGGGTCTGGTCATGGGAAACAAACTCCCAAGGTTTGCATCCCCAGGCTCAAATTTAGTGCTGTCTCCCTGCATGGGTGCAGAATCTGGTCACAGGAAACAATCTCCCCAAGGTCGTTTGCCTATTCTGAAATTCAGGACTGCTTTTCTGCCTGGGCGTGGACACTAGATGCAGGAAACAAATTCCCAGAGTTCGCAAGTCCGGGCTCAAGTTTAGCACTGTCTTCCTGCTCTGCATGAGCCTGGGATCTAGTCACAGAAAACTACCTCCCTAGGGATAAGCAGCGAGGCTCAGATTCAGCTCATTCTCCCTGCCTGGGTGCGGAGATGAGTTGCGGGAAACAAACTTCCCGTGTCAGACACCAAGGCTCAAAGTCAGGCAGAGTCACCACTGCTTTATGTGTGCAGAAAACCTTATTGTGTGGCTGGGGTCTGGTAGTTTCTATGTCACTGCCGCAGGGGTGGCAGGGGAGGGGGATTGGCTTTGTGACTTACAGAAATCTGCGCCTGTGGTGCCTGGAGTCTTGGTGTTTCTGGGTCTGCAGTAGTGATTGCAGGTCTTTTACCAGTGTGGCTGTAGAGTACTGGTTTGCTTCTGAGACCAGACTGGGTGTTAGTGAGGCTAGGATTCTAGTCTCAAGCAGTTCTTCAAGATGGCGTGGTCTCTGTGCTGGCTGTGTCCTCCCTGGAGTGTTTGTGGTGGCAGTGGGGTTTTGCCATCTAAGACTGCCCAGATTGGCAGCCCCCTGGAAGAACTGCAGGTTCTAAACTGTCCCTATTTCACTCACACACACACACCCACACATGTCGACACACACCTCAATTGCTCCCTCACTCTCTTACACACTCTCCCTCCCTACCTTCCTGCCAGTCGCCATCTTTCCTCTCTGCACAGATTTCTTAAAGAAAAAATATTCACTTAATGGCTTTGATTCTCTTAAACATTTTTGTACTTAATTCTAATTTCCCAAGGTTGACATCAAGGAAGATAATTACCATCTAGTTATTTGAATTTATTTAACCCTGAATATTTAACCCAGCATGAAGTCTGTATCTGCAGACTTTCAGGGTACCTTTTATTGAAACTATAGAAACTATTACATCATTTCATATATTTGGGTAGTTTTCCTTCTCTGCTTGCTCCATTTATGTCTGTGATCAGAGATTTCCGCTGGCATACTGACTAGATTCTCAATTATTATCTTAATAGGATGCATCAAATCTTAACACCCTGTCATTCAAAGGAGACAGTCACATAGCCAGGATTGTAAGAAAAATTCCACAGATTATTATACGCACTCATATATGCAGCTGTCATGCAAGTGATCACTTGATTACATGCTGCATTTCTTTGGTTCCTGAGAATGCCTTCTTGCCTAAGTCCAAAGACTGTGCAACTTGATGGAAATCCCAAATATTTTCATATATTTTCTAGGATCAGGCAATTCTTTGTACTAAAGTGGAAATGGATGGAATCTGATATCTTGTGACATTGTTTGACTTGTAGTTACAGCATATAAAGTCTCTAACAGGGGCATCCCATTGTATAGTGCAAGGTGATGACATTTACATTACAGTATGTGTGGATAGCTTCTCCCGGTTATGTGGTGTACAGTCTATGCTGCTGTATAGCATAACTGTCTTCTTCTGACATTTAAGTAAATGCTGTTTCAGGCACATGGGCAGCCAGTGATGTATTACTGTCACTGTAACTGTTTTCCCTTCTCATGTGGGACCTTATAGGGGCACCTGGTCCATTGATCTCAATGCTTTCTCTTACTGCTTAACCTTTCATTCCTCTCTTTTTCTCACTTCCCATTTAATCCACCATAGATTCCATGGTCCATCATTTAAAAATATGTATTAACAATACTCTTAAACTCCCTTGCCATCTAAATTTCTTTTTCACATCTAATAGACAAAACCCTAACTGTGGATGAACCCTCATCTCTGAGTGAGCCTGTCAGCTGCCTGGAGTCACTGGAAAATAGGCTTACTGTTGCCACTGTAAGTTCATCTTGTTCATCTATGTAGAGAGGCCCTGGATGTCCCCTGGGAATCTGCTGAGTTCTCAGGTCATCTCTGACGCACAGTATCTGCAGTACCATCTCAGCCCAAAGATCAGACTTCCAGCCACCCCCCACCAAAGACCTATCATCCCATCTCCTGTTTCATGAAGTAGACATTGGTGGGAGAGGACATTGATCATTTCCCTCTACTATATAAATATGCCTATATCTCTGTGCATCCTGCCCTTCATCCCTCAGGCTACAAGAGAAGTGCTTTTCTTCTATCTAAGGCAGTGCTGGGCAAACTCATTAGTCAACAGAGTGGCAAACCTCAGCTCGTGAGCCACGGTTTGCTGACCACTGATCTAAGGTAACTGCTCCACACAAATTCCGGTTTCACTCAGTCTGACTCTTTAGGGGTCTTGTGCTAAAGATTATTATTCCTTTAATAATTATAATCCCTCCTCTTCAGCTACATCTCATTCCCATTGGTTTTTAGAAATGTTCATCTTTTCCAGAAAACAGAAGAAAACTATAACATTAAAAAAATAAGCAAAAAATAAACAACAACAAAATCTCTTTTCCCTAATCCCCAAATCCCCCACCAGACCTGTTTCTGTCTTTATTTTCCATTACCTCTCCAAAGGTTGCTGGTTGTCTGCACAGAAGTAATACTCAACTTTGGTTATCCAGCACTGTTTAGCATCTCTAGTTACATTAAGTGGACTTATGAAATTACTAGTGGCCCGGTGCATGGATTCATGCACATTGAAAGGAAATTAATTAGAAGAAAGATTTGTGCGGTAATTACGTTACTGCAAAAAATTATATGTCAAAATAGTATATATAATATAGTATTATAAAGTTAAAATACAAAATATTTTAATATCACTATTCGACCTTTATAATAGAAGTGGCACCAGTGAGAGCTTTATATGTTTCGCACATGCGTGAGTCAATGTTTATTTTTAAATTGCCAGTGTGTCATTTATACCGGCCTGTTGGTTGGTTGATGGACGGTTGGTCACTTACTCTTTTATATATATAGATAGCAAAATCCCCAAATATATTCAGTTGTATTTATTTAAAGTAAAATGGTAACATAGGGTATAATTAAAAAGATAATAAATAAAAAGATATTATAAGGATGTGGAAAATTGGAGCCCACATTCATTGCTGGTAAGAATATAAAATGGCAAAGTTATGTTGGAAAACAGTTTGGCAGTTTCTTAAAAAGTTAAACATACATTTGCCATACAACCCAGCAAATGGCCACTGATTAGCAGATGTTATAGTCATACAATAGAATACTATTCAGCAGGAAAAAGGAGTCAAGTACTGACTCATGCCGGAGCTTGGATGATCCATTTTGCTAAGCTAAAGAAGCCAACCAAAAAAGACAACATATTATATGATTCCACTCATATATATTTCCAAAAAATGCAGTTTTATAGTGACAGGAAGTAGATTCGTGGATGACTGGGCCTGGAAATTGGCACAATGAATCTTTTTGGGGTGATGCAAATGTTCCAAAATTGGATTGTGGTAAGGGATAAGAAGTGCACACTTTGTTTGTTTATTTATTTATTTATTTATTTTTATTGATTTCAGAAAGGAAGGGAGAGGTAGAGAGAGAGAAACATTAATGATGAGAGAGAATCATTGATCGGCTGCCTCCTGCACGCCACTGCTGAGGATCGAGCCCACAACCAAGGCATGTGCCCTTGATTGGAATCGAACCCTTCAGTCTGCAGGCAGATGCTCTAGCCACTGAACCAAACTAGCTAGGGCAGAAGTACACACTTGTAGTCATAAATTAAGTCAAAGAGTTATAATGTACAGCATAGGGAATATACTCAGTGATATTATAATAACTACGTATGGGGACAGATGACTACTAGACTTATCTTGGTGAACACTTTGTAAGGTACATAACTGTTTAATCACCATGTTGCACACCAGAAACTGACATAATATTGTATGTCAATTATAATTAAAAAAAACCTGCTGAGAAGCCAAAATAAAAACAAAAACAAAATTTGGAATGTGGTAAAGGTTGTGCAATCACTAAAAATTATTGGATTGTACATTTAAGACAGGTAAATGTATGATATGTAAGTGGTACTTTAATGAAGTTATGTGAAACAGAAAGAAGCAGCAAGCACCAAATCATTTGATGAGTTTGTTAACTGCACCATTTGCTTAATGTGCACGAAAGTGAAATTATATAAAACAAGTTAACATGATATACTGCTCTTAGATATTAGAATATCAAAATAGCAATATTTGTGTTTCACAAGCTAATTTTATTTTTTTATTTTTTTAAGTATTACAAATAGTAGTACATATGTCTCCTTTTTTTCCCCCCCATTGATCTCCCCCCGACCTCCCCTACCCCCCAGTACATGCCTTCACCTGCCCGCCCTCCCCCCCCGCTCCAGTGTCTTATATCCATTGGTTGTGCTTATATGCATGCGTACAAGTCCTTCGGTTGGTCTCTTACAGCCCCCCTCGCCCAACCTCCCCTGTCTTCCCAATGTAGTTTGACAGTCTGTTCAATGCTTCTTTGCCTCTGTATCTTTTTCCCACCATTTCTTTCCTTTAAAAAGTTTTGCCTTTGCAGACTAGAAATAAACATAACAAAACAAGACAAAACAAAAAAATGTTTGAGTCCCAATTTCAATATCCAACAGTTCTGAATCCCCGTTTCAATGTCTAACAGTTCCTTATGTGTACACGTCAGCAATGATATCTGGATGGTGGGCACATGTTGGCAATGCAGGTCCGACCCTCTCTGGTTTGGTCCTAGGTCACAAGCTAATTTTAAACATTTTCTTACTCATGTAATAATGAAGGAAATACCTCTTTCCAAACCACTGGTTCCAGCTACCAACGTGATAAGGAGTTCTCTCCTTTTATATTTTGTTAACACAGTGCAGGTGTGTCCTTTCTTGACTATGCATGACTAGGATGGCATACAATATCTGACCCATGATGATATCTTGGTGAAGAGAATCCATAGCCAATAACATTTAATTAAGGTCTTTTAGAACTCTTGACCATAATTAAAATATTGTAAAGTTTGGAATAGAATGTTTTGAGCTAAGAAAATTAAATCCCTTTCCAATCTTTAATATTTGCTCACATACATGTTAGTAATTCTTGAATAAGGAGACATTGTAAGTTTAAGTGTCAAAGTAATCAGTTGCCAACCAGAAAGTAAAATGCAATCATATAAGAAACTAGGTTCATCACAATTTGTAAGGAAGGAAATTTAGGCAAAAGAAATAAGGAATGGCATAAACTCTGTTCCTAGGAAGGGGAGTCTGAGACCAACTTTATTAGAACCTTCAACATGAAAGGACACACATCTATCATTTTCCAGACACACCTCTTCTCTAAGGAAACAGACTGAAAGGATATAATTCTAAGGAGGTGTTGCAATGAGAAGGAATGAGTTTCCTGACAAGTTGGTTTATTTAAGAATGGGATTATGAGAGAGACTATACAGGCTTCTCTCTGGGAATCCTAAATGTGTACAGAATGTCAATAGGTATATATGCATGAATCTACCAAAAAAATAAGCGTTTTATATTTTTTGTGAAAACTTTTCCTCAACTTCTTCAGAACTTGGTTTACTTTGTTGTGAGTCTAATATTTACTTAAAATGGCAAAATAATGTGTTGTCCGGAGGACAGTAGAGTAGGTTTAAAAAATTTATAACCTGCCAATCTGTGGTGTGGGAAGCATACTTATTTACAAGGTTGACATATCTACGTGTAAACTACAAAGATGGTCTTTTTCAGAAACGTGATTTGTAGCCAGCACATCTGTTGTTCTTATGTAAGGGATTACAGTGAACTATTTTGGTTGAACTTCAGCTGCAGAGTAACAGAATGTTAAAGCAGCTTGCTAAAAAGGTGTTCCTATTTCAAATTTTGTTTCTTTATAATGAACTTTTAAAGTGTTCTCTATATGAGAAAACCTCATTCTTCATTAAAAAATAGAAGTTTTATGTGGTTTTAAGTTGTATTTTTGTCATTCTATAGCATTTAGATGATATCTAAGTCTGTCTGGCTTAGCATTTTGAATGTTAACTTACATACAAGTTTGATATTGTTCAGTAACCATTTTTCATAAAAACCTTATCAACAGCCCTGGCTGAGTGGCTCAGTTGGTTGGTGCATCACCCCATATACCAAAAGGTTGTAGATTCCATTTCTGGTCAGGGCACATACCTAGGTTTTGGGTTCGATCCCAGGTTGGGGTTTGTGTAGGAGGCAACCAATCGATATTTTCCTTTCAAAAAATCTCAAATAAACTTGTCCTGGCTTTTCTCTTCAAATGGAATTATGTCACTTGCATTCGGGCTTATTAGGAAATCCTGACTATTATGTTACATTCCCAAGAGTTAATAAACTGCGTGCGTACAATCTCTGTGAAAGGGAAATTTCCCCCCCAACATATTTCTGTTGTAATTTTTAACAAATATTAATCATTTAATTGGTCCATCTTCAGGAAACTGACCTTTATTTTCCATGTTCTTAAAACAGCAGCAACAACAACATTCAAATTAAAATTTATTTAATGTTTCAGTTCTGCTTAAAATAATATATACTGATCATCTAAAAGGTTCATTGAAGTAAATTATAGCAGGAAGAGGGGAAGAGTAGGAATGCCTAGCTTCCAAGTTGCCCATAGTCTGGCTCAGTCCTTCTTAAACCTTAAAGTGCATATGGATCTCCTGAATATCTTGTTAAAACGTGGATTCTAGTTCAGTGATTCTGGAGTAGGACCTGAGGTGGCATTTCTCACCAGCTCCCAAGTGATGCACTATGTTGCTAGTCCATGGACCACACTTTGAGATGCAGGGCTCTAAATAGACTGTGCTTAATATTCATAGAAAAGTCTGCCTATAGATCATATGTGACATACATTTACAAACGTTTTTATTGCCATCATAACAGAAGTTGAACAATGGTACAGTCACCTTCTAGAGAATGGGGATCGTATAATATTAACTTACTTAGAAAGAATCCATGACTAGGAGCCTCCTTAGTACTGTCCTTCTAGCTAGCTGAAGGACATACCACTAAACAGACTGACACAGAAACAAAAATCAAATTGTTAGAACTAAATGTTCATATATGATTAGACTGGCCAAATATATTTGTGATTTGGAAGGGTATATCTTTATCAGTTCTGTTTTGATTTTGTGAACTGTTATCTACCTAGTAAGGAAAGAAAATCTTTGCTAAGTAAGAGAAGTTATTCAAGCAGGCGCCAGGGTGCAGGCAAGGCATGTGAATGAGTGAGGAGTGCTGGGAGTGGCTGGGGAGTGGTGTCATAGAGAGTGTGCACATGGCTCCATCGCTGCCACGAGCATGGCAGGCTAACATGGCCAGAGCTTCAACTTTTCAAGAAAATCCAGAAATAAAATTTTCAAGTGAAAGTTCCCAATTTAAAAATGTTGGCTACTAAATTTAAATTCTTTTAAAACATTATGTGGGCCAAGAAAACACATCTGTGTCCCAGACACAGCCCCTGAGCCACCCGCTTACAATGTGTAATGTTGTAGACTACACTGAAATCTCATGTTTTGAAAAATGAATTTTCAAAATGATACTTTCTGACCTTTTGTCTTTAGACACTTTAGTCAGAAGAAATAGACTCGGCTTTATGTATTTGGAAGTACTGGAGTAAGATTGGTGTGTGATCTTTTCATCTTCTTTCACATTCCAGATTACAGAACTGGCCCATGTTTCACTCAGGTCAACAACCAGATGTGCCAAGGGCAGCTGACAGGCATTGTCTGCACAAAGACACTGTGCTGTGCCACCATTGGCCGGGCCTGGGGCCACCCCTGTGAGATGTGTCCTGCCCAGCCTCAGCCCTGCCGGCGGGGCTTTATCCCCAACATCCGCACAGGAGCTTGCCAAGGTGAGTTAGCCGTCTGCCTATGTACAGAGTCACCCACATGTCAAATCTTCTTTCACTGCACTTGGAGGACCTGCCACTATGGAGGGTAACCTTTAACCCTGTACCATTTCTGAGAGCAGCTTCATTAGCAAGCATGATCAGAGATGGCTTATCTTTTGGGCACCTAATAACTAATTATTTTGCAACTCTTGGCATAAATGGAGAAGTGAGAAGTAATATGAAAAATTGGAGAAAATTTTAAAATACAGTTTAAGATATTTAATAGAATCAGAAGACAAACCACTCTATGTCTTCATCTACTTGGCACGCTATGCTCGCTCCCACAACTCCTCAAACTATATTCATGTAAATACCCAGGAAAAACATTTTATTCCTTTTTCCTAATCTCATACAAGATATGAGAACACAAGCCTAGGCAACAGGGAGAAGAGAGCTACCCAATTTTATTATATACTAGAGGCCCAGTGGATGAAAATTCATGCACTGGAGGGAGGGTCCCTCAGCCCGGCCTGCCCCCTCTCACAGTCTGGGAGCCCTCAGGGGTGGGAGGCAACCTGGCAATCAGGGGAAGGCGATGCCCCATCACACCTCTGCTGCTGCCACTGCTGGCAGTGCAAGCCTTGGCCAGCCCTGGTTATACCTGAGCCTTGGGTGGCCCTGGTCGGCTGGGCAGCCACCATCCAAGGCTTGCCTGTGCCTTAGGCTGGCCTTGGGTGGTTGGGCAGCCGCCTTCAGAGGCTTGCCTGCGCCTCGGGCCAGCCCTGGGCAGATGGGGGGCTGAGGGGACTGGGGGACTCTGGAGGCAGGTGCATGGGGCAGGCCCGGCCTTGCATGCGCCTGCTGCCCCATTGGGGCTGAGGGGACTAGGTGCCACCATCTTGTGGCTGTAGGTGCCGCCATCTTTGAAGGCATGGCAGTCAATTAGCATATTCCTTATTGGCTGTGGGTGCTGCTATCTTTGAGGGTGGGGCATTCAACTAGCATATTCCCTCCTGATTGGCTGTGGGCGCCCCATCTTTGCAACAGCGTGAGGGTCAATTAGCATATTCCCTCTTTATTAGATAGGATAGTGTCTTCAAAGACAAAGTGTGAACTTCCAGGATTACAGTTATTTCAGAGTTTATAACTTGGTTGTTTGCAATCTTGTCTGCAGGCAATTTTTCCAAACTCATTCTGATATGAATTTTATATATCAGGGCTAGATTAGGTCTCTGAGGATACTGCAACAGTAAACTCCAAGCCAAGGAGCCAAAAATTGTTACATATTCACTGGATAATTGCCTTAATTTCAAGTCACCATGATTCTTATTATTTTGGGGGCTACTTCTCTGATGTCATATGTACTAAACCCATTTTTAGAGCTTAGAAACAGAGCTCTGTAATGAACTCTCAAAAGGTAGTAGGATCATGGAAAAATGGAAAAGTACTCTTGTATTATTCAAAGAAATGGTATTACTCATATTTTAGACATGGGAGTTAGGTTTATTTGTTATAATTAAATCATATACAAAGTGAGATCTGATGTTTTTCAAATTGATGTTAATAACCCGTGGCAGAGGCAGAGATGTCATCTACTCAGCCCATGTAAATGGCATATTACAGGAACCCAGTCCAGTGTCCTAAAACTCAGATGAGAATTGTTGATTGCAGAGCTTGTACATAGCCTCAATTTGATACAACTACCAGTCTGAGTACATGTAGTTCCTGATAAAGCAAGAATTTTTTAAATAGAGGGTAAGTTATACTATAGGTTATCTAGGATTCACTATACTACATAGATTTCCCAGATCAGTATATAAATAACCATATAACTTAGATAGATTACTATTGAAGGTGAAGAACTGCATAGATTTAGTAGATTAATACTGACAAAAATTGCTAGAGTAACACTTTTTGTTTATTCTAATATACTTGCTTATTTATTTTTTTTATTCTCCCCCAGCTAAGAATATAAGCTTCATTAGGGCAGAAATATGTTTTATTCATTAATGTCTCTGTTCTATACATTAATTCTAGTGTTTAACATGCAATTGATGCATAGTAAATATCATTTGAATTAATAAATGTGATTAAAATTAAAATACTTCCCCAAAACACTTTTCATAGAAATAGTTCAGGTTGAGAAAAGCCTTTAACTTCAACCAGTAAATCCCAAGTTATTGACTCTCCTCATCTTCTGTATTTGCACTATGCTTTTCTAGCCTGCTATTTTGTCAGAGAGCTCCAGTTTTCTGAACACAGTTACTAAAAATGTATGACCTGATCTCAAACTTTCTGAATGTCCTTCAGGATTTGGTAATGTCTGAAGTCTTATTTATTTAATTATATTTATGTAGCAAAGATAAGTTTTGGGCTTCATTTCCCCAAAAAAATATAATAGATTAATAGAGCCACAGGAGCAAAATGAAATTTGCCACATGGTTAAAATGTCTGGAAAAGCAAATTTAAGAAGTTCTGCTTTATTTCAAAATCATGGCATAGTCAGAAAGTTCTCAATTAAATAGTAATCCTCAGTTTAGGCTATTTTAAGACCACATGTTACTGTGATTTTATTTTTCCCTTAAATTCCTAGACTGTTTCCCAATATTGCTGCCAAATTAACTTGGAAGATATAGGGCATGAAAAAAATAACATAATAAAACATGATATGTACATGTCATACTTTTCTTTATAATAGTCATCTTTTAATAGGATAATTAAATGTTTTTATAGAGTTGATAAATTTCAGCTGTGTAGATGATAACTGTAAATAGCTTAATATTGGTTCTAAAACATGGTTTATATTAATGAAGGGAGAACATTCTGAAGTTCTGAACATAATGTTATCCCATAGGTGATGCAATTAGAAAATTACCCTGTCAATGGCCAAAGAGGGACTGAAACATGATCATGTAATAAACAGAGTAACTGAAAAATCAGGGCCAACAGAAAATTAAATATTTTTCAAAAATTAAGCTATAAGGAAAGCAGTTAATATAACTGTTGCCATATTGACTTTCTGGCCTTAAATAAGCAGTGTTGGAAAGGTGGGCATTCTTAGGGTGCTGTGAGGTCAGACATGGTGAGTCTTGACTCCTTCCCTATTGAGAGCCATTTCAGTTCAAGCCCTTGTGCCTATGGCTAATCCACATATAATCTTGTCTTTTCTTCTATTTTATTATACAGTAAAAGGACCAACATTAATTAACATAGATTTTAATATTTAAGCTATCATAAAATGAGAAACTTAAAGTTTTAAAAATTGATGTTAGGCCCCTTTTCAAGAATATTTACATATTTTAAACTGCAGTATACATATGTTTTTTTCTCTCTCTCTTCCCCTCCCTTTCTTCCAATCTCTAAAAATCAATGGAAAAAAATATCCTTGAGAGAGGATTAACAATGATAACAAAAAAGAGTGAAAATAGGACAAAGAAGTGGCAGGAAAAAATAAAATAAAATGAAGCCAAAATAGCAATAATCCATAGCAGATAGAGTGGAATTCAAGGACAAAAAGGAAAAACTGAGTCAGGAAAGAATATAGTTAAAAATTACAACTCGGTAAGAGGATATAAGCAGTACAGACCCTAAATCACTCCCTGCAAAACAAACTCTGGCGTGACCTCTTTTCCAATGGTATAGTGTACAGAAATATTTAATTCCTTTAGCAGGACTGCACATAAATAATGTAGAGAAGTTGGATCTCAGCTGAAATCAGGTAAACATGGCTGGTTCCTCCATTGTAGACTGGGAGGAAGATGTCCAAAGTAGAAAGTTATTTCTAGACCTTCTATATACTAAATAAAAAGGAGATTTGGTTCTTGATTAGCATAAACTATTAAAGACAAATTTATCTTGGCTGTCTACATTGACTAAGTTAACCACATCATTACAAAGTTCAACGTTAATTCATATTGTGTGAATATAAAAGCAATTCCAATACAATTCAAAAATTTTACTTAAAATATACTTGATTATAGAAACTCTTACTTAAAATAGTGGAATATTCCCCTTCTTCTAACAAGAAAATGAATAATAGAAAACAAGGCATGCTAAAATAAAGTTCAACAACCCCCCAGTTAAAAGGAGTGAGGAACACATGCAGTTTTTGGAAGTCACTGGGACAAGGAGAATCTTCTATGAGTACCAGCCTCCTGAAATGCCATTCAATGGTTGTGGATGTTCCCTTGGAGAGGAAGAGACTGTCCCTGTGAGATAGATCTACTGGACTCCCTCAGAGTAAAGAAGGGATGGTGAAGGAGAAACTGTGGAGGCAAACCATTTCTCGTATCCACTACCCAGCCTTCCAGGTCAGAGACACTCTCTGAGGTAAAGGAGAGGGAAGGTAAAAGAGGATGTAAGAGCAACACAGAGAGTTATTATCTGAAAAGGCATAAGGTGGGAGCTACATCACCACCTGAAAGTTTAAAATGAATACCCCGGGGAGTGGGGTGGAATGGTGGGAGTTTGGGATGAAACTGTTACAAGCAGTATTTCCTATGGAAGTTTTCAAACCAATCCATTTCCTCTTAGTTATCTGCCCCCTTTCTTACTTCAGCAGGAAATGGCACCATTTAAAGAATAATAAAGAGAAAAGGCTTAAATAACAACAACAACGAAAAAAAAAACCTGAAAAAAGGAAAGAAGAATATAAAGAAAAGGCAGATGAATATGCTTCAAAGAGTTCCCAAATAAATACCAAGTTCATATACTTTGTTATCTCAAGGAAATGAAAGACAATGTGGTTCTTTTAAAAAGTACTCAAAGTAGAGTTATAAGTTCAGTAAAGACACTCAGAGATAAAAATGAATTGATAATACTCAATAAATAAATTGAAAAATGATTTAAATCTTTACCTAGTGGAAGGCAAATAATGCATCCTATCTAATAAAAGAGTAATATGTAAATTGACCATCACTCCAACACATGAGATGGCTGCCCCCATGTGGTCAAAGATGGCTGCCACAAGATGGTCGGCAGGGGAGAGCAGTTGTGGGCAATCAGGCCAGCAGGGGAGGGCAGTTGGGAGGGACCAGGCCTGCAAGGGAGGGCAGTTGGGGGGAACCAGGAAGGCAAGGGAGGACAGTTAGGGGCAATCAGGATGGCAGGGGAGCAGTTAGGCATCGATCAGGCTGGCAGGGGAGTGGTTAGGGGGTGATCAGGCTGGCAGGCAGAAGCAGTTAGGGGCAATCAGGCAGGCAGGCAGGCGAGCAGTTGGGAGCCAGCAGTCCTGGATTGTGAGAGAGATGCCCGACTGCCCGTTTAGGCCCGATCCGGGATCAGGCCTAAACAGGCAGTCGGGCATCCCTCGAGGGGTCCCAGATTGGAGAGGGTGAAGGCTGGGCTGAGGGATACCCCTTTCCCCCCTGCACGAATTTCGTGCACTGGGCCTCTAGTGTATACATATTTAAATACAGACATATATACAACTGAAAAGAATCAGTGACAATGGGTAAGTTTAAGGAAATCAATAATCAATGTTAAAGAATAGTAAAGAATGATTATAAAGAAACTGATACATAATGAAGTCAGACTAGAGAAAGCTGATGAAAGGAACTGAAAATATGCTCAAAGATAAAATAGGAATTTTTTCTAAAATAGATAAAGGCTTTGCTTCAATCTGTAGATTGAAAGCACAAAACTTTAATAGGAAGAAAAGATAAGAGAATCCTGTGGGCATAAGGAAGAATAAGCAAGTTTTTGTGTTGTTTTTTTTTAAAAAAGGAAATATTCCAACTCCTCTCAGACTTCTGTAGAGCATCTCATTGACCAAAAAGCAGTGTAGCAGTGTCTACACACTTCTTAGGTAAGAATCTACTTGATTAGACTTACATTGAAAAAAGTTAGTTTCTTGGTAGAGTATTAATTTCGGGGGCCAGAGTGGAAACAAAGAAAGGTGCCTGCAATAGTACAGGTGATATATGATGAAGGTTGAGACTAGAGTAGAGGCAGAGGGGAGATTTGAGATGTATTTGGGAAGTAAAACTTGTTACTGATGGGATGATGTGAGACAAGAAGAACAGAGTTTATCTGCTAGGTTTCTGACTTTGACAATGAATAAATGATGCTGATATTTGTTGAGATAAGGAACATTGAGTAGGAACCATGCTCTGGTCTTTTTATTACAAGTGCAGAGTCCTACAGGTGATAAGTTACCAATATTTGCTTGATGAGATGATCATTTATTCATTTGAATTACATGAGTACATGAACACATATTATGGCTGAATCGAATCATATTGAATGGTTGTAAAGATACCCTGTTTTGCTCAGATTTCAGAATGAGAGAGACCTGGTCTTCAATTGTTGTACTTAAATACTGACATTCCTTTTTATAGAAAAACAAGTACCATGTGGAACATCACTGAGACAAGAAATAAGAACTTATATTTTAGAAATGGAACCAATATGGCTAACATTCATTTTTATGGAAATACTAGAGGCCCGGTGCATGAATTCATGCACCAGTGGGGTCCCTCAGCTTGGCCTGCAGAATCGGGCTGAAACTGGCTCTCTGACATCTCCCGAGGGGTCCCAGATTGCGAAAGGGTGCAGGCCAGGCCCACGGATCCCACCAGTGCATGATCGGGGATGGGGAGAGATGTGGGAGGTGGGCCAGCCCCAGAGAGGGACTGCGGGAGAGCTCCAGGGTGTGTCTGGCCTGTTGAGCTCAGGCCCAATCTGCTGGACCCCAGCAGCAAGTTAACCTAACAGTCGGAGCATCTGCCCCCTCGTGGTCAGTGCACATCATAGCGACTGGTCAGCCGGTCAACTGTTTGCCCCCTGGTGGTCAGTGCCTGTCGTAGCGAGTGGTTGAGCAGCTTTAGCATATCATTAGCATATTATGCTTTGATTGGTTGAACTGCCAACCAGTCTACTGGACACTTAGCATATTAGGCTTTTATTACATAGGACAAGTACTATGTATTACTATCTATGGAATGTAAATAGAGTGTAAGAACTTATATTTTAAAAGTGGATCTAATTTGGTGAGAAGCAAAGTCCAGAAACATTCACTATTAAATAGAGTAATAGGAATTGGTCCTTGGTTCCCACAGATATAAATTAAGTAAACAATTATTAAAATATATTTCTTCATTGATTTCAGAAAGGAAGGAAGAGGGAGAGAGAGGTAGAAACATCAATGATGAGAGAGAAATAATGGGACCGAGCCCACAACCAGGCATGTGCCCTTGGCCAGAATCGAACCTGGGAACCTTCAATCCGCAGTCTGACACTCTATCCACTGAGCCAAACTTGCTAGGGCAAATAAACAATTTTTATATGTCTGTACCACGGCACAAATTTTCATATTTTAATGTGAACTAAAAGTAATATACCATTTAATACTAATTTAAATAATAAAATCAGTTTGATCCTCTATAGCAAGTTTATATAGAGAAGTTGGAGAGTAAATGAGTTCATGAACTAGAATTACTATTGCTTTGTGACATTATTTATAACCTTAGAGAATAGACTGAAATGATTATATAAGGTTTAGATTTCAAAAGACTTAATTTTGTTCCATAAAATTCTTACATGTGATTTGAAGTAATTCAACATGTAAAGAAATAATAACATTGTGCCTGAATTGAACGGCTAAATGGAAACACATCTGTATAGTAATCTGGGCAGTGGAAAACTAATCAGACATTAGTAGCTGCTTATGTTAGCATTTTGAAGATGTAGAAACTCTTACATAGTATGAAGGTCTGAGTCTTGCTGTTTTTTAGTTTTATAGAGAGCATTTGTGTATGCCTCTAGGTTCAAGTTGATTATTTCTTTTAGATTTCTTTAAAATTTCCTTTTTTCATGATTAACTTGATCTACCTAAAAGAAATTAATTCTGTATAGATATGTAGTCTAGGATACTTCAAAAAATAAAGGTTTTATCTTTCCTTCTAGGAAAATACTATTTAGGCAGTTTACTTTTTCCTTTGAAAAATTACTGAATCTACTAAATATGTAGTCAAAAGATTTTATGAATAGTATTTATGGGTTTGGCCTTATTTTCCAGCTTATGCCATGATATTCTTTCTCTGATTTATCTGCCAGGAAAAGAGGTTTCTTGGGATGTTTTATACCACATTGTAACGAGAGTGGAAATGTAGTACATTTAAAAAATAATGCGGTTTGAATGTTCTGAATTAAACTGTTTGGTATATAAACTTCTTGTCATATATTTCACTTTAGCTGCTTTTTGTTTGAGTCAGATATCCTTTAATAAGACTATTTTTGTGGACTGAGAGATCACATAAAATAAAAATAAGTATGTAAAGGTGCCAAGATTAGATTGTGGTTAGTATTTTAGATCTGTACTAAGTTTTGTCATTTTTTTAGGCCCTTTTAATAAGGGTTTCAGTTAAGACCTGTTTTACATGGTAGTATAGTAGTGTATCACAGTAATTGTCTTCAGTCAACATGATTAGGAAACTGGATGATAAGAGCCCTCTTTCTGGCTGATGTATTGGGAGGCATTTGCTCTGAGCAAGTAGTACTAAGCAAGGAAAGGCATCTGAGTACTAGTAAGAGTTCAACTCTAACTGCTTAGGTTTTCACCTACTCAGAGTTAGCCTGGTAGAGGGTATGGGGGATAAATGGTGATGGAAGAAGACTTGACTTGGGTGGTGGACACACAATACAATATACAGATGATATATTATAGAATTGTACACATGAAACCTAGATAATTTTATTAACTGATGTTACCCCAATAAAATTTTTTTTCTTTTTCTTCTTTGTTAATCTTCACCTGAGGATATTTTTTTCCATTGATTTTTTAGAGAGAGTGGAAGGGAAGGGGAGAGACAGAGAGAGAGAAACATCAATGTGAGAGAGACACATGGATTGGTTGCCTCCAGGACCAGGGATGGAGTCTGCAACCGAGGTACATGCCTTTGACTGGAATTGAACCCGTGATCCTTCAGTCTGCAGGCCAACGCTCTAACCACTGAGGAAAAATCAGCCAGGGCTCACCCCAATAAATTTAGTAAAAAATTTAAAAAGATACCTACTGTAATTTCGGTATAAAAAATATTTTGGGCTGTTGTAATCAGTTTTATTGACAGACTGGGGGCCCAGTGAAGGAATTTGTGCACCTTGAAAGGAACTGTGGGCCGTGAGGCTGCAGTGGGCATGGGCTGCAGTGGGCACTCGGCTCATTCTCTGCACCCCCACCCAACCGCTCCTGCTGTGGCCCCCAGTCCCCTCTCTGCCAGCAGCCCCGCTCCAGCTGCTGCAGCTCTCACACACTGACGGCGCCGGCCCCACTTGCACCCAGTGACAGCGAGGAGTGATTAGGGCTGGCGCCAGTAGCGAGTGCTAGTAGGGTTGGCACTGTCAGTGGGTGCAAGCAGTGGCTGCTGCCCTCAATTGAGCGATTGGGGCCAGCAGCCGCTGTTCGGACATCACCAAGCAATCTGGACCGGCACCAGGCACTGGCAGCGGGTGCAAGTGGGGCAGCACCAGCAGCAGGTGTGAGCACCAGATGGGACTGTGGCAGGCAGGACCGCGGCGCACTGGAGCAAAGAATTTTCAGTAACCACCAGGGGCTTGCCCTGATGACAGCAACCAGTGCCCCACCTTGGTCTGGTGCCCCCACTTACCTGCTCCACCATAACTACCTTGGCCTATGCCTGCCATGTTCCATGCTCTGACACCTGCTGCTGACGCCTGCCGTGTTTTGCGCATGCTTCCTGGTTGTCAGCACACGTCATAGCAACCAGTTGTTTGGTTGCTTGTTCTGCCGTTCAGTCTATTTGCATATTAGGATTTTATATATATAGTTAGCTAAAGCAAGGAAGAAATATGGATACTAGGCTCTTTTGTAGGTTTGAATTCTCTTTTGCAAACTAACATACACCAAACTTGTGGGCTTATCAAAAAATAATAGGGTAAATCAGTATGTACTCACAAAGAGATGTACCCACAAAATCTTTTTTCAATGAAAAAGGCAAGATGTAGCACAACACATAGAGTATGATCTTATTTGTGTTAAACAGAGCACCACTCTATGGTAAGAGTGAAAGAAGAGACAGCTAACTTATTTTAATGGTTATGTCTTTAATTTTCTATTTTTGTATCCTTAACATTTATTACAATGAGCATGTTATTTTGTAATTAAAGATATATTAATAAATGTATGTTAGCCTTTTAATTTGAATAATGCAAATTTACATATGCTTATATGTTATATTTATTTTTCTTACAGTGTTTATCATGACAGTACACTGAATTAGAGATTATCATCATTTACACAGAGAGAAAATAAGGCAAATTTACATAGATATAAAATGATAGATTAAAAAACTCTAAATAAAAGGATTTTTCCCCAACCCCCAATAGTATGTTAGCTGTAATTGTTTGGCCATGCTCTTTATCAAGTTGAGTAAGTTCCCTTTTATTCCAGGTTTACTGAGATTTTTTAAATGATGGATAAGTGGTGAATTCTGTCACTTGCTTTTTTCACATCTACAAGATAATCATGTTTTCTCTTCCTTAATCTGTTAATATAATGAATTAAACTGATGTTTGAATGTTGAAACAACCTTACATTCTTGGGATAACCCCACTTGGTCATGATGTACTAACATTTTTATATATTAACTAGTGGCCTAGTGCATGAAATTTGTGAATGGATAGAGTCCCTAGGCCTGGCTGGTGATCAGGGCCAATGTGCTGGGCAACTGGCAGGGCCATCGGAGGCTCCCGCTGGCACCTGCCTTGGCTGGCCTGGTGCTGCCTACTCGCTGGCCCTGCCCCCTGCCACCACCACTGTTCTCCTCCCAGGAGGTGACCAATGGGTCGAATGGGGGGTGGTGCCAGTCCTCTTGCCAGCTGCCCCCGCCCCCCGCCATCACCGCCAGTCACCTCCCTCTGCTGGGTGATTAGCAGGGTGATTGGGGGTACCTGCTGGCACCCACCTTGGCTGGCCTGGGGCCTGTGGGCAGCTCCTGCATTGAGTGTCTGCCCCTTGGTGGTCAGTGTGCATCATAGTGACTGGTCGTTCCACCAGTCATTCCACCGTTCAGTTGATTTGCATATTAGGCTTTTATTATAGAGGATAAAGTTGACTTGCTAAGAATTTTTGTGTGCCTATTCCAAAAATATATTATTCTATTGTTTTCTTTCAGGTAATATATTTGTCTGGCTTTGGTGGCAGGGTGATGTTAACTTAATAAAATGATTAAAGCAAAGTCCCCTCTTCTCTTCTTTTCTGTAAGAATTTGTAAATAACCACTATTGTTTCTTCTTAAATGTTTGAAAGAGTTCAACAGTAAAGCCATGTAGGTCTGAAATTTTCTTTGTGCAAAGATTTTAAAGCATGGATTAAATTACTTTAATAGGCATAGATTTACTCATGTTTGTTCTCGAGTAAGCCTTAATATTCTGATTTTTAAGGAATTTGTACATCTTGTCTTAACTGGTGAATTTAATGCCATACAGTTGGCTGTCAATACTATTTTTTTTTAATCTCTACAGAATCTGTAGTGATACACCCACTCTTATTCCTCATACTGATCATTCATTGTTCTCTATCTTATTTATCTTGATCAGTCTTGACAGAGATCCATCAATTTTACTTCTTTACAGATAACCAGGTTTTGTAGTTATTGATTATCTTTGTTGTTTTACAGCTGTTTTTATTTTTCTCTTTTGTTTACTTTAGGTTTAATTTGCTCTTTTTAAAATTGCTTTATATAAAAACTTAGATCACCAATTTTAGATCTTTCTCTTTTTGAAAAAATAAGCATTTTAATGCTATGTATCTATTTCTACATACCACTTTACCTGCATCCCACAAATTTTGATACCTAGTGCTTTCATTTTCATTTAATTAAAAATCTGTTCTGATTTTTTATGTGATTTCTTCTTTGAATCCATGGATCATTTCAAAATATGTTGTTTAAATTCCACATATTTGTGCATGTCCCAGATATTTTCTGTTACTAATTTCTTCTTTAACTCTGTTGTGTTTAGAGAACGTAGTTTGGGTGATTTTAATCCTTTTATATTAAACTAGAGGCCCCAGTGAGGTCCCTCAGCCTGGTCTGCACCCTTTAGCAATCTGGGACACCTCGGGGATGTTGGACTGCGACTTTCAGCCCAATCCCCAGTTTCAGGCCAAAACCAGCAGTCTGACATCCCCAAGGGATGCAGTGCGTGAAGCGGCAGGTGGCCTGGGAGGAGCCCAAGCCCTGGCCAGGCACCATGTCATTCCCGCTCATCCCAGCCCCACTGCACCTTCCGCCAGCACCACTCAGTAGTAGTGCTGTGGAGGCAGGAAAGGATCGCACCGCTGCAGCAGCGCTTGCCAGACATGAGCCCTGTGGCGTCTGGTTGCTGGTAGGTCAGCTGAGTGGCACTCCCACTGTGGGAGTGCACTGACCACCAGGGGGCATCTTCTGCATTGAATGTCTTCCCCCTGGTGGTCAACGTGCATCATAGCAACTAGTCGACTGGTCATTCAGTCATTCGGTCACCTAGGCCAGTGATTGGCAAACTGTGGCTCGCAAGCCACATGCAGCTCGTGAGCCATGATTTGCCAACCACTGGCCTAGGCTTTTATATATATAGATGAGTCTTTTTACATGGCCTCAAAATATAGTCTATCTTGGTAAATATCTGTGTGCTCTTGAAATAATGTGTATTCTTCTAAAGTTGGGTGGACTGTTCTATAAATGTGAATTAGGACAAGTTGGTTGAAAGTATAGTTCAGATCTTATATATCCTTGCTGATTTTTAGTCTACTTATTCTATTAGTCCATTTATTATATTTGTTCCTAAGAGACTGATTTGGAAATTTACAATTGTAATTGTGGATTTGTGTATTTTTTTTTTTTTCAGTCCTGTCACTTTTTGTTCTGGGTGTTTAACAGTTTGTTGTTTGTGCATACACATTTCACATTATTATGTCCTCTAATGAACTGAGCCCTTTGTCATCCTGAAATATCCATCTTTATTCATGGTAATATTTCTTATTCTGATGAACACTTTGTATAATATTAACATAGACATTCCAGCTTTGTTTTCATTAATGAACATGACACAGTTTTGTCACCCTTTTACTTTTTAAGCTATCTCTGTCAAAGTGGGTTTCCTGTCATGCCTTTTTAAATTAAATTTGATAATCTCAGCCTTTTTAATTCAATTCTTTATACCATTTACATTACAAGTAATATCAATATTATTGGGTTTAAATCTACATCTTACTATTTCTTGTATTTTCCCTCCTGTTCTTTATTTCTTTTTCTCTTTTCCTACCTCTGGGTATATTTTAGTATTTCATTTTATCTCCAAAATTGAATTATTAACTCTGCCTCTGCCTCTTTGTATTTATTGTTTCTCATTTCTTATTTAACTTAATACAGTATGTTTTCAAAAAGTATTATGCCACTTCACTTATAAAGTAATAATTGATGTAATCTTCCATTTTCCGCTTCAATCCTCTATGCTATTATGGTTGAACTTTTTAGTTCTATGTATTTTATAACTTCCAGAAGACAATATTGTTATTGTTGCTGTTATTTTCAACAACCAGTTATCTTTATGATTACTTAAAACTGAGAAATATGTCTTTTATTTTATTTTATTTTATCTTATTATTATTTTTTAATGAATCTTTATACCGATTATTACAATTGTTTCTCCTTTTTCCCCCCATAGCTCCCATCCACCCAATTCCCACCCCACCTTCTGCCCTTACCTCCCCCGCACTGTCCTCATCCATAGGAGTAAGAAATTTGTCCAGTCTCTTCCTGCACCCCCCCACAACCCTTTCCCCCTGAGAATTATCAGTCCACTCCCTTTCTATGCCCCTGATTCTATTATATTCGCCAGATTATTCTGTTCCTCAGGTTTTTAATTCACTTGATTTTTAGATTCACTTGTTGATAGATATGTATTTGATGTTCATAATTTTTATCTTTACGTTTTTCTTCTTCTTCCTCTTCTTAAAGAATACCTTTCAGCATTTCATATAATACTGATTTGGTGGTGATGAACTCCTTTAGCATTTTCTTATCTGTGAAGCTCTTTATCTGCCCTTCAATTCTGAATGATAGCTTTGCTGGGTAGAGTAATCTTGGTTGTAGGTTCTTGCTGTTCATCACTTTAAATATTTCTTGCCACTCCCTTCTGGCCTGCATAGTTTCTGTTGAGAAATCAGCTGACAATCGTATGGGTGCTCCCTTGTAGGTAATTAACTGTTTTTCTCTTGCTGCTTTTAATATTCTCTCCTTGTGTTTTGCTCTTGGCATTTTAATTATGATGTGTCTTGGTGTGGTCCTCTTTGGATTCCTTTTGTTTGGGGTTCTGTGCGCTTCCTGGACTTGTAAGTCTATTTCTTTCACCAGGTGGGGGAAGTTTTCAGTCATTATTTCTTCAAATAGGTTTTCAGTATCTTGCTTTCTCTCTTCTTCTGGCATCCCCATAATTCTGATGTTGGTACACTTGAAGTTGTCCCAGAGGCTTCTTACACTTTCTTCAAATTTTTGGATTTTTTTTTCTTTTTGCTTTTTCGGTTGAGTGTTTTTTGCATCTCTGTATTTCAAATCTTTGACTTGATTCTTGCGTTCCTCTAGTCTGCTGTTGGGTCTCTATATAATTTTTTTTAATTTCAGTCAGTGTATGTTTAATTTCTAGTTGGTCCTTTGTCATATCTTCGAGGGTCTTGTTATATTTATCGGCCTTTTCTAGGATATTCTTGAAAAGCCTTATAACCATGGTTTTGAATTCTATATCCAGTCGTTTGTTTTCCTCCATTTCTTTCATTTGTGATCTGTTTCTTTGTTGCCGCATTTTCACTGCTTCCCTGAGTTGGTAGGGTAGCTTTTTGTGCTAGGTCTCCTATATGGCCCAGTGTGTTGGCCTCCCAGTTACCTGAGGTGGACAATCTTGGTGCACCCCTTTGTGAACTGTGTGTACAGCCTTGTTGTAGTTAAGTCTTGATTGTTGTTGGTATCACTGGGAGGAATTGACCTCCAGGCCAGTTGGCTGTGAGGATCAGCTGTGTCTACGCTGGGAGAAGTTCGGTGCTGGAGACAGCCTTATAGGATTAGACTTGCCAAATTGCAAAAGCCTCTGTGTTCAGCTTGGATGGGGTGGAGTCTCAGGGCGGAGCAGACAGTCTTGGCTTCCCGTCAGCCCTGCCCTTGTGCACGTGTGCGCATGCCTCAAGACCTCTGCCTTCCCTGGCTCCCGAGCGTCCGCACGAGAGTACAGATTCCCCCCGCAAAAGTGTGGGTTCCCAGGGGCTCACCTGGAACTGGGGTTCATTGCAGTCAGAACTGGGGTTCAGTGCAGTCAGGAGCTTCCGACTCCCTTCTGCTAGGGAAAGCCTGTGGAAACCTCCTCAGTCTTTGTGCACACTGGCGCGCGCACCTCCAAGACCCCCTCCCTAGGGTCTCCGAGTCTCCGAGTGCCTTTCTCTCTACCTGACAGTCCAGACTCCCCTTGTATGAGCCTGGGTCCATGGGGTTTCACCCGGAACTGGGGTTCAGTGCAGTCAGGGGCTTCCTTCCCCCTCCTGCCAGAGAAAGTCAGCCAGGCTCTCAGCTGCCCTTACTCTCTGAGCGCACAAAGACCCTTTGCGGTACCTCAACCCTTTGCCGTTCCTCCAATGATCTGTGAGCTTTTCTCTTTCCTTCTAGTTGTAGAATTTCCACTCAGCCAGCTTTCCTGTGGTTCTGGATGGTGTCCATTTTTTCTTTTAGTTGTAGTTTTGAAATTGTTGTGCGAGGCAGCAGTTTAGGTGCTTACCTATGCCGCCATCTTGGTTTCTCTCCAGAAATATGTCTTTTATGTTTATCAAAATATTTATAATTTCTAGTGCCTTTCATTTTTTGTGTAGACCACAATTTCCATCTCATTTTTTTCCCTGAAGAACTTCCTTTAACATTTTTTGTAGACTCTCAGCTTTCATTTGTCTGAAAATCTTTATTATAGTTTCTAGAATTTAATTTTGTCAACATTAAGGATATCTGTTCCTAAATGAATAAAATTAATAGCTTAGAGGATCAGGAAGATAATTACCAAGTCTAAAACAGAAAAGGTTTTAAATTTACAAAAACAATACAACAACTTCAATATAGCAATGCCTAGGGGATAAACAGACAACTTTCAGATGAGGAAATCTAAAAGATTACAAACATAGAAATTAATAATTAGGTATATTAAAACTAAATTGATCATTAATATCCCTTTACAATTATTAGGCCAAAGAAAATTAGGATATTGGATAATTATATTATGTGATAGCAAGGCACAGAAAACAAAAGAATCCTCATGAACAATGGAGGTGTGTGGACTACTCATAGGTGTGTAGATTTCTGGTGGTATTAAGACTACTGTTAGGCTTTCTGACCATTGGGCATTATTTATTCATACTAGAGGCCCGATGCATGAAATTCATGCAAGAGTAGGCTTTCCTTCCCCCGGCTTCCGGCACTGGCTTCCCTCTGGCACCTGGGACCCAGGCTTCCCTCCAGCTGTGGCAGGTACCTGGGACCTGGGCTTCCCTTGCAGCCCCAGCTTCATCTGGAAGGACAGCAGGACGTCTGGGAGGATGTCTGGTCTAATTAGCATATTATGCTTTTATTATTATAGATTGGTTGTGTATATACCCTGTTATCTAGTAATTCTGTTCTGTGTCTACAGCAAGAGGATAAAGAATCATTTGAGTTCTTAAAGTCCACGTAAACTCAACTCCATAAAGAGACATAATAGGAACTCATTCATTGTATTATTTACTGAGGTGGTGAGAAGTTGGAGGTACATACTGAGTGCCCATCCCCAGGAGAGTGAACACACTCAGAAGTATTCTGCAACACATCAAAGCAAGAGATTTGTTGTCCACATAATAACATGGAAGGATTTTAAAAATAAAATTTCAAAACAAAAAAATCAGGAAACAAAATGAAATCTATAACATATACTTATCCTTTAAATTCATTTAAAAATATGCATACAAAGGGGTCCTGACTCTCCTAACACCATTCTCTAGAGAAAAACTGAAGTTTTACTATACATTAAAAAGAAAGATAGTCTCAAAATCAGTGGTGTCTATGTTTAAAATACTTTCATTTTGCAGATGTTGATGAGTGCCAAGCTATTCCTGGGATATGCCAGGGAGGGAACTGCATCAATACAGTAGGCTCTTTTGAATGCAAATGCCCAGCTGGTCACAAGCAGAGTGAAACTACTCAGAAGTGTGAAGGTGAGTGTCTCTACATTTTAGTGTCTCTATGTATCTAATTGATGACTCTGAATCCCAAAAACATACCTTCATTTTTAATTTTGAAGAACTTTATCATAATTATAATTCTTTAATTTGATATGAAAGTGGCGTCATAACCTTAGAGTAGTTTTGTATTGGTTTTTGTATATTTAATGGGTTTGATTTGGGAAAAACCAATGAGCATTTTACATCTGATATAGTATCCCAGTTTTTATTTTGTAATGAGAATGTAATCCAGCCACTTAGAATTTTTCCTTAATGAATTTTTACATTTTACTTACAAAATTATATAAAACGTTAAATTGGGTAAAGAGAAGTATAAGTGAAATATAGTGTCATGTATAAAATGATTCATATGATGTTCATACTCTGTCATACATTTTACAATAAATATTCTAATTTTTATAGTGAATATTATAGCTTGACTGCCCATCAAGCTAAAAAACAAGCATAATTGACTCAGGGAGGATTTGGAAATTACCAAAACAGGTATTCTGTGAAAGAATAGCTTACTCAAAAAAATATATTTTTAATAATAAAAGCTCAATGTATTGCATAAACCACATAGAAAAAACATATTTTAATACTGAATGTATGAGTAATGTCAGAAAATGTCTGACTAATGAATAATATAAAAATCACCTTAAAAGGTAATCCTTATTTTGCCTCACTTCAATACTGCTGATGATATTGACTTCTTATATAGTTCATAGTTATTTGATTACAAAGACAAATTTGATAACTGTTTAAAGCATTATGATTGATAGTTCACAATTTCTTTTTTAAAAGGAGTATTTCTTACCACATAAGATAGCTAGACTGAGAGCTCTTAAGGATAGCAACTGGGCTATATTTATCACCTTTTTGTGATGAGAAAAATCAAATTACTTTCTTTTTTTAATTTAAATTCTGTATTGTTTAATATATTACATAAGTTTCCTTTTCCGCCATTGACCTCTCCCCTGCTACCCTCAGCCCGCAATACATGCTCAAAAATATTTTTTAAAATATATTTTTATTGATTTCAGAGAGGAAGGAGAGGGAGAGAGAGAGATAGAAACATCAATGATGAAAGAGAATCATTGAATAGCCGCCTCCTGCATGTCCCCCATTGGGGATCAGGCCCACATTGGGGATCGGGCCCACAACCTGGGCATGTACCCTTGACGAATTGAACCTGGGACCCTTAAGTCTGAAGGTTTATGCTCTATACACCAAGCCAAACCAGCTAGGGCAAAAATATTTTTAAAATAATAATAATTCTCCAGAATATGAGTTTTAGATTATAATATTGAAATACAAATTCCACCAGCATTCCTCAAATAAAATATATTAACTTCTTATATTTGTGATCCAAAGCTTCATTATTATAAAATTCAAGAAGCTTTTAAGTGTGTTGAGGTTTAATGAACATGGATATTTGGAATAATTGTTACATTTCTATTAGTATTGAAGTATAATGTTTATCTTTCCAATTATTATGTTACCTAAATCAATTTATTTCAACCAAGGTAGTTTTCTAAAAATAATACAGTATATCTATTCTCATTTTTTTGTGTGTGTGATGTAAGCATTCTTATCTCCTCAAAGTTTAGAAAATTTTATTCTAAAAATTTGTTTTTGCCAATCTTAGCTTAACTGAGGTGGAAAAATGTATATGGGAAATTCAGTATTTTCAATTTATTCCATATTGCCTACTATGATTATAACTGGAAGCATTTTCTGAGTTCCAGAGACTAAAAGTATCAAGCATGTAATTGCTTCCTGTGAAAAAAATGGTCACAACTTCATTTAGACCCCCTTACCTTCAATAACTAAAATAACCTTCTGGTGTATATAATTCTTTTGTTATTTTCCTTTCAAAAGGCAGTATTTCTGTTTATTTTTGGTTGCTTGGTTATAAAAAGTTGTGTTCCTCTCTGTAGAAGAAAAAATGGGAAAAAGGTAAAATCTAGAGTTTAATTAAAGAAGGCAAACAGGAACAGGAACTGTTTCACTAGACAGGAGATGGAATGGGTGCACACGCTCTCTGAGCCCAAGGGACATGTATCATCCTATATTTCCTATTTGCCTCATTTAATTTATAGTTAGCTCCAAAACAATCCTCACAACTTTTTACATTATTAAACTTAAGTTCATGCTCACCCAAAAGAGAAGATAATAAAATCTCGTTAATTATTTTAAAGACCAAATAAATTCTGTCTGTAACTGACAGCATGAATGTTCAACTAGTTTATGCTACTTAAATGCAATGTAGATAATCAAACTCTGCCTATATTGGAAAAGTTAAGAAAAATACTTGGAAAATTAGAAAATTATCTGTGTTAGCGCAGGAATTAAACCAGGGTTAGGAATCTACAAAAAGCCTGGGTGGTGCTGCTGCTGCATCCTTACTACTTTTTTTACTTCCTCTCCTGACATTTTTGGGGTTGATTCTATCATTCAAGCTTTTGTTACCCCCTTCACTTTGTACTTCTGGAATAATATCTGAACAAGATTCAAGGATGGTAGATTTAGAAACAAAGACTGTGTATGACTATAGGTGAGAAGGCATAGCCAATGACTGATTTAAATGGTTTTGACATTTCCATTAATCATCAAACAATGTATATTTCTTCTTAGTTGAAAATAGAATGAGCCTTTTCTACATTACTTTTCATCAAAACAACATACAGAGCCAAGACAGAGTTTGGAGAAAGACAGTGCAACTCTGTATTCGCACTTGTCTATGTTCTTTAGGAAAGGGGGCTATTGATGTAATGGAGGCACCACCCAGAACCCTGAATCCAGCCACCCCTTTCCTTGCTTCCTGCCCAGGCAGCCAAATCCATTTAGCCACTGCCCAGAAAGAATTATGTGACTTAATATTTGGTATTGCAGGGGAATAGCAGAATTGGAAGAAGTGGTAATTAGAATTTGAAAACTAAAGGATTTATGAAGTCTTTACTTTTTGTATGTCATATTTATTTAGATAGGTCTTAAAAGTGACAACATTATAAATTTTCTTTGGGTAATATTATTCTTCTATGTAAAAGATAAAGTGGCATTTCCTTATGTAAAATTTATGTAATTGGTAGTATAATGTATCTGGAAAGACTGTAAACTACTGTTTCACGCAGTGACAGGTTTTAAATTATAGCCAGTTTATGTGTAGTTTATATAGTGTCAATGTAAAGATGTTGACATAAATTCAGTGTTTGCTCCAAATAAAAATACAACCATAACAGTAACTTTTGACAAACTGTCAAATGTAATGTATTTTAGTTTTTTATGTGGATTAAAATGTTACTATAAAATATAATAGTTTTGGAAAATTTATTTTAAAATGATGCTATTCCTGTTTCTATTATAGCACATATCATATTTCTGTTTATATGGCAATGAAATTCTCTAAAGAATTTTTTCTATCTTTAATTTACTAAGTTTGTTCAGAAATAGGAAAGGTCATTTCAGTGTTTTGGATCTGAGTGATTGAGGAAATTGTTGTAGCATTAATAATAAACTGCAAAGTTAGCTTATTAACTTTTAAAAATTGTGTTATTGATATATTTTTTTGTTTGTTGACCATCTCATTCCAACACTTAAGTTCCTTAAGGACAAAAACAAAATGCTGTTTCCTGGAATTGTTCATGATGTTTTGTAGGCTCCAAAAAATATGTGTTGATTAGTTGGAAGTGGTGTGCATAGTAAGTTAATTTCTTTGACTTGGGTTGAATGTCCAAAAAGAAGGTGAAATTTGTGGACAGAGTTAAAATTGTATTTGGAAAGAGGTCAATGATCTTCATCATAGGAATTTTTCCTTCATCTTACTTTTTCCCCCCATTTTTATCATAATTTTATTTTGCTCTGTTTGCCATTCAAAGACCAAGAGCATAAACATTAAATGCAATTTGGCATCTTTAGACCTTCGTGTCATTGTCCCTCTTCATTCACCTGCAGCTGATGCTTTTGAGGTGAGACATCTTTGCTCTCTATTTACTAGTAAAAGGAAGAACATTCTTCTGCTTGTTCATTTGGATGTCTTCTTAACTAAAATCTCATCCTAAAAGGCTTGTTCTGCCGGAAATTTAAGTTTGAACATACACAGTTTATATTAAAATGAAAATAAAAAAGGTGGAATAATATTCATCTCCCAATTCAGTGTTTGAAGCATATGACTCAGTATCTATCATTGAGACTTGTTTTGTTTTATATCATTGGTTGGGTGGATTCTCATATGGGATTCTTCTCATGCATGTTCAGATATAGACTACTATCCAAGATGTAACTCTGAGCCCAAAGCAGAAAGGAATCTGTGTGTGCACGAGCGTGTGTGTATGTGTGCGCGCGCACACACACACACACACACACACACACACAGAGAAAGAAGAGAATCAGTTATTTTCCTTCTTAATCAGTTAGGGTCCCAGATTTAATAAAACCTCTTATGCTTACTGAAGTCCTGTCTTATTTCTTCTGGGTTAGATTGGCTACAAAAGTTTTTCCTATTTCTGTCACACAGTCAGCAAAATGATTCTTTGGTGCAGCAAACTATATCTTCACATCCAAAGAGAAGTTTGTTTTGGTTACTTACTTTATTCAAAGATTCATTCATCTAAGTATTTGTTTAATTTAAATGAAGAAGGCAAGCAGACCCATTAATATAATATGAAATGGTATGTCAGAAGACTTTCCAGAATTTTTCTTTTTTATAATAAATGCTATTTTGAATTTTAGTTCACTTGGATAAAGCACACGTAGGTGCCAGATGTCCTTGCATGATCCCCCGTTCCAGACTATACCTTCTTTAACATTCCTGGAGCTAGTTATTCTTTCCTGGCTTAAATGGAAGGCAGGAAAATAGCATCACTGTATTGGAAAGTTTCCTTTCAATGCCTCTTTATAGGCCAAATAGTTGTTTACAATTTATTCTGAAGAGTCTTCAGCTTTGTTCCATTACCACAGCATTTAGTTGTTTGAAATCTGTGACAACAAATAAATTTATTTATGCTCATGAAACTTACAAAAGTTGTTGGCATGGTAGCTATAGCTGCTGTTCCAACTCCGCTTTGATAAACCATGAGAAACAAACTTCTGTTCTAAACTGAAAAGTACTTGCTTTTACTCATAGTACCAAACGTGTGTTAACTTTATATATTTTTTAACTTTAAAATAAATGCTAAATAAATTCATTGACTATTTCTCAAAAAGAAAGCTATATATTAAAATTGAGATTTAAGTAAGGGGATTGTAAATATTGGAAAGAGATAAAACTTTTTAGGTAATCAATTTAAAAACCACAAAACTATCATCTTTTAAGTTCTTTTAAAAAGACATTTAGAACACTGTAGTTAAAACATAAATTTCCTCTTTCTTAAATAAGAAAGCCAGGCTGCTAAAAACCCAAACCTACTTTCTGCTCCCATAATGATTAAGCTGTTCCTCCATCATGGCACTTTTTACATTGTATTTTAATTATTTTTCTTATCTGATTCTGCCAGCAGATTATGCATACCAAAATAACACCTTCATAAGAGCTAATGTTTATGGAACATTTAATATAGTCTAGACAATAATTAAATTACTTTACCTGGATTTTCTTATTTAATCATCACACAGGGCTGTGAGGTTGGTTACTATTATGAACCCAGTTTAAAGATGAAGAAACTGAGACACAGAGAGGCTAAGTAACTTTCTCGAGGTGTAAAGGTAGGAAACCACAGAGCCAGGATTCCAACCTGCTAGATTCACTAAAGAGCTTCCACTCTTACAACTGTTGAGCAAACAAGGGCGGATAACCTGGCAGCACAAATGTAACCTGGCAGAGTACATTTCATGGGGAAATTCATGAAGACAGCAGCAGCAAAATGAGCACAATTCTCTCTTTGCTTATTGTATTATGTAGTATGCCCTGAGATGCAGCAAGGCCAGAATTATACCTAGTTTAGTGGTCCTGGCACTGACAGTGGAGTTTGTATGATTGAAAAAAGCACTGCCTCTCTACTCAAATATGATAAAGTCTGAAAAAATATGGAACCTTGACCTCCATTTCTGTTTCTTTAGCTCACCTTTCATGAGTGGGGGAACCTTTCCTTTATGTCATCAGGGTTCAGGGGTCCAAGCCTTGTGGTGTGGGTGCAGATTGACCAATTTAAGCTGGTTTCCAAGGAACCTTTTGGGAGTGTAGCCCACAAGGTCTAATTCTTGAAAAACTTAACCTTTCCCTTCAATGTATGTTCTACAGCCTCTTATGGCTGATGTATTAGATACTTAGTCAACGTATTTTTGCTGTATTTTCTATTCATTAAAATGTCTTAAGTAATTCATTTACTATGACTTCAGCATTGGAATTTAAGGTCTAGATCTGAGAAAGTATTTCTTATATGTTACTTCACCTGAAAGTTCTAGAGGTATAGATAGGTAATTTCAGCTACATTAAATAAAATAAATTTCAAGGCAATAAAAAGAAGAAAATAAAAAGACACCACAAGTAAGAATAAAGGACAAATGGTAAACTCGGAAAACACTTGCAACTAATAACACAAAGACATGTTTGTAATACATAAAAATTATGCAAATCAATAAGAAAATAGCCAATAAAATAACAAAGTGCAAAATAAAATTATGTTATAACATTTTTTACCTGTAAACTTTGATAAAACAAAAATTCTAATGGAAAAACTGTTGTAAGGGTTTTGGGAAATAGACACTTATAAATTCCTGGTAAGTATAAAATTGGTACTACCTTGGTAGAGTGCAATTTAGAACTATCTATCAAAATTTACATAACATTTGTTTCATAATTTTAATTCTAATAATTTATCCTATCCTCAAACAAGAAATGATGGACTTACAAGCTTATTCCTCCTGTTATTTTTGTAATAGCAAAACATGATAACATACACATGAGAGTAAACTGGTTAAATTGTGAAGCATATAGTACACAGGGGAACTATTCATCCTTTAAAAACGTTGTTGACTTTATATATTGATATAAACATATATTTAAGATATTTTATTATGTGACAAAAGCAAGCTGTAAAGCATTTTCATTTTAAAAAGATAAAGTGCGTGTGAATGCTTATTATGCATAGAATGTCCATAGAAGTATATTAGAAAATATGTGCCCATTGATATTCTGGGGATAGAAATTGACTGGCTTGGAGAAAGGAACAGAAAAGACTTCTTGAGTGCTCTAATATAAGTTTTTTACTTTGAACCATGTAAATGTATTATTTACTCAAAAAACAAAGAGAAGGGAAAAGACCCATTTATTAGCTACTTGTTAAAGCTCTCAACAAATTCCTGTAGCAGAATCCTTGTCTCCCTCCCGATGGCCTGGAACAGTGAGTACAACCCTAGTAGAGCCTTCGTGATGGGGCATGGCAATCTTTACCCCCAGGACACTGTGTCCAGGCCACATTACATGCTGCCAAGTAGACAATATATGCACAGCTAATGCTTCTCACAGGTGGAATGAAAATCTGGAACTTGAGCAGAATTTCATTTAATCTTAAAACTATTACTTTTATAAATCATTACGTGCTTAGAAGCATCAAGTGAAATGTGTTTCACTTTAATGGTACTGTCAGTAATTATCAAGGGAAAAAATATCATTAAAATATGTGCAGTGACTTCAAGAAGGAGTAAAATAGACAGGGAGAGGTGGGCCAGAGATGATAATTACAATGAAACTGATTATAATTTGCTTTTGACAAAAAAACAAGCATTATTTAAAAGGGTGTATGTGAAAGTCTATTGTGAAGGAAAAAGATATCCTTCATTATATGTTTTAACAAAAGCTGATAAAATCCTCGCCATCAACTGCAAAGAAGCTGTAGTCCTACCAGTGAAGGCAGAACTGATGGAGCAGTCAAAACACAGCTGCTCCTTTCAGTTGGGTGGCTTAGGACTTTCTAAGCAAAAAACAGGTCAATCTTTTCCTACTTTATGGTGTTTACATTTCTTTATTTCAGCAACTCATCTCTCTCTCTTGCTGACACTCACTCTTTCTCTACATATATATGCGTTTATGTATATAATATGTAGTTCTTTTTCTGTGTTGCACAGAATTATATTAATAATAGGATTTGTTTCATAACATAATCTTATTATTATTCCACCAATAGCCTGCTTTTATTTAGTTAATTATTTTAAATAATAAGCACCTATGAAACCCCCAAAAACAAAATCTAGGACTATGATAATTACCTACACTACCCATGATGCCTCCTCCTCTCCCACATAACTATCTCTTTGTATCTAGAATTCAACATTTCTTGCCTTTTTTTGGTACTTTTATTAAACCTATAGACACTCCATTTATTATTACTACTACTATTATACTATCTCAGTTCTTAAAACTTTACAAAAAAAAGATTTAATGCTGTTATAGAACTTACTTTTTTCATTTAATATTAAAAGTTATAATTCATCAACCTGTGAACAGGTGAGCATCAACCTGTGAACCAGGAGGTCACGGTGAGAGCACATGCCCAGATTGCAGGCTCGATCCCCATTGTGGGGCGTGCAGGAGGCAGCCCATCTGTGATTCTCTCTCATCATTCATGTTTATATATCTCTCTCCCCATTCCTTCTGAAACCAATAAAAATATATTTTTTAAAAAGTTATAATTGACCTATATAGTTGCATGTTGTTCCAGACACATACACTCTGTGTACTCTTGTAACTAGGTGTCTCCTTCAGAGTAGGACCCACTGTTCCCACTAGTTTGCTCAGCATACAGCAAACTATGGAGCCAGAGTCATTTTGATTTTCCAGAGGAATATTTTTCCTCTCTTTGGATCCATTTATTTCTAAAAGGTGTCTCATTCATACTTCTGTTATGATTGATGTCTGTGTAAGCAGCTTAGGTCACCCCATCACTAGCATTCTGGAGCCTTGTTCCCACTGTTGCTTGGTGCCTCAGCCTCATCCCAGGCCTGTGTGATGCCCAGGCCTCCTCCCAGATTGGTGAGGAAGCATCTACTGAGTGGTCAGTAATCCTACTCCAGCTCACAGAGCTAAGTTGATCTTCTAGATCACTCTTTAGGGCCCTTCCATTAAGCTTTGGGCTCATAATGCAGGTCAAGAAATCATTTAGGAGAAACAGAGGTACTTCAACATTACCCTAACCCTAACTCTTCCTCCTCCCAGTTCCCCATATTCTTCCCCCCAAGAGCAAAATTATAAATTTTTCTTAACACAGGGACAATAATGGAAACTTTTTTTTTGTCATCTCCTTGTGATATCTTGGGATGCAAAACTAAATTGGATTAAATTCAATTCCTCATTATCACTCCTACTCTCCAACTACGTTCTTATAATCTAGTTTTTGGGAACTTTTCACAATGCCTCAACACCTAATAGTGAGTATTCTCTTAATAAGTGCTTGTTGAATAAACATGGGAGTGAGAGACTGGATTATGTTTTCCATTTTCTTCCCCTCCTTTCCTTTTCCCTACATGCACTCTCTTCCAGCCTTTTCTATTGGTCTTCTTTCTTTCATTGAGGTATAATTGACATACAACCTTTTATTATATGTTATAAACTTTTTTAATGGAGCTAATGGCTTTGAGAACCAAAGCCTGTCTTAACTTGCTATGCTTTCCTATGGATACTAAGCAAAAATGACTTCCAACAGGATGTGTGTGTCTCTCATTCTTTATCTCTCTATCTTCCTTCCTCTCTCTCCATATAAAATAGGCAATTACTTGTAATCAGTTGATAGTAAAAGGCCTTTGCTCTTAGGAATCCGCTTTCTTGGTGCATTTATGTTTGGAGGCAGAGCATTGAGTAGCTTAGAAATTTGTTGCCTGTGTATTAAGAAATAAAATCTAAAATAGAAATATGAACCATTTATGCTTTTTTTAAATCATCGGAAAGGGTGTCCTGGTCATATGCCAGGCTAGCAGTGGGGTTTTCAGGCTTGAGTTTAAGAAACCCCCATGTATCTCATGAATGAAAAGGTCACATCCAAGAAAGTGAGACCAGCTGCAAAGACTGATAGGATGTCCAGAGGGGCAGCCGAACAGCAGCCCAAAGCTGACAGTGAGGCAGAATTAACACATATCACTCCGAGCATATTTTTCAGAAGTTGCCAATCTAAACTCTTTTAGTTTCTTCCCACAAATGAAACACCTGCGTTAAGTTACTTGGGCACTACCTTGACAGTCTTAGTCAGTTAACAGCAATATTTCATAGGGAGTTACCAAAGTGACATCACCCCTTTAACTTCAACCCAAACAAAATGGCTTACATGGAAAGCTGCACATATACTGTTCTATGAAAGCCTAGAGGAGAAAGAGTTCTTTATTTGAGGCACAGTGGGTAACATCATCATTGCTAACATGAATAAAAAATTCAACAAGAAGTTATTCTTTCGCATGTCATACAGGTTGTGAATCAAAATTGGGAATATTCACATCACATTTTAACTTTTATAACACATTTATTTTTTAAAGTTTTATCTAATAATGAGGAAAATTGTAAAGAGAAATGACAATTTAAGTTTTAAGTACAATTAAAAATAAACAAATGCTGAGAGGGAAGAGAGCATGGTGATCAATAACCCAAGATTTGGGACCCAAATGTCAGGGTCTGTGCTCCAGCTGAACCTTGTGGGAACTGTGTGATCTCTAGCAAATTAATGCCTTCATCATTACCATGGAGATAATAATGGTATTTTCTGCATAAGGTTTTTATAATATTATATAAAATAAGGCATTTGGCACTTTAGGTGTTTGTTAAAGAAGGCACAGATAGCACAGGCAAATTAATTGTAAAAGATTCAGTAAACCATGTGAGTTGAGATCTTTAAAAATTAATTGTAAAAGAGTTCTAATATAACATTTTAATTATGACTTATAGTAGTTTCCTGTAAATAAACTCCTTTAGTCCTAAAAACATACCAAAATAGACCTACTAGAATATATATTTACCTACTCTGATGACAGTATTCACAAACAATGAAATAGACCCAAATCCATCATCAAGATGAGGAAACATGGAACTGTGGTTTTAGGTTATCCATTAATTCCTGACTGGTCTCCGTCTGTTTTTACTCCCCCAAATCCAGTTCCACCCAAATTACAGAAATGGACATTTGAGACCCCGAGGACTTGATTTATTTAGCATAACACAATGGTCAGGAAATTGCATTTTAGTGGATTCTCAGAAATTTTCCCAAATGGTGGGGACCAATGTTGTTTCCCCTGTGCCATTGTATATTTAAATCCCTTTTAAAATATGAAAAAAAAAAGCCTGGTAAAGTAATTTCGATTATTTTTGCAGTTCAGTTTCTGCTGAAGATCACTGGAAAAATTGAGAGCCTCCAAAACACCTTTCTTAGAAACATAAAATTAGGTGTGTGTTATTGATAGAAAAATCTATTCTACCCTGGAATGAAAGGATCAGATGAACGCTTTTGAGCTTTGCCATTAGGAAAAAAAGATATAAACCGAAACATGCCTCCTTATTTCTTCATTTAACTTTCTAAATAAATAATGCATACAAAAATAAACAAAATAAAATCCTAGTTTTATAATATTCCTGAAATATATCTTTAGCTTCTTTTGAGAGAGAGAGAGAGAGAGAGAGAGAGAGAGAGAGAGAGAGAGAGAGAGAAGCCATTTCACAAATTACCATGGCTCAATGCCTGAAGGAAATTAGTGTACTGTAAAGAAATATCCTGCTATAGTCAAGTAAAAATGTAACAGAACTTGAAATATAATACCTTGATCCAGGACTGCATTTCTTGCAAGAGTTGTCACTTACTGACGTTGTATATACTTCATTCAATACCCAGGCACTGAAAAATATATGCAGGACTGGTGAAAATTGTTACAGGCTGCTAATTTATTTTAGATGCTTCCATTTAGTACAGATATAAATAATCAAAGCTGTGAGGAGCTTGAATTATCTTTCTTAGTCCTGACCTAGGAATCTTTTTTCTTAATGCAGTCCTTTCATATTTCATTGTGCAATGTTTCTCATCTATACTTTGCCTTTGATAGATTTTAGTGCAATTAATTATATTTTAAGAATACGGTGAATTATTTTGAACATTTTAACTACAGAACCTGCTCTTGGTCAAAGTGAGGTAAATTGTTTCTCCAAGTACCTATTGTTTTCCTTACTTTCAGAATACAACTATTTTAAGTAGCTTTTATTTCAAGGACACAAAATTAAAGATAAATGAACAAATAAACTTAGTTATGGTATGAGTATGTTTCTTTTAATGTCATCATATGGATATTAGATTGGTTACAGTGGTGTTTTTTTTTTAATGTAAGCTTTAGTTTTCCTAATGGGCTGTAGTTTCATATTTCACATGTTAACATGTCTTTTTCAGTTTAGCTGTGAAAACTATCTGGGGTATATTTTTGTCCCAGTCCAACAGCAGCACGTTTAGGGCAAATGCATGGCTGAGTTGGGAATGTGGCTAAGTTCTAGTGAATGACAGAAGACAGTTTAGGCAATATTTACCAACAGCTATATGCAATCATATTAAATTTAGTGTGGCTTAATTTAACTGCCTTTAGCTGATGCTAATGTGTAACATAAACATATTCTTCAGCTACAGGTTTCATCTTTCAAATTCTTGGAAATGCTTCCAGGACTATGTGACTATAAATAAAAGTTTCCTTTCCCCATTTCATAGAATATCATAATAGTTCTATCACATAAAAGTAAGCAGCTTTTCATTTTGTTCCTGTCTGCATTAAAAATACCTCTTATCCATCAAAATCAGTATTTTTATGTTAATTTTCTTTTCGTTGTTTGCTTTTTAAAATTTTATTTTAGACTTGTCTACTTTGGATAGGCATTGTTCAATAGGTCTTTTCTCCCCTGCATTATTATTTTTTTAATATACTTTAAATTCTTTAGTGTTTAAAGTATTACATAAGTCTCCTTTTTCCACCATTGACCTCTCACCTCTCCCCGGCCGCCCCCACACCCCAGCACATGCCCTCAATCTCCCTCCGCCCCCGCCCTTCTGTGTCCACTGGTTATTCCTATATGCATGCATACAAGTCGTTTGGTTGATCTCTTACCCCCTCACCCCTGCCTTCCCTCATAGGTTGGACAGTCTGTTCGATGCTTCTATGACTCTGGTTCTATTTTTTGTTCATCAGTTTATGTTGTTCATTATATTCCACAAATGAATGAGATCATGTGATATTTATCTTTCTCTGACTGGCTTATTTCGCTTAGCATAATGCTATCCAGTTCCATCCATGCTGTTGCAAATGGTAAGAATTCCTTCTTTTTTACAGCAGTGTAGTATTCCATTGTGTAGATGTATCACAGGTTTTTTATCCACTCATCTACTGATGGACACTTAGGCTGTTTCCAAATCTTAGCTGTGATAAATTGTGCTGTTGTGCACATAAGGGAGCATATATCCTTTGTGATTGGTGTTTCTGTTTTCTTGGGATATATTCCTAGAAGTGGGATTACTAGGAATGGAAGTTCCGTTTTTAATTTTTGAGGAAATGCCATACTCTTTTCCACAGTCTGCATTCCCACCAGCAGTGCAAGAGAGTTCCTTTTTCTCCACATTCTCACCAGCACTTGTAGTTTGTTGATTTGTTGATGATAGCCATTCAGACAGGTGTGGGATTTGTTGTTGTTTTGATTTGCATCTCTCAGATGATTAATGACTTTGAGCATGTTTTCATATGTCTCTTGGCCTTCTGTATGTCTTCTTTCAAAAAGTGTCTATTTAAGTCCTGTGCCCATTTTTTGACTGGATTGTTTACCTTCTTTTTGTTAAGTTGTATGAGTTCCCTATAAATTTTGGAGATTAAACCCTTATCGGATATAACATTGGCAAATATGTTCTCCCATGCAGTGGGCTTTGTTGATGTTTTGTTGATGGTTTCTTTTACTGTGCAGAGCTTTTTATGTTGATGTAGTCCCATTTGTTTATTTTCCCTTTAGTTTTCATTGCCCTAGGAGCTGTATTGGTAAAGATATTGCTATGACAAATGTCTGCTATTTTGCTGCCTATAGCCTATTCTAGGATTTTTATGGTTTCCCGTCTTATGTTGAAGTCCTTTATCCATTTTGAGTTTATTTTTGTGTATGGTGTGAGGTGGTGATCTAGTTTCTTTTCTTTCTTTTTTTTTTTTTTTTGAATATATCTTTACAATTTTCCCAACACCATTTATTGAAGAGACTCTCTTGACTCCATTGTATGCTCCTGCCTCCTTTGTCAAATATTAATAGAGCATAATGGCTTGGGTCGATCTCTGGGTTCTCTGTTCTGTTCCATTGGTCTATATGTCTGTTCTTGTGCCAGTACCAGGCAGTTTTGAGAACAGTGGCTTTGTAGTATAGCTTGATATCTGGTATTGTTATCCGTCCAACTTTGTTCTTCTTTCTCAGGATTGCTGCAGCTATTCGGGGTCTTTTTTTATTCCAGATAAATTTTTGGAGTTTGTTCTAGGTCTTTGAAGTATGCTGTCCAGAAGAGGCATTTGACAAAATCCAAAATCCTTTCCTGATAAAAACTCTCAGCAAAGTGGGAATAGAGGGATCATACCTCAACATAATAAAAGCCTTATATGACAAACCTACAGCCAACATCATACTCAGTGGGCAAAAACTAAACCATTTCCCCTAAAAACAGAACAAGACAGGGATGCCCACTTTCACCACTCCTGTTTGACGTAGTACTGGAAGTGTTAGCCATAGCAATCAGACAAGAAGAAGAAATAAAAAGCATCCAAATTAGAAAAGAAGTAAAACTGTCATTATTTGCAGATGACATGATGTTGTACATAGAAAACCCTAAAGACTTCAAAAAACTACTATAACTAATAAATGAATTCGGCAATATAGCAAGATACAAAATTAACACTCGGAAATCTATGGCTTTTTATATACCAATAATGAACTCACAGAAAGAGAAACTAAAAAAAAAAAAAAACAATCCCATTGCAACAAACAAATTAAGATACCTAGGAATAAATTTAACCAAGGAAGTAAAGGACCTATACTCCCAAAATTACAGGACACTGAAAAAAGAGCCAGAGGAAGACATAAACAAATGGAAGAATATACCATGTTCATGGATTGGTAGAGTCAACATCATTAAAATGTCCATACTACCCAAAGCAATCTATAGATTCAATGCAATCCCCTTTAAAATACCAGTGACATATTTTAATTTTCTTTTAAACCTGGTAAAAGAAAGTATCAGAAAATTAATATATCCTTTAAAATTCTAGTTTAATTTAAAACTTGTTTGTTGACTTTCATTTTCCAATTCTCTGATACAAGTCTTCTTTTTGAAGTTAGTTTCTCCAATGACATCCTGAACTTGCATTGTCATATAAATTTTACCCAAATGCTATGATTTCCAGTTTTATTACTTTAAATTAAAGCAGACTTCTCAAGATGCTTGTGAAGCACTCATAAGTGCAGAACCGTTCTAGATTGGGGTCTACAAACTTTTTCTGTAAAAGGCCAGATAATAATACATTTTAGGATGTGGAAGTCACTCTTTTTTGCAACTATGCAACTCTGGTATCCTAGCACATATGTAAAAGCAGCCATAGAAAATAAATATGTAAATGAATGAGTGTGGCTGTGTTCTAATAAAACTTTACTTACAAAAACAGGCAGTGGGTTTCAGATTCCTAGTCCATTTTTGATTACCACTGTTCTTGCCTTATGTCAAATAGTCTCTCTCTCTAATTCTGCAGCTATTTTCTTAGATAGGTGACTTTCAAGATAGATGACTTTAGGTGGATCATAGATAAACAATTTTTTATTTTAATAGTTATAATAATGTTAATAAAATGTTTTAATAAAAAACACACAAGTAGTACATCATGTGTTTATGGATGTTATTCCAGATAACACTGTTGATTAGAACAAAGATCATATTACATTTTTTTATAAAGACTTAATTTTTTAGAGCAGTTTTAGGATCCTAGCAAAACTGAGATAAAGATACTGAAATTTTCCATATACTCCCTGCCCCCACACATGCACTGCATCTTTCATTATCAACATCCCCACCAGAGAGGTACATTTGTTACAGTTGATTAACCATATCGAACATCATAATCACCCAATGTCCATAGTTTACCCAAGAGTTCTGTTGTATATTTCATGGATTTGTACAAATTTAAAATGACATGTATCCATCATTATAGTATCACACTGAGTATTTTCACTGCCCTGAAAGTTCTCTCATATTAAATTTTTAAAATGAGAATATCTGTATCTATCTATCTATCGATCGATCGATCGATCGATCGATAGATAGATAGATAGATATAGAAGTATATTAAGTAAAAAGTAATACTATAGATAATTCAAGGATATGGCAATAGGTATGGAGATGTGGCTCTTTGGTGACTGGAGTTTGAAAAATGATATTGTAAGATTTATCATCATCATCATCATCAGAAAGCTATTTGACTTCCAAAAATGAATGTTCTTCAACTGGAACTCAGAGTTGCCATTATGTTTGCCAAAGAGTTCCAAAGGAAAAATAATGCCCTGCAAAGATCATGGTAAATTTAGGTTTATTATCTTTATTTGTAAGTCTATCTTTCTTACCTCCAACTATAACTTTCTAGTCTTGCTACCCTCCTTTATAATATTGTTCCTTTTCTTACCTAGAGTGCAGTTGGAAACCTGGCCATTCCTAAAATTAGATGAAAGTGCTCTCAACATTGTTAACATAATTACAGGTTGTTCTAATTTTATGCATCTACCTGTAAGTTATATGGGATATGAATCAGTGCATCTCTCAAAAAGAAGGGATGTGAGTGTTATCACAGTCAGTATTGTATTTTATTTAAAAAAAAAAAAGAAACAAAAATATTAGCGAACTTTTTCTAAAGCTTCTGTTTTAACATGAAGGCATATACAAAAGTGCTTGTAATGATATTTTGAAAAAAATATCAGAGGTTGCTTTCTTGTTTTGTTGGTTCTAGCATAACGGATTTGAAGCCTTTGAAGATACTTTGTAATAGAAAACATTTGAAGTTTACTAAAAAAAATTCTCGTCCAATTCTTTAGTAAAACCATATTGTGAATATTTAGTTGTAGACTTAGAAAATTCAACTGAACAAACTCATACAACACAGCTATTCACAAATTAGATTATCATAACTTTTTCTCCCACATGGAATATTTTCTCTTAATTTATTATGATAGAAAAATATTTTTTCATAATTAATTAGTAAAGAAAAACAGGAAGTAAAGCATTGTGGCATTTATTTGAAATTTGATTTGTATTTTAAAGTATTTCCTGTATATTTGTTTTCCTTGTAGCTTCAAGATGGAAGATTGTTATTTTTGATGTTTTCTTTTCACAAAGTATAATGTTGCAATTTTATATAAACCTGTATACTAGTGTATATAGGATTTATAGTAGCTAGGTAATTAAATATTAATATTCCTATCTGGAATCAACAAACTATGTAGATCTCATGAATAAAATGTATTCTAGAATATATTCTTATTTAAGAAAGTAATTAAAATTCATTGTGTTATTCTTTTAGGAATATTACTATACAATATGTAACTACTGTCTTTATCATTTGCATAACTTTGAGCAATAGGAATGAGATGAGGGAGAAAAGGAGGTGAAGAGAAAGGGGAAGATTGTCTTGCCTACAGCGGTTCATACCTTACCGCTAGGCTGTGTAAAAAGAGAATCCTTGAAGAGGTTGAAGAGAACTAACAGTAGTGAGGATCATTTTTGGAAACTGTTATCTATGAACTAGAGTGTGGGAAAGGACAGTGAATACATATGTTTCTCATCTGTCGAGTGAAGACCTCAAAGAAAGGAGATGAGTTGTCCAGATAACTTCCTATGGATAAGCAACAGTTCTGTCCTGCACCATAAAGTAATCATTCAAGATGCAGTGTGAATGTGTCTGTGCTCCAGTAGCCTAGTTAGAGTATGACCTGAGTGAGATCCAGTCAAGGTCTTGCTGAGCCTCCCATATTAGCCTTTTTAAATTTGCCACTTGGCTCAGAGAATGCTAACGGATGGCATGCATCACCCCATTGAACAGATCAAAGTTCAACTGAAGCTGAGCCTTAGGAGTGATCTCTCTGTCTTCACACATCTGCTCTTGTACCCATTTTGTGTATAATACACATAGATGTCTGTGTAATTCAGAGTATGTACAGTTACTTGTTGAATCTAAACTGACTGTATATCAGTGTAACTTGTCAGATGAATAAGGAAATCAAACAAACCCAAGAAAACACATCTGTACTAATTCAAAGATTAACTTTCTTTATAAGAATTGCTCATAGTGTGTCTTAGAAACTGAACATACCATTTTTGTTATTTCCTTTTAATGGTAATAAGTATGAAAAGCACAGAGAATATGAATATTTATGAGATACTTTTATAATGGAATATAGGATAGATTTCTTTTCCACTGGATGTTATTTAGTTAGAAGATACAAAATAAGTGACTTGATGTATCATTAGAGTATCGATAAAAGATCAAGATTTCTTAAATTGCGGTTATTACTGCACTATGCAAAAATATTTTTTAAATCCTGAGGGTTTTATGATTACATCTTAATGTACTGATGTTTAACAAGAAAAAATGAGAACAGAATATATTAAATTTTTGCATCTTTGCCAAATCCAAATGGTTATAGTGAACTTAACTTTGGAATTTCCTGACATTTGTTTTGTTGAAAGTATAGGTTTTACTCAACAATAAGGGAGCTTTTGATTTAATTTCCCTATATTTAAATATTTTTAGGTAATTGTAGAAGTCAGGGAGGATTAGAAGAAAGGAAGAGTCTGGAGGACATAATTTTAACAGTTTACCATTCAATTTTTAAAAGTATTTTCCTACAGAAACTCAGCTTCATCATCTTAAGTCTTCAATATTGGACTGTCAAATTGCAACGGGAAGGTTAGGGAGAGGTGGGGGAAATAAGAGATCAACCGAAGGACTTGTATGCATGCATATAAGAATAACCAACGGATGCAAAACATTGGGGGGTGAGGGCATGTATGGGAGTGGGGTGGGGGGGGGCAATGGTAAGATATGTACACATATAATACCTTAATAAAAAAATGGAAAAAAATAAAATGAAATAAAACTTACAAATAATTTGGTCTTACTTATTTGGACTAATAAAAGGTTTCCACCCAGAGTAAATTAAAAAGAAAAGAAAAAAGAGAAAGGAAAGGGAAAGTCACTGCTGACAAATAGCTACACTTCCCAAGCTATACCATTTTGGAATGCAGACCAAAAATTTAAGCTCATAACGTTTGACTATGTTATCAGCAACTTTAATGCATTTTGAAAATAGAGATAGCTTTCCAACTGTTGCTGTAATGTTAAAATGCACTGTGATGGAATTGCCTCTTGTTGCCTTTAATTCATGCCTGAGTTGCTTACTCCAAATTAGTATTTAGAAAGATGCAGTATTGATTTCAAGCCAAAAGGGAACCATTCATTACATTGCTACCATAGTAACCCTTTTAATAATGCTATTATTTTGCCTACGTAGACCCAAAAACTCTAAATTAAAAAGTTCCTATTAATATTAACAAACAGAGAATATTTTAAATGTACTTCCCTAGATCAATAACAAGAGGAAAGAGGTATCAAGAAGGAATATATAATCTTTCTATGGTAAAACCCTGAAATAACACAAAGATACTGACATTACATGACAGACAGCAGGCTTCTGTCCTCTGCATGGCCCCTGGTGTTATCTGTCTTTCTAAAAATGATATCCTTCTCTTTTCATTTTCCCTTTGGGCTACAGCCCTCTTTTTTCCCTTTCTCTTCACATCCAACTTTAGAATTATTTACAGTCATTCTCTACTTTCTTTCTTCTGACTTATTCTTGAGCCCATTGTAATCTAGGGAATATCCTCACCAGTCAAGTAAAACTAATTTCATCAGGATCGTTAGGTGGACTTTTCCCATTCCTATAAAAAAATTAGAGGCTGCTGGCTTCCTAAAAGAGGACACAGATTTCTCCTATGCAGCTGCTTCTCAGGCACGTGTGCTTTCAGTGCCCCACAGTTACCTCACACTCATGCACAGATCTTAGCTCCACTAAGTCCACTATACATGTGCCTTACCAGCATTTCTCATGTCATCCATCTCAGTGATTGACCCAACTATCCATCCATTCTCTTGCCCAAGACAGAAATCTGGGTACCACTCTCAATACCTTCCTTTCCTGACACAACCATTTTATCCCAAGACATTTGGATAGATTCTACTTCCTAATTATATTTTGAGTTGATCCACTTTTCTGCCTTCATCACCACTGTCTCCTATATCATTCGCTTTTCCATATCGCAGCCATGATAATCTTTCCAGAACACAAATTTAGTCATGTAACTCCCTTGTTTGAGCCCCCTGTTCTCAGGATAAAGTTCCTGCATGTCGTCCTCTGCTTACCTCTCCAGCCTCCTTTCTTTCAACATGCTCTGTGACTCAGACAAATTAACATTTACTTAGTTCCTCAAATAAATTATGCTCTCTGTTGCCTTGTCTCTGTGTGTGCTCTTTACTCTGCTGGGAAAACAATATTCCATTTCATTTCCATAGCCTCTTGTAGACCTACTTATTGTGTTTCAGTTTAACTGTCAATTTCCTGTGGAAGTCTTTCCTGACCCATTTCTCCTCTGCACTTGTTCTCCTCTAGTTTTTATCACACAGTGTCATCACTGGGCATAACTCTGATCTCCTAGCCACCACTGGCAGTTTCTTGGGAAGTAGTCCAGTAAACCCCTAGTTTCAGCTGTCTCACTGCTTTGCAGTTCTGTTTCTGGTCCAAGGAAATGTTTATCTTGTATTTTGAAACTGGCTGGGTCTTTTTGTTTTTTCTTTTTATATGTCATCTGTCACTGCTTTGTGTTTGGAGCAGAAGGGGAGTACTGAAGCATCTTGACTAGAAGTCAAAATCTGACCAATGGATACAAGACACTGGGGGCGGGGGCCGGAGGCAGGTAAAGGCATGTACTGGGGGGTAGGGAGGCCAGGGGAAGGTCAATGGGGAAAAAAAAAAAGGAGACATGTACTACTATATGTAATACTTCAAACAATAAAAAAAAATTAATTAAAAAAAGAAGTCAAAATCTGCATGTGTAATAAGCTGTCCAGGTGATAAATATGCACATGAAAGTTTTGTACATTAGTACTCTGTTTTATTCTATTGAAAAGATTGAGCTATTTGATGTGAACTTATTCAACCTCAGATTTCCTCTATTACTACATCTGCATTTTCCACTTTCACTGCGTTTGATGAATTATCTTTCCATCTTTCCAGAACAACATGTTCCAACTCTGCACTTAATTCTTTGACTGTTCTAGACTCCTTCTAACTCTTGCCATTAATTAGTTAACTTTCTAGCTGGTATCTCTTCTCTTTCCTGACATCTTCTCTTTACCTACAGTGAAGGCCATCCAACACACATTAACACAGAACCTCTCTCCTCCAGCTCTCTCTTGCAGCTCTTATATATCATTGATCGGCTGCCTCCTGCATGCCCCCTACTGGGTATCAAGCCCAGAACCTGGGCATGTGCCCTGGACCGGGATTGAACCTGTAATCCTTTAGTCCACAGGTCGACGCTCTATCCACTGAGTCAAACTAGCTAGGGCATCTCCACCATCTCTTTAATCACCCTTAATGATACTCTTTCTTTCTGACTTTCTTCACTGTAAAGTTTCCTAAAAGCTTAGTCTATACCAGCCATCTCAAGTTCCTCACCACCTACTTATTTCTTATTCTTTTGTAAAATTTCTATGTTCTCTTGAATTCCTCATAGCATTTCCTAGTCTTTTTTTTTTCTTTATTGATTAAGGTATTACATATGTATCCTTATTTTTCCCCCATTCCCCCCCAACTCCTCACTCATGCCCTCACCCCCCTGGTGTCTGTGTCCATTGGTTAGGCTTCTATGCATGCATACAAGTCTTTTGGTTGATCTCTCTCCCTTACCCCCACCCTCCCCTACCTTCCCTCTGAGGTTTGACAGTCTGATCAATGCTTCTCTGTCTCTGGATCTGTTTTTGTTTGTTGTATTTCTTTTTTGCCATGTTTATTTTATTTTTTCCATTTTTTTTATTAAGGTATTATATGTGTACATATCTTACCATTGCCCCCTCCCCCACTCTCATACATGCCCTTAGCACCCAATGTTTTGCGTCCATTGGTTATGCATATATGCATGCGTACAAGTCCTTTGGTTGATCTCTTATCTCCCCCACCTCTCCCTAACCTTCCTGTTATAATTTGACAGTCTGTTTAATGGTTTACTGCCTCTGTATCTATCTTTTTGTTCATCAGTTTAAAATGTTCTTTTTATCCACAAATGAGTGAGATCATGTGGAATTTTTCTTTCATTGACTGGCTTATTTCACTTAGCATAATGTTCTCCAGTTCCATCCAGGTTGCTGCAAATGGGAAGAATTCCTTCTTTTTTATGGCAGCATAGTATTCCATTGTGTAGATGTACCATAGTTTTCTGATCCAGTCATCTGCTGATGGGCACCTAGGCTGTTTCCAAATCTTAGCTATTGTAAATTGTGCTGCTATGAACATAGGGGTGCATATATCCTTTCTGATTGGTGTTTCTAGTTTCTTAGGATATATTCCTAGGAGTGGGATTACTGGTTCAAATAGGAGTTCCATTTTTAGTTTTTTGAGGAAACTCCATACTGTTCTCCACAGTGGCTGCACCAGTCTGCATTCCCACCAGCAGTGCACGAGGGTTCCTTTTTCTCCACATCCTCGCCAACACTTGTCGTTTGTTGATTTGTTGATAATAGCCATTCTGACAGGTGTGAGATGGTACCGCATTGTCATTTTGATTTGCATCTCTCGGATAATTAGTGACTTTGAGCATGTTTTCATGTGTCTCTTGGCCTTCCTTTTGTCTTCTTTCGAAAATATTCTATTTAGGTCCGTTGCCCATTTTTTTATTGGATCATTTATCTTCCTTTTATTAAATTGTATAAGCTGCCTATAGATGTTGGAGATTAAACCCTCATCAGTGATAACATTTGCAAATATGTTCTCCCATACAGTGGGGTTTCTTGTTGTTTTATTGATGATTTCTTTTGCTGTGAAAAAGCTTTTTATTTTGATGTAGTCCCATTTGTTTATTTTCTCTTTAGCTTCCATTGCCCTAGGGACAGTATCGGTGAAGATATTGTTTCGGCATATGTTTCTGAGATTTTGCTGCCTGTGGATTCCTCTAGTATTTTTATGGTTTCCCTTCTTATGTTTAAGTCCTATATCCATTTTGAGTTTATTTTTGTGTATGGTGTAAGTTGGTGATCTAGTTTCATTTTTTTGCCTGTATCTGTCCAATTTTCCCAACACCATTTATTGAAGAGACTGTCTTGACTCCATTATATATTCATGCCTCCTTTGTCAAATATTAATTGAGTATAGTGGTTTGGATCGATATCTGGGTTCTCTATTCTATTCCTTTGATCTATATGTCTGTTCTTGTGCCAGTACCAGGCTGTTTTGAGAACAGTGGCTTTGTAATACAGCTTGAAATCTGGTATTGAGATCCCTCCTACTTTATTCTTCTTTCTCAGGATTGCTGTGGCTATTCGGGTTCTTTTTTTTATTCCAGATGAATTTTTGGAGAATTCATTCTAGGTCTGTGAAATATGCCATTGGTATTTTAATGGGGATTGCATTGAATCTATAGATTGCTTTGGGTAGTATGGACATTTTAATGGTGTTTATTCTACCAATCCATGAACATGGTATGTTCTTCCATCTGCTTACGTCTTCCTCTATCTCTTTTTTAATTGTCCTGTAGTTTTCCTCGTATAGGTCTTTTACCTCCTTAGTTAAGTTTATTCCTAGGTATCTTAATTTTTTTGGTGTGATGGTAAATGGGATTGCTTTTTTAATCTCTCTTTCTATAAGTTCACTATTGGTGTATAGAAATGCCATAGATTTCTTGGCATTAATTTTGTATCTTGCTACATTGCCAAATTCATTTATTAAGTCTATTAGTTTTTTGATGGAGTCTTTCGGGTTTTTCTGTACAATATCATGTCATCTGCAAATAAGGACAGCTTTACTTCTTTTCCAATTTGGATGCCTTTTATTTCTTCTTCTTGTCTAATTGCAATGGCTAATACTTCCAGTACTATGTCAAACAGGAGTGGTGAGAGTGGGGCATCCCTGTCTTGTTCCTGTTCTTAGGGGAAATGGTCTTAATTTTTGCCCATTGAGTATGATGTTAGCTGTGGGATTATCATATGTAGCTTTTATTATGGTGAGGTATGATCCTTCTTTTCCCACCTTGTTGAGAATTTTTATCAAGAAAGGGTTTTGGATTTTGTCAAATGCTTTTTCTGCATCAATTGATATGACTATGTGGTTTTTATCTCTCAATTTGTTTATGTGATGTATCACGTTTATTGATTTGCAGATATTGTACCATCCTTGCATTCCTAGGATAAATCCTACTTGGTCATGTTGTATGATCTTTCTGATGTAGTGCTAGATCCGATTTGCTAGAATTTTGTTTAGGATTTTGGTATTTATGTTCATGAGGGATATTGGCCTATAATTCTCTTTCATTGTGTTGTCTTTATCTGGTTTTGGTATTAGTGTGATGCTGACTTCACAGAAGGAGTTTGGAAGTGTTCCTTCCTCCTGAATTTTGTGGAATATTCTGAGGAGGATAGGTTTTAGTTCTTCCTTGAATGTTTGGTAAAACTCCCCAGTGAAGCCATCTGGCCCCAGGCTTTTTTTTTTTTATTGCCGGAAGCTTTTTGATAACTGCTTCAATGTCTTCCATAGTTATTGGCCTATTGAGCTGTTTAGATTCGTCCTGATTGAGTTTTGGAAGATTATACTTTTCTAGGAATATGTCCATTTCCTCCAGGTTATCCAGTTTGTGGGAATAAAGTTGTTCGTAGTATTTTTTAACAATCCTTTGTATTTCGGTGTCGTCTGTTGTTATTTCACCTCTTTCATTTCTCATTTTGTTTATTTGGGTCCTCTCTCTTTGCTTCTTGGTTAGCCTGGCTATAGGTTCATCAATCTTATTTATCCTGTCAAAGAACCAGATCTTGGTTTTGTTGATCTTTTGTATTGGTTCTTTGGTCTCAATGTCGTTTATCTCCGCTCTGATCTTTATTATTTCCTTCCTTCTACTTACACTGGGCTTTTCTTTATGCTCTCTTTCTAACTCTTTGAGTTGTAAGGTTAGATAATTTATTACCATTGTTTCTTGTTTTTTGCAGTAGGCTTGTAGAGCTATGAACCTCCCTCTTAATACTGCTTTCTCTGTGTCCCATAGATTTTGGATTGTTGTATTTTCATTGTCATTTGTTGCCATGATGTTTTTATTTCTTCCTTGATCTCTCTGGTAACCCAGTCATTGTTTAATAGCATGCTGTTTAGTCTCCATGTGTTTGATTTTTTTGGATTGTTTTTACTGTATTTGATTTCTAGTTTTATGCCACTGTGATCTGAGAAGATGTTTGATATGATTTCTATCTTCTTGAATTTGAAGAGACTTTGCCTATGCCCCAGCATATGGTCTATTCTTGAAAATGACCCATGTGCACTTGAGAAGAATGTGTATTCTGTTGCTTTGGGGTGAAATGTTCTGAAGATGTCAATTAATTCCATCTGGTCTGGTGAATCATTTAGGATTGATGTTTTTTGCTGATTTTTTGTTTAGAGGATTTGTGTAATGGTGATAGTGGGGTATTAACATCTCCTAGTATGATTGTATTGCTATCGATCTCTCCCTTGATATCCTCCAGGAGTTTTTTTTATGTATTTGAGTGCTTCTGTATTGAGTGTTGTATGTTTACCAAAGTTATTTCTTCTTGTTGGATTGCTCCCTTTAGTATTATGAAATGGCCTTCTTTATCTCTTACGTCCTTCACTTTGAGATCTAATTTGTCAGATATAAGTATTGCTATGCCAGCTTTTTTTTCATTTCCGTTCACCTGGAAAACCTTTTTCCATCCCTTCACCCTCAGTCTGTGTGCGTCTTTTTTTCTGAGGTGGGTTTCTTGCAGACAGCAGATACATGGGTCTTGTTTTCTTATCCAATCCGTTATCCTATGTCTTTTGTTTGGGGCATTTAATCCATCTACATTGAAAGTTATTATTGATGGGTACTTATTTGTCGCCATTTTTAATCTTTAGCCTTGTGTTCCTTCTTCGCTTCCTATTTATTTATTTATTTTTTTCTACAGCAGACCCTTTAGCATTTCTTGCATTGCTGGTTTGGTGGTAATAAATTCCCTTAGTTCTTTTTTTCTGTGACGCTCCTGATTTCACCTTCAATTTTTATTGATAGCCTTGCTGGGTACAGTATTCTTGGATTCAGACCCTTCCTTTGCATGACTTTGTATATTTCATTCAATTCCCTTCTGGCCTGATGAGTTTCTGTTGAGAAATCAGTTGCTAGTCTGATGGGGGTTCCTTTGTAGGTAACTTTTTGTCTTTCTCTGGCCACTTTTAAGATTCTTACTTTGTCGTTGGTGTTTGCCAATTTAAGTATAATGTGCCTTGACGTTGGTCTTTTGGGGTTCATTTTGCGTGGGAATCTGTGAGCTTCTTGGATTTGTGTGTGTTTTTTCTTTCCTATATCAGGGAAGTTTTATGTCATTATTTCTTCAAACAGGTTTTCTATTCTTTTCTCAGTTTCCTCTCCTGGAACCCCTATTATGGGGATGTTGTTTTGTTTCGTGTTGTCCCAAAGTTCCCTTAGGCTCTTTTCCTGCTTTTTAATTATTTTTTCTAGAAGCTGCTCTACTTGGGTATTTTTTCCCACCTTGTCTTCTAGCTCACTGATGCGGTCCTCTGCTTCTTCTAGTCTACTCTTGATGCTTTCTATTGAATTCTTTACAGCAGCAATGTCATTTTTCATTTCTTTTGGTTCTTCTTCATTTTCTCTTGGTTCTTACACATATTGTCAAATTTGTCTTCCATTCTTTTCAGCTACCTTATGACCATTTCTCTGAATTCTTTCTCTGACAGGTTGCTTGTCTCCATTTCATTTACTTCCTTTTCTGGTGATGCCTGCTTTTTTTTCATATGTGGGATGTTTCTTTGTCTCCTCATGGTCTCTCTTCTCCGGGTGTCTGGTTATGTAGTTCTCTCTCTCCTTTCCGTGGTTGAGTGTAGCACTCCTCTAAATTCGTGTGTTTGCGCCAATTGGGGACCAGTGTTCTGGGGCTTGCAGCTGTTTGGTGGTTGCTGCAATTGTAGATTTTCAAGCTTCCAATAACATCCACTTTCCCCTTCAAGATGATGAGGTCTCCACATCCGAGCCGTAGCTCTGGGATGGGACCCAGCAGCAGTGGGGGCTGTCTGGTCAGGAGAGCTCCGTCCAGCTGTCCCCCACCTTCTCCTGGAGTATAGATGTCCCTTAACTCACCAGCAAATACTCCCCATGCTACCCTCAGCTGTTCTTTCTTTCTGCTCCAGGACAAGGCTCAGGACCCGTCTGTCTATTCCGCTACCATTTTTCTTCTCTCTAAACTTGGATCTGTTTTTGATCATTAGTTTATGTTGTTCATTATTTCCCATAGATGAGTGAGATCGTGTGATATTTATCTTTCTCTGACTGGATTATTTCACTTAGCATAATGCTCTCCAGCTCCATCCATGTTGTTGCAAATGGTAAGAATTTCTTCTTTTTTACCACAGCGTAGTATTCCATTGTGTAGATATACTGCAGTTTTTAAATCTACTTATCTGCTGATGGGCACCGAGGCTGTTTCCAAATCTTAGCTGTGGTAAATTGTGCTGCTTTGAACATAAGGGTGCATATATCCTTTCTTATTGGTGTTTCTGTTTTTTTGGGATATATTTCTAGAAGTGGGATTTCTGGGTCAAATGGGAGTTCCATTTTCAGTTTTTTGAGGAAATGCCATACTGTTCTCCACAGTAGCTGCATCAAACTGCATTCCCACCAGCAGTGCACGAGGGTTCCTTTTTCTCCACATCCTCTTCAACATTTCTCGTTTATTGATTTGTTGATGATAGCCATTCCGACAGGTGTCAGATGGTACCACATTGTAGTTTTGATTTGCATCTCTCAGAGGATTAGTGACTTTGAGCATGTTTTCATATGTCTCTTGGCCTTCCATATGTTCTCTTTGGAAAAGTATCTATTTATATCTGTTGCCCATTTTTTGATTGAATTGTTTATCTTCCTTTTGTTAAGCTGTATAAGTTCTCCGTAAATTTTGGAATTAAGCCCTTGTCAGTGATATTGACAAATATATTCTCCCATGCAGTGGGATTTCTTGTTCTTTTGCTGATGGTTTCTTTTGCTGTACAGAATTTTTTATTTTGATGTAGTCCCATTGGTTTATTTTCTTTTTAGTTTCCATTGCCCTGGGAGCAGTTTCGGTAAAAATATTGCTTTGGCATATGTCGGAGATTTTGCTGCCTGTGGATTTCTCTAATATTTTTATGGTTTCCCATCTTATATTGAAGTCTTTTATTTATTTGGAGTTTATTTTTGTGTATGGTGTAAGTTGATGGTCTAGCTTCATTTTTTTGAATGTGTCTGTTCAATTTTCTCAACACCATTTATTGAAAAGACTGTCTTGACTCCATTGTATGTTCATGCCTCCTTTGTCAAATATTAATTGAGTATAGTAGTTTGGGTTGATATCTGGGTTCTCTATTATATTCCTTTGATCTATATGTTCTTGTGCCAGTACCAGGCAGTTTTGAGAACAGTGGCTTTGTAATACAGCTTGACATCTAGTATTGAGAACCCTCCTTTGTTCTTCTTTCTCAGGATTGCTGTGGCTATTCAGGGTCTTTTTTTATTCCAGATGAATTTTTGGAGAGTTCATTCTAGGTCTGTGAAATATGCCATTGGTATTTTAATGGGGATTGCATTGAATCTATAGATTGTTTTGGGTAGTATGGACATTTTGATGATGTTGATTCTCCCAATCCATGAACATGGTATGTTCTTCCATCTGTTTATGTCTTCCTCTATCTCTTTTTTCAGTGTCCTGTAGTTTTCCGAGTACAGGTCTTTAGTCTTGATTACCCTGTTTCTTCTTAAGTATGGTCCTTGATGTCTCAGTTTCCTAATGCTGCTATAACATATCACCACAAACTTAGTGACTTAAATAACACAGATCTATTATCTTATAGTTCTGCAAATCAAAATCCAAAATGGGTCTCACTGGGCTGAAATCAAGGAATGGACAGGACTGCATTTCCTTTGGGGTATCTAGCCCACACTCCTTTTTTTTTACATTTTCACCTTCTAGAAGTTGCCCTCATTCCTTGACTCATGGCCCCATCCACCTTCAAATCTGGGAAAGTAGTATCTTCAATCTGACACTTCTGTCTTCCTCTTACTTATAAAAACCTTTGATTACATTGGACCCAGGACTAGACAATCCAGCTATCCTCCCATCTCAAAATAAGCTGATTAGCATCTTAGTTGTCCTTTGGCTTCTAAACTAATGTATTTACAGGTTCCCAAGATTAGGACTCTGGCATTTTTGGTGAACCACTATTCTGCTTACTACTTTTGACTTCTTTAAAATTTAAATAGCTTTTCAGTAATCCTGGTGACCTCTCTTTTCTTTTTTTTTCTCTTTTGTTAAACCTCACCCAAGGATATTTTTTCCATTGATTTTTAAATGGAGTGGAAGAGAGGGAACAGGGAGAGGGAGAGAGAAAAACATCAATGTGAGAGAGTCACCATTGATTGGTTGCCTCCCACTTGTGCCCCGACTAGAGCTGGGAATCAAACAGCAACCCAGGTACTTCCCTTGACTGGGAATCAAACCCAAGACCCTTCTGTCTGCAGGGTGATGCTCTAACCATGGAGAAAAACTGGCCAGTGCGTATTTTTCTTTTTCTTAACTTGCTTCTCAAATAGGTATATCACTTCAGTAACTATCTTTAATATTTTCTCTTCTCTTAACTTTTTATTCTCTATCTTACTGATTTTATTCACATTGATGGTTTCAACTAACATTATTCATAAATGCAGGCTCAATCCTCAGTAGAGGGTGTGCAGGAGGCAGCCTATATATGATTCTCTCTCATCATAGATTTTTTTTTGTTTGTTTTAATATATTTTATTGATCTTTTACAGAGAGGAAGGGAAAGGGATAGAGTTAAACGTATTTATTGATGAAAGAGAAATATCAATCAGCTGCTTCCTGCACACCTCCCACTGGGCATGTGCCTGCAACCAAGGTACATGCCCTTGACCGGGATCGAACCTGGGACCTTTCAATCTGCAGGCCGACGCTCTGTCCACTGAGCCAAACCAGTTAGGGCTCATCATAGATGTTTCTATCTCTCCCTCTCCCTTCCTCTCTGAAATCAATAAAAACGTGTTGTTGTTTTTTTAAAAAAAGATCCACCTTGGATTTTCAGCTGTTTTCTAGTTGGTATTATCTCCAAATGTTAATGATGAAACCATTCACTCTCCTCCAAAATATATTTTCTTTATTTTACTAATTTTGTTAACATTAGCTCAGTATTGAAGACTTACTGTCCCTTTTTACCTTATTCTTGCTCTTACTTTCAGAATATTTCTTTCATTTATTTTCTCACCCTCATTAATTTAGACCATACCATTATCTTTACTGTCCCTGACTCCATTATTAACCTAGCCCTGTCCTTCTTTTTCAACATTGACAGATATCTTTGCCAAAAGTAAAATTCTTACTCTCTTTCCCTGCTTAATGATTCAGTTACTGCTCATTGCTACAAAGTAAGGACAGATTCCTAAAAATGAGGCATTCTAATTTTCCAATTGTATTCCAGAAGCTCTATATGGGAGCTCTGCTCCATGTGGGTACAGCCAGGGGAAACAAGGCTAACCTCTTTCCCCAGGTACCACTCTAGAGCTGTGGTTTCACCCTCAAGAGAGCCAGGCTTCCAGTGTTTTTCATCCCCTCTCCCCACCCCTTGTCCATTTGCAGAAGCTATAATCCGGGTGGGAACAACAGAGAGGACTGCTTTTCTTTCCCACTCAGCTCCCTCCCATAGGTGGAAGCTCTACACTAGGTGCACTGGCCAAGAATAGTGACTATTCAAATGCCCCAACTCCAGCTTATTCACAGAGCAGAGCTTTGACTCAAGGAGAGGTAGACTGAGAATACCAGGAGCTGTCTAACTTCTTCTCACAGTACCTGCTGGTAGAACAGAGGCATTGCTCTAGGTAAAGTAAAATTTTGTTTCTAGCATTATTGCCTTGTCCAGGGGACAGGCAGTTCAATCTGAGGGAATAATTTTATTTTGGAACTGTGAATAGAGAACTCCATGCCTAAGGGTTCTATCAAACACAGTAGAGATTTTAGTGGAAAGCAATTAAGTGAAGGCTAGTCACTCTATGTTTCAAGCAAAACAGCAGCAGTAATTTAATAGAGAGAATTAGGGAAAGAGATAGCTCAGAAGAGTCCTCCCAGGATCACAGTCAACTCTGACGTTTGAAAAGGGTAGGCTACACCCACTCAGGAGCAATGAGAATGGGATGTGTGACAGACTTGAAAGCATTCCTTAAGCCACACACAGACCCATAAATACAGACAGAAAGTTCACTGCACGAAGAGCTCTTTTCTTTTTTTTTCTCTTTTGTTAAACCTCACCCAAGGATATTTAATGCAACCTGTGTCCAAACACTGAATAATTTAAGTTACTCTAACCCAGGGGTGACTCCTAAGGAGCCTGACTTAAAAATAATAGCACATTTTTGGCAGTTAGAAATTATGTGCATGCTCAAGGCTGTGTCCTCTCCAAGAGAAATCAGAGAAGGAACTTCCACGCTACTAGTCCGTGGCTGAACAGGGGCAGAAAAACCTATAAACTTCTTGAACACCAATCTCCAAGCCATACACACATCCCTTCCTAAGGGTTCTAAGCTTAACAATTGACCAATTAAGTGCTGTGCAGTCTACAGAATACATACTTTAGAATAAAAAGCACAGATAGTTTGAAGATTAAAAGATAGAAAAAAATAATCATGCAAATGACAATCAGCTAAAATGTTATCAGATAAAATAGACTTTAAGCAAAAAATGTTCCTAGAGATAAGGACATTTTATAATGACAAAAGGATGAGTCCATGAGAGTTATAGTGGTTAGATAAATATATATGCCCTAACAACAGAGCCCCAAATATATAAAGTAAAGCTGACAGAATTGAAGGGAGAGACAATTTATCAATAACAGTGGAGAAATCAATAGTACACTTTTATTAATGGGTAAAAATAATATGACAACTAGGCAGAAGACTGTTAGGAAATGAACAATATAAACTAATTTGATCTTACAGACATGTAGAGTACTCCACTTAACAGTAGCAGAATATATATGCTTCTCAGATGCACACAGAACGTGCTCCAGTAGAGACCATATATGTGCTAGGCCATAAAACAAGGCTCAATACATTTAAAAGGAATGAAATCATGCAAAGGATGTGCTCTCTCCAATCACAATGGAATTAAATGAAATTAATTAATAACAGGAGGAATATTTGGAAATTCATAAATATGTGGGCATTAAGCAACAGACTCCTAAATAACCAATTGCATAAAGAAGAATCACAGAAAAAATAGAAAATAATTTGAGGTGAATGGCAACAAACACAAAACATAAAAAACTTGTAATATTTATTTAATGCACTTCTCAGAGGGAAATCTATAGTTGTGAACAACTATATTAAAAAAAAGATCCCAAGTCAGTAACCTAAGCTTCAACTTTTAAGAAATAAATGAAGAACAACAAATGCAAATCATAGGAAGCAGAAGGAGGACAATAATAAATTCTATAATGAAAATAAGTGAAATTGAGTTTAGAAAACAATAGAGAATTTTCACAAAACCAACAGTTGGTTGTTTGAAAAGATGAACAAAACCCACAACCCTTTAGTTACACTGAACAAGGAAAAAGAAGAAAGCTCATATTATTAATCATAAATTAAAGAAGGGACATTACTACTGACCTATAAAAATGATTATAAAGAATATTATGAATAATACTGTGCCAAAAAATTATATAAGACAAAAATGACAAATTCCTAGAAAAATACAAACGAACAAAACTGACACTAGAAGAAATAGAAATATGAGTAGGTTGTAACAATGCATTTTATTTATTTTTTAATTTTCTTAAATAAATCTTTATTCAGATTATTATAATTGTTTCTCCTTTTACCCCCCCCCCCACAGCTCCCCTCCACCCGGTTCCCACCCCACCTTCTGCCCTTACCTCCCCCACATTGTCTTCATCCATAGGTGTGCAATTTTTGTCCAGTCTCTTCCTGCACCCTCCCACAACCCTTTCCCCCTGAGAATTATCAGTCCACTCCCTTTCTATGCCCCTGATTCTATTATATTCACCAGATTATTCTGTTCCTCAGGTTTTTAATTCACTTGATTTTTAGATTCACTTGTTGATAGATATGTATTTGTTGTTCATAATTTTTATCTTTACCTTTTTCTTCTTCTTCCTCTTCTTAAAGGATACCCTTCAGCATTTTGTGTAATCCTGGTTTGGTGGTGATGAACTCCTTTAGCTTTTTCTTGTCTGTGAAGCTCTTTATCTGACCTTCAACTCTGAATGATAGCTTTGCTGGGTAGAGTAATCTTGGTTGTAGGTTCTTGCTATTCATCACTTTGAATATTTCTTGCCACTCCCTTCTGGCCTGCATAGTTTCTGTTGAGAAATCAGCTGACAGTCTTATGGGTACTCCCTTGTAGGTAATTAACTGTTTTTCTCTTGATGCTTTTAATATTCTCTCTTTGTCTTTTGCCCTTGGCATTTTAATTATGATGTGTCTTGGAGTGGTCCTCTTTGGATTCCTCTTGTATGGGGTTCTGTGCGCTTCCTGAACTTGTAAGTCTATTTCTTTCACCAGGTAGGGAAAGTTTTATGTCATTATTTCTTCTAATAGGTTTTCAATATTCTGCTCTCTCCCTTCTGGCACCCCAAAAATTCGGATGTTGGTTCTCTTGAAGTTGTCCCAGAGGCTCCTTACACTATCTTCATATTTTTGGATTCTTTTTTCTTTTTGTTTTTCTGGTTGGATGTTTTTTGTTTCCACATATTTCAGATCTTTGGTTTGATTCTTGGGGTACGTTGATCTACAGTTGAGTTTCTGTATATTCTTTATTTTAGACAGTGTATGCTTCATTTCTGACTGATCCTTTTCCATTTTTTTGGCATTCTCATTAAGGTCCTTGAAGGTCTCACTAAGCTCCTCAGAAGTGTCATCAAGTTTCTCAGCGGTTTTTAGAAGATTCTTGAGTAACCTTATACATGTGGTTCTGAACTCTATGTCATCCAGTAGTTTGCTTTCCTCCGTTTCTTTCATTTGTGACATGTTTCTTTGTTTCTGCATTTTGGCTGCTTCCCTGTGTTGATGGAGTGGCTTTGTGTGGTAGGTGACCTATAGGGGGCAGTAGCTCAGCCTTCCCAATCACCTGATGTGGACGCTTTTGGTACACCCCTTTGTGGGCTGAGTGCAAAGTCTTGGTGTAGTTAAGCCTTAATTGCTGTTGGTACGCTGGGAGGAATTGACCTCCAGGCCAATTAGCTGTGAGCACTCCCTGTGTCTATAATGGAAGAACTGCTGCACTGAAGACACGCTTATGGTGCAGGACTTGTTTCAGTGGGGCTTTGGTGCTCACTGAGTCTGCCTCTTGAATGTGTCACTTATGGATGTGAGGAGTTGAAATCTGGTGTCTCACACTGACCACTAGGTACACTGGCTTCTGGATCTCCAACGGGGTGCAGGTCAGCTACTGTCTGAGGCCACTCAGCAGGAGCTACAGTGAGAGCTGCAGTTTTCTTCTCTTTGCTTGTGGTTTGGAGGTTTTGGAGCTGTCTGACCCAGGCTGCAAGTTTGCTAGGTTAAGCTGCGATAGGGCAGGCCTTTCTTATGCTAACTCCGCTGCTTGGAGCTTGGGTGGGTTTGTAGGTTGTGCAGGGCGGGGCCTCAGGGTGTCACTAGGTTAGGGCTTGGCAAACAGCAATGGCTGCTAGTTAGCCGGCTCTGCGTCCCCAAGGGCATCCGTGAGTCCCGTGCCCCAGTGCAGTAAACAAATATTCCTGCGTGCAGCTCTGCAAGCAAGCCACCCTCACTGGCAGACAGTCCAGCTTCTCCCCATTGGAGTTTGGGTCCCCCGCGTCTCCTCAGAGACTGGATTTCAGAGTAATCGGGGGCTTGTCTCCATTCGGGTTGAAAAAAGCAACGCACCCAGTCGCTCGCAGCCAGCCCGGATCACGCACCTCCATACCTCAGCTTTTCAGCGCTCGTGCATGTCTCAATGCTCTTTTCTCTTTCCTTCTAGTTGTAGAACTTCCACTCAGCCAGCTTTCCCGTGGTTCTGGGTGATAGACGTTTTGTCTTTTAATTGTTGTGGGAGGCAGCAGTTTAGGTGTTTACCTACGCCGCCATCTTGGATTCTCGCTCTTGGCATTTTAATTATGATGTGTCTTGGTGTGGTCCTCTTTGGATTCCTTATCTTTGGGGTTCTGTGCACTTCCTGTACTTGTAAGTCTATTTCTTTCACCAGGTGGGGGAGGTTTTCAGTCATTATTTCTTCAAATAGGTTTTCAGTATCTTGCTCTCTCTCTTCTTCTGACACCCCCATAATTCTGATGTTGGTACACTTGAAGTTGTCCCAGAGGCTTCTTACATTATCTTCAACTTTTTGGATTTTTTTTCCTTTTTGCTTTTTCGGCTGACTGTTTTTTGCTTCTTTGTATTTCAAATCTTTGACTTGATTCTTGCGTTCCTCTGGTCTGTTGTTGGGTCTCTGTATAATATTTTTTATTTCAGTCAGTGTATGTTTAATTTCTAGTTGGTCCTTTGTCATATCTTCGAGGGTCTTGTTATATTTATCGGCCTTTTCTAGGATATTTTTGAAAAGCCTTATAACCATGGTTTTGAATTCTATATCCAATCGTTTGTTTTCCTCCATTTCTTTCATTTGTGATCTGTTTCTTTGTCGCTGCATTTTCACTGCTTCCCTGATTTGGTAGGGTAGCTTTGTGTGCTAGGTTTCCTATATGGCCCCGTGGGTCGGCCTCCCCAGTTAACCTGAGGTGGACACTCTTGGTGCACCCCTTTGTGGACTGTGTGTACAGCCTTGTTGTAGTTAAGTCTTGATTGTTGTTGGTATCACTGGGAGGAATTGACCTCCAGGCTAGTTGGCTGTGAGGATCAGCTGTGTCTACGCTGGGAGAAGTTCAGTGCTGGAGACAGTCTTATAGGATTAGACTTGCCAAATTGCAAAAGCCTCTGTGCTCAGATTGGATGGGGTGGAGTCTCAGGGCGGAGCAGACAGTCTTGGCTTCCCATCTGTCAGCCCTGCCCTTGTGCGCACGCACGCCTCCAGACCTCTGCCTTCCCCGGCTCCCGAGCCTCTGCCCAAGAGACCAGATTCCCCCTGCAAGAACGTGGGTCCCCAGGGGCTTGCGTGGAACTGGGGCTCAGTGCAGTCAGAACTGGCGTTCAGTGCACTCCAGGGCTTCCTTCCCCTCCTGCCAGAGAAAGTCAGCCAAGCTCTCAGCCGCCCTTACTTCTGCGCGCACTAAGACCCTTTGCCATACCTCTACCCTTTGCCATTCCTCCAATTCTCTGTGAGCTTTTCTCTTTCCTTCTGGTTGTAGAAGGAAAAATTTACCACAAAAAAGAAAATTTTAGGCCCAGATGCCTTCAATGGTAAATTCTACGAAACATTGAAAAAATAATACCAATCTGCCATAAACTCTTCCCCATAATAGAGAACATAGGAGTGCCTTTCAGTTCATTCTCTAAGGAGAGTATTGCTCTGATTCTAAAACCAGAAAGAAAATACCAGAAAAGAAAACTACTGATTAAATTCTCTTATGAATATAGATGTAAATATCCTCAAGAATATATCAGCATATCAAATCTAGCCACCTTCAAAAAGGTTTATATATCATTATCGGTTAAGGTTTATTCCAGGAATGCAAGGTTGGTTCAGCATCTGAAAATCAAGTAATATAATATACTAGGGGCCCAGTGCACAAATTCGTGCAACTTGAAAGGAACTGTGGGCTATGAGACTGCAGTGGGCCCAGGGGTGGGTCTTGGCCTATCCTCTGTGCCTCTGCCCGGCCCCTTCCGCCACAGCCCCCAGTCCTCTGTCTGCCGGCAGCCCTGCTCCCGCAGCCACCACTCCCATGCGCTGATGGTGCCAACCTCGCTTGCACCAGCTGACAGTGCAGAGCCATTGGGGCTGGCACCAGCAGCAGATGTGAGCAAGGCCTGCACCATCAGTGGATGCAATCAGCAGCTGCTGTGCCAATCACCCCTCAGGAGCAGGGGGAGGTAGAAAAGTCCTCAGGGGCGATCGGGTCCGGCAGCCACTGCTCGCATTTGCTGATGGTGCTGAGCAATTAGGACCGGTGCTGGGCTCTGGCAGCAGGTGCGAGTGGCAGCTCTGGCACCAGTAGCGGGTGTGAGTGGGGCAGGCACTGGCTACAGGTGTGAGTGCCAGACCAACACAGGGCACCAGTCGCTGTCATCGGGGCGAGCCTCTGGTGGTGACTGGAATTTCTTTAGACCCAGCTTCCCTCACAGAGGGTAGAGAGCCCCAGTTGATTGCCCTGCTGGCCGGTGGCCTGGGCCTCCCTCTGTGGGGCAATCATGGGGCAATGGCTGGGCCCCCAACCAGTCGCATTGCACCTGCCTTGGCTGGCCTGGCACCAGTGGGTGTCATAGCATGGTCGTCCTGAAGGTAGTCCAGTCTAATTAGCATATTACACTCTTATTATTATAGATAGCCCCAAAATGGAAACAACTCAAATACCATCAAGTGATGAATGGATAAATAAAATGTGATATATCCACACAGTGGAATATTATTCAACAATCTGAAGGTATGAAGTACTGATATATGCCACAACATTGATGAACCTTGAAAACATTATGCTCAGTGAAAGAAACCAGTCATGAAAGATCAGATATTTTATGAATTCATTTATATGAAATGTTTAGAACAGATAAATCTATAGAGACAGATTAGTTAGTATTACTTATAGATCTATTAGTTATAGATTAGTTGTTGCCTAGGGCTTGGAGGAAGGCAGGAAGTGTGACTACTAATGAGATGGAACTACTTTTGGGAGGATAAAAATGTTCTCAAATTAGGTTGTAATGATGGTTGCACAACCCTATGAATATATTAAAAACCATCGAATGTTATACTTTAAATAAAAGTGAATTGCATTACCACACAATTATTATATTTAAATAAAGCTGTTTATAAATATACAGTGAAATTCTGTGTATAACTTGCTTTCAAAATCTGAAAAGGGGAAAGAAAACATTAATTTTCTATTGTAACTTATTTTATTTCAATAATGCCTATGTCCTTTAAAAAGCTTGAAATAGCAGTTTATTGTGTTTAAACTTTGGTCATGAATATTCCTAATTTTAAACAGTATACGAATTATTAGAGGTTGAATATTAAACAGAATATACTTTCTATACAAAAATATATATACAGAATAGCCAAATACATAAAGTTCTTTGGCATACATGGAAAGAAAATATTTTAAGAACACATTTAAAAAAAACAAAATTTCTTGTTGATGTTCTAATTCTCTGTAACACAATTGTTCCATGGACTGCTTTTATGTATGGCATGTACATATTGGAACTGACAATCTCTAGGGTACTGTTCTTAGAATTCAGTGATATCTGAGATCACACTTAGCACTACTTACCAAATTATTCATTATATTCTGCTTTGAGTAAGATTTACAGTAAATGTTGTAAATGTTGGTTGACAAATATGAGGTTATGTGGTTTGGCAGTCAGTAACCTGTCAGATGGTTTTGCTTAGATCTAGTTTTCTTTAAAAAAAAAAAAAAAGTGTTCAGCCTCTTCAAATTATCAAACACTTTCCAGTCCTTCTCTCTCTTTACCTTTCCATGGCACACTTAAAAACCCCCTCCTTTTTTGACAGTGTTCTTTCTTAGCCTCCATTCACCATACTCTTCCTCTTACCTCCCTAACCTTTCCTTCCCAGCCTCCTATACTGGCCTTACTTCCTTTGACTTTCACTTAGATGGTGGTGGTTCTCAGAGTTCCCTCCTTAAGTTCAATTCTTTTCATTTATGTGTCATCTTTGCGATCCCATATATTGTTACAACTTCAAAATGCAATTCATGGAATTGGTGATAAACCACAAATGTACATGTTTATGCCTTACATCTTTACTGAGTTTAAAAATTTTAGTGGCGCAATTGGAATTTCTGCCTGTTTCTCTCAAACATCTCAAGTTCAAAATGTCCCAAACTCAACTTAATCTCAAAATATGTTCTTCCCTCTCTGTCACATTCTCTATTACTAGTCTAAAGCTAACTGCATTCCCACTTTGCTCAGGACTCTATTTCTATCAGCACATTCTCTTGACTAGAGGAGTTCTTCAAAAATAGGCATGTGACTCATTGAGGACATTAAAACAAAAGGGAAGATTTCCTTGGTTCTCTTTGGAAAAAGTATTCTTGCTCTTTGGAGAGAATCACATTAAGATACACCCTCTCTTCTGCTTGATGTCCCAGTCAAAGGTCTAGCCTACAACTGCTGTGGCCATGTTGCTTCTATCAAGGAAAGCACCCTCAGGATGATGTGAAGCACAGAGGAGGGTATGACTGAGTGTATCTCACAGAAATTGAGCAAGGGGTATTGACTCACACCAGTCCTGAAGTCCATGGCCCTTCTGAATTTCCAAATATGCAAGCTATTACATTTCTGGTTTATGTCAGTTTGGATCAGTTTTTCTAATATTTGCAGACCAAAGCCTCCAAACTGATAAACTTTTAAAAAAAGTTTAATGGAAGGTAGGTGGAAGCACATTAGTTATGCAGAGCATGAATGAAATTAATTCCCATTAAACAAATGGCTTCCCCATGAATAGACATAGGCACATTTGTATAGAGCTAGGGAATATACACTTTATATTTGACAGGATAACACTTCTAAACCCGATTATGACATGCTATTGAAGAAATGCTACTACAAAAGAGTTAAATACATACATCTTTCTTAACATAAATGTTAATGGTAAATTTAAGTTTAAATGGATGAATAAGTATTGGGCATGGCTACATTGAAATGCAGTAAAAAAGTAAAAAAAAAAAAAAAAAAAAAAAAAAAAGGACCAAATGTTTTAATTTAAAAAATTTTGGAGGGAGTCTAACTCAAAAATAAATGAAAACATTATTTTTTTCATATAGAATTCTTAAATACTTTGCCGAGAGCCTTTTACATGTAATTATTTTGACTGTAACCTTTTAAAATTCCTACTCAATTCTAAGGAGAATTGTGAAACATGGGAGTTTTTGAACAATAAAATATTTAACACAAAACCCACAAATTTAATATCATTCCATGCGAGCTCTTATGTTCCAAATATTTTTTTCCTTAAAAAAGAAAATGTTAAACATCTTTCAGTTGTGTACTCTTTTTGTTGTCAGGAAGGATATTTGGAAGTAGAACACAAAGAAGTTCTTTATTATGAAAGGAAATGCCAAGAAATGAGAGTTAATGCTTAAATGAAAGACTTAAGTTCTTAATTTTTAAGAATTTGGATTAATCTGGAGCCCCATAAGTGCCTTGACTGTTGGTATAACTTTAGATGTAAGAGGATCAGAGGGAAGTTTTCTGGCTCTTTACTTTTGCACTTCTTGCTGCTGTACTTTGTGCTCTTCTATTTTTTTGTTCCCCTTGTCCAGAAGTGATTGATTACTTTATTTGGTTAACCAAGTACAACTATTCTAGTGTCCTTTCTCTTCTGAATCCAGTTCAGTTTTTTTAGGATGCACTGAGCTAAGACAGCAACACAAGATGCAACAGGTCTTAATTTTGTACACATGGTTTCATTTTGTTGAATTAAGTCTGATGGTAACACACCAAATTACATATATGCTCCTCATGTAGTCAGTTCCTGTTAGAATTCTGATCTCTCTTGGGGAGTTGGTAGATTTTGATTTGTACAATTGTGCCTTCAGTGGTTGAATATTAAGCCTCAAATAAAGATATTATTTCAGAGAATGTCTGAATCTGGTCATTTTTTTATACGCACATTCCAAGAAGACGCACGAGCATATAGTTATTTCATGATGCATCTTGTAAGCAAGAGTGATAGAATAAATGGGAAAGGAAAGGATAAATGAATAGACTAATAAAGGAATTCAAGAAAGGCATTGCCAACCTGTCTGATGTGGCTCAGTGGTTGAGTGTTGATCTATCAACTAGGAGGTCACAGTTCTGTTCCTGGTCAGGGCACATGCCTAGGTTGCAGGCTGTATCCCCAGTAGGCAGTGTGCAGGAGGCAGCCGATCAATGATTCTCTTTCATCATTGACTTTTTTTATTCCTTTCCTCCTCTCCCTTCCTTTCTGAAATCAATAAAAATATATATTGAAAAAAAGAAAAGGCATTGCCAACTATTTTTATAATCATTTTTCTTGTATTTACAACAATATCATTTTCCTGTGTTTTTATTAATACATTTCTAAAAAAAATAAATGTAACTAAAAAAACTAAATGCTCAAATTCATATTTCAGTAATTATCTGTTTGTGTCTTTTAGTATTGGTCTCTGTATTCACTGGTCTTTGCTAGCTCTGTTCCTTAGAAAGGACAGCCAACTCCCAGCAGGCATAGCTGGATTTTCCTCACAATGGTTCATTTCCTTTTCAATGTATTAACAATTAGCGCCCAGTGAACCAAATTGTAGCTTTGACTTTCCACCTCTTGATGCTTATTGAACTAGAAGAAAGGTACATTAAAGCTTATATAAATGGCCAGGTTTCCTGCTTTAGTGAAAGTTTAAAAGAAAGCAGACCTTTCATTAATGTGAAAGGGAATAGACTAGTCCCAGCATTGAGTAAACTGAATGAATTAGCAGGGAGGTACAATAGGAAAACTGGACACCTCCCAAGTTTGCCCTTTGTGGTGTTTCTATATTATTTTAGATTTGGAGTTAATTCCAAGAATGTCAAATATACCCATATTCAGATGTAAGTACAAAAACATTTCCTAAAGCCAAATAGAAAAAAAAAAGCATTTGCCACCTTCCATTGCTTCAAAAGATTAGTGTGAAAATTAGCTATAAAAATTTAAAATGTAGCTACTCCATATTTTAAAATATAATCCCTGTATGTGTTTTTATAAAGGCTGTAGTAGGATAATTCCTAACTGATGTAGAATGGAAACTACATCACATTTTTACTTATTTCCAATTTAAATTGCATTTGGAGAAAAAAAAAGATATAGAGTTTTGCTTTAGTTGGCCTCTTTTTACTGCTATGGGAGTTTACTTTCATCTCAGTTCCCATAGATATGTGTGAGAAATTCTCTAGGGCCTGAAACAAGAGTATCTTCAGGGTTATATGATCTGACCTAATCAACCATGATTGCACTCATACTCTTTTTTTAAATCCCTTCTAAAAGCTATTTAATGAAGGCCTTTCTCACCGTCTTCTCCTTCTTCCCTTGATTAGACATCGATGAGTGCAGCGTCATTCCTGGGATATGTGAAACTGGCGAATGCTCCAACACCGTGGGAAGCTATTTTTGCATTTGTCCACGTGGATATGTAACCTCAACTGATGGCTCTCGGTGCATTGGTAAGCCTTGTATTTTTGAAAGCACAATACACTGCTTCTTTATAATGACAGAACAGCCCAAGCAGGTATGAAGATGGCAACGATTATAAAACCATTGGGAAAATGGCTGAAAGAGTTGTTTAAAATAAACGGTACAACTATTGAGAGATTGATAGACCAGGTGCTCTTTGCAAAGACTTCAGTTTCAGAAGCCATCTGGGTTTGTTTTATGTTGTCAGAGTCATTTTGGAAATGAAGAAAAATTTCCTTAAGACATTGCTTTTGCCCAGCATTAGCGACACAAAGGCATGAGAAAGATTTTAAAAATTCTGCTTTGGAGACAGAATGTAGTAATTAAATGTTATTTCATTGCTATGAATCATGAATATAGTCAATGTCTTGTTTACTTAGGCCTTGCTTATTCTAGTGAAAATATTTATTATGGAAAAGTAATGGACACCTTTAAGTTTGTTCTTTAAGCATATTCAAATTAAAGCTAAATATATTTTATGTTCTTCTTTGTTTAGAGAAACGGAACAGTGCTTCTTGATCATGTATAGGTCAACCATTATTGAGCAAGTCTTAGACTTTAGGAGCATTAAAGTTTCATGAGATACAGGAATTAGGAAAATTAAGCCAGCACCCAAAAATGGAGTTGCTTGGTTTACTAGAGGATGGTCGTCTGGGCAGTGCCAGTCTTTGTATCTCCACCAGGAGGCTATATCAGCAACTGACTACCAGATCTGTAGATCCTGATGATGGTGCCCAAGTGAACTGGGTTGCTGAAATGGAAATACAGAGTCAGCCCCAACAAAAGGGCTGAGGTCTGAATTCATTTACTAAAATGTACTGATATGCCAGACACTATGCTAGTTCTTGCCATCCAACAATAAATATGAGAGATGTAGATCCTGCTTTAGAAAGGGATCGAATCCACAACCTAAGTCTGTGCCCTGACTGGGAATTAAACCGGCAACCTTTCAATGTATGGGATAAAGCTCCAACCAAATGAGCCACATAGTCCAAGGCTCTTTTAACATTAAATTTATCAGCTATGAGAATTGAAAATTAGTAGAACAACCAAAAGTGGCTTAATTTTCTTAAATTAGTATAGGAAAATAATGCGCACACGCGCGCGCGCACACACACACACACACACACACACACACACAGAATTCATCGGCTTAAAACAGTTAATGGACTCAACTCTGCAGGAGAAATGTCAACGAGTGAGTCATTACTGAACATCAATGGCTGTATGTCATATATTTGGGCTTCAGGAAAGTTGTTTTAGAATATGGCTAGAGGAAATGTGGCTGGAGAAATAAATGAGGATTTTACTGTGAAGTTCTGGAAATACCAAATAAGGTGTATGTAACATTTTATATGGTAGGCAATGTGGGAAGGCCTTTGAGAATGAATTGGAATGGAGTTGGGGAGGGTTAAGAAGAAAGACACACTAGTTAGAGGGCAGACTTTGCCATAACAAATATTACTGTTTTATATTATATTTCTAAATTATTTCTTTATACTTGATTTCTTAAACTGCTAAATCCTTCTTTAGTCAAACGACACTTGTTCTTTTTTGTTGTTGTTTGCATTGAAAAGGAGGCATATTCTTCATCATAGTCAGATAGTCACAATCAAGATTCCTAATGATTTACTGAGGTTGTTTTTCTTTAATTTCAGATATTTGGTTTACCATTAAATCATGATAAACTCTCTTTATCTCCTGCCTATTTATATAAAAGTCCTAAGGCTTTTCTTGGACATTCAAAGCCCTTTAGAACCTGACACAGACTGTATTCAGAACTCATCTCTCACCCAACACATTTCTCTCATTGTGAACATGAGCACAGTCCAGGTCTTTGCCCACAATATGCCCTCTACCTGAAGCATCTTGATATCCCCCTCTGGGCCCATTAAAACTAACTGAAATTCTGGCCCTTCAACAAATAGGATGCCTGACCTACCTAGTTTGTGAAAATCCTCACATTTTATTAATGATTTAGTGAAAGTGCTTTTAAATATTTTTTTAATTCTAAAAAAACAACAACAAAAAATTCAACTGATCCTTCAAGTCCCAAATCAGATACCACATTTCTTTATAGCCATTGCTACCTAATCTACATTCTCTTGGACAAAATTCATCAGCCCCTCCCATAAAAATATTTTTAACGTCCTTCATTTCTGGGCTTACCATATTGTTACAGGAACTTGTGCTTTACTCATTGGCCAGACTGTGAACTTCATTAGGTCCTGCCTTATGCAGCTTTATGTCTATGTAGTAGTACCTTGCATACAAGTTTGGGCTCAATAAGTCTTTTCTGAATGAATAGCCCAACCAACGAGTGAATGAATGAGATCAGATCAAATGTAAGAATTTTATGCTGGTTAATAACTGCTTTTCATTGTCACCCTGTTGGACATGATGTGGTGGTACTGAGTAGTGGTCCTAGATGATCTCAGAGCCTGCATGAGCTCTAAAGAGTGAGACACAGTGAGTCCTATGCAAAGCATGAGTCCCTGTTCATTTCAGTATCAATATCCTAAGCCAGGAACAGAGGAAATCCCCTCAGGAGGAGAGAATGACTCTCTAAAATTATGAAATCAATGTTAAAATTAAGTAAGCAGCTTACAATTTTTTTGAATAACTATGTTACATTTGGAATAAGTACATGTTTTCTATATATGAGAAAAAATAAATCTAACATTCTAATGTGTAAGAAATCTTTGACTTTGATTTTTTAAAATCTGGGTGTATTTTCTTAGATTGAATTTATTTATGATTGAATTTTATAGGTCATAGATATTCCCATGCTATTTATTTTGTAACCAAATATATGCTAACCATAATAAGTTTGGAAGAACTCAAAACTTTTTTTTGAGTGTGAAACTGCATGTTATCTGCAGCTTTACTCTAAGAGTGGCACATGCTGAATGCTTCCCTTACTTATTCTAGTTAACAAATATATCCCAAGCCTATCCCAGATTGTAGAGTAACAACAAACTGCCTTCTTCTTTTCTTTTTAATCCTTACTAGAGGATATGTTTTTTATTAATTTTTAGAGAGAGAGGAAGAGGGAGAGAGAGAGAAACATTGGTCAGCTGCCTACCATACATATCCCGACCTGTGATCTAAGCCACAACCTAGGTATGTGCCCTGACTGGGAATCAAACCCAAAACCTTTGGTGTACGGGATGACCATCCAACCAACTTAGTCACCTGGTCCCAGTAACTGCCTTTTTCTTTTCTGTGTAGGAAAATATTTTCATATGGCAGGAGAGCTTAGCTAGGCATCCTATATAATAACAGCCTAATATGCAAATCAGTGGACACTCAATGCAGGAGCTGCCCCCAGCCCACAGGTGCCAGCGGGGGCCTCTTGGTCACCCCTGATCACTGGCCAGGCCTGTGGGCCCTACCCATGCACAAATTTCATGCACCGGGCCTCTAGTTTTAATTATACCAGTAAAACAACATAGTTTTCCCATTTAATTTCATGCTAACTATAAAAGTCAAATTCCTAATTTAAATGTATCTGGTGTGTTTCATCAAATTTTTTAAATATCCAGGAAAGAGCTTTCTATTTTTAACAGAGTACTAACATGTGTCATTTCTAAAGAGTTGAAACATACCTAACAATATTTTTATAAGCATTTTTAGTAGCACAATTTGATGGCCCTTATGTCATTTTGGAAGTCAGTGTCATTGTCATATCCATGGCATTTTTAATACCTAAGCTTCAGATTGTAACATAGGCAGAAGAGTGACTGGCAGCCAGCGATGAGTAAACAATGCATTGACAAGCAGCATGGAGCAAATTCTGTGTGCAGAATAATGTCACTGCTGCTGTTGTGCGCATAGAGCTCTAGCAGGGACCCTCAGCAGGGGGATTCCCAAGTGCCAGTCAGCAGCAAGTGAAGTTCAGAAAATAAGAGCAAGAGTTTAGAAATTCTTGCGGTAACATGACTTCACCACGACATCCAAGTGCTTTACTTTGAGCGTTAAACAAAAGTTTCAGTGCACAATATTGCCTTGGAATAATCTTGAGAAAACGAAACTGGAAAACATAATGTGGGGGAGGGAGGGAGAGAAAGTTTGAGGCGATTAATTGATAAGTAATTTTTAGGCAATAAATGCTATAAGATGAAATGAAAGGCCTGATTATTGTAGTGAAAATTGATCACAGGAAATGAGCACTGATGTTGATCTTGAAAAATGGGCAGGAGCTCCCCAAAGGAATTAGGGTGTGCTGAGCAAAGAGAAAGGTGTGAGCAAGGTTATAAGTGCTGAGTATCTAGGTGGACTCAGGAGATGGTGAGAAGAGCATGTTGGGGAAAGATTGCTGAGTAAAACTGGAAAAATGGGTTGAGATGAAGGTTCTATTGCTAAAGTTCTTAACTGCAATGCTAAAAAATTCCAGGTTGGTCCTGAGGGCAGTGAGAGTCCATCAAGTCTTTTGAGCAGGACGTAGACAAAAATCAGTGGGGAAAAACTGTTATAAAGAAATGAGAAAGATCTTGATATGATGATGTAGAAGGATGTTTGGATGTGCTGTTACTATGCCGCATTTTATGTGAATGATGGGTGTTGATTACACAAGCATGTACACATTTATAACAACACTTGAAAGATAACCAAAAAGTAAATATTTAAGTAAAGGGAAAGGCGAGATGAGGGTGAAACAAAATATTGAATAGTGTTTTAGTTTTAACTTCAGAAACATATAACAGGTGACTGGTGGAACAGGGATAGTATTTTAATTAAGAAAGAATGTCCCAGAAAGAGAAGCTGAGACAGTGAGGAAGGAACAGTTCACTATTTTAAAGCAAGAAGTAACTCTAAGAACCATTGTTCCTAGTTTCAGTTAGTCTTGTGTAACGGAAGCATAAAAGCAACATGAATGTATTTTAGAAATAGTCGGAATCTGCAAGATCAATCAAGGGAAACCCATGTTGGCGCCAGACCATCAAAGAAGTGGAGGCAGCCTCCAGGATCAGAGGATAAAACCTGAGACAATGGTTGCTATTTACCGAACACCTACTATCACTATTAGTATTCTGGCTTGAGCTAACCTGACTCATGTTTTCTGGCTGAACCCTTCAATTTTAACAAGCAAAGCTCACTCAACAGGAGACATATTTATTTCAAGGTACAACCCCCAACTTTTACCAAGTTTTCATCACAATGTATAATTAACCTTTAGTTCTCTTAAATCAAGTTTAGACTGAATGTCAAGCCATGAAACAAACTCTGATAATGGTACCATTATTTTGCTTCAAGATAGATTTATATTTTAATCAGAAGAGATGGATTGCTTCCTCTTTTTCAGTGTGGCTTTAAATAAGACTTCATGTAAACCTTGCTCTGGAAGTGTAGTGAGGGCGATAGGCTATTATTGGAGGAACAGACTTGTTTTCATTACAGTGGCATATCAATCCTACAGTTAAAAATATACCAAGCATTAGAAGGATTTGTCCTAAATGGTAATAAATATGCTTCATCTGCCTTTGCTCCTAATAATTCCCTATTTTAAGAGTCTGCCTAGATGACTCTGAGTTAGTTCTGTGGGAGGTCCCTTTTTTATTTCAGATATTCTTCCATATGACACATTTTCAATACAGTAATTTATCAGAGATATGCAAGTTCAGATATGCAAAGCAAACTCCTACCCACTCTTTTGGCTTTGAAATCTATTTTTGGGGAGATCTTAAACAATGAGACATCGCTAATCTGTATCTCATCCTGATATGTTTTTGACTCAAAAGATTGAAGGTAACTTCCTTGCCTCCATGATGTTATTAGAAAAGAATAATTGTGGAATTGATGAAAAAAGTTAGGATTTACTTTCCAATCCTCACTTTCTGACCCTCTACCCTCTCATCAGTGACATGGTTTCTTTCAATAGATATTATTGGACATATGAGGATAATTCACTATCTCTGAGAAAATACATAATGAAAACGCTACTGAGTATTAAGTAATAATTTGAAATGAGTTTGTATTTTATTAGTCATAGGAATCTTCATAAGCAGGAATTATGTAGTACCTACATACTGTGAGGTGTTGCTCACATGCACGTTCAGTGTAAGATTTGTGGACCCCTTAAAATATTGCAGACTCCCAAAGTTTGAGAGTGGTAAATGTAGATTCCTGAGGAATTTCTGATGAGCACCTACTCGTTTTTATATTTATTCACTTATTTCCAATGTGCTGTTGTGTTTGGCCCATTTGTTGTTTAGAAGTGTAAGAGGTTGTTCTGGCTTGCAAATCTCCCATATGGGCTTGAAAAAAAAAAAGGTGTTTTCTACAGTTGTTGCATAGATATATCCATTAGATGAAATTTATTAACTATACTGTTAGGATTTTCTCTATATCTACTGAACTTTGTCTACTTTGTCAGTTACTGAAAGAGTTGTATAAATATCCCACTATGGCCTGGCGGCATGACTCAGTGTTTAAGTGTTAATCTATGAACCAGGAGATCATGGTTGGATTCCATCAAGGGCACATGTCTGGATTGCAGGTTTGATCCCCATTGGGGAACACACAAGAGGCAGCCAATCAATTTGATGGATTCATTTTGATGATTTCCTGTCATCATTGATGTCTTTCTCTCTTTCTCCCTTCCGCTCTAAAATATGTTTATAATCAATAAAACTATCTACACTAATAAAAGAGTGAGATGAAAATTGACTGTACCTTCATGACGCCCACCAGTCAATCAGGAATGAGTATGCAAATTAACCCAACAAAGATGGTGGGTTAATTTGCATACGCAAGCGCTGAGTGGCTGGGGGCAGGACTCTTGCGTTGTCACTGTGGTGACAATGCAGGTGTTCTGCACTGCCCCAGCCACTCTAGGCTTCTGGGCAGCGTGGGAAGGCAGAAAGGCGGCTCCGGCCAGAGTGAAGGCGGTGCTGGCAGCCAGGGGAAGGAAGGCCCATTCTTTCATGAATCTTCGTGCATTGGGCCTCTAGTAAATAAATAAATAAATAAATATCCCACTATGATGGTAGATTTCTCAGTTTCTCTGTGTGTTTAAGTTTTTATTTTACATATTTTGATATTATGTTATAAGATGATGATGCTTAAAAATATTTTCCTGATAAATTGAACCTTTTTTCAATATGTATTAATTCTAAAGTTCTTTTACTGTTTTTATCAATTTCTAAATATTTTCTCTTGGTATATTTTATCTCATATTACTTTGCATCACCTTTTGTGAGAGGAAGTGTAGTATTTAAATATATGCCTATGTTATATTTTTCTTCTCACTGTTTTTGCTTCTTTATGTTTTAAATTTGTCTCTTTTAAACAATCAAAATCTAAATTGTTTTGCACAATATGAAAATCTTTATCTTCTACGTTGAGGCTAAATTCATTTTTATTAATTATAGTAACTGATATGTTTTTTAATTCTTTATTTTTGAAAGTTTTACATTGATATATTTGTTTTTATTTCTACTACCTTCTATATGCTTCCTACTTATTTTTTTCTCTTTCTTGCTTACTTTTGGATTGATTCAGGGTTCCCTCTTCCCCCACATTCTGTTATTTTCCCTCTGTTGTTCAGAAGTTACATACATTATTTCTGTGATTTTAGTGGTTATCATAGCTGTTTTCAGATGTATATGTAACTTCAAGTCTAAAATTAATCTGTATTTTTACTCATATCTAAAAACCTAAAAAATAAAAGAATATTAGGATGGTTATACTTTGATCTCCCTCTCCCAATTTAAAAAATTCTAGCTACTGCCACTCCCTCTTTGCAACAAATTAATCATTATTATTGCTGTTTGATATTTAGTGCCTGTTAGATTTTACCCAGGTACCTAACAATATTTTTCCTCTTTGTTATCTATACATTCCAAACCTTCTACTTGGAATCATTTTTCTTTTGCCTAAATCGCCTCTTCAAAAATTTTCTTTAAAGAGAACTTTTAGATAGAAAATTTTCTTTGTTTTGTTTGTTTTTTATTCCTGAAAATGACCTTGATTTTCCCTCTGGAAAGATGGTTTCTTTGGATACAGAATGTTAAGTGGACAGAAAATACTATTGCATTGTGTCTAGCATCCATTGTTTCTGTTAAGAGGTCCATGCTTATTTAAATGTCATTCCTTAGCAGGTAGTCTGTCTTTCCTCTCTAGCTATCCTATTAATAAAAGAGTAATATGCAAATTGACTGTCACTCTAACACAAGATGGCTGCCGCCATGTGGACACAAGATGGCCTGCAGGGGAGGGCAGTTGTGGGTGATCAGGCCAGGAGTGGAAGGCACTGGAGGGCAGTTTGGGGGGACCGGACCTGCAGGGGAGGACAGTTGGGGGGGACCCAGGCCTCAGGGGAGGGCAGTTGAGGGAAACCAGACCTGCAGGGGAGGATAGTTGGGGTCAATCAGGCCTGCAGGGGAGGGAAGTTGGGGGTGACCAGGCCAGCAGGGGAAGGCAGTTAGGGATGACCAGGCCTGCCGGAGAGGACATTTGGGGGTGACCAGACTGGCAGTGGAGGGAAATTAGGGTGACCAGGCCAGCAGAAGAGGGCAGTTAGGGGCAATCGGACCGGCAGGGGAGCAGTTAGGCGTCAATCAGGCTGGCAAGGGGGTGATCAAGCTGGCAGGCAGAAGTGCTTAGTGGCAATCAGGCAGGCAGGCAGGCGAATGGTGGGAGCCAGCAGTCCTGGATTGTGAGAGGGATGTCCTGGATTGGAGAGAGTAGAGCCTGGGCTGAGGGACTCACACACCCCCACCACCATGCATGAATTTCATGCACCGGGCCTCTAGTTTTTAAGATCTTTGCTTTTCCTTTGTTGGTTTGTGGTTTCAGTGATGTGACAAGCTGTGGGTTTCTTTTTATTTTTCTTACTTTGGATTTGTCAAAATTCCTAGATTTGAGATTGTTGCAACCTTGTTAGAACGTTCTACACTAGTATCTGTTGAACATTCCTTCTCCCACAGTCTGTTTATTACCTCTTTCTAATACTCCTATTAGATACATATTATCTTTTCAAGCTCATGTCCATATTTCTTAACTTCTTGTTAACATTTTCTATCTGTCTCTCTAAACTACAATGAAGTTAATTTATTCACCTATATCGTCTAGCTCAGTAATTCTTTATTCATCTATGTGCATAACTGTTTAATATATTCACTGGCTACCATCATTTTCATTATGGAAGTTTTACTGAATTCTTTTAAGTCTGTTCTTTCCTTGTTTATGGGCTCTTTCTCTCTGTTCACATTTTTATATTTTAATAGCCACAGACATATTAGCTATAATGTAGTTATTAACTAACATTAGATAAATTATCATTAATTAATAATTGTCAGAATTAGTCTGACCATTTCAGTATCTAAAATTTGCTGTTTGTTCAGTCAGCTAGCTGTTTTTCATTGAGCCTCGTTTCCTTATGTGTTATTTGTTTACTTATTCTTTTACTTATTCCTGTTACTACCTCTTTTTCTTGGAATTTTGTTTGTGGGATTTCTTTAAGACCAGGTGTCAATATTAAATCCTCAGTGGTATTAGTTTTTGCCTGTTGCTTGAAATATTTCTACCTGAGGACATCTTTATATTAGATTGCTCCTTTGAAGTTTTTCAGACCTAATATGAATTGAGACATCAAAGCTGCATGTGTGAGGAAGAGCTTGTGGTTACAGATTCTTTGGAAAGGTCTTTCTTTTCCTCCACCCAGGACTGAGGCAGAGACAGGCAAATCTCTTAGCTACCCTTCTCTAAATTAACCTTACTCTAGGAATACAGCTCTTTGGAGCTCCTGCTTCATCAGGGAGTTACTTGTTACATTCATATTGGACGGGAGAAGTTAGGCTTCTTATGTCTTGTACTTTGGGTCCTGGGAAAGTATAAGAGTTGAAATGTCAGGTTTCTAGGGTTTTGCAGAAGCAAACTCTAAAACTGAAAACTTTCTGTTCACTTATCTCCTATGGTTCTTATTTTCACTTCATTTTGAGACTTTTTTCATTTCTTTCATGCCAGTTAGGTGATGTATATTTTAAATAGTTTTTTCATGCCAGCTAGGTGATGTATTTTTAAATTGTTTTTTTCTGTGATATTTCTAGTGAAAGAGACATTCAGAGTAGCTAATCTACCATTCTGCTAGAAACAGAACATAACGTTGTTTTATTTAATTCACCCACCAACCCTTTTCCAGGACAAAGAAGGGTTCAATATAATTGCACTATCAATTAGTATTTTTATGTAAACCTAGGTCTCCTGATTCAAGGCCACTGCTTCTTCAAAACTTAAGGTACAGCCTCCTCCTTGCAGAAACCTTGAAGAGATCAATACAATTCAACTTACCTGGTAGTATTGTTTCATTACAGTGATTACTGTTAAGAGTTTAGGACTTTCTAATTTACATTCTGTTCTGGAGGAGTGTAACAATCAAGTAAATCTAGGAATGTGGTACTTTGGGTTCCTGGAATGAATATTTCCAAAATTATTTTCCTGGATCATTCTTTGGAATAGAAACTTCCCTGTGAAATCATTCCCAGTGACAGCAACTTAGGCAGTTTATGAAATGTCTGCAGTGTCTTCAAGCATGCAGGCATATACCAAATTTAGTACAGATGCTCCTCAACATATAATGAAGCTACTTTCCAATAAACCCTTTGTAAGTGGAAAACACACTTAATACAACTAACCTACTAAACATCATCACTTAGCTTAGCCTACCTTAAACATGTTCAGAAAACGTTGGCGACATAGTAAACTACGGATTATTTGTTGTTTATCCTGGTAGTTGTGTGGCTGACTGGGAGCTGCAGCTCATGGCTTCTGCCCAGAATCAGGAGAATATATAATACCACATTATCTATAGCCCAAGAAATGATCAAAATCAAAATTCGAAGTACAGTTCTTATTGAATGCATACTGCTTTCACACCTTCATAAAGTCAAAAAATCATTAAGTTGAACCATCCTAAAGTTGAGGACCATCTGTACTTTGCTTTGGGACATACTGGGTTTCTTTTGGAAATAGGGGGAGGTGTACTGATTCTTACACCTTAAAGTCAGTTCTTTTATTTAACAACTATTGATGCACGAAATTTGTGCAAGAGTAGGCCCTCACAGCCCCGGCTGCCTTGGCCCTTGTGGCCCCATGGCCCTGCAGCCCCACCCACTGGTCATTCAGGAAGGTCATTCCAGAAGGTCGTTCTGCCATCTGGTCTAATTAGCATATTAATTCTTTATTATATAGGATAACTTGGAAGCAAAGCAACCTGAGGTATACTATGGACCATTTGGGAAAATACGTTTATTTTAAACTATATGTAATGCAAAGAAATAGGCTTTATCTATTAATGGGATTATTTGTGATTAATAGTTTCAAGTGCATTATTAATATGCAGCTCCTGATTGTTGTGCTATATCTTTCTTCTGGTGGTCATAGACAAAATACCTTTGAAGGCATCTTGATAAAAGTTGAATAATGTATAGTGAATTAGACACCATTTTTTTCATTGCTTACAATAAAGGCAGATTTAGTTATAAATCCACAGATGACACTAATATTTTATCCTTATGCAGTTTTGCTTTTTATGTAGTCTTTTGATGATGTCTTTTAGTTTTTATCTGCCATCCTAATCCATTCTCTATCCTGCTGCTAGAGTGACCTTTATCCTAGTCACATTTGATCATGTCACTTCTCTTCCCCCAATATTGTAGGATAATACACACAATCATTATCATAGCAATACTGCCAAACCCAGTGATTACTTCTGAATCTACACCTTACTTTACTTCTCATCACCATTTGACATAATCCATTGCCCCTAGTTCTTGAAAATGTCTCACCTAGCCTCATAGCTTATAATACCCATGTATATATACTGATAACTCATAGGTATATATCTTCAGCCTGACCACTCCTCTGGGTTTCAGGTTTATATATTTAACATCCCAAATGTAACATGTTAAAGAGAAGCTTTGTATTATGTTCTCTAATTCTACTTTTCCCTTGTCATCTTCATCTCAGCTGTGTAAGTCAAAAACTTAGGAAAGTCCCTCTTTTCCCTCAGACCCCACATCTATGCAAGTTCCCATTGGCTGTACTTTGAAAATATGTCATCATCTTTACTGCTACCATCCTCATCTAGGCTACCATCATCTCTCACCTGAAGGTCTTCCTTTCTGTGCTCACTATAGTCAGTGGCCAAAGAGATTTTTTAAAATGTAAACTATTGTGTTTCTTCTAATTGAATCCATTTAATTAATCTTAAAGAACACCAGATAACATCCAAAGTCCTCCTGAATAATCCTCAGGTCTCTATGATATTGCCTTTGATATCTCTCTGAGCTCATAGTCTCTCCCTTTTGCATATTCTTCTCTAGTCATATTGGACTCTTGCTTTTTATACACATCAAGCACATCCCCTTCCTTCTCTTTGAACTACTCTTCCTTCAGATAACTGGTTCATTATCTGACTTTATTCAAGTTTCTTCTCAGATGTCACTGTCTCAAAGAGATGCTTCTGATAAACCTTTCTAAAGTAGGCATCTATCAGTCAGATACTGCTGTGTAACAGGCATCCACAAAAATATCATTGGCCAAAAACAGCACACATCTCCAGGTCAGCTGGGATTGGAGGATCTAGGATGGGTTTGGGTTGCTGCCTTTCTGCTGTTCTTCAAGTTCCAGACCTGGTTGTGTTGGCTTCTCACTGCAGTATGGACTCATATCTGCTTTATGTCTTTCATGTTTTTATTCCTGGGATGTGGCATGGTTCTCAATGGACATTTGCTCAGTAAATAAGTAAAGGAATGAATAAATGTAATAGAAATGAAGAGAATAAATAGATACACTAGAGATTAAGTCAACTAACTCACTTCATTTAACTTCTTCTAATGTGTGAAATGATTGATGTAAGAACCTGAGATAATTCTGCCATGCCTTCTATTTTATTTTCACATCTTCAGATCAAAGATCAGGCACATGTTTCTCAGGCCTGGTGAATGGTCGCTGTGCACAAGAGCTTCCGGGCAGAATGACAAAAATGCAATGCTGCTGTGAGCCTGGCCGCTGCTGGGGCCTTGGAACCATTCCTGAAGCCTGTCCCGTCAGAGGCTCTGGTGAGTGGCTGGCTGCTAGTCTCCTCAAGACAGACAGTATTAAGAAAATTTGTACTAATGTACTAATGTACTTTGCTCTTCTTTTTGAAGTCATGTCATGTCTATATTCCTATTACTGTCTTCCATGTGACTTGGGTGTTTTGGGGAGAGTTAAGGTAGCATTATTTATTTGGCATCAGTTTTGACTGTACCTAATTTATTGATATTAAAATAATTCCTAAAAACTGATTATCACTGGTCAATGTGAAATATTTTTAAAAATTATTTTGAATGCCCGTATTTCAATTCAGTTTTAAAACCACCTGATCTTTCATTCCAGAGCTTGAATATCTTGGACTAAAAAGTTCAACTTCCATTTTTATATTAACCTCCATTTATATTTTATTTCAGGAGTACCCTTATCTTATCTTATAGTGTCCCAATTCTTAAATATACTTTCTTTTTTTTAATGACCTGAACATTAAGAATACAAGCGTAGGAGGATGCCTCTCATTCATTTTGCTGTATTAACTGCCATATAACTGAGACTAAATCAGAAAATCATTTTAGGTATACCAATATATGTTATTGTATTGTCTTCATATTAAATTGTAATTTTTATGGAAACTAATTTTTTTGAACTATGATTATAAAATATGTAACTATATGTACTATTATAGAGAAAAACGAGGCACATTCTTTCAAAATCTTTAAGTTATAAAATATCAAAACCAAGTAGTAAAATTTTTAAAAGGAGTTAATACATAGCATATAATTTTGGAAACTTATAGTTCCATTAGTAGTAAATAGTAGTAATAGTAATATTAATAGTAATAATAAATAATAGTAATATTAATACTGAAACAATTACTTGAGCTGAAAGTTTTCATTTCTTCTGACATAGTTTCCTAATTCTGAGAACAATTAAGGAAATAAAGGCAATCACTATCCTTGCTTCTTTTCTCTCAACTTCGATATTTGAACAAATAAGCAGATTTTAAAGCTTATTAAATACCATATTCTGTTAAAATCCACATTGGAAGAAATAAAGCCATATTAATCAAATAAAGACAAGAAAAAATATAGGAAACATGTATTGGTGCAATACCGAAGACATTTCAAGCAAAATAAAATATATAGGATGAATTATTTAAAGCTTTAATTTTCTTCCATTCAAGTAAATTTCTTGCATTCTTAGGTATAACTAGAATTTTATGAGTTTCACTAAGGGACATAAAATCAAAATACTTATACAGACAGTTCTTTGGTTATGAAACTCAGTTAAAATATGGCATATAGGTTTTAATATTTTTCTGAAACATGTATATCTTTTTCTGCTACTGTTAGCATTGAAAATATTTATCAGGATAGTGCCCTACTTATTCACATCATGTAGGTACAGATAAAGTAACACAGATTGCTTTTATTATGCAGGAAGGCAGCCATTTGTGTGTAACTGAACTTTCTTTTTTTTTTCTAGAGGAGTATCACAGACTTTGCATGGATGGACTTCCAATAGGAGGGATTCCAGGAAGTGCTGGTTCCAGACCTGGAGGCACTGGGGGGAATGGCTTTGCCCCAAATGGCAATGGCAATGGCTATGGCCCTGGAGGGGCAGGCTTCATCCCCATCCCTGGAGGCAATGGCTTTTCTCCTGGTGTTGGGGGAGCGGGTGTAGGGGCCGGGGGACAGGGGCCCATCATCACTGGACTAAGTGAGTGTTCACTTTTTGTGTAAACTCTTTAGTTTTCTGCCTTAAATGATATTATAATTCCTAACATTTTTTTCCAAAAGATGTGTGTGTGCATGTATACATATATGTGTAAAAATCTGTTTCAGGGTCTAAAATATAATGCAGTAATATAGAATTCTTAAGAAAAATATTATTTTTTGTGTTTCATTAACTTTCCAAATTGGAGAAAAGAATGAGTGATCCAGGCTTTCTTTGAAAGGAGAGATGAGAGTACAATGATACTCCAATCCAGATGACGCCATTCAAAAGCACGTTTTTGGTTCCAGTGTATTTCACTTGGCCCTTTGCAGCTACCCTATTCATACAGCCCTTGAATTAGTTCCAGAACCATTTCTCAGCTGAGATAAACTGAATAAGGCTTGCTCTGTGCCTATCCAAATATTATAATGAAATATCTTTCTTTTCCTCACTCTTTTTTGTTGAATAACTTAAGAAATCGAGAACCATGGGCTTTAGGCCAGAATTGGCATTGGTGTACTTGACATTTGAGTTCATTCTTTTTAAAAGAACTGCTCTTGCTAATAATATTTTATGATGTCCCACGGTGTGGTGTTTATTATTTTTGGCATATTGCCTGTATACTATATCTGAATATTCAGCACAGTTACAAAAAAAGAAATAGAAAGCATTCAAATGTACAGTAGAACATTCCTGACATTTTAAAGACATTATTGAGGGCAAAGTCTCCAGATGCATAACTTAACAAATGCCAGTTACAACCATGTGTCACAAGAATATTTTTAAGATCCTCAACCTTAAAGTTTTAATATAATCTAGAATAATGTGAGCTTTTGATATATACACCTAATTAATTACTATTAAATATCCTTTTTAAATTAGCTCTAAGAAAAGTAATCCATGTAATGATGAACTATCACTTGTGTTTTAATTTTCCATAGCTATTCTGAACCAGACAATAGATATCTGCAAGCACCATGCTAATCTCTGTTTAAACGGACGCTGCATACCTACTGTTTCTAGCTACCGCTGTGAGTGCAACATGGGCTATAAGCAGGATGCAAATGGGGATTGCATAGGTAAGCTCATGACTCTTTAATCCTTCTTAGTCTTTGATAGCTTTTACACTGTACCGATAAATTGGGCTGAATGTGATACAAAAAAAAGTCTTTTGAAGTAAAGCTAATTTCCAAACTCTCCTGTGTGCGTGGTCTTCCGTATGCTTCCTTAACCTACTGCTGAGGTAGGCCACATCAAGAATCCCCACCTTAAATGTAAGATTTCTGTCTCTGTCTTTCCTTGCTTTCTTTCCTTCTTAGCTGAACAACACTGGATATATGATGGTATCCATGCACAGGAAGGTACAGATTGGGAGGAAATAGCTAATGAATTTTTTTGTTACTCCTTACCCAAGGATACTTTTTCCATTGATCTTTAAAGGGAGAGTGAAAGGAGGAGAAGTGGGGAGGTAAGAGAGAGAGAGAGAAACATTGAAGTGAGAGAGACACATCGAATGATTGCTTCCCACACGCACCTCGACGGGCCAGGGATGGAATCCACAACTGACATACTTGCCCTTGACCTGGAATGGAACCCACAACATTTTGGTCCATGGGCTAATACTCTAACCACTGAGAAAAACTGGCCAGGGCTGATGACATTTTTATTAGACATGTAAAGTTTTAGGTGTGTAGAGTATTTAATTATAAAAGTCTAAAGAAAGCTAAGAGAAGTGTTCAGTGCCAGAGGTACAGATCAGTAACATAAGGTGGATATTAACCATGAGAGTGAATACTGTCTCCTGGACTGAACAACAAGAGTGATTAAAAGATTAATAGTAATTCTGCGGCTGGATCCTGTGGAACAACAACATAGGTTCATAAAGAAAATAGTGTTGGAGAGAGAAAAAAATAATGCAGAAAGTATTATGTCCCTGAAGTGATGCAAGGGTACACTTTCAAGAGAAAAGTAGTGTCAAGTGTGTTAAATGTGGCAGAAAAATCAAATACAATGAGGTGGGGAAATCTACTGGATTTCATAAAGAACGGGATTTGAGGATCTATTAAGAGTAGTTTTAGGCCGAAACCAGTTTGGCTCAGTTGATAGAGCGTCAGCCTGCGGACTGAAAAGTCCCAGGTTCGATTCCTGTCAAGGGCATGTACCTGGGTTGCGGGCACATCCCCAGTAGGGGGCGTGCAGGAGGCAGCTGATCGATGTTTCTAACTATCTCTCTCCCTCCTTCACTGTAAAAAATCAATAAAATGTATTTTTTAAAAAAGAGTAGTTTTAGGACTACGGGAATTGAGCCATTTTGAGGTTATTCTTTTATTTGTTCTTTATAGTAACAAATGATCATGTATATTTTTCATAATTAGCATAACACTAAATACCAGATTTGGGTTCAGGTCTTCTGTTACAAAATATAGATGAGAAACCAGGAACAGAGAGTTAGTGTTACAATTTTGCCAAGTTAAACTGAAAAAATCTAAGTGGACTATGATTATGAAGGAAAATGTGAGCCAAATACAATGTTTTGGAAAAATGATTATTCTCAACTATGTACAGAGTTACAAGATGAGAATGATCAAATAAAGCTTATTTCAGGATCCCTATGTACTGTTGCATAGGTTTTTCTCTGCACAAGTGTAGCAGGTACCATTCACACAGAAATGATGCACCCTAGGTTGTGCTCTGCAACCACACACAGCAGCCCTGGCTGAGCGGGTAATACTCTATGCTTATTTAAGTGATAGACCAGGTGGTTAGTTTGGAAACATCATGAAATACTGATATGTCTATTATATGTCTTGAAAACGATTTCACCACCAGAAAACATTATTATCCTATTTAATAAGAGAGGAATATGCTAATTATCCATTATGCTGTGAGGCGTAATGACTAGATCATGGATCTGCAGGAGGGTGAAGCAGCGAATTAAAAGGGATGGCAGAGAGCTACAGGAGGGGGCAGGGCAGCAACTATTGGGGGGGGCGCGGAGAGCAAAAGAAGGGCAGGGCAGCGGGCAGAGAGCTACAGGACGGAGCAGGGCAGCAAGCAACTGGGAGGCAGAGAGCTACAGGAGGGCAGCAGCGACCTACTGATTCGTGCGCAGGGCTACTAGTAAGTATATAATATATAAAATATTCCCTCTTGCACATACATACACAGTTACAATCTGTCAAACTGAAATTTGATTGGCTATTTTTGCTTTGCTATTAATATTTGTCATTCATGTATCACTGCATGATTCACTAATTAACAAGTAAATGGAGGCCAGAAGTTAAATATTTTTTGTAAACTAGCCAGAAACCACCATCTATTCCATGTTAACGCCCGGATACACTTTATTCTACCTAATAAAACACCTCCACTCAGGGTGGGAGCTTGCAAACCTTTAGCATAAAGATAAACTGTCTTTAAGAATCAGCAGTTCCTTCTGTAGTCATGCTGCTGGTCCAGCCTTCTTCACCAGGGTTCCTGTAGAGAATGAGGCCCTTAAGAACTTCACTTCTCCCAAGGGTGGTGCATGGTTAATACAATGCTAGATGTGCAGGAAATGAACTAACCACATAAAATGGATGACTTAAGGTACTTTCCCTGGAACCAAGGTGAGAAGGGCTGCTGCCACCCTTTTAATAAACTCTATGTCTAATGTAATATTGGGATTGTATGTCTGCACAGTTAGTATGTTAACATAAATCTTAAACTTCTGAGTTTTACCCAAACATTATTACAGACAGTTCCATTCTAGTTTGATGTCATCATCCAGCCCTGAAAAGTTAAAACCTAGGCAGAGTTATCTTTGTATTGTAATTAGTAGGGACAAAGATTAGTTTTGGGGCATCTTTTCAGAAAAGAAGTTTTTAATGTTTTTCGTCCTGTACTCTTTCTAGTGTCAACTTCTAGCCAATTTGAGTTTGAGTTATCAACAACACGTTGGGATGTCAGAAAAAGCTAACGAGGACATAAGCCCAAGATAAAGTGGTGACTGTGTTAATTGCACCTGTGTTTTGAGGAATAACAAAGTGCCCTTGCTGTTTGGGAACTTCCTTTAGATACTGAGGAAGTGCTATCACTTGAAAGTCAATAACTGTATTCAAGGATCAAAGACCAGGAAAATAGAATTGGGTCCATTTTGCTACTACGAATTACTCCTGAGAGCTGGAAAGTTGTATTTACTCATCACATTATTCTCTCCTTTTCCTGAGAATTCTACTCTAAAATGAATTTCTGTGACTCTTTTGTTGTCTAAGTCAGACTGCTGTTTGCAGTGGTTTTTAACTCCATTTAAATTATTCTATTTTGGAAGAGTAAGAAATAATTTTTGTTTCTGTTGGGCCAAAAATAATCTTAGAGCCCTTGCAAATTAAACGTGTTTGCTAAGTTGGAATATAAAGTACTTTTTCAAAGGTTACTATTTCTTACACCAGTAGTATCTGAGAATTTAACCATTTTGATGATGTCTTTCTCAATTACTTTAGGAGTTTAAAATTACTTTCTCATTTATTTTAGGAGTTTAAAATCTTGTGAATTTTGCCTAAAAATGTTCAGTCCACAGTGAAAATATAGGAAGAAATCAAAGTGCACAGACTGTAAAATTTAAGTGCCCCTGTTCTTCTGCACAAGGCAAAACAAAGGGGAACACTTCGAAGTGTGAGACTCAGAATAAAGTAGGGGCATGAGGTGTACATTTCAGAACATGGCAATGCTCATTTATGATTAGTCTTCCATTAGCTTAGAAAACCAATGGATTTTAGTCACTAATAGGTTTTTGGTGATTGTTGTCCTTCCAAAATAAAAATAAATAAGTGAACGAATTCTCTGGGTACTGGTTCTTTAGCCAAGGGGGTATGGAAACAGCAATGAATTGGAGCTTTAGTGGCAAAATACTGGCAGAGGCAATCCTAGGAGCTAGAGGCTTTGAGAACAGGTTCTTAAGGGGAAGGAAAGGTTCTGAAAGTGACCCAGCTTCCCCAGAAAGTTTAAAGAGAGGGGGTTGGATGCATGTTTTTCACTAGAACAGATCTTTACAATGAAGCTTCTGTAAAGATGCATCTACAGCACAGTTTTAATTGTTACAGTCAATATTACAAAGACATAGAACTTAAGGGATCTTCAACACTGCACACTGAACATGAAATTTCGTATTGGAAAGTTCATTAATTATACTTTGTATGCTTACTAACACTCTAAACTCTCTTTTTTCATTTTGCTTCATTCCTTTGGCTCAGTAGAATTGATGTTATCGACCAAAAGTTTAAATGTAAGTGAGTCTTAATGGGCTGAAGGTGTCTTTGGATGAATCGAAAAACATTTAATTTAGTTTTTTTTCTTTTTGTTTTTTGTGGGGTTTTTTGTGTGTGTGTGTTGTGTTTTTTTTTTTGTTGTTTGTTTTTTTGCTATGAGATTCCCCACCCCCCTTTACTAGAGAGAGCTTAATTGCATTCCGTCTGAGTGTTTATATAATTGAGGTTGGTGAGTTTGATAGAGTACAGTTCCTGTTTTAAGAACATCTGTGAAAAGAGTAATCTGTTTATTAAAATGTTAAACCTGTGAATTGATTTTATTGTTGTGTTCTCTGATTTAGCTGAAATTGTATATGTTAATGGCTTCTACACGTATGTGAAATGGCAAGTCATTATGCCCTCACCAGCTAGCCATGTTTTTAATTTGCCAGCATTCAAAGTACTATTTAGTGGGCATTGCTGAGAGAAGATGAATTAAACTTTTCTAACATGTGATTTTTCTGGGAGTTGACTTCCAGACTGTTCAGACTGTCATTTGGTTGTGCAGTTCCTGAATTCTGCGATGGGTTTGCATTTAATCAGGCCTTAGGGGGGCTTGAATGAAAAGCAGTGGCATTTTTCCCATTTAGGATCAGAACTAGTATTTGCATAAACCTTGGTATTATGCAAAAAAAAAAAAAAATCCTGTGCCAATATTAAGATCCTAGAGAAACCTGAAGCTACTGAAAATAATAGGATTTGTTTTAATTAATTTCCATTTTTACCCCACCCTCTGTTTGTTACTACAAAATATTATCAAGCCTCTATTCATATATAGTTACATATATAGTTGAGTGCACAAAATTATAAAGTAATCCCATAATCCAGCTATCTCTTTCATTAAAACTAATAGAAGTGACAGCATGTAATAAAAATATATATTTTCTAAAATTTTCGATTGATCTTCTAACACTATCCTGAGGCTAGAAAAGCTATTCACTTGCCCAGACTACTAAGGATAGTAAGCACAATAGCCTATTGGAACTCATTGCTGTGTCTTTACGGAGTCCATGCTTTTAATCATTGTGCGTTATTCAGATTGAAAAATCATTATTTCTTGATTAAAGCAAATTTGCTTCCACTCTCCAATAGGCAATATTTTTTTAAATCTCCATACTGGCCTCTGTATTTAAAGAAAGGAATGTTCATTCATTTATAAATACTCTGCTATTTAGACTATTACCACTGACTAGCCTCTCAAATTTAGGGGGCCTAAATGTACTTTAAACAAACATTTCTAGAAATGGAGTGAAGTCTATAATGGTTTCTTTTGCTGCTCACAGATGTTGATGAATGCACATCAAATCCCTGCACTAATGGAGATTGTGTTAACACACCTGGATCCTATTATTGTAAATGTCATGCTGGATTCCAGAGGACTCCTACCAAGCAAGCATGCATTGGTAAGGCAGTTTGCTTTCACATGTGAAAATGTTCCGTGAAATACAGCAACCCAGGCTGTTGAGGTTAAAAGTAGATTTATTAAAATAAAACATGTAATGAAATAAGCGCTGTTCCGTTATTACAGATTTCTGTTCCTTCAGAAGGGCTCCCTTTATACATAAACACTATTTGCATATATAACCCAGGCATCGTGGTACCTGGCTTCACAAAAATTCAATGTATCTTTCTTTCCTAAATCACAGCTTTCTTTTTCTGAGTAACACCAGTAGCATTACTGCTCTCTGATTAATGGAATTTAATATTTATAGTAATTTTCATCTACTGTTTCCTGTGAACCTTACACACAGTCCAACACCAAATTATGCCTGGTCTCTACCATGGTCCAAACTCTCTACCTCACTGCTGATTCATCTAGGAATTCTTTCCACAGATGACTCTGCTTGTCTTCTTGTTCATTTCTTATTCATCCACAGTAGTTGCTTAAACAAAATTGCTCCAGAAGTTTTCATCATGTTGCTCTTAATCCAGATATTCTGTAGTTACTTGATTCTTACTTAACTCCTTGCTCTGATGTTTAAGGTCTTCAACCACTGTGTCAAAAACAGCTCCCCTAGCTGCCCTTGATTAGGTTCACTGCACACCCATTTCATCTTTCTCTCTTTCCCTCTTCAATTACTCAAGGCTTTAAAATTGCTACATCTGCCTACCCAAGAAAAAAGAAAAGGTTAGTGAGAAATGGAAATTTTGCTAAAGAAGCAGCATGATTTTGTATATTACATGTAAAAATAAACTGGATATTTGAAATTAAATTTATTATCTTACTGTTGTATCTTTAATTATTGTAAAATAAAAATGTTTGGCCATTCTTAATTTTCCCAGATATTGATGAGTGCATCCAGAATGGGGTTCTTTGTAAAAACGGTCGATGTGTGAACACAGATGGAAGTTTCCAGTGCATTTGCAATGCCGGCTTTGAATTAACTACAGATGGAAAAAACTGTGTTGGTATGGAAATTGCCTGCTCCTTTGCAAAAGATTTTTAAAGGATTTACATTTTTATTTAGGAGCATACATACTATTTTCATGAAAGCTCACACAACGAATATGTGAGAGTTCTTCAGGTGACTCAGGGAAAATATAAATGCATTTTAACATAAGACTGTTAAAATGAAACAACAGATTTTTATTTATTTCTTTTTTTCGGCAAATGTTATAACAAGGAACACTTTGCTGCTTCTGGAAATTTCCTTGTGGTATATGTTTAATTGTAAGTAGCAGTTATTCTTTGTAATAATTATTACTACCTACTGCATTTCACATATTGGGGTGACAACACTGACAAGACAGAACAGGTCTCCCCCATCCTCACTCTGGGGGTATATAAAAATGTTTGGTATATGTGAAAATCAAATCTCTAAATTTGTGTTCCTGGTGATGTCTATAGCAGGTACCATTACTTCACAGAAATATTCTATTCACACAGCAACATATAGTTCACCCACTAATAAAAGTCCAGATCATTTCACTTACAGTGAAGTTTGTCGTTGTGTCATTCTCCCTTACAAAAGGAAAAAAAAATCCCTGAAATCATATTAACTTTCTTGGAAATCAAAATAAAAGCTACCTCATGTGGTTTTAATAGCCACTAAGCACAAAATTTACTTAATTATTTTCCTTTACATCTCTTATGCACATTCCCTACACTATTTGCTCTCACTCAGTTTGCATTCATATTAGGGGGGTTGGGGGGAATTCATGAGCACATGGCTCATTTACGCAGTGGAATTTGATTGTTTGTGGAAGGAGAGGAAACTGGTTCCCTTAAGGCCAGTGGTGTGAGTTCCTCTCTCTCCTCCACAGATCATGATGAATGTACAACTACCAACATGTGTTTGAATGGGATGTGCATTAATGAAGATGGCAGCTTCAAGTGCATCTGCAAACCAGGATTTGTCTTGGCTCCAAATGGGCGTTACTGTACTGGTATGTGTGGCTTTGAGATAGGAAAAATCACTGTGATTGAAACCATCTTTTTTCTTTGAATGAATCACGCAAGAATTACTTCAGTTTCTTCATGTGGATTTTATATTATTCACATCTCTTGCTAATTCAGTAAAGCAGGTGTCTAAAGCTTCCTAGAAAAACACATATTGTCTAGGGAACAGTAATATTTTACAAAACTAATAATGATACAGGAAAAATTAAGAGTATGACAGATAGGTTCTAGTAAGTCGGAAAGAGACAACATAGAAATAATTTGTCTCTGCCCTAAATTAAAAAGGGGAAGAAAAAATCTTGAAAGGTTTTCATTTTTGTGTGTCCTCAGAACTAGATTTTCGACTGTCGATTATTATCAGTTTTGAATTACATCTTTTCCATAAAGCTAATATACAGATCATTTATGGTTATATCATTATCTAAAAATCTTACATTGACTTAGTGAAGAAATAATTTAAATATTCCTATCAGTTGTTTTTGTCATAAAGGCATTTTGAAGACCAAGCCTCTTCAAATGCCTTTCTAATGCCTCTTAGAAATAAATAAGGCTATCTTATGTGTATACTCACAATTGGAATTTACTAAGATGAAACAAATTTTGCAGTTCCTAGAAACAAGCTTGTTTTCTCCCCATCACCGCCCCCCTCAGATTCCTCATTTTAGACAAAATTAACTTTGTGGATGGTTTCTGCCTTCAATTGCACAAATTTATTTGAATACTAAATAAGACTCATAACTAATCCCTATAATTTCAATGAAATTCCAGGGACATTAGAGAGAGAAAAATCAAGACTGATTCTCATGTTTCTGAATAAAAAAAAATGCTTCTTGACTATTCAAGAAAGGGGAGTACAGGATTAAATAGAACCATTGTGGTTTTGCTGATTGAACTCATCACTCGGAAGTCATCTCAAGGTTAGCTGCCTTGGATGTAACACAGGATATGAGATTAGCATTATGTTCTAGCCAGTGTGTAGCATTACATTATAGCATGTGATTTATTTCAGAATTTCTTAAGAAAAGTAAATACACATAGAAAGATAACCTAGGTCTCACCAATTTCTGCTTTCTTTAAATTATTTTTTAATTTTCTTATTACAAATGTTGTAGTCTGTAAGACTTGAAATGTTCATGATTTAGCAGCCCTGTGTTTTGAAGGCTGTTTCATCATTTGGGGAGCCTTCTAATTGTGAGTTACCGTTGATAATTTGAAGCAGATTGAAAATTAGAAGAGATACCCCAAACTATTTTGATATTATGCACTGATATAGTTAATATTAAAACATCCCTCGTAGTTAGAATTGTGTGTGTGTAAATAAAAGGTGATTACAAAAATTTACCTTATTTTTAAGAATTTGTTTCACTTAACTAATTGGGATTAAATATTATGTATATTAAACAGGGTTGCCAAATAAATAATGAAAAAATAGTAAGGCTGGTTTTTTTTTTGAATGGGTAAAAAAACTTTCACTTAGTCTTTCTGAAAATGTTTCAGAGTTGTATAAAGAGACAAGATTTCCCTGGTAAATTTAATTTAAAAGATTATTATAGCATCTGTTTTCCCACAAATTTCAAATTAAAAACAAAAGGTTGAAAGTATAGAGCAGTGACAACAGGTAAAAAGAAAGTTAAATTTACCCAGTTATGGCCTGGCTTGTGTTCCCCTCTGGGCAGATGTTGACGAGTGCCAAACCCCAGGAATCTGCATGAATGGGCATTGTATCAACAATGAAGGGTCCTTTCGCTGTGACTGTCCCCCAGGCCTGGCTGTGGGTGTGGATGGACGTGTATGTGTCGGTAAGTGAAACACTCTATAATGTATCCCCAGTGTCCAAATGATCTTGGAAAAGGGGCCAGAGATAGTTCCATCCAGTGGAATAATGTTTAGCCATCAAAAGGAGTGAAATACTGATGCATGAGAAAGCAAGGATGAGCCTTGAAAATACGCTAAGTGGAAAAAGCCAGTTACAAAGGACCACATAAGATGTAATTGCTTTCATAAGAAATGTCTGTAATAGGCAGATCTACAGAGACAGAGCAAGTCACTGGTTGCTTAGAAGAGAGAGGGTAGGGTGGCAGAAGAGGAGGTGATAGCTAAAAGGTATTTTTGGGGTAATGAAATGTTCTATAATCAGCTGTAGTGATGATTGTACATATCTATTAATATGCTGAAAACTATTGAATTGTGCACTTCTAAATAGATGAAATCTATGGGATATGAATCATGTATCAATAAGGCTGTTTTAAGAAATGGATAGATAACCCAGCTAGCTCCCTCAGAAGGCTGTGAGGAGAGGCCAGTCAAAAATTCTGGAGCCTGGCCAGTGTGGTTCAGGGGTTGAGTGTTGACCTATGTTGAGCATTGACCTATGAACCAGGAGGTCATGGTTCGATTCCCGGTCATGGCACATGCTTGAGTTGCAGGCTCAGTCCCCAGTAGGGAGTGTGCAGGAGGCAACCTATCAATGATTCTAATCATTGATGTTTCTTATCTCTCTCTCTACCGGCCCGATTGCTCCCACCTGCCCTCCCCTGCTGGCCTGGTCACCCCTAACTGCCCTGTGTTGCCAGCCTGGTCGCCCCTAACTTCCCTCCCCTTCCAGCCTGGTCCCTCCTAACTGCCCTCCCCTGCAGGCCTGGTCCCCCACAACAGCCCTCCCGTACTGGCCTGATCACCCACAACTCCTCTCCCCTGCTGGCCATCTTGTGGCAGCCATCTTGTGTCCACATGGGGGTGGCCATCTTTGATCACATGGGGTGGCCATTTTGTGAGTTGGAGTGATGGTCAATTTGCAAATTACTCTTTTATTAGATAGGATTATTCATCACTGTGCAATTAACTATAGAAACGAGAGAAAAGCATGAGAAAAAATTTTATTTTATGCCATAAGAAATTTCTTTTGGATACTTTGTCAAAAGTGTTCCATGAAAATCAATCAATGTTACCAGTCATCAGCTTTAAAGAAACAGGAAGACAAAAATGTCATTGGCATTTCAAACCAACCGCTATGTTCTCATGATCACAGTGGCAGAGTGAGTTAGTTGTAAAAATACATTTATTGCCTTTTTTCCTCTGAAGCACTTTCATGAGACCTCTGTTTTCAGGTTATACTCTAGACGGCAGACATAATCATTGGTTTAAAAAGTAATTTTAAGAGAAATGAAATTATTTCTTAGGTGTAATATGATAAAGCTTTATCTTACCTGTGAGAATCAAAACATTTGGATGCCGGAGGGGCCAGAGGGGGAGGAAGATGGGAGAGGGAGAGATAAAGAAGCAATAGCAGATGGAAATAATCTGTCCATTTAAGTTCATCCACTCTGTCTCATCTGGGACTTACAAAATTTCAGCTTACAAAATTGTCAGCACTCTGTTCAGGGATATTTTAAATACAGCAACTACAAGAAAGTAGCTCCTTCCTGCTTAGATAGCTCAAAGATTTTCAGTTGCTTTGATACACTTAGTTGACTTTTTCCTTTACCTAAATGATTCTGTCAAAATCTACAATGAGTACAAAACCAGTTTTGGAGGCAGAAATTATTTTTATTTTAAGCAACCAACATATTTTGGGTAGTTGTTAGGAATTCAGTGTTCAAACACACAAAATCATTCTCTTGTTCACATACTGAAAAGGCATCAGAAACTGTTGGAAAGCCCTCTTCGGTTTTTCACCATTGTGCTCACTTAAACTTTTTAATGAAAACACCTTTGTGTGTAAAGTTATGTTATTCTTCCCATAACATGCTAGATGTGTTTTCTTCATGTCTTCTGCCTTCTGTGATGCTTTTGAGATCCACTGATTGTTGGAGTTAGTTAGAAACAAATCACTGTGATGAATTAGTATTTGGTTTAGCATTTTAACTTTAGATTTCTTTTTTATTTGTTTTCATTTCCCTAGATACTGAAATGTGGGTTTTTATTTTCAGAAAATTAAACTGTTTTTGTAACTAGTACATTGAAGAAGGCTGACTCACAGGCAGGTATAACCTTCATGAACAGGACATTTTCTGACTCCACAGGGGGCAAGAGTGCATGAGGGGAGGAGAGGAGGCAGACACACTGATACTTTCCTAGGACAGCTTCAAGATTTCTGGGCTTTGCTGATGTTTAAAGCCAACTTCTTTCTTATGGGTGACTTCATGGGTCCTTTGGAGGCATTTAGCTGTCCTTCCTGAGATGCAGGCACTGCATTTTTCTTCCTTGTGGCCACTCCTAGCTCCCCAACCCTTGCCACCCAACGCTAACTTTCATCAGTCCACTTCAGACAGTCTCTGATGGTTCTCATAACCCCTCCACATGGTCATTTTAGGACCCTCTCCTTGTGTCAAATGCACAGGACATGCCCATCCTTGGTCTTGTTTTCCATGTGAATAGAGGCTGATCTCACCTCCAACCGCACCTACAAAAGGAATAGCAGCCAGCTACTCACCTTGGCCTGTTAGGTATCCTGGGAAGAAGTGGATACAGAGCTCTTCAAAGGTGGTGAGGGAAACACCGGCAACACATAATCTAGCGCTTGCTAAAAAGGAACCCCAAAGTATACTTTTTTAAACAAAAACATTTTTATTAAAAAATATTTATGTTGACACTATTGCAGATGTCACCCATTTCCCTCCCACTTTGCCCACCTGCACCTACCTCTGCCTCCCCTGGCCTTCACCATACTACTGCCCGGGTCCATGTGGTATGCATATATGGGACTACATAAAAATAAAAAGCTTCCAGAGAATCCAAGATGGTGGCGTAGGTAAACACCTAAACTGCTGCCTCGCACAACAATTTCAAAACTTACAAATAAAAGACAAAACGTCTATCACCCAGAACCACGGGAAAGCTGGCTGAGTGGAAGTTCTACAACTAGAAGAAAAGAGAAAAGAGCATTGAGATGTGCACGAGCACTGAAAAGCTGAGGTATGGAGGTGCGTGATCCGGGCTGGCAGCAGGCATTGCTTTTTTCAACCCGAAGGGAGACAAGCCCCAGATTACTCTGAAATTCAGTCTCTGGGGAGACATGGGGGACCCAAACTCCTATGGGGAGAAGCTGGACTGTCTGCCAGTGAGGGTGGCTTGCTTGCAGAGTTGCGCGCAGGAATAATTGTTTACGGCACTGGGGCACAGGACTTGCAGATGCCCTCGGGGACACAGAGCTGGCTAACTAGCAGCCATTGCTGTTTGCCACGCCCTAGCCTAGTGACACCCTGAGACCCCGCCCTGCACAACCTACAAACCCACCTAAGCTCCAAGCAGCAGAGTTAGCATAAGAAAGGCCGGCCCTATCGCAGCAGCTTAACCTAGCAAACTTGCAGCCCAGGTCAGACAGCTCCAAAACCTCCAAACCCCAAGCAAAGAAGAGAAAACTGTAGCTCTCACTGTAGCCCCTGCTGGGTGGCCTCAGACAGTAGCTGACCTGCACCCCGTTGGAGATCCAGAAGCCAGTGTACCTAGTGGTCAGTGTGAGACACCAGATTTCAACTCCTCACATCCATAAGTGACACATTCAAGAGGCAGACTCAGTGAGCACCAAAGCCCCACTGAAACAAGTCCTGCCCCATAAGCATGTCTTCAGCGAAGCAGTCCTTCCATTATAGACACAGGGTGTGCTCACAGCTAATTGGCCTGGAGGTCAATTCCTCCCAGTGTACCAACAGAAATTCAGGCTTAAATACACCAAGAATTTGCACTCAGCCCACAAAGGGGTGTACCAAGAGCATCCACCTCTGTGATTGAGGAGGCTGAGCTACTGCCCCCTATAGATCACCTACCACACAAAGCCACTCCATCAACACAGGGAAACAGCCACAATGTGGAGACAAAGAAACATGTCATGAATGAAAGAAACGGAGGAAAGCAAACTACTGGATGACATAGAGTTCAGAACCACATTTATAAGGTTACTCAAGAATCTTCTTAAAACCGCTGAGAAACTTGATGAGACCTTTAAGGATATTAATGAGAATGCCAAAAAAATGGAAAAGGATCAGTCAGAAATGAAGCATACACTGTCTGAAATAAAGAATATACAGAAACTCAACTGTAGATCAACGTACCCCAAGAATCAAACCAAAGATCTGAAATATGTGGTAACAAAACACATCCAACCAGAAAAACAAAAAGAAAAAAGAATCCAAAAATATGAAGATAGTGTAAGGAGCCTCTGGGACAACTTCAAGCGAACCAACATCCGAATTTTTGGGGTGCCAGAAGAAGGGAGAGAGCAAAATACTGAAAACCTATTAGAAGAAATAATGACAGAAAACTTTCCCTACCTGGTGAAAGAAATAGACTTACAAGTTCAGGAAGCGCACAGAACCCCATACAAGAGGAATCCAAAGAGGGCCACACCAAGACACATCATAATTAAAATGCCAAGGGCAAAAGACGAAGAGAGAATCTTGAAAGCAGAAAGAGAAAAACGGTTAGTTACCTACAAGGGAGCACCCATACGACTGTCAGCTGATTTCTCAACAGAAACTATGCAGGCCAGAAGGGAGTGGCAAGAAATATTCAAAGTGGTGAACAGCAAGAACCTACAACCAAGATTACTCTACCCAGCAAAGCTATCATTCAGAGTTGAAGGTCAGATAAAGAGCTTCACAGACAAGAAAAAGCTAAAGGAGTTCATCGCCATCAAACCAGGATTACATGAAATGCTGAAGGGTATTCTTTAAGAAGAGGAAGAAGAAGAAAAAGGTAAAGATAAAAATTATGAACAACAAAATGACATCAAATACATACCTACCAACAAGTGAATCTAAAAATCAAGTGAATAAAAAATCTGAAGAACAGAATGGACTGGTGAATATAATAGAATCAGGGACATAGAAAGGGAGTGGACTGATGATTCTCAGGGGAAGCAGGTGTGATGGGTGCGGGAAGAGATTGGACAAAAATCTTACTCCTATGGATGAAGACAGTGGCGGGGGGTAAGGGCATGGGGTGGGGTGGGGAATCAGGTGGAGGGGAGCTATGGGGAAAAAAAAAAGGGGGGAACACCTGTAATAATCTGAACAATAAAGATTTATTTAAAAAAAAAATAAAAAGAAAAAAAATAAAAAAATAAAAAGCTTCCTAAGTTAATCCTTTCACCTTCTTATTCAGTCACCCCCATCTCATTCTCCCATTGGGCACTGGCAAGTCTGTTCTAAGTATCCATGCTTCTGGTTCCATTTTGTCAGTTTATTTTGTTCATTAGATTTCATATATAAGTGAGATCATATGGTACTTATCTTTCTCTGACTGGCTTGTTTCACTTAGCATAATGCTCTCCAGGTCCATCCATGCTGTTGTAAATGATATGAGTTCTTTCTTTTTTATAGTAGCATAATATCCCATTGTGTAGATGTACCACAGTTTTCTAATCCACTCATCTGCTGATGGGCACTTAGGTTGTTTCCACATCTTAGCTATTGAAAATTGTGCTGCTATGAACATAGGTGTGCATATATTCTTTCTGATTGGTGCTTCTGATTTCTTGGGATATATTCCTAGAAGTGGGTCAAATGGGAGTTCTAGTTTTAATTTTTGAGCAAACACCATACTGTTTTCCACAGTGGCTGCACCAGTCTGCGTTCCCATCCTATCTAATAAAAGAGTAATATGCAAATTAACCATCACTCTGCTACACCCACAAGGTACACCCACCAGCCAATCAGGAGCGAGTATGCAAATTAACCCAACCAAGATGGCTGCAGCCATGGAGAGAGCAGGAGGGAGGCTTGGGTCCCCGGCGATGGAGGAAGCCAAGTTTTCCGCACACCCTGGCCGGCCCACTCCGGGCTACAAAGTTTCAATTATAAAAGATAAATAAATCCCAACCAAAATGGCGGCAGCCAAGGATCTGGAGAGAGCAGGAGGCTAGGGTTGCCCCTGGTGATGGAGGAAGCCAAGCTTCTGAAGCCCTGGCCTGCCTTGGCCTCCGCTACAAAGTTCCAGTTATGTAAGATAAATAAATCCCAACAGATATGCTGCCTCCATGGAGTGAGCAGAAGGTTTGGCTCTGTTCCAGGCTACAAAGTGTCAATTGTAGAAGAAAAATAAATCCCAGATACCAGGGCCTCCGATTGGGTTGCCAGGGAGCTTGGCCAGCCTGCAAACCACCACAGGCCCCTTGCCCAGGCTGCCCCACGCCCCAAGGGAACCCCCACCCTGATCCGGGACAACCTTCAGAGCAAACCAGCTGGCCCCCACCCATGCACCAGGACTCTATCCAAGCTAATAAAAGAGTAATATGCAAATTGACCATCACTCCAACACACAAGATGGCTGCCCCAATGTGGACACAAGATGGCCACCACAAGATGGCCAGCAGGGGAGGGCAGTTGGGGGAGACCAGGCCTGTGAGTGAGGGCAGTTGGGGGCGATCAAGCCTGCAGGGGAGGGCAGTTGGGGGCGATCAAGCCTGCAGGGGAGGGCAGTTAGGAGTGACCAGGCTGGCAGAGAAGGGAAGTTGGGGGTGACCCGGCCTGCAGGGGAGGGCACTTAGGGGCAAGCAGGCTGGCAGGGGAGCAGTTAGGCATCAATGAAGCTGGCAGGGGAGTGGTTAGGGGGTAATCAGGCTGTCAGGCAGAAGCAGTTAGGGGCAATCAGGCTGGCAGGCAGGTGAGCAGTTGGGAGCAAGCAGTCCTGGATTGTGAGAGGGATGTCTGACTGCCCGTTTAGGGCCAAGGTGGGATCGGGCCTAAATGGGCAGTCGGACATTCCTCATGGGGTCCCAGATTGGAGAGGGTGCAGGCTGGGCTGAGGGACAACCTCCCCCCGCCCCCCGCCATGCACAAATTTCATGCACCGGGCCTCTAGTCAACAATATATGAGAGTTCCTTTTTCTCCACATCCTCACCAGCACTTGTTTGATTTGTTGATGATAGCCATTCTGACAGGTGTGAGATGGTACCTCATTGTCATTTTGATTTGCACCTCTCAGATGATTAGTGAATTTGAGCATTTTTTCATGTCTCTTGGCCTTCTGTCTGTCCACTTTCAAAAGTGTCTATTTAGGTCCTTTGCCAATTTTTTATTGTATTATCTTCCTTTTGTTAAGTTGTATGAGTTCCCTATAAATTTTGGAGATTAAACCCTTATCAGATGTGACATTCGATATGTTCTCATGCATTGGGCTCTCTTGTTTTGTTGATGGTTTCTTTTGCTGGCAAAAGCTTTTTATTTTGATGTACTCCCATTGGTTTATTTTTTCCTTAATTTCCATTGTCTTAAGTGGAATGTCAATAAAGATATTGCTATGAGATACGTCTGATATTTTGCTGCCTATGGATTCTTCTAAGATTTTTTAAAAATTTCTTTATTGATTAAGGTGTTACATATGTGCCCTTATTCTTCCATTACTCCCCTACCCCCCCCCCCCTCTCAATTCATGGCCTCACCCCCCTGTTGTCTGTGTCCATTGGTTAGGCTTATATGTATGAATACAAGTCCTTTGTTTGATCTCTCCCCCTTACCCCCACCCTCTCCTACCTTCCCTCTGAGGTTTGATGGTCTGATCGATGTTTCTCTGTTTCTGGATCTGTTTTTGTTCATCAGTTTATGTTGTTCATTATATTCCATAAATTTTCATGGTTTCCCATCTTATGTCTAAATCCTTTATGAATTTTGAGATTATAGGTTTGTCATATAAGGCTTTTATTATGTTGAGGTATGATCCCTTTATTCCCACATTGCTGAGAGTTTTTGTTTGTTTTTCTTCTTCTTTTTAAAAAATCTTTATTGTTGAGATTATTATAGATGTTTCTCTTTTGCCCCCCATTGCCCCACTCCACCCAGTTCCCACCCTGCGCCAGGCTTTTGACACCCTATTGTCTGTATCCATAGGTAATGCATACATGCATATAAGATCTTTGTTTAATCTTTCCCTGCCCCCTCTTCCCTCTGAGAATCAGTCATTTCCATGCCTCTCATTCTAATTTATTCACCACTTCATTCTTTTCATTAGACTTCTTATTCATTTATTTTGATTTTTAGGTTCAATTGTTGATAGATATGTACTTGTTGCCATTTTGTTCAAAATTTTTTTCTTTTTCTTCTTCTTAAAGAATAACCTTCAACATTTCATATAATCCTGGTTTGGTGGTGATGAACTCCTTTAGCTTTATCTTGTCTATGAAGCTCTTCATCTGACCTTTAATTCTAAATGATAGCTTTGCTGGGTAGAGTAATCTTGATTGTAGGTCCTTGCTATTCATCACTTTGAATATTTCCTGCCACACCCTCTGGCCTGCATAGTTTCTGTTGAGAAATCAGCTGACAGCCTTATGGGTATTCCCTTGTAGGTAACTAACTTCTTTTCTCTTGCTGCTTTTAATATTCTCTCTTTGTCTTTTGCCCTTGCCATTTTACTAATGATGTATCTTAGTGTGGTCCTCTTTGGGTTCCTCTCGTTTGGGGCTCTCTGTCATTCCTGGACTTGTAAGTCTATTTCTTTCACCAGGTAGGGGACGTTTTCTGTCATTATTTCTTCAAATAGGTTTTCAATATCTTTCTCTCTTCTTCTTCTTCTGGCATCCTTATAATGCAAATGTTGGTATGCTTGAAGTTGTCCCAGAGGCTCCTTACACTATCTTCATATTTTTGGATTCTTTTTTCTTTTTGCTCTTCTGATTGGGTGTTTTTTGCTTTCTCGTATTTCAAATAATTGATTTGATTCTCAGAATCCTCTACTCTATTGTTGAATTCCTGTATTTATTCTTTATATCAGTCAGTATATGCTTAATTTCTGACTGCTCCTATAGTTCGTTTTTTGGAGATTTCTAGAAGATTCATGAGTAATCTTATAACCATAGTTTTGAATTCTATATCCAGTAGTTTGCTTTCTTCCATTTCTTTCATTTGTGTTTCTTTGTCCACATTTTGGCTGCTTCCCTGTGTTTGTTTCTATGTATTGGGTAGAGCTGCTATGTTTCCTTGAGTTGACAAAGTGGCCTTGTATAGTAGGTGTTCTATAGGGCCCAGTGATTCAGCCTCCCCAGTCACCTGAGCTGGGAGCTCTAGGTGCATCCCTTGGTGGCAGTGAGCACAATCTTGTTGTAGTTGAGCCTTGATTGCTGTTGGTGTCACTAGGAGGAATTGACCTTCAGGCCAATTTGCTATGAGGACCAGCTGCAACTACAGTAGGAGAAATGCTGTGCACGAGTCACCCTTATGGAACAGGACTTGCTTCAGTGGGGCTTTGGTGCTCACTGAGTCTGCCCCTTGAGTGTGTGGCTTATGGATGTGTAGAGTTGTAATCTGGTATGTTCTCACACTTACCACTGGATACACTGGCTCTTGGATCTCCAAAGAGGTGCAGAGTCAGCCACTGCCTGGGGCCACCCAGCAGGAGCTACAGGAAGTTCTGCAGATTCCTCCTCTTTATATTGGGTTTGGAAGTGCCCAGATGAGGCCAGCTATGAAGCTAGGCAGGCTGCTGCTAGTGCCGGGTCTTGGGCCTTTTATTGATAGGTTTAGGGCTCTCTGACCTAGGTGCAACTTGTTTGAGAGCTTCTAGCCTGAGCAAAGACAGGCCTTTCATATGCAAAAGCTGCTGCACACAGCTTGGGTGGGATTGTAAATTGAGTGGGGTGGAATCTCAGTGAATCACCAGGTCAAACAAACAAAAATGGCTGCCAGTCAGTCCTGATACCAGGAAGGTCCCAGCATGGGAACAATGATCCCTGCGAGCACCTCCATCTGGGAGAAAGCCACCCACAAGTTCCTGCCCCTATGCCAGACAATCCAGTTCCTTCTCGTATATATCTGTGTCCTCTAGAGCCTGGCCCTGGTGTTGGAGCTCAGAGGAAGCAGGAACTTGTAAGTTCAGTTCCTGGTGCTGGCCTTTTTAGAGGAACAGATGGGTCTCCAGCAGCCTCTGTGTTACTAAGCCCCAATCTGTACTGGTTTTTACAGCCCATAGTTCTTACTGCACACACAGACTTCTTTTTCCAGTTCTGGGATCCTGGGCAGGGGTCTGGTGTGGGGCTAGGACCCCTTGTTCCTCTGGGTGGCCTCTGCAGAGGCGATATTCCTCCCAATTAAAAAAGTGGCACAAGTGGGTGCCAGATCAGCCAGCCCTTTCCGCGCCTCTGCACCTCCTACTAGTCTCAGTGTGCTTCCTTCTTTACTTCCCTAGATGTAGGACTTCCATTCAGCTAGCTTTCCAGTGGTTCTAAATGATTGTTGTTCTGTATTTTAGTTGTAACTTTTTTTTGCTTAGCATTTAGACCCATCCCTTGCCAAAGCATTCCTGTGGGCACTTTCTGAGTGTGCCACTGACATTGGCACCTCTTACCCTATCCACCTGTAAGCAGTGGCTGAGTTACATTTGTAGAGTGTAATATGAACTAGGATTCCAGTCTTGAACAGGAAAAGGCCAACTGTCCTCATTAAAGAAAGAAGAAAGAAATGATTGCCACCATTTTTTAGTATTTCCTGTGTGTCCTAGGCTTTGTGCTTAATGTTTAACAAACACATTCTCATACATAATAAAAATTCCATCCTTATTTAAGGGATGATAAAAATGTTAATTAATTTAAGGTGATCCCACAGTGATCAGACATATTCATGTCCCTAAAACACTCACATAAGTTACACTACTTTCTCTTTTCATGAACCTTCAGTTGAAGAGTGAGAACCTGTCTCACTCTGCAACTGAGTACTATAGGCTTTTTATCAGTTTACTTCTAAAAATTCTGTGGCTCATGTTCTTCACATGAAAACAGAAATAACTTTGACCATTCTAATCGAGGCCTTCTGAGATAATTGGCAAAATTCGAAGAATGCACAAGAATCATATTGGGAATCATGAACTATGTAGTGTTTGTGCAAATTTGTCTTTGCACTGAGTCTTACACTTGTGTATAATTCAGAGCAAACTGTCAGACTTGGCCACAGCCGAAGCAACACATGCTCTCCACAGGATTGGCATGGTAAATCTCATGGCCCGCTTCCATTTGAGCATACAGTATACACAGCGCGTTGTTTTAGTGCAGCCATCAATCTCATTGTTTTAATGAGAAACACTACCAGATCATAAGAAATCGCTGGGTGACTCACTTTGCATAACAAGCATATAAAATAATTTCTAACAACTTGTAAATAATTATAAATATTTATAATAAGGGTTGTCTCTTTGGTAGAATTAACATGTCAATCTACACTACTTAAAAGCTGCCCTCTTCTCTGGGCTTTATGGTGATCTGAGTTTTTTATAGTTCATCAGATACTGTCTCATAAAATTGTAGCATATTTTATGAGAATTTAGAGTGAGAAAACTAAGCAGAATATTCTTCTTTGAGATGTTGCATGACACAGGACAAAGAGGAAGGACTTTGAAGGTTACACAGTGTGAGCCTATTAGTAAATCCCAGCTCAGGCAATGGATCGCCTGGGACTGGGAGCTACTTATGTAATCCCTCTGAACCTCACCTTCCTCATCTGTGATGTGTGGGCAATGATCACTATTCTAGGGAGTTGTTGACATGAATGTTCAATTAGCGCAATGCCAAGGACACATCATGGTTGTTGTTATTTTTAAAAACTGGATTTATTGAGGTCAAAACTTAGTAAAAGGGGGTTGAAAAGCAAGTAAAACACTTCATGGTCAGGCAGTGTCATCTCAAAGTAGTTTAACTTCACTGCACTTCGTTGTTCATGAGAACTTCTAAATAGAAATAATATTGTGTCATTTTGAGTAGAAGATAGCAGTGATTAGAGCTTGGAGTCTCATTTATAACTGTGGGAATATACCTAATTCTACAAAAGGCCTGTGAGTATAAGTGGGATAATGGCTGCTTGTTCACACATAAAACTGGAGAAAATGAGTTGTTGATGTGGACTCATTCTTTTCCTCACTCAACAAACATTTGTTGATTTCCTAACACTATTAGATGCTAAAGATACAAAGAAAAAGAAGTGGCAGATGCCCTGTAGAAGCTTCCAGTCTTAGGCTAAAAGAAGCCTTCAGTTTTGAACTCTCTTTTACTTTGTCACTACCTCAAATCGTTGTTCCTCTGTGTCCTTCAGATACTCACATGCGCAGTACATGCTATGGTGGAATCAAGAAGGGAGTGTGTGTCCGTCCCTTCCCGGGTGCGGTGACCAAGTCCGAGTGCTGCTGTGCCAATCCAGACTATGGTTTTGGAGAGCCCTGCCAGCCATGCCCTGCTAAAAACTCAGGTAGTCCCATTGGCTGGTTTCACACCTGATAAAGAATCTGGAAATGTAATAATAGATATTTGGCCAAGGAGTATGTCAAGTCTGACGTGTTTTGTCATTATTTTTAATTGAAGAAAAGAAGTCCAAACCTGTCTTGGTATGAGAGACAATTAATGAGATTTGGCTTGTATTTACCTAAAATCTCTAGACAAAGAGAACACATGGTGAATAGAAAAGTGTATTTGTTGATCCAATTATGATTGCTAAAGTAGATTTTTTTACATGGACATATTAGTCTCAATGTCTTTGATCTAAGACAAATAGCACAAAGTTTACTTATTGCTTTCAAGATTGTAATAACTTTATCAGAACGTGATTTTATTTATTTATTTTTATCTTAGCACAGAATTGTCTTAGATCACAGTCTATCAGTAATTACAGGCTCTTAGGTTGATAAGGTTGATCCTGTTTATTCATACTAAACCTGTATTGAATATATAAGCCTGTGTTGAGTATATATAAGAAAAATGTGGATTAAAATATATACACAATCTTTTTTTCTTTAAAGTTGGAGATAGTTGAAAATATAGTGTAGTAAGATTAATCCTCTTAAAGAGACATAAAGAACTGGGAGAGCATAAAGGAAGAAATAGTTACCTGGGGAAGCTGGAAAAGAGAGGGGTATAATGTGAAGTTTGGTCTTGAAAAAAATTAGAACTTCCCATGAGGAAGATAGAAAAGAAGCACTCCAGCAAAGGAAATGGCTTGTCATTCCATTAAAAATTCTAAATGGATTGTTCAAACCTTAGCAAAACAATGGGAGTTCATCTAGAAATAAATGGGAATATAAGATATGATAAACAGAGCATTTACATCAATGAGGACCCTACCCATGCACAAATTTTGTGCATCAGACCTCTAGTTGTTGATAAATGTCAGAAAAAAAATGAAGTTAGTTCCTAATATTAAACTTTATAAAAATTATTTTCTTATAGAATATATAAACTTTTGTTTATTTTGTAATGATAAAGGGTTTTCAAAGAAGACATTAAAGACTAAAACACATAAATAGGAAAATATTTTTAATAATGTATAAGGAATTTACATTAATTAATAAGGAAAGTTGAAATGCCCATAGAAGAAGTGGCAATGTGCACAGATAATATTTTACAAAGTAGAAATACATACAGTACATTACCAGATTTTAAAAATGCCCAATCTTTCTAAAATTAAAATCAGATGTCCTTTTTGTTTATTAGATTATTGATTGATTTTTCCCAGTGTTCAAGAGGCTGTACAAAATGGATATTCTCTTATCCTGCTGATAGAAGGGTAACTTGGCGCATTTAGGGAAAGATGGACTATTATTGGAATTCTTGTAATAATTATGTGCTAAAAAACAGTCCTTTTTTCATTTTAAAAACTAATGCATGTAATTCTTTCAAATTATATTTTTGGAATTTTGTAACTAACTTGTATAAAACAGATATAGTTTAGAGTATTTAATTTCTCTATTTGTTTTTATCATATAGCTGAATTCCATGGTCTATGTAGTAGTGGAGTAGGTATCACAGTGGATGGAAGAGGTAACTCTATTCTATTCTCCATGTTATAATAATTATATAATTGTATAGCTTTATGATTTTGTTGTAACATTATGAATATTATTATATTTAATATTACAAAAATATATTCATGTAAAATGATAAGATAAATTATCTCTTAGAACAATGGTTATAAGCTAGATTATGAAGTGGCATGCAGATGCATCTTTTGCACAGTGGACGTATCTGTTAAATATGCATTGTTAAAAATGTCAGGTACAACTACACGCATGATTTTATGGAGACCACTGCTTATGAAGAGGCTACAGTTAGTTTTTAGGTTAAAAAATAAAGAGCATGTTAATTTTTATTTAAAAATTAAATAATGGTACTGACATGGTTTAAAAAAATGTTTAAGACATATTTGATATGGATCAAGTTTGCAATATACTACCCTAAAAATAAGTTGTTAGGACTATTTATACCTAAGAACACTAAAATGTTTTTATACAACTAAAGAAATGAAATTTATTAAAGTTTTCTTATTTTAAATTTAGCATTATGTTTAACAGAATTCCAAAATGGAAGTTTAAGTATTAAATACATATGTATTTATTTTAAGTTTATTTTATATGTTAATATACATATAGTTTCATTTGTTTTTTAAATAAAACTGTAGGGTTTTATTTAAAATCTTCATTTTATTCTTTATATTAGTTCTTCTACTTTCATATCTGAGAAGACTAGACAAATTTAGATTAGTTGACAATATAATCTGTTATATTGCAATTAATATCATAAACCAGATTAAAGAAGAAAACTTTTACAACATGTTTCTTCCAAAAATAAAATGTAAAGGCTGACATTTCTGGAGTGTTTATGATCTTCCAAATTCTAGAAAACAATAGCTAGCACCAAAATTTTAGCATAATGACCAAAAATTGATTTTGTGCCTATTCTGTATTTTATTCCACCTCAACATGGCCTCCCCAACAGAGCCAGCCACCTGTTAAAACTGCTTGGTTGTTGCCCTAGCTGGTTTGGCTCAGTGAATAGAGCATCAGCCTGCGGACTGAAAGGTCCCAGGTTTGATTCCAGTCAAGGGCATGTACCTTGGTTGCGGGCACATCCCCAGTGGGGAGTGTGCAGGAGGCAGCTGATCGATGTTTCTCTCTTATCGATGTTTCTAACTCTCTATCCCTTTTCCTTCCTCTCTGTAAAAAATCAATAAAATATATTTAAAAAAAAAAACCTGCTTGGTTGCTCATACAAGCTCATCCTTCTTCAAAGTCCTAGTGCACATGGGTGACAGAAAGTAGACATGTTCATGGCCTATTATAAAACATTGTGTTCTCAAGCATCCATGTTTTAGCTGTCCTCTCCATTAATTTCAACATCAACAGAAAAACGCTTATTAAGTATCATATTACTTAGTTGACTATAAAAATATGATAATGAAATACAAGTGTTCCATGCCTTTGGGGACCATGAAATTACATAGGCCACCCTAGTAAATCTTTGTCTTTTGCTTAGATGGTTATAATACCTGTCAAGATGAGTTTTTCTTTGGATTTTGAGCCAACCGCCTATACATTTCTTCATTAATGTTATCATAAATACAGGCACATCACATGGTTTAATTCTTTGAATTTCTGCCAGTTCCCTTCATTTTCATTATGACTTACCAGGAAAGTGTCCTGTATCTCTCCGATTTATTCTCACTCCTTATTTTCATTTCCTTTCCCTTCCTGAAAGGTAGGCAAATTGTGGGTTTGCCGAGTTAACACTTCATATGTTGAGTGATCTTTATTAGACCTGAATGTATCAACAAACGATAAAATGTCTATGAGCATTAAACTTTCAACATTTGATGCAGATATCAATGAGTGTGCTTTGGATCCCGATATATGTGCCAATGGAATTTGTGAAAACTTACGTGGTAGTTACCGTTGTAATTGCAACAGTGGCTATGAACCAGATGCTTCTGGGAGAAACTGTATTGGTAAGTTATTTGTTGTATTTATATAGGAGCCTTTCTCACAGTTTAATCCCATGGATTGTAGGAGAAATCAAAATACAAATAAATTTCTAAAACTATAAATCTTACAGTTTCCCTTGTTTCCTTCTTAGTACACAAACATATAAAAATTTTGGAATCAGACAAATTCTGTTACACACTAACAAACTTCTTAGTGGCACAGCTTAGTATTTAAATTTGTCTTTTCTCAAATGAATGGGTACATACTAAATGAATAGGGCAGTATGGATAATTGTAAGTTAAGAAAATAAAGTCTTACAGGTTGACAGACTTTAACTTATATGCTACAACATATCTAAATATGCTCATCGAGATAGTGTTTCTTTTTGTAATTTATAAGAGAACTAGTGGCCCAATGCACAAAATTCCTTCCCCTGACTGCCAGCACCGGCTTCCCTCTGGCCGCCAGCAGGCACCCAGGACCCAGGCTTCCCTCGAGGCCCCGCTTCGTCCAGAAGAATGTCTGGAAGGATGTCCAGTCTAATTAGCATATTATGCTTTTATTATTATAGATGTTTGAAAACACTTAAGTATGTAGTTCATATATTCAAAAATTTGTGAAGAATCTAGATTTTTCTAAAGAGAACTTGAGTTCACTTTCTAAAATGATTGTTATTTGGCCCATCATTATACAGAATAATTTTTATATCTAATTACTGATGAATCTTCCATTCAAATCTTGATTATTATGATTAGAAAGAAATACATTTTTCACCCTGGCTGGTGTGGCTCAGTTGGTTGGAGCACTATCCCATGCACTGAAAGGTGGTGGGTTCGATTCCCAGTCAGGGCACATACCCAGGGTTGTAGGTTTGATCCCTAAATGGCATACATGTGTGAGGCAACCAATCGATCTTTCTCTCTCTCTCTTTCTCTCTCTCTCTCATACATTTTTCTGCATTCATGGTACTGGCTCTTATTTTTTAATATGTCCATTTGATCTTAAGTTGAAGAAATACATAAAGATGGCTATATAAAACTATATTAAATATCAAGTACTTATAATAGATTTTGATACCTACAAAGAAAGGCACTAGCCAAAGATTATTGAACATCTACAAAATATGCAAATCAGCTAGCTTTTTTGTTCACCAAAAGCCAAGTTGCTTCCAACATACCTTCCAAGTACAGTTGGGCACATAGGCATCTACTGAAAACAGATCAGTGAGCATTCCACACTGAACACCATTCATGGCACTGCTTAACTCTTTAAATTAGGTATATGCATAATTTTTATTAAAATTATAACTAGATTAATAAAAATGAAGCCAAATTCCAGCTTTCATTTGTTAGGGTTGCAACAAAATACCAAAATATGGACTGCTTAAAATAACAAATTTATAGTTTATAAATTTGTCTTATAGTTTTGGAAGCCATAAGTCCAAAGTCAAGGTGTCCACAGAGCCATGCTCCCTCTAATGGCACCAGGGGAGAATCCTCCCTTTCCTCCTGTAGCTTCTGGTGTTTGCCAAAAAATTCTTAGCCTTTCTTGACTTGCAGATGTGTCACTTTAGTCAGATGTTCTGACTTTCCCTGTGTGTCTTCACATCATCTTCCCTCTATGTGTGTCTGTCTCTCCCCTTTTTATCTGAGCACCTTTCAGTCATGTTGGATTACGACCTACACTAATGACCTCATTTTAACTGGATCACCTCTATAACAGTCCTATTTCCAAATAATGTCACATTCTATGGTATTATGGGTTAGGACTTCAACATAGCTTTTTTGAGGGACACAATTCAACCCATACCATGGAGGAATGGGTAACTAAACTGTGATGCAGGCATTTGATAAGACAAACATAGGGGGAAATTATGGTAAAGCTTAAAATATTATGCTGATTTTTAAAAATAAAGATTCAGAATTGGAACAAAAACATAATATCCAAAGAAAAAAAGATAAGATAAAAAACAAAAAGTTAATAGTAGTAGTGATAGAATTATGGGAAATGTTTTTTCAATCTCTGGTTTCCAAGTGTTTACAATGTCAGCATATGGTTTGGTCAGGAACAATTGTTATTTGCAAGGCTAAAAATGTAACTTGAAGTGAATGAACTCTTCATCCCAAGTTGCAATTTTAATTTTTTCCTGTTATTAATTATACTTGCAAAAAATAAAATTCAATATCAAATTTGAGCTTTAAATATCTTCTAGGTTATTCTAGTCTGTTAAAGGAATATATAAGTACATCATTAATTTCCATTAGTAGTTAATTGTTTCTGAGGTAAAAACGTAATAGGAAAGGATTAGTAAATACCTTTTGTTTAATTGCCACTTAATGCATTTTTTATTAGAATTTTAATCAAAACGTTTTTTAAAATTGTTATTTTTATTACACATAAGCAGACATATAAAGGCAAATGAGTTTTGTCTTTTAATCAATTTCATCAGTACTTAAAAAATATATAATATATAATATAATACCACTGCAGGACAGTAAGCAAATGAAGAACAAACCAGTAATGTAACTTTTCCAAACTACAACATACCCCCCAGGGACTTCAAAACATCTTAAAAATGGCCACCAGCATAAGAATTTGCCATTTGAATAAAACTGAATATATTTTGTTTGGGATCAAAGAATGTGCTGTGACTACAAAGAGATTATGTCAAGGAGAGGGGTGAGAAAAAAGAAAAAGAAAACATTGCTGGTCACTGGGCTGTATGTTTCAACATGTGTATCTCCTGTCTTCTGATGGTTGCTTCCAGACATTGACGAGTGCTTGGTAAACAGACTTCTCTGTGACAATGGCCTGTGCCGGAACACACCTGGAAGTTACAGCTGCACATGCCCACCTGGGTATGTGTTCAGGACTGAAACGGAGACGTGTGAAGGTAAGAGCTGTCTTCCTTGCCTTAGATGTAAGTAAGCACCTAGCTAGGCAAATTTGTCAAGTATATTGACAAAGTAATATAGTAAAAAGTATTGTTTGAATATTTTTTATGAATTTATAGTGCCATTCAGCTAATCTTCCAGTTTTAGAAATAGTGTGCACCTAACACAATTTGTGAATACTATCAGTTTTGTTCCATTCAGATAAAATAAAAACAAACATTTGGAACATTGTTAAGTCTAAAAACAAAAGTGAAGAAAAAGTGAAAGGAGCCAGTTTGTTTTACTTGCTGAAATAAAATGTCAGATATTTGTTTGTTTACTTTGTTTTCCCTTTTTAAAAACTACTTTGAAGTTAAACAATAAAACAAAGAGACAAAGTTAACATCTTTTTGCATATTAGACTAGGGGAACCTGAATTATAATGGCATATTCAGCTCTGAAGCATTTTACTTATGAAATGATTGCTTTACCTCAGAGGTCGGCCCAGAAAATAATGGGACCTGAGTAAAATGGTCACCTTAATTAAATTTATAGTCTAAAAAAACTATCCTTTTCATTTGATCATTTAAAAGTTATTGCTTGAACTTGTAGATCATAAACCAGTGTTTAAAAGCTTATTTTTTTTAACCACATTTTTCTGCAGTGTAAGTTACGTGAATGAGTTAAATGCGTAGGGAAGGCCTCGTTTTTAGTGAGATACCAGCTAAGTAATGAGAGCATTCAATTATGTTTTTGTTTCCTGATCAAAGTACTGTGTATTTCAGAATAATCTGTTGTATGACTATTAGCCATTGTTCCTTTTAAGTCTCATTATATGAGCCTACAGAAGTGTCCCATGATGCTATCAAATGCAATAGCTACTTCTGAGTAGTAATTTTTTAAAAAGAGATTTCATCTTTAATTATTTTGAATAGCCCTTTCCTTATCTGTTAAAGTATTGGTTTCTTAGGATTCCAAATCCAAGAAAACTGCAATGGTAATATTATGCAAAAAGATGTTAACATTCTGTCTTCATCTTATTGTTTAACTTCAAAGCATTCTTGTGAACAGAAAAGAGTTAGGACTGGAACAAGGTATCAGAACACAAACGATTCAGCTGAAGTCGATGAAATGCAGTTACCAAGTGCAATCCTAAATTTGAGTTGAATTGGAGAGACCCCTGAAAAACAGTAATTAGCCTGAAGAAAGAAAGAAAACAGTGTAAAATACAGTTTTTGTAATCTTAGTTCTGATAACTGTTTCTCCTCCTGCCCACCCCATTTTGCAGAAGCTCCTTAAAAAAAAAGTGCTCATTCCCTTTCCAGTTAAAGTACCTGAAGGTTCATCTTCTCCATAGATGACCAGGGGCACATTTGAGAGTTTCGAGTATCTTTCTGTAAGATATAAAAGATCTCACTTTAAACTAGCTCAGGCTTCTAAATATATTCAACCAGATGCTTTATTTTCTAGCACCCACTCCCATCTACCCCCAACCTATTATTCTTCAAAATTGCTCTGAGAAACATACTCCTTAAAAAAAACTATTCTAGCTGTATTTCCTCCATGAATAGGAATTTGGTGGGTGGGAGAAGGGATTTCAAGAGTTTATTAATCATTTCTTTCTTTATTCCCACTTGCTCCCCACTGTCTTTTATCCTTTTATCTAGTGCCTGTTGGAGGATAAGCTTTTGTTAAAATGTTAAGAACCTCTGGAAGCAAGATCAGGTTAGGATAGCTTCTTGATGTAACTGGGAAGTTGATGATTACTGGGACCACAGCAGCAGTACTCTTCAGGGCTATTGTGAGAGAGACACTTAACGGAGAACTAAATAGATAGTGGCTTTGATTCAGTTTGGTCAAAGTTTGGTTTGTATACTGAATTGTCAATGATATTTATAGCATATTTCCTCCATTTTTACCAAGTAAGATGGAGTTGGAGGATACAAAGAGCCAACATACAAAAAATTGGGGAAAAGGCAGGACTCTGGTACTTACATAAACAAGTGAAGAATAGGAGCAAATGATGTTTAATAGTAATGCACTGGATGATTCCATAAACATTACGGCACATTAATGCAAAATCAGACAATGTTGAGGGTTAGGAACAGTTGTCCAAAGGGAATTATTCCTGATAAATCTGAGCCTTTTCTTTAGTATGAAATACATTTTATATCTGTCATCCATAAGGCAGAAGTTCATGTTATGTAAATAAAAAAGAAATGATAGAAAAATACTTTGGCTGTAACCTGTGACATTGGTGGAAATATAAATGATTTATTCTGAGAAACCTAACCAAATAACTTTTTATTTCCTTCCCACTGTTATTTGCATTTTATTAAATGTTTTGCCAAAAAAGTAGACCTGAAGGCCACAAATCTCTTTTTCCCTTGGGTCTTTTTTTTATTTCCACCATTGAATTCCCACAGTAAATTTGTCTGCCTGAAGCAGTTCTCTTCATTCTGTTCTTCCTAAACTAATTTCCAAAGACGAGACAGGGAATTATTAGCAGATTTAATATAGACTCTAACTTTCTCTGTGTATATTTGCTATATTCACTAATTGTGCTTGTCATTCATGTTTTCAATAGGCTATTTTAAATATATAATAGCAGTAATAATAAAGTTCCTCTGATATTTCAGACTAAAGTTACAAAAAATTTATTTTGCTTTTTTGTTTGAGTTCTGAGAGCCTGTGAAAGTTAAAATTTTTACGGCAAGCACTGTGGTTTAGATTGTGTTTCCAGTGACATAACTAGTTAAATGTAAACCAGATGTGCTTTGAAGTTTATTTCCAGGAATGTACAGTGAACTGTTTCAATTCCTGGTTCCATGACATTTATAACATAAAAACATTGTATTTAAGGAAAAATTAAACAGTTGATATCTGTAGCTGTCATTGCATGTGTTTATAGTTTTGGAGTTCATAATTGCTTAATTTAAAAGAGGAATTTTGAAAATATATGATATTGATTTTTCTGTTTGGGGAGCTTCTTACAAATGAAATGAATAGGTGAGCTCTATATAGACTGTCTTCAGATTAGTTATTTGCTTCCTGCCCATCTGATTCCTGTTTTACACCATGTTTTTACTGAAAGAATTTCAGTACTCTGTAATAGATTTTTTTCATTCCAAATCTGTGCTATATTTACAAAATCTGCTCTTGTATTTTTCTTTTAAGAGGTTTTCTTGCTACAGACAACCTGAAAGAAAGATGTATTTATATTTCCTCAAACAATTTTTACTTCAAAAATTAAATGACTACCTGGATACTTCTTTAGTAGTTTTGAAGTAGCAAAGAAGGAACACACCTGTTTTCCACATTGATTTTTAAATTTGCATTTTAAGTTCATTGACTTGAAAATCAACAGTGAGCCCTGGCTTTTCACGACAAGTTTAGTTTATATTTGACTTGAGATGGTTAAGAGTAAGCATTACAGTGTTATAGTTATTTATCTGCATGTTTTCCTCAATATAGTATTTTATATTTAAATCAAAGAGGTGTTTAGAAAAATACTAAGTATTTTGGTGAGCTCAGAAACCCTAGTTAGTGTTCGACAAAATAAAAAAAAATGTCGTAAGGTATGTTGGTCTGTTTCAGATAATTAACCAAATACAAAAAGAAATCTGTATATTTCTTCTTCAAATTGAGTGGTTGAATTTATACTGCAAGTCAGTCTTTGATATTGTTGCTAGTACTTTAGCTGAAACTGGTATATATTTTTAATTAACTCATGTTAAAATACTTAACTTTATTGGTTTGACATTTTCATTATTCACCACCTGAGAACATAGGCATACTCTAATTCCGTTTACTTCCGACTGTCAGTAAGAATTGTTAGGTTATGGTATATGATTTGACTTAGGACTCAAATGAAATTGATGATAGTAAGGTCTATATGAAGCAATTAAAAGTTTATTCTCTTTTTTTAGTTTATCAGACTTATATGTGCTTTAAAAAACTCTCCACACCAAACATGTATAAATGTGAACAGGCTATAGAGAGAGAAAGGTGAGCAAGGACTGGAGGAGAAAGCCACACCTGGCATTGAAGTTTTATCCCTTATTTTCGGGAGTTTGGAATTAAAGCCAGCCTGGTGATGTTTTATCTCTAATATAGGCTCTTTACATTCTTCCAAAAGCTCATGGAGCCATAAATGACAGTCAACCTTTGTTTGTACACAGCGTATGCCACCTAACAATGTGTTGCTTTCCAGGGAACCAAATTTCAAATTTCCCACAAGACAGTTACATCTTATTATGGAGGAAAATTGATCCAGTTTATGTAAAGTTGTAGTAAAGTAGTGAAGATCACATACTAAACCCTTTTAAAATAAGCTGCTTTCTGCAGTCCTACTGGGTCCCCAGGCCTGTACGTGTGTAGCCACACTGTAAAATGCATGTCTTTGTCCCCCATTCACTTTATGCCTCAGAGATCCATATTAAAATTACAAGAGCCAAGTTTACCAGACATTCTGGCATAGCATGGCTTGTTGGAATAATATTTTCCAGAAACACATGGCAGTTCTAACAGAATCTTTTCCTTCTGGATTGTAGATATAAATGAATGTGAAAGCAACCCATGTGTCAATGGGGCCTGCAGGAACAACCTTGGATCTTTCAATTGTGAATGTTCTCCTGGCAGCAAACTCAGCTCAACAGGATTGATCTGTATTGGTAAGATGCATGCATGGTGCTGATGTTTCAGTTTCTCTACAGAGATAAGCAGAGACCTCAGACCTTACTTTGGATAAAACAGAACATGATTACAGGAAGCTAAGAATTAGGAGTTACTCTAGTTGTTTTCTCTTGTTATCAACATAGGAGTAAAACAGGATAACATAAACTGGACAGACTCTTAAATTTTATTAGATTATAGGAAGTGTTCCTTTCATATAAATATTATATTATTCTGTAAGTTATTAAGTGTTTCCATACCACACACATAATTATATTCATTACTCTAAGAATGCCTTAGGCATCAATACAATCAAATTCCTGCTGCATACTTTTTATAAACAACATTCTATGGTAAAAATAGTATGATAGCATTTGGACTCAGTTAACAGGACAAGAATTTGAAGCTTTTTAGCTTCAAACAAATAGGAAGAATTTATTGCTTTCTCATTTCTCCCATCAATCATAAATTTATGGGCTTCAAGGAAGAGAAGATAACCATTTTCCTGTTTTGGGAAATCTCTAAGGGAGAAAGATTCCAAAACTTCCAAACTATCATCTTTTAATATATCTCAAAACATTTAAAGTCAGTTCTTGATAATGATAGTAGCATAAATATACACTGAGTGGTCAGATTATTATGATCTCTGAACTCATAATAATCTGGCCACTCAGTGTATATCCTATATAATAAAAGGCTAATATGCAAATTGTCCCCTCAACCAGGAGTTCGACCAGCAAGCAGGCCAGCCAACCGACCAGGTCCCCTCCCCCTGGCCAGCCTGGCCAGACCCCACCCATGCACGAATTCATACACCGGGTCTCGAATACACACACACACACACACACACACACACACACACACACACACACTGAGTGGCCAGATTATTATGCTTTCAGAGATCATAATAATCTGGCCACTCAGTGTATAAAAGGGATCATCTGATCAATTACCATAAGGAGCAATTCAGCACATGAAAGGGTAAAATAAAACTATCCCTGTGATTTTTCCCCCTGCTTCTAGTGTCTGTGGCTTCAATGGCTAGGCATATCACCATTTATATATCACTAGAGGCCCAGTGCATGATGGGGTCCCTTGACCTGGCCTGCAGGGATTGGGCTGAAACTGGCAGTCCAAATCCCCTGAGGGGTCCCAGATTGCGAGAGGGCACAGGCATATAAGATCCTTGGTTAATCTCTTCCTGTCCTCCCCCCTCCTCACTTCCCTTTGAGATTCATCAGTCTGTTCCATGTTTTCATAACTGTGCCTTGAGCATCTGCCCCCGATGGTCAGTGTGCATCATAGCTACTGGTCGAACGGTTGCTTAGGCTTTTATATTTATACTAGTGGCCCAGTGCACGAAATTCGTGCACAGAGGATGCAGTTCCCTCAGCCCAGCCTGCACCCTCTCCAATCGGAGACCCCTTGGGGGATGTCCAATCAGGATCAGACCTAAACCGGCAGTCAGACATCCCTCTTGCAATCTGGGACTGCTGGCTCCTAACCACTCACCTGCCTGCCTGCCTGATCACCCCTAACTGCCTCTGCCTGCCTAATCACCCCTAACTGCCCTCTCTTGCTGGCCTGATCTCACCCCCAACTACCCTCCCTTGCCAGCCTGGTTGACCCCCAACTGCCCTCCCTTGCCCCTGATCTCACCCCCAACTGCCCCCCCCCCGCCAGCCTGGTTGCCCCCAACTGCCCTCCCTGCTGGCCTGATCTCGCCCCCAACTGCCCTCCTCTGCTGGCCAATTTGGTTCTAATTGGTCAGTTTCTATGCCAGTCAGTGTCAAAAGCTCCACCTCCTAGGCAGCTATTGGCTCCTCATAGTTGACCCAGATTTAGTTCTAATTGGCTGGTTTCTATGCCAGTCAGCGTCTCTGGGTCTATCAACCGGGGGGCCTGATCAGAAAGGTGGGGCTGATCAGCAGTCCCGGTGGAGGCCTGGAGAGAAATGGCCACAGGGCTACTGGCTAGGCTCAGAGGGAAAGAGAGAGGCAAGTGCTGGTCAAAAGCTGCCTCAGATGCTACAGATCAGCCCCTGCTTCTCTCTTCAGGTCTCTTTCTGGGCCTGATTCAAAGCCCCCTCAGCAGTCACTGCTGGGTCACCGGGCCTGCAACCCTGTTAGTCAGCTCTGGGTCACCATGGCAACCCAGCACTGACTTCAGGATGGTCAGCCTTTGGTCATGATTGGTCGTTACACTCTGGCTCTTTATTATAGAGATTTTAACTAGTATCCACCTTAAAAGTGAACTAAATGTATGCTTGCAAATGGGAAGATATTTCAGTTTTATATAGTGCCAAATACAATGGTAGTTTTTATGATCTAGCCAGTGCAAATTTTCAATTTAATAAGTGCCAAAGACAATAGAATTTTCAGTATTCTATCTGATGTTAACAATATTTAGCTAATAATATGATAATGCTAGAGTACCTGTTTGTAACATGAAGAGAAAGGACCAAGTTCAAGGTTACCAATGAAAACCTTCCCTTTGGAAATGCCAGCTCAGCTGGTGGAATGTGAGGCTTGCTCAGTTCTCCATATTAGGAAATAGACTGCTTAGGGCATTTCTTTTCTTCTTATAGAATTCCAGATTGGGAGTGGGGGAAGGAGGCATGTGTGTTGGATCTGGTAAGGCAGAAGTATTTTTGCTAAGCCACAATTTCCAACTGAGATAGAGTTATTTTATTATGCAAAGGAAATGAACTCAGCATTAGTTAATTAATGTCTCAGAATACTAAATCTGTGTACCACTTGGACAATCAAAGATATATTAGCTTTACTTCACCATAAACACTTCTATTATTTTGGCCTTTACCCTTATATTATTGATGAAAAAAAGAACAAAGGCTTTTTATTCCCAAGTCATTATATTGGGCAACTACATACCACCATATTTTTCTCAGACAATGTGTTATGTATTTTTTATTCATTATGATCAAATTTTAATATTCTAGCCTAAAGCTGCTCAGAAAGATAGTTACTTAATATTTTTAAAATTTAGACATCATTTTATCTGTTTTTATTATTTAAAACAATTCTATTTTTAAAATGAAATAAATAATGAAATATATTTATAGAAAAATTATGGATTTCTAAAAATATAATTTTATTGATTTCAGAGAGGAAGAGAATGTTAGAAACATCAAAGATGAGAGAGAATCATTGATTGGCTGCCTCTTACACAACCCCCATTAGGAATTGAGCCTGCAACCTGGGCATGAGCCCTGACCTGGAATCAAACAGTGACCTCCTAGTTCATAGGTCGACACTTAACCACTGAGCCAAACCAGCTAGGGCTGGTTTTTTTAATAGGACTGTCAAGTGACTCTAATCTGTGTTTAGCCTGCAAACAAACTGCTCTTTCAATAGGTCTCTAAATTTAGAATAGAATAAAAATTCCCCTATGTGGTTACAAATTTAAAATTAATCTAGAACATATTAATTAGTTAGATACTTAGAATAATTAGGAATTAATCTATTCTGCAAACTTCCTAAATACAATCTTAAACTATTTTGTAAACTGCTTGAAAAAATGATTGTTTTCTGGTGGAAAGTTACATTAGCTACTAGAGGCCCAGTGCATGATATTCATGCACTCAGTGGGGGGTCCCTCAACCTTTGGCTCTCGTGGTAGGGCAGGGCTGGCACGGCAGAGGTGGGGCCCGCGGCTCGCACAGGGTGGGTCTGGGGTCCTGCCAGTGTGGCAGGTCTGGGTCTCACGCGATTTCGCATGATGGGCCTCTAGTAGATAATAGAACAGTAAATTTGATTGATGTATTATATTGCTCATATCTGATGGCTCTACATAATCATTGCCTTCATTGTTGGTTTGGGTCTGCATCCTGTCTTCAAATTGCGTGGATGTGACAAGAGCAGTGAGCTCTCTGTTGTCAAATCCAGTGGTCTATTCTTATTCCTCATTTTAGCCTATATTAGCAATGTTTGGCACAGTTCATCATTCACCCCTTCTCAAGAAGTTTTCATTTTTGATCTCTTTTCCTTTCTCTTTTCTGGCCTGGTTTCTCAGGTGTTTTTTTGTTAAGTCTTTCATATTTTTCTACTTTCTAACTTGAAGTGTACCACAGGTCAATCTTTGAACCTCTTAGTTTCTCCAATGTCTACACTCAGTCTTAGATGGCCTCTACATGGACTCTCAAATTCATCTCTCTACTAATTGAAGACTTGTATTTCCATCTGTCTGCATAGTTGTCTCCATTTGGAGACATTTCTAATGGACATTTCAAATTTAACATATCTTTCAGCATGAACCTGTATCTCCTAGAATCATTTCTGTCTCAAGAAAATGATAATGCCATTCTTTTAGTTGCTAGCCCCCAAAATTTTGCAGTCATCTATAATACCTTTCTCTCAAACTCCACATTGAATTCATCAGCAAATCCTGTTGATTATACTTGTAGTGTATCCATATTTCAACTACTCACCACCACCACCTCAAACTCAGCCATCATTAGTTTTCTTCTTGACTATTACTGTAGCCTCCAATTTCCTTACCCTGCTTTATTTTTTCAGAGATTTAAAAAATGTATTAAATTTATTGGGGTGTCATTGGTTAATAAAGTTATATAGATTTCAAGTATACAATTTTATAATACATCACCTATATATTGCATTGTGTATTCACCACCCAGTCAAGTCTCCTTTAAATACCATATATTTGACCCCCTCTACCCCTTTCTACCTCCCCTCACCGCCCTTCCCTCTGGTTACCATCAGACTGTTGTCTGTATCTGTGAGCTTTTGTTTGTTTATTTGTCCTGTTTGTTCCCTTGTTTTCTGTCCCACATATGACTGGAAGCATCTGGTTCTTGACTTTTTCCGTCTGACTTTTTCGCTTTGTATGATACTCTAAAGATCCATCCATGTTGTCAAATGGCAGCACTTTATCTTTCTTAGCTCCTGACTATATAAATATACACACAAATCAGACAGACGGAGAGAGAGAGAGCATGCATGATGTTACAGAATAAGGACTCTAAAATCAGACTATGCAGGTTTGACTTGATGCTGACACTAACTGGGTGACCTTGAGTAAATTATTTGACATCATTTTGCCTCAGTTTTCTCATCTGCAAATTGTGCATAACATATAGGGTTGTTTAAGTAACTAAGCTTATACATGGAAAGCCTTTAATACTGCTTGTTGCTACCTCGATAAATATTAGCAAATGCTATTACAATATATTTTACTTAAAATGACTACAACCAAGGTGATAATTAGTAATTAGTCCTGGTCCTTAAATTACACAGTAGTAGTATGGCCTATTTAAATACACAGCAGCCTTACAGGAGCTTCTGTTTCCTCTATGCTATGGAATTTACAGGTTTAAGCCTATAAAAAGCCTGTAATTTGAGGCCTGATATACTAATGCTAACGAGCAAGTCTTTTTCATTTGTATACAGTTTGTACTCAAACTGCATTGCAAAACAATAAAATCCAGAGTGGCTGTCCATCTCTTCTCCACATCCTTGCCCGTAACTCTCTGTATCCCATCAAGGACAGAGTTGTTTGTTCTGCTTCAACCTCTGTCCCAGAGGACTTGGGTTTCAGGTAGCTTCCTCTTACCCACTGCTGTGTTCCATACAGAATCGAAATTACCAGTTATCCCTTCATAGACCTGACAGTTTTATCGTAGTTCCTTTGCTGTGTTTCTGGTTGTGTTTTGTTTTTATTATTGAATTTTAGCAGTAAAGCTTATTAATTGAGTTTTAAAATAATTGATTTTTAAATAAATGTTGGAATATGCTTTTTCTTTATTGTTTTCCAAATCTATGTGTCATAGAATGCTATTAAGATTCTGTTAGAAGCTGCCAGAGAGTGGAAAAATGGCGGAGGAATAGACAGACATGTCCCGAGCCTTGTCCCAGAGAAGAAATAAAGAACAGCTGAGGGTCGCATGGGGAGTGTCTGTTGGAGAGTTAAGGGACAGCAATACTCCAGGAGAAGGTGGGGGACTGCTGGATGGGGGTCCCCTGACTGGGCAGTCTTCACTGTTGCTGGGTTCCCTCCTGGAGCCACCAGATCAGATGCGGAGACCATGCCATCTTGAAGGGGAAAGTGGATGTTATCTGAAGCCTGAAAATCTATAACTGCAGAACCCACCATACAGCTGCAAACCACAGAGCACCAGTCCCCAATTAGCACAAACACGCGGATTCAGAGGAGCTCTACACTCCACCATGGAAAAGTCAGATTTCGCCTGGGATAAGGAGAGAGAGAACTACATAACCAGACACCCAGAGAATAGAGACCATGGGGAGACAAAGAAACAGCCCACATATGAAAGAAAAGCAGGCATCACCAGAAAAGGAAGTAAACAAAATGGAGGCAAGCAACCTGCCAGAGAAAGAATTCAGAGAAATGGTCATAAGGTGCCTGAAAAGAATGGAAGACAAATTCGAAAATATGAATAAGAACCAAGAGGAAATGAAGAACCAAGAAGAAATGAAAAATGACATCACTGCTGTAAAGAACTCAATAGAAAGCATCAAGAGTAGACTAGAAGAAGCAGAGAACCGCATCAGTGAGCTAGAAGACAAGGTAGGAAAAAATACCCAAGTAGAGCAGCTTCTAGAAAAAATAATTAAAAAGCAGGAGGAGAGCCTAAGGGAACTTCAGGACAACGAAACAAAACAACATCAACATAATAGGAGTTCCAGAAGGAGAGGAATATGAGGAAGGAATAGAAACCTATTTGAAGAAATAATGACAGAAAATTTCCCTGATATAGAGAAGAAAAACCCCACACAAATCCAAGAAACCCAGAGTCCCAAGCAAAATGGACCCAAAAAGACCGACACCAAGGCACATTATAATTAAACTAGAGGCCCGGTGCATGAAATTCGTGCACGGGGGTGTGTGTCCCTCAGCCCAGCCTGCACGCTCTCCAATCTGGGACCACTCTAGGGATGTCCGACTGTCCATTTAAGCCACACCCTAATGGACGGCTGGCTCCCAACTGCTTGCCTGCCTGCCTTCCCGATTGCCCCTAACCACTTCTGCCTGCCAGCTTGATCAACCCTAACCACTCCCCTGCCAGCCTGATTGATGCATAACTGCTCCCCTGTCAGCCTGTTTTCCCTAATTGCCCTCCCCAGCAGGCCTGGTCACACCTAACTGCCCTCCCCTGCAGGCTTGATCGCCCTCAACTGCTCTCTCCTGCTGGCCTGATCGTGTACAACTGCCCTCCCTTGCAGGCCTGGTCCCTCCAAACTACCCTCCCCTGCTGGCCATGTTGTGGTGGCCATCTTGTGTCCACATGGGGGCAGCCATCTTGTATGTTGGAGTGCTGGTCAATTTGCATATTACTCTTTTATTAGTTGGGATTGGCAAACACCAATGACAAAGTAAGAATCTTAAAGGCGACCAGAGAGACAGAAAGTTACCTACAAAAGAACCCCCATCAGACTAGCAACTGATTTCTCAACAGAAACTCATCAGGCCAGAAGGTAATGGAATGAAATATACAAAGTCATGCAAAGGAAGGGTCTGAATCCAAGAATACTGTACCCAGCAAGGCTATCAATCAAAGGGAAGATGAAATCAGAAGCTTCACAGACAAAAAAGGACTAAGGGAGTCTATTACCACCAAACTGGCAATGCAAGAAATGCTAAAGGGTCTGCTGTAAAAAAAAAAAAAAAAAAAGGAAGCGAAGAGAAAAAACAGGGGTAATGAATAAAAATGGCGACAAATAAGTAGCTATCAATAATAACTTTAAATGTAAAAGGATTAAATGCCCCAATCAAAAGACATAGGGTAACGGATTGGATGAGAAAACACGACCCATACATCTGCTGTCTACAAGAAACCCACCTCAGAAAAAAGACGCACACAGACTGAGGGTGAAGGGATGGAAAAAAGTATTCCAGGTGAATGGAAATGAAAAAAAAAGCTGGCGTAGCAATACTTATATCTGACAAATTAGATCTCAAAGTGAAGGACATAAGAGATAAGGAAAGCCATTTTATAATACTAAAGGGATCTATCCAACAAGAAGAAATAACTCTGGTAAAAAAAAATACACACCCAATACAGGAGCACGCAAATACATAAAAAAACTCCTGGAGGATATCAAAGGAGAGATTGACAGCAATACAATCATACTAGGAGAATTTAATACCCCATTATCACCATTGGACAAATCCTCTAAACAAAATATCAGCAAATAAACATCAATCCTAAATGACTCACTAGACCAGATGGAATTAATTGACATCTTCAGAACATTTCAACCCAAAGCCACAGAATATACGTTCTTCTCAAGCGCACATGTGTCATTTTCAAAGATAGACCATATGTTGGGTCATAGGCAAAGTCTCTTCAAATTCAAGAAGTTAGAAATATCAAGCATCTTCTCAGATCACAGTGGCATAAAACTGGAAATCAACTAAAATAAAAACAATCCAAAAAATCAAACATGGAGACTAAACAGCATGCTATTAAACAATGACTGGGTTACCAGAGAGATCAAGGAAGAAATAAAAACATCATGGCAACAAATGACAATGAAAATACAACAATCCAAAATCTATGGGACACAGAGAAAGCAGTCTTGAGAGGGAAGTTCATAGCTCTACAAGTCTATTGCAAAAAACAAGAAACAATGGTAATAAATTACTCAACCCTACAACTAAAGAGTTAGAAAGAGAGCAACAAGAAAAGCCCAGTGTAAGCAGAAGGAAGGAGATAATAAAGATCAGAGCAGAGATAAACAACATTGAGACAAAAAAAAAATACAAAAGGTCAACAAAGCCAAGAGCTGGTTCTTTGAAAGGATAAACAGTATTGATAAACCTCTAGTCAGGCTCACCAAGAAGCAAAGAGAGAGGACCCAAATAAACAAAATCAGAAATTAAAGAGGAGAAATAACAACAGACCCCACCAATATACAAAGGATTGTTTAAAAATACTACAAATAACTCTATTCCAACAAACTGGACAACTTGGAGGAAATTGGACATATTCCTAGAAAAATATAACATTCCAAAACTCAATCAGGAAGAATCTAAACATCTCAATAGGCCAATAACTATCATAGAAATTGAAGCAGACATCAAAAAGCTTCCAGCAAACAAAAGCTCGGGGCCAGACCTCTTCACAGCAGAGTTTTACCAAACATTCAAGGAAGAACTAAAACCTATCCTCCTCAGAATATTCCAAAAAATTCAAGAGGAAGGAATACTTCCAAGCTCCTTCTATGAAGCCAGCATAACCCTAATATCAAAACCAGATAAAGACAACACAATGAAAGAGAACTACAGGCTAATATAGCTCATGGACATAGATGCCAAAATCCTCAACAAAATTCTAGCAAATCGGATCCAGTACACCATGACCAAGTAGGATTTATCCCAGGAATGCAAGGATGGTACAATATCCGCAAATCAATAAACGTGATACATCACATAAACAAATTGAGAGATAAAAATCACATGGTCATATCAATTGATGCAGAAAAAGCATTTGACAAAATCCAAAACCCTTTCTTGATAAAAACTCTCAACAGGGTGGGAATAGAAGGATCATACCTCAACATTATAAAAGCTATATATGATAAACCCATAGCTATCATCATACTCAATGGGCAAAAACTAAAACCATTTCCCCTAAGAACAGGAACAAGACAGGGATGCCCACTCTCACCACTCCTGTTTGACATAGTACTGGAAGTATTAACCATTGCAATTAGACAAGAAGAAGAAATAAAAGGCATCCAAATTGGAAAAGAAGAAGTAAAGCTGTCTTTATTTGCAGATGACATGATATTGTACATAAAAACCCGAAAGACTCCATCAAAAAACTAATAGACTTAATAAATGAATTCGGCAATGTAGCAGGATTCAAAATTAATGCCAAGAAATCTAGGGCATTTCTACACACCAATAGTGAACTTACAGAAAGAGACACTAAAAAAGCAATCCCATTTACCATCGCACCAAAAAAAATTAAGATACCTAGGAATAAACTAAGGAGGTAAAAGACTTATATGTGGAAAACTACAGGACACTGAAAAAAGAGATAGAGGAAGACGTAAACAGATGGAAGAACATACCATGTTCATGGATTGGTAGAATCAACATCATTAAAATGTCCATACTACCCAAAGCAATTTATAGATTCAATGCACTCCCCATTAAAATACCAACGGCATATTTCACAGACCTAGAATGAACTTTCCAAAAATTCATCTTGAATAAAAAAAGACCCTGAATAGCTGAAGCAATCCTGAGAAAGAAGAACAAAGTAGGTGGGATCTCAATACCAGCTTTCAAGCTGTATTACAAAGCCACTGTTCTCATAACAGCCTGGTACTGGCTCAAGAACAGACATATAGATCAATGGAATAGAATAGAGAACCCAGAAATTGACCCAAGCCACTATGCTCAATTAATATTTGATGAAAGAGGCATGAACTTACAATGGAGTCAAGACAGTCTCTTCAATAAATGGTGTTGGGAAAATTGGACAGATACATGCAAAGAAAATGAAACTAGATCACCAACTTACACTGTACACAAAAATAAACTCAAAATGGATACAGGACTTAAACATAAGACGGGAAACCATAAAAATACTAGAGGAATCCACAGGCAGCAAAATCTCAGACATATGCCAAAGCAATTTCTTCACTGGTACTGTTCCTAGGGCAATGGAAACTAAAGAGAAAATAAACAAATGGGACCACATCAAAATAAAAAGCTTTTGCCCAGCAAAGGAGACCATCAACAAAACAACAAGGAAGCCCACTGCATGGGAGAACATATTTGCCAATGTTACCATGGATAAGTGCTTAATCTCCAACATCTACAGGGATCTCATACAACTTAACAAAAGGAAGATAAACAACCCAATCAAAAAATGGAAAATAGACCTAAATAGATACTTTTCGAAAGAAGCCAGAAGGAAGGCCAAGAGGCATATGAAAACATGCTCAAAGTCACTAATCATCCGAGAGATGCAAATCAAAATGACAATGAGGTACCATCTCACACCTGTCAGAATGCTTATCATCAACAAATTAACAAATGACAAGTGCTGGCCAGGATGCGGAGAAAAAGGAACCCTCGTGCACTGCTGCTGGGAATGCAGACTGATGCAGCCACTGTGGAGAACAGAATGGAGTTTCCTCAAAAAGCTAAAAATGGAACTCCCATTTGACCCAGTGATCCCACTTCTAGGAATATATCCCAAGAAACTAGAAACACCAATTAGAAAGGACATATGCACCGCTATGTTCATAGCAGCACAATTTACAATAGCTAAGATTTGGAAACAGCCTAAGTGCCCATTAGCAGATGAGTGGATTAAAAAACTGTGGTACATCTACACAATGGAATACTACGCTGCGGTAAAATGAAGTTCTTACCATTTGCAACAGCATGGATGGAACTGGAGAGCATTATGCTAAGTGAAATAAGCCAGGCAGAGAAAGATTAATATCACATGATATCACTCATTTATGGAATATAATGAACAACATAAACTGATAAACAAAAATAGATCCATTGGACAGAGAAACATCAATCAGACTGTTAAACCTCAGAAGGAAGGTAGGGGAGGGTGGGGGTAAGGGGGAGAGATCAACCAAAGGACTTATATGCATGCATGTGAGCCTAATCAATGGACACAGACAACAGGGGGATGGGGGTATGAATGGGAGGTGGGGAGTAATGGGGAATAAGGACACATATGTAATACCTTAATCAATTAAGAAATTAAATAAAAAGATTCTGTTAAATTGTATTTTACACATCACCTGCATTGGAACCACCTGAAGAGTTTGTCACATTCAGATTCCAGGGCCACACACCCAGACACTTAAGAATCTGCGTGTTATCAAGAGCTTTGATAACTGTTATGCACAATTCTACAAGGAAAACTTCATCAATGCCATATTTTATGCACTTACTATTTGCCATGTCAGTATTTTACTGGATTCCTTGTTGCTGCTACAAAATCAGTTACCTAACAGTCATTTAAGGAGGAACTTCAATTTGATGTGAAGAAATGTTCTAAAAATATCAGTAGTTATCGCTAGATGGTTGGATTGCAGATGAGTTTTGTATTTTTAAAAAAATTTTTTTTGCTGCCTGGTTTCTTCAAATATTTTATTATAAATATGTGTTGCTTTTTGAACTGGAAATAAAACTATACATAGGTATGCATAGGTAAATGCCTGCAAGAAAATACATAAAATATTAGCCCTGCTATGTCTAATTGATGGTTTTATAGGAGATCTTTATTTTCTTCTTTACCATTTTTATTTCTTTTGTGTTCTCAAATTATTCATCAAATAAGTGTCTTCAGCTGGAGAAATGCTGGTGTATTGGGTGGAAATTACGAGAGATTATTTGAGGAATTTTATTATTTGATAAAATCTTAAATATCAAAGCAGTTATCATAAAGGACAAATCTTATGAGTATTTTTCACCAAAGTAGTGATCTTATTATGGTAATGCCTTGTGTTTGCAAGTACAAGCATAAAATCTTGGGCAATAGTGGCCACTCCTAGAATACCAGCAGGTGTAATTGTATTAATTACCATATTGTGTGAGATATACATAGAGTACAGTATTTGATTTACATGTATGTAATATACTATATTTAAGTGCACATTCATGTAAATGTGTTCAAAGGATATGCTATTAATATTTATTAAAAATAATCCTTTTGTGTGTTTTTAATACTATAAAAGTGTTTTTGGTGTATACAAGAAATGAAGGCTCCCCATCCTTTCCTGTTCATTTTTAGACAGCCTGAAAGGGACGTGTTGGCTCAACATCCAGGACAATCGCTGTGAGGTGAACATCAATGGAGCCACTCTGAAATCTGAATGCTGTGCCACCCTTGGAGCCGCCTGGGGTAGCCCCTGTGAGCGCTGTGAGCTAGGTAGGAACCTGACCAATGGGCTCTTGGCTCCTCCCTCACCTGGGCACCATTTCCACTATGTATTTCCATAGTGAGGAAGGCTATAACATCATTACCCTCTCTAAAATGTTGTCTTTTATGGTGGAATTTATTCATTTCTTAAAATATGTATTTGATTACCCTTTTATGTAATCAAACCTTCTGAATATATTTTCTTTTTATCCTCACCTGGAGATATGTTTATAGATTTTTAGAGCGAGGAAGGGAGAGAGACAGAGACAGTGAGAAAGAGAGAGAGGCATTGATATGAGAAACATTGATCAGTTGCCTCTCATAGACACTCCGACTGGGGATCAAACCCTCAATCTAGTCATGTGCCCTAACCGGGAATCAAACCCACAGCCTTTTGGTGTATAGGATGATGCTCCAACAACTGAGCCACCCGGCAAGGCCCTTCTGAATATTTAAGACAAGAAAGGGAGTCAGCTGGAATTTAGCTGCTGGGTGACTATCGATATTCTCTAGTGTCCTTGTTGGCACGTGTCCTTCCTTGTAGAACAGGATGTTTCCTTAAATCTTTTATTGGTGTATTTATAATTCAGTTGGTAATGTGAAAGCAAAAAGGCATTTCCATAGGAGAAATTATGGGACTACAATGTGGGTCAGCACTGATGGAGTTACCACAGCACGTTATGTGCCACACTGAATTCAGCAGAGGGCATCTGGCATCCTTGTCCTCTACTCTCCAGCTTGTGGTTTTCACTAGGTCCATTTAGATTCCATTATACTGTTTCTTGAGCTTCAGACAGTTGTATTTTCTTTTACAATGAAGTAAAATATGTCCTGTTGTTCTCACAGATACAGCTTGCCAAAGAGGTTTTGCCAGGATTAAAGGTGTTACCTGTGAAGGTGAGTGTATTCCCAGATGATATTGAAAATTTCTAGAGCAGTATGTAATATTGTCATTGACTCTCATACTTTGGAAATATTTATCATTTTCAAAACCCTTGACGTTTCAATAAGAATACACAATGTAATCAATAAATGTTTTAGAATACTACTCTTAGGAAACAGCTTAGAGTGTCCCATTCTTCCTCTTTATACCATTGCGTAAATTTTCATGAGGCCACCAATAGCCTTTGAGGAACAGAGCAGCTGGCAGAGGAACACGTCTGGGCTGTGTTCTAGGGACAGGCAAGGCTGTGGTCATTTTCACAGCTGGTGTCTAGGAAAACTAGTGGTTGTATTGTGGAATATTTCTACTTAGCTCAAGTAATAATTCACATTGTATTGCAAGTTGAATATACTATATGGGAAGTAAGACTACACCTGCTTTTTCTATTTGTAACATCTTTATCCCTGCACTTGCTTCATTTCCCTGCAGATGTTAACGAGTGTGAGGTGTTTCCTGGTGTTTGTCCAAATGGACGCTGTATCAATAGCAAAGGATCTTTTCATTGTGAGTGCCCTGAAGGCCTTACATTGGATGGAACTGGCCGTGTGTGTTTGGGTAGGTTCATGCCCTTGTGTATTTTATGCATGAAACCAGTCATGAATTTTTCTTATTCTTTGGGCATTGACCAGTCCAAAACCATTAGGTTGTAGCTGGAAACACTTTAAATGAGATATTTTGAGGGAAAATCACTAATGGATATTTTTTTAAATGAATGCTGGACAATGAAATGATTTCTGTAGAATATAGAAAGTTGATACTGCTCAAAATTTTACCCCCAAAATTAAATTTCTTTAATCAGATATTTTGGGCAAGTTCAATATTTCACACTGAGTCAATCGAGTAAGAGAACTATGTGTATTTTGAACATGGAAGAAAATTGGAGACTAGTGTTTGAAGTTAACATTTACCAGCCCACTGCAGCTGTGCTCTTAAACAACAGTGGGAGAAGTCATGGTCAAAGTTATGTTTTTTCTCTGAAAACATTGACCGATCCCTTTTCTTCCTTAACTTCCTTTAGAGTTTAAGTTTTGTAGATGCTTTATTTTCTAAAGATCTAAAATGAAGAAGCTTTTTCTTTCAACATGGTATTATAGAAATGCCTTGTTGACCTTATTCCTCATCAATGTCATGCTTGACTGAACTTGAGTTTCATGATTAAAAAGAAATTTGTATTAATTCTGTATCTAAACAATCTTTTATTTACTTAAAGGATTTTTCCAATATGCAATGGAAAAGTAAGTTTTAAAAATAACCTTATATGGGTTTGTATTTTAATTTTAAGTTTATAGACAAAGCCTGAGCAATGGTAATATTATACTCAAAGATCCTTAAGGCATTTATGTATACATCAATGATTTTTAAAATTAGTGGTAAGAAAAAAATGTTGGCAATATTATACAGTTTAGTTATTATAATTAACACAGATTTTAAGTTAGTTTTTGATGACATTTAAATTTAAATATAAAGTATGACTATAAAATCATATGGAAATGTTTAGAAATTATTATATTCAAAGTCTGAATAAAGAAAAATTAGTTTTTTATTTTTATGCTTAAATTATTTACAAAGTTTAAAATAAAGTTAAGTATCTCTTGAAGATGACAGAGTGCCAGTATGCTAAGTGACTAATGAAATCAAGTTGCCTTCAGTAACCAAAGGATACTGTTTATGAAGATATATCATTGATTGTGAATCATCACTAAGCATAATTAATTCCCAATAACATCCCTCAAAATTAAAACTTCTATGATAATCTAAAAGGATATGTTGAGTTTTTCATCTCTGTACTTTGGTTAAATGTTTTTGTCACTTCTTTAATTATGCTACATTAATTGCTTGTAGCTGGAAATGTGAGAAAGTTTCAAGAAGAGATTGACATATAAAAATGTAAAATTCTCTGAGAATAAAAGCAGAGGTAAACTGCTTTGATAGAATTTATCTAAATCAGCAGTCCCAAACCACAACACTTTCAGGGGACAGGCAGGTAATATAAATGAGTGAGGTGGTAATAAGGAGTGGTGGGAGTCGCAGCAAACTGTAGAGTACGTAAACCATCCTGAGGCTTCCAAATTTATATTTTAGTTTCTGTGCAAGCCAATCAAAACATTCACAGGCCATATGTGGCCAGTGTGCTGACAGTGTTTTGATTTCTAATGTAAATACTGATACGAATCTGCGTAGTAAAGACACCAGATTACTCTGCCAGGCTATCATAACTTTTTACATCCTTAGTTCAAATGCTTTGTTAAAAAAAGAAAGAGCGCTTAATCCCAAAATAGCTTCTTGAGCAAATTATCTCAATTACTTCAGAAACAATTTGACTCAAGCCAGAGTTCTCAGGCTACCTGTACTTAAATAAAACTGTCACATCTTGTTAAGATCCTTACTGCCCTAGTGACAGCATAGGGTAAAGTGAGATCAGTCCCTGAGTGTCTTGTGGTAAGAGACTCATTGGATTACTGTTACATCTCACACTGGCAGAGAATGTGGCTTTTGGTTGGTATTAATGCAGCTATCTAGGTTGGTGTTAATGCAGCTATCTAGGGCAAAATCATCTACCGTGAATATCTATATTCAGCCTACCAAATCAAAATAAAAATTTACCACTGTTATTTTTTCTTTAAAAATAGGACTTCTTAATTATAATACCTGGAAATGTGTGTAATGCTAGGTTAAAGGAAGTAGCTAGAGTTGATATTACTTTTGGTTGAGAACTTGAAAGAATCAGTATTGACAGTAAAATAGAAAACACATTTATTTGTTTGTGTTTGCATTTCCATTAGGGATCTCTTTTCCTCTGTTAAACAGTTTTCAGGTTAAGGAAAGGATTTAATATCTTGAAATAATCTTATCAAATAAAACATGTTATTTGGTTAAGGAAAGCCTTTTCTGAACTCATTGTCCATATTTGCAATTTAACAGCCAAGTGTTTGACTGTAGTTTGACCAACAACTTTACTGGCTAAGAGATAAATGCGTTATCTATAGATTATGTTAATTTACCTTATTTTGTGACTGTTGATAGATCTTCTGAGGTCCTAGCTAGCATGCCGAGACTTTAGTATGCTTTGAGGTTGAAGGGAAAATGTGACATTTAAACAAATAATTTGGCCCCTTATTAGAGCAGATTTACATAACCTAGAGCAAAAAACATGGTGAAAAGATAAGTTTGGCAGGAAAAAGAAAAACTTTAAGTGCAATAATAGTTTTTCTTTATAAAGGTATTTTAATCCTTGTATCAATTGGCCTGTAGATTCGAGTTGATCATTTACTGTTTATAACTAGGATGCAATAGGACTGCTCACAAGCCACTCTAAGCCATTCAGTGAACAAGAAGAATCTGTCACTGAAATGATTTCATTCTTTCTGAAGTGAACAATACAAGAAGGGGATCATAGGTGATGATATGAAAAAGACTTGTCGCAAGGGAACCTTTTCTCCTGAAGTTGGCTTGTGAGAATTAAGTGATGCTGAAGGAGAACCTATCTTGCTCTCATTAGATGACTGTCATTATGGACTCCCATTTCAGGAAGTGCTGGGCTGTGGCTCTCACCTCCTGGTGTATCTCCAGGGCCTGGCTTCATGCCAGGCACCGAGCGGACGTTTGGTATCTGAATGTTCAGTGTTACAGCTTCATCTCAAACTGCCATTTCACCCTCTGCATAGACATCCGCATGGAGCAGTGCTACTTGAAGTGGGATGAAGATGAATGCATCCATCCTGTTCCTGGGAAGTTCCGCATGGATGCCTGCTGCTGTGCCGTGGGGGCAGCTTGGGGCACCGAGTGTGAGGAGTGCCCCAAACCTGGCACCAAGGAGTACGACACCCTGTGCCCCAGGGGGCCTGGCTTTGCTAACAGAGGGGATGTCCTTACTGGGAGGCCATTTTACAAAGGTAACTGAGCAGCACATCAGTCTCCCCCCCTCCGCATTTTCTGAGAGTTGGCATTGCTTCAGACATTTGATTTCCCACTTTATTTTCTTTGTTAAACATAATTTGTGGCCAACCTTATATCCCAGGTGTGAAAATCACCTATATAAGATGGCATGGAAGTAAAGGTACAAAACAGTCTGTTAGTCTTGCTTTCCTACTATCGCTCTATTGTAACTCTGGTTTCCTTAGCACGGCCCGACTAGATGCATCCCCGATGTAGCGAAAACTTCTCTAGATCCCTAAACTTTACAAAACAAATGAGCAAAAATAAAGGCATCAGAATTCTTCATGAAGAACACAGAATTTTTTTCACAGCTGAAACTTTTTGTGTGGCATCAATGTGATCATTGACATTTTTGACTTTTGATACTATCCTTTCCTTCATAATAGATTTTAATCTGAAAGTGATAGGCCTACTCTTTTATGTCAACCAGCTCTTCAGTCTGGCTTTACTCTGCTTTTAGATATCAATGAATGCAAAGCTTTTCCTGGAATGTGCACCTATGGAAAATGCAGAAATACAATTGGAAGTTTCAAGTGCCGTTGCAATAATGGCTTTGCTCTAGACATGGAGGAAAGAAACTGCACAGGTAAGACTGCTCCTTGTTGTATTTGGTAAGCTCTGGCTCTCTTCCTTTTGCTGTTTGAAAGCACTGCCATCAAAAGCCCATCCTTGCCCTAGTCGGTTTGGCTCCGTGGATAGAGCCTCAGCCTGTGGATTGAAGGGTCCCAGGTTCAATTCCTGTCAAGGGCACACACCCAGGTTGCGGGCTTGATCCCCAGTTGGGGGCGTGCAGGAGGCAGCCGATCAATAATTCTCTCTCATCATTGATGTTTCTGTTTCTTCCTCTCCCTCTTTATGAAATCAATAAAAAAAATATTTTTTAAAAAGCTCATCCTCTTGTTGAGAACATGTACAATTTTCCATTTTTCTGTTTGTTTCCTTTTCGTTACTCTTAAAACACTTCTCCAAACCTGTGAGAGTGCTGCAAAATAGAATGAAAATGCTATTTTATCTACAGACCAACATAAAAACATGATTTTCTGCCTTAGCCTGTTGCTCAGTGGTTAGAGCGTAGGCCATGGATTGAAGAGTCTGAGTCTTCATTCCGGTCAAAGGCACGTACCTTGGTTGCAGGCACGTCCCTGGCCCCAGTTGGGGCATGTACAAGAAGCAACCAGTCGATGTGTCTCTCTCACATTGATGTTTTTCTCTCTTTGTCTCTCCCCCTCCCTTCCACTCTTCCTAAAAAACAGTGGAGAAAAATATCCTTAGGTAAGGGTAATATATATATTTGTTAATTCAGTATATATGAGTACTAAAAAACATAGCCATTAAATCAACAATTTTACACACTTGATATAGTATCCTATTAAAAATGGTAAAGTTTAAAATAGAGAAGTTGTAACATGTTTTCCTCATCTGTGCATGTTCCCAACCTCTGGCTAGATCCCCTCCTAGATTTTCTTCTCTCTTGGTTTCCATGGTACTTTCCTGTTTCAGTCGCCCTTCCTTGACTACGATGTTTCTTCTCTAATCTTCACAGATTCTTCTTGACTTTGGCATTTTCCATCGCTTGAGCATTTTCCACAGTCCTTTGCTCTCTTAGCATTCTGCCTCTCAGAATGGCATCTACCTTAATGACTTCATGGGTGGCCTCTGTTGAGCTGACTCCTAGGTTCTATCTCTTGCCCTCTACTCCTCCAACATTTCTCACTTCCATCTGGACAGCTTCTCTCTGCTGTCATCTCCCTTTATCCCGGCCCCCCTTCATCTGCCTAGGAACTTCCTTCTATGTATTAATAGCTGGGAGAAAGCAGTGCACGCATATGTTAGTGACTTATAAATCCTGCTATAGAAAAACTTAAAAATTGAAATTCAGCAAAATAAACAGATGCTGGCAAAGCATTTTTTCCCATTGTGTCAAATTTTTTAAAAAATAAGTCATGTTTTCTTCATTATATTTTATAGATATGACTTCCCTATTGAAAAATCTTAGTTACAGGCATGGGAGGGTTCTCCGAGAATCAGGTTTTTCAGAATTTAATGCAGCTATTGAAGATTCTTAATTACTATAGTATATAAAATGTAACATTTTTTAATTTATATTTTTAAAATTAGATCACATCTGAATGTGACACCAAAAACAAAAAACACACAGAAATTAGGGCGTATTCCAAGGCCCTGCCATAAATGAGCGCTCTCTGGCTCAGAGTTAGTTGGCTGCGTCTGCCTCCGAGGCTGTCCCACTGTGGTTGGTCACTCTGCTCAGAGGCAGCAGCTCCCTGTTCTGACACCAAGGTGGGCATGGGTTAGTGTCGCAGAACCAGCATGGTCTTTGCATTGTGCGTAAGATATTCCTCCTGTGTCCACTGCTTCCTTGTTTGTCATCTGCCTTGTTTGGCTCCTGCAGTTGCTTGGTTCATCCATCTGTTACCATTTCAAAGCCACAGAAAGAAATCCCCAATTCCGGAATTCTTAAAGGCAAAGGGCCCCACCTGCCCATTGGCCATGACAGTTTTGGCAGTTGGAGAAAGGAATGTGCCAAGGCCTGACCCCCTCTTGCTGATCTGCTGAAAACGCATCCTCAAACGCTAGCCACTGACTTCCCCAACATTTCCAGTGTGCTTCACCTTCACTTGGAAGGCCATATCTCTCTCAGCTCTAACACCTTCTTATCTCATTCTATTTTTTTATTTCTCTTAAACCCTATGAATTAGACATCGACGAGTGCAGGATCTCCCCTGATCTCTGTGGAAGTGGGATCTGTGTCAACACTCCAGGCAGCTTTGAGTGTGAGTGCTTCGAAGGCTACGAAAGTGGGTTCATGATGATGAAGAACTGCATGGGTAAGCGGCTTGAGCTCTTCCTCTCCAAGCTTGAAACCAATCGAGCCCAGACTCTGGCTCGACCATGGCTTGTCTCAGAGCTGTTGACAGTATGCTTGGCAAGGAGTTGCGGTGTGAGAGAACACCCTCACATGTCAGACAGGAAGTCTGCTCCCAGATGGCTCGTGGGGAGCCCCAACCTCTTGGCACCTTAATGGCAGTGAGATACTGAGGCTGGGTTCTGTTTATTCATAGAACCTAAAATCAACACAGATTACTTAGAAAGGATTCATTTAAAATGAATGACATTGTGTGGTGATCCCGAAATTTAGATTCATGTGAATCTCATGTTATTTTCCTTATTTGTGTGTTATTACAAAGTCTTTGGTATTGCCCATCTGTTAGCCCACTCATTTTCAGCAGCCTATAGGACTCATTCATGCTGTGTAGAGGTGCAGAGTCCAAGATTTTTCTTTCACTTTGATTAGAGATGTAGACAGCAATAAGTGATATCTGGAGTTAGAGTGATATAAAGGAAATATTGTTTATGTTTTTATCTCGTGCAAACCTGTTTATTTCATACAAGTAAATTCCTTGGTAGCTCACTGTCTTTAAGAGTAGAACTTTAACCATTTATCCACTGACAATAGGAAAGGTGAGGCGAGCATTATCCCATCTCCTATTCAGCCTGTCTCTTCCATTTGAGTCACACTTACCTCGCATAATGATTCTTTCTCCCATGTGTATGCGTGAATGTTTTTTCCTCAGGGTTCTTTAATGGATCTTACATTTTTACCTTTCAGACATTGACGAATGTGAACGTAACCCTCTCCTTTGTAGGGGTGGCACCTGCGTGAACACTGAGGGCAGCTTTCAGTGTGACTGCCCACTGGGACACGAGCTGTCCCCTTCCCGTGAGGACTGTGTGGGTGAGTTTGTCTCCTCAGCACATAAACCCACTCAGGTCAGCTAGTGAAGATGATAAATATCAGTGGTTGATTCTAATAAACTTGATTCTGCCATGTGAAATCTAGCTGATTAAAAATGATAAATTCAGAGTCCCTACATTTGGATTAAGGCCATCTTTAAAGAATGCTTTGGTGACACACTCGAATAAGCCAGCATTGTCCTGGTGGCCTCTTTTTCATTGCAAGCACACCTGAAAGGATCCTGGGTGAGGGACTTTGTGTAAGGCCATGTAGTTCCCTCCTCCGGGTAGATGGGATGGGATAGCTGCACCTCTTGGAAGGCCTGCTCCCTGATAGTTCACCTGTGCAGTCACTCAGCATAGTCTGCTTCTGTGCCCATGTCTGTCATCATAGGCTCCACTCACACATGTGAGAACATGTGAGCTCCCCTCACTCCCCTCTTCTCACAGAAACACCAGGTTTCTTCCTTGGCCCTGAGCTCAGTAAGGATGTCAGGGACACAGGAGAAGACCAGCTGTTGGTCTCAGAGCATTCCCACCTACTGCTTTTCATAAATATCCGAAGGCCTCTGTGCTTACTATAGTCTCATATACTGGCTTTAAAACTTTGATTTGGCCAAGAAACATTTTCTTCACAGACATCTTTCTTGAAAGTATAAACAAGTAAGACAGTGTAAAATAGAATAGATCACACACAAACATAATTTAAACACATCTTAGTATATTTATTTATAAACCCTATTTATAGCGAGATCCTAATATAGTAGATGAATCTTAAATCACAGACTAAACAGACACTTTTTAAAGGTAAATTTAAAAGCTTTAAATATTTTTATTTCATTTCAATAGTGGTACAAATAGTATTTTTACACAGATAATTACAAAATATTTATTCATGGTTGTCAAACAGTGACTCAGAGGTCAGTTTCTAATGTCGGTTTATTTTGTTCATCGGTTTTTATGGATCTTAGAGCTGAAAAAAAAGTATCCCTCAAAAGTATAATATACAATATAAGGTACATATTTTTGCATATAGAATAAAACATATAATGATCATAGACATACATTTGTATGGTATATAGTCATCTTACTAATTTTGAGACATGGGGATGAATTTCTTGCTATATCCGGTTATATTGTCATTGTTTTTACCTTATATTGTGTCTGCCAGCGAGTTTGTCTGATGAAAAGTGTCACTACCCTTTTCTTGCTGTTCTCTTGTGACTTCATTATTACTACTAGTTTATTCCACAGATCTTGGCAGGAGTTTTTTTAAGGCACTTGTTTAAGGGTTAGTTAATTTTAAAATAGGCAGTATAGTCTGCAGGTCCACCTTTCCAAGCACACTAAACGCACAACTCAATGAAAACAGAGGAACAGGTGAGGGCCCTGTAGGCAGCCCCTCTGTTGTGCGGAACCAGATGTCTTCCCTCAGGAGACATCAACATTTGACCATCTGATAGGACCAGCTGAGCGTGCCAATGTAAACCCATCTATTAAACGTGAGCAAGCTTCATTTCCGGCATGAGCTACATGTGTGTGGTCTATTGTGGTAGTCACTAGCCACATGTGGCTATTTAAATTTAATTAAAATTAAATAACATTAAAAATCAGTTCCTTAGTCAGACTATCCACATTTCAAGTGCTCAGTAGGAGCTACAAATTGGACAGCCCAGATATGGAACAGTTCTGTCACTGTAGAAAGTTGTACTGGACAGCACTGTTGTGGGTGGAAATAAGAAACATAGATTCCAGAATTTTCTTTTCTTGATATTCCAGATAGTGCCCCTGGAGATTATCTCACTTCCCTCTGAAGTACACAAAGCCCTTTGCAGACTATGGCTCCAGTACAGCATGTTCTTGATAGTTTGTGTGATGTTTTTAATTGTGTAAAACATTAATTCTTTGTTTATTTTAATAGATATTAATGAATGCTCCCTGAGTGACAATCTCTGTAGAAATGGAAAATGTGTGAACATGATTGGAACTTATCAGTGCTCCTGCAATCCTGGATACCAGGCCACACCCGACCGGCAGGGCTGTACAGGTGAGGCTAGGCCAAGGGGTTCTGGAACCTGGATTTCTCAAACCAGCCTAGGACAACTGCTGGCACTGACTCTATAATGAAGTCAATGGGAGTTCTTTGTCCTAAAAATGAATCTAAGATGCCATGGTTTGCAGAGGAATCTCTGGCTTTATCATAGAAAACTCCCTAAACTCCATAGTTATGTTTTTGAGCTCTTTATTCTTAGGTTACTGGAGCTAAATGTCAAATGGAATGCTGTCTAAAAGGAAGTTAAAAAACTAAGTAAGATTAATGGTATGATGATAAATCAACATGAATAGCGGGAATAAAAATCCAAAGCTATTTAAGTTTCAAAAGAAGAAAACCTATTTATTTTTAAGGAAGTAGCCCTGACAAGCAATGTGGTGGCAATGTTTTCACAGATATTGACGAGTGCATGATAATGAACGGAGGTTGCGACACCCAGTGCACCAATTCAGAAGGAAGCTATGAATGCAGCTGCAGCGAGGGTTATGCTCTGATGCCTGATGGGAGATCATGCGCAGGTACAGAAAAGAAAACACACACACTTTGTGCGTCTAATTAATTTTATCTTACACATGTGGTTCCAGATAATTTGAGTGGAACTGGATGGGGAAAAAATATCTGAGCTTACTCAAAGCCATCCTTCCTTTCATTTGATGTTAATTTTGTATCATCAGATATTGATGAATGTGAAAACAATCCTGATATTTGTGATGGTGGCCAGTGTACCAACATTCCTGGAGAGTATCGCTGTCTGTGTTATGATGGCTTTATGGCTTCAATGGACATGAAAACATGCATTGGTGGGTACCATAAAAGTGGATAAATATTTATATACACACACACACACACACACAAATATAGACACATTTGTGCAGGCACACACTTACAAACATAAGAGGCTTTTTCAGTTATTTTAAAAATTCAAATCATTTTATTAAAAGATGTAAAAGCTGAAATGGAAAATTTATTTGGAAAAAAATCCTTAAATACATTATATTTATCTGCAACACTGTTTCTTGCAAATAGATTATATTTTTAAATTTTATTTGTGTATTTTAGCATTATGCTATTCAATTTAAAAGATTGCTTTGGTATTACTAAGATGAACAAGTATTAACCAAGATGTTGAAAATACATTTTCTAGATGTGAATGAGTGTGACTTAAATTCAAACATCTGCATGTTTGGAGAGTGTGAGAATACCAAGGGATCCTTCATTTGCCACTGTCAGCTGGGTTACTCAGTGAAGAAGGGGACCACAGGATGCACAGGTAGGTCTGAAGCTTGTATCCTCCCATGTTTCGGCTTCTTATGTTTCAGAAGCCAACCTCTGACATCATCTGCTCACCAGCATCCCTTAGGTTGTTACCCAGACCAGGCTGTGACTGTATGTGTGATGAGGAACTGACACAGAGCATGTGTGAGGTGTTTGGCTCTTCTTTGTGGTGGCACACCGCTCAGCTACTCCTCACCGCGGAGTTGGCTGTGGGCCCACAGGTGGAATGGAGAGTGGGTGTGGAGTCTGGGCCCCATGGCTCTGATGTACTTCTGGTGGCTCCTGCAGCAGCGTCCACTTTCCTAGGAGGACTGCTGCCCAAATAGGAGACATGCGTAAGGAAGAAAAGCAGTCTCTTTTTGGAAATAAGATTTCTCTTGTCATCTGTAGTTCTACATGGAGTTTTGTCTGGGCCCAGGAAGGGGAAGGGCTGCTGGTGTGGGTAGGGGCTGGCACACACATCTGTCAGGACAAGAGCTCTGCATCTCACTCCGCTGGAAAAGGGCTAGCAATTTCTTGTAGGGAAGGGCTTGCTTGATTTGGATCATGACGTTTCAAATCTTGTTGGACTCTATGAAAAATAAAAATGTTAATGTTTTCTTTGTACAGTTTTAGATATTTCCACATTTAAAAATTTTATCTGCACAGAAATGTAGGGGGAAGTAGAACTAATTAGCTTGTATTTTATCTTCATATTAACTGTGTTTCTCAGATGTGGATGAGTGTGAAATTGGTGCCCACAACTGTGACATGCATGCCTCATGTCTAAACGTCCCAGGAAGCTTCAAATGTAGCTGCAGAGAAGGCTGGATCGGAAATGGCATCAAATGTATTGGTGAGTTTGCAAATGCAACTAACCTTCGCTAAGACAAAATTCTTAGAGGCTCTCCTTTACACAGTTGTTAACCTGCATACTTGAAGAGCAGCATGCTCTTTTATTTATTCTCTTGAAAACCAGAGGCCATCTTTAGTTGCAAGGTAGTTCTTGTCTAAGAGTTTCCTTTAACAATAGTATAAATGATCATATTGCAACAGTATGCCTTGGCATCTGTTTTTCAGTGTGTTGTTCAGTAAAAATTTTAGATGTGTAGCCAAAAATTCAAACAGCTGTATGATGAAAATGACTAATATATTTTCCCAATCTTTTCATAATCAGTGAGATTTAAAACTTGTTGAAATAAATGAGTGGGGATGAAAAGGTGTTTTCAGATAACCTAAGTCTGGAGTAAGTAGTCCATACCAGCTTCTTAATAAAAAATAGAATTTTTCTTCCAGAGAGATATTAATGTTTTGTTGGATTGCAAGAGGACTGATTTAAAGAAAGGAGAGTGGGAAAACAGTTGAGATATTCCAAGCTTTATAGGTCTTTAGCCAAAGATTAATAAGTGTTTGTAACTGTGAGGCAAAAGACCAGATTTTACCCTTGGTGTCATGTACAGTGCTGCTTATTGTGCTGTGTTTTACATGCCTCAACAATAAAACATTTTCCAAACGTAAGACTTATGCAAGTCTATTTAAAGTGGAAAGTTGAGCAAGCTAAACTGACCTCCCCATGATTGCCCATTAAAATCTTATAAGCCTGCAGTAAGCATTAAAGAATAGCCTTAAAATCTCTTACCAATAATATATTAATTTAAATATGCATTTTCATCCATTTAATTGTTTTATACTTGTCAAATGTTTATGAGCTGACTATAGAATTTAAATGGTCATAGTTTCCAAATAACTTTGCTAAGGAATGCTCTATGATGGCTTCAAGTCCAGTCCACTAGCTGCCCACTTCTAGTCCAGCCATCTCTATCATTAATCTCACACCTTTTCAGCCATATCACACTTCTCATTTGTCTAGTCCCATTTCACTCCTCTTTTTCTTTCTTTTAGCCTCCCTTTTGTGTGCTTCTTATCCCCTGTCACTCTGGCAAACTATAACAAAATGGCCTTCCCCCACTACCGAAGATTCAGCTGTGCATAGGCTTCTCTAATCCAAAGTATCCTCCAGATTCATCACTCCTTTCCACCTCCATTCCCCTGCCCTGGTCTCAACCATTCTCAGCATCCTCTCTGTTCTTCCTACTAATCCACTCTTCATATAGCAGCCAGACAAATGTTTTATTTTTTCGTTAATCCTCACCCAAGGATATTTTTACATTGATTTTACATAGAGTGGAAGGAAGGGAGGGAGAGGGAGATGCGGGGAGGGAAAGAGAGAGGGAGGGAAAGAAAGAAAAAGTGGGAGAGAGACATCGATTGGTTGCCCCTGAACAGGCCCCAACCAGGCATTAAACCTGAAACCCTTCCATGCCTGGGCCAACACTCTTAACCACTGAGAAACACCAGTCAGGGCACCAGACAAATCTTTTAAACCATGGACCTGATGTCTTTACAATTGTCATTTTAATCCATTGAATTTAGGATAAAATCTAGCTTCCTTCCATGGTTTATAAGAACCTACAGCATCTTTCCACTCTCTCTCCAATTTCCTCTTCCATCACCCTCTTCCCCTGCATTGTGCTTTGTCATCTCACCTCCTTTAGTTTGTCACACCAAGCTCCTTTCCTACTCAGTGTCTTTATATATGCTGTTCCCTCTGCAAGCAACACCCTTTCCTACTTCTGTTCAGCAGGCTTTTATTCATCATTTTGATATGAAGTTAATTAATAATTACTTCCTTATTAGAGCTTTCCTTGTTCCTGTACTCCAAATTAGATGCCCCTTTTATTCTTTCATAGCACTTTGTAACATTTCTTCCTGGTACATCCTATATAATAAAACCCTAATATACAAATCGATCGAACTGCGGAACGACTAGTCACTATGACACACACTTCCCATCAGGGGGCAGATGCTCAATGCAGGAGCTGCCCCTGTGGTCAGTGCACTCCCACAGGGGGAGCACTGCTCAGCCAGAAGCCTGGCTAATGGTGAGTGCAGTGGTGATGGCAGGAGCCTCTCCTGCCTCTGTGGCAGTGCTAAGGACCCCTCGGGGGATGTCTGACTGCAGGCTTAGGCTTACTCCTCCCTAGGCCAGCAGTTGGACATCCCCTAAGGGGTTCCAGACTGCAAGAGAGTGTAGGCTGGGCTGAGGCATCCCCCCGCCCCCACCCAGTGCACGAATGTTGTGCACCAGGCCTCTAGTATAACAATATTTAACTTAGTTTCTGTGTTTAACATCTTCTTTTCCACAAGACAGTGGGCTTCATGTGGTCAAGAATCACTAGTTTCCTCATCTATAAAATAAACTTTTAAAATCTGTGCTAATTTTCCTGCTCTGAAATTTAGCAATAGCTTAGATATTGACCTTTTTTTTTTCCTTGATAACAAAAGGAGTGACAAAATCCACCCTGAGTAGAAGCCAGAATGGAATATGGCTCTGGGGTGTTTTTTTTGTTTGTTGTGTGGTTTTCGGTTATTTTGTTTATTTGTTTTGTCATTAAAGAGCTAGTTGATAGGATACCTTACAAAATGCTTGAATTTGTGCTTTTGGCCCCTGTTCGTGGCATGAGCATTTTGGACTGTGAGTCTGACATCTTAGAGAATTAGAACTGTGTGTGACTTTAGAGATAAACTAAAACACATTCCATTTGGCCAGCTTACATTTAAATTGAGACAAATTAAAACCTTTCTGAATGTTTTAAAGTTCTATTTCTGTTTCTGAACTTTTTTGATATGTTTTCTTGGCATGAAGATCTGGACGAATGTTCTAATGGAACCCACCAGTGCAGCATCAACGCTCAGTGTGTGAATACCCCAGGCTCCTACCGATGTGCCTGCTCTGAAGGGTTCACTGGAGATGGCTTCACCTGCTCAGGTAGGTGAGAGTCCTGCTGTGTGTTCTGGCATGACTTTCTGGAACACTCTACATGCTTTCTTTATTTGAAGAAAACTAGTTAAAGGAGGCTGAAATCCCTACCTCTGTTTAAAAACTTACAGGTGACTAGGTATCTTTCTCTTACATTAAACACAAACCAGAAAAAAAAATTCTAAAACATTGGTAGGTGATTTAAAATAATGACAGTACTCTTCTTTACTGCCAATGAGTATCATTTTCTCTTATTTATTTATTAACACATTGGCCGAAATGCAGGCCGTGTCTGAATCAGACCATCTAAATTCAGATTTTGCCTGTGCTGCTTACTGGCTATATAGCCTTTAAAAATGGACATAGTAATAATAATAAAACCATTTATTTTATTATTTTTTATCACTAAATGAATGACATATGGGAAAACTATTCACCATCTTCAGATATTATATATGACCTACCCAACCACTGCTATTCAATGTGTTTATCAAAATATCAGCTTATCTCATGGTTTTGAAAGAACTTAGTGAAATAAAACACATAAAGGACTTAGAAAAACACATCATATGAGTTCAATAAATGTTAGCTGCTATTCATTCCACATCCCTTGAGGAGAAAACATCTACTCATTATATTCATTTTTAAAGCTATCTCATTTTTCTGGACATAAAGTACTATGCTTTTGTCTTTAAGATCAGTCTTTCTCAGTTGAATTTCAGTATACACCTTAAACCCATAACTATACACTCATCGTTTGCAAATGCCTTTTTAAGAAAATATGTCTATTCAATTTTAAGGCATTATTATTTTTAAACCTTGGTATTTCATCTCTTAGAATTTCTCTGCACCATGTTGTGAAGGTGTGAAGGAAGGGGCATCGCTTTGGTGTCAGATACAACTGTACTTAGATCCTGACTCAGCCACAGATTAGCTCGCTGGGGCTCCCACAGCTCAGTTGGCTGCTCTTGGCTTTGGTTCTTCTAAACCTCACATGATTGGTGAAATAAATAAAAAAATGCATGTCAGGCAACTAGCACACTACCTGGCAAATATTGGCCCTTAGTAAATATTGGGTTCTGTTCTCCTCCCTTTTTTCCATTTGATGGAATTAATAAGTTATCTTTAAGGTCTATGAATAATGTCCATTTGCATAATTAACATAGAAATATTTTGATACGATTGCAATGACAGGAAAAAAACTTTCCTAATTCTTATAGTGTCTCTAATTTGCTTTAAAATGCTTAAACTGGTGAAAGAATTAGTTATTTCTTCTAACACTATAATATTTTCAAGTGAATTAACACCATTTTAACACCAATGTTCTTTGTCCTATCTAAATGATGTTGGTATAATGCTAATGCAAGAAATGGGCATTAAATAGAACTAAGACAAATGTGAGAGACACCTGCATTCCTCCTGTTAGTCATGTTAGAATTTAATGCTTGGGTGTAGGTTAAATAGCTCCAGTATCAAGTTGTATCCCCTTATTTAGGTGAATATGATTAATTGTTGTTTCATGTTAATGAGCACTCACTCAAGCCAGTGAAATTGATTTAGTTATAGAATAAGGGGAAAATGTGTCATGAAGTTTGGAACTTAATGGAGATGTAACTTGCTTACCCCCCAGATGTTGATGAGTGTGCAGAAAACATAAATCTCTGTGAGAATGGACAATGCCTCAACGTCCCGGGTGCATATCGCTGCGAGTGTGAGATGGGCTTCACTCCAGCCTCCGACAGCAGATCTTGCCAAGGTGGGTCACCAGGATTTCAACTCATTTCCAAGTTGGATGAACTACACCAAATGAAACCACAAAAAGGGCTGGAGCAGGCTCCACCTGGAAACAGAATACACAGCACATGCTACACATAAAAAAGTCATTCGTTTAAGCATGGATTATTTTGCCGAATGAATAATGAGGAAGGCAGCTTTCATCTCTTATGAAGTTTTCCTGGCCACAAGCCAATATTTGGAAGTTTGGCTCATTTTTTTTTTTTAACCATTTCTTTTTTATCACTAAATAAATGACATGTGGAAAAACTATTCCATTTTTAAAATAGGATATACTATCTACCCCAATCACTGCTACTTAATGTGTTTATCAAAATCTAAGTAGCCCATTTTGGGCATTTGCCTTCGTGTTTTAGTCTGCTGTCTGCATGTCTAGGACTGGAAGTCCTCCTCAGGGACTCATTGAGGACTGCACTTTGCCTAATAGCAATGTCTCCTTCCTCTCAGTGATGACATCATCCCCCTTTCCTAGAAATGGGACTTTGTGACTAGTATCATATCTTTCCAAGAAAAGGAATTTGGATTTCCTTTTAAATTGGAGACTCAGTTCACATCATATATCTTTTGGGCCATCATTATGTTTATAAAGAATTCATTGAAATGTAAATAAAGGAAAAAGATTGAAAACAATTCATATAAACAATAAGGCTTGAACAAAATTAGTGAATCATAGAAAACCTTTAAAAAAAAACTCAGGCTGACTGCTGCTAAGCAAAGATTATATAATGAAACCAGATTACAGGCTCTTCTTCCTACACTAGTGTCTAATCAAATGAACAGAAATAGTAAATAGCAGCACTCACACACACTTCACCAGCAGCAGTCCAACAAGACCAAATTATACAGTCCAGGTTGGCTTGAAGTCGGGCCTGACTGACCCACTTACAGAAGTGGCACTGAAGAAAGTGTGCCTAAAAGATCATGGAATTTTTCATAAATATCCACCAATTTTGAGAGAATCCGATAGGAAGATGAATAGTGGGCCTTGGGGAAGTTTATATTAGAAATTGAAAGCGTCCATTCTCTGCACTGAGCTGCTAGATTGGGCGGCGTCTAATCCACACTTTACACAAGGCAACTGTACAGTGAGTTTTGTTTCCCCCCCCAGTCCTGGTTTCTTCTAAGCACTGAAGCCAGTCAGTAGAAAATGTGAGTCAGTATGGTTATGGAGTTACATGATTTATTAACCATGTCAGTTTGACAGGAGTTAGTGGGAAAAGGAACAAGTAAGCAGTAGCCAGATACTTCTGCCAGCATAAAATTTCAAAATTAATTCTTTATATGTAACACGGAATTTCCCCTTCATAATTCTGTTCCTTTATCTATGGCATAGGACCTTCCAGAACTTCTCCCAGACCTCTCCCAAGTTGATGCTAGGTAGTTTCTATTTACTGTACTTCTTTTACATGCTGATTTTCTCACAATATGTCATTACCACCAAGAGAAATCCCAGTTGCCAGGGTAACTGACAGTGGCACACCTGTGGTTCACCCTCAGTTAAACACTGCTCCATTTAACTAAATGCCAATTTTTGAGATCCTAAAAATGTACTTTCATGATTGTGCCTGTTTCTCCTTGTATTTGTCTTCTCTCTTCTTATAAGATCTGGCTCATCCAAACAGTTTCTACTGAATGTACTAATTTAATTCCTTGATGTCTTTCCATCTTACAAATAAATGCCCCTCTGAATTGACCCTCTGATCAACATGATCCACTCAGCATATATTTTTTCACCACAAATTCTCAGCATTTCTAGAGTCTAAAAAATTGCTGGGTTGAGAATTTTCCAGTATTTCTTAACAAAATGAGAGGGTACAAAACCTGGAGGAACCTTCTAAGGGACAGGTTAGGATAACTTCAGATGGACTAAACCTAGACACAGGCTATTTAATATATTATCTAAAGAGAGTGCACAGTGTAGCTCTTCCCAGCCACGTTTCCCTGATCCCCATTTTATGAAACTGTTATGAAAAGTGAGGCTATAGAATAGAAGCTTTAATGAAACCCATACCCCAAGATGTCTTCCAGGTAAAGAAAGGAGAATGTCAAGAAGATCTATCTGAACTGTATCAGGGTATATAAAAACTCTTGAAAGAGCTGACCAAACAATGTATACACAGACTGAAAGAAAACAGTGGTACCTGTGCAGGCATCCTATGGAATCAACAACAACAAAAAGAACATTCAAAAAGCAGATAAAGAACCAACCCAGAGCAGAAAAAAACTGTTCAAAAGACAAAAAAATTTTCCCATAGGTACTTTGTACCATGATAGATGTCCTTAGTAAGATAAAATTGAACAAGTTCAAAGAGATTATAAAAACAAAAGACAAGGAGGGAGATTGCAATGTCAAGGGAAATAAATAAAGTATGGGGACCAATACAGCAAATTTATAGAACTAATAGAAACAGCAAAGAACAGTAGAGAGATGAAAATGTAACTACTAACATACGGAATTGACTTGAGATAATAACAATGAATAGGAAAGAAAGAAATTAACACTATTAGAAAAAAGACAAAGACCATTAACAGAAAAGTATAATTGATGTTTCAGAAGTCAAACACTCCAAAAAATTGAATAGAAAAAAGTACTAAACAAACAGCTTCCTGAAATAGAAGAAAGAACTGAATGTACAGGAAAAGGTAAACCATTAGACAAAGATTTAGCCTTATTATTTTTGTTGACTTATGTCGTAGTGAAGAATTGTTCAGACACTGATAAAAAAGGGAAGTCATGAACAAAACAGAAACTTTCAATATCAAAAGACACTAGAACACTGTGCCCACAAAGTTCTGGGGGTACATCTGGGGGTTCAAGAATATTATACCTCACAGCAGGGGTGGCTCAGTGGTTGAGTGTTGACCCATGAACCAATAGGTTACTGGTTTGATTCCAGGTCAGGGCACATGCCCAGGTTGTGGGCTCAATCCCCAGTAAGGGATGTGCAGGAGACAGCCAATAGATCTTTCTCTCTCATCAATGTTTATATTTCTCTATCCCTCTTCCTCCCACACACTCTAAAAAAAAATCAATAAAACATTTAAAAATAATAATGTACTTCAGCAATTGACTTTATAACTAGTTAATTATAAATACAATAGGTATATTTTTACATATGAAATAATTGAGGAAGAAAACACTTGTAGGCTTTCCCTTCTTGGGGGAAAAAAAGCAAAAACTTAGCAATGAAACACAACCAATCAAGAATAAATGGGAAAGATGCAGTTAAAATATTATTTTAAGTGGAGAATTAGTGTGAATATACTGTAGAGATAGTGGTAAATGCCACAAACATTTAAAAGGTGAAGATAGTCCTGGTCAGTGTGGCTCATTGGTCGGGTGCTGTACAGTGCACTAAAGGGTTGCCTGTTAGATTCCTGGCCTGGACACATGCCCAGGTTGCAGGCTCAGTCACCAGTAGGGGGCATGGCTGATAGATGTTTCTTTCTCTCCCTCTCTTTTCTTCTCTCTAAAAATCAATATAAAATCTTTTTTTAAAAAGTTAGAATAATTTAAATAACAAAAATAAGATGGAAGCATGTATGAATCCAAATTTTTTTATCATTTATTGTATAGTATTCCTTAATACTGTCTAAAAATTATGCTTGAATTTTAACATAAAGCCAAAAGATAATTTTTTCGTGTTTTGCATCAATTCTTAACGTTAGAAAATATTTTAGAAACTGTTGAGGTAAAGAAAAATTGATCTGATGCATACAAATGGTTTCGGCTTCATTCTCTGAATAGGCATAGAGAAATATTTGGAATGAAGTTTATCAATGACTAGAGGCTCGGTGCACGAAATTCGTGGGGGGGGGGGGCGGGAGGGGAGCTTGTCCTTTAGCCCAGCCTGCACCCTCTCCAAATTGGGACCCCTCGGGGATGTCCAACTGCCAGTTTAGGCCCCCAACTGCCCTCCCCTGCTGGCCATCTTGTGGCGATGTCATGCGAGGGCATGACGCCACCTTGGCTTTTATTTATTTATCAATGACAGTTTCTTCTGGGTGGAAGCATTTTGGAGAGATTTTTGTTTTTGCTAATTTTCTGTATTGTTTTCTGTTTCCTGTTTGATATCAATACTTTTCTGTATTGTTTGAATTTCTGAGCAATTTTATAAAAACAAGACAGTAATCTCTTTAAAACCTTATCTTACACTGCTATTACATTATTTAGAAGTTCATTTAAGTTCTTTCTCTAATAGAAAGAACTTTTTAAAAGTGAAATGCATACTCAGAGGGCTGATAACACAGTTCCATTTTCAGTTATAGATCAACACCATACAGTGATAAACTAGTTTAATGAGTCTTTATTCATTTATATAGAGAATAATTTTGTTTATTGCAGCAACACAAAAAGTCACCTTTAAATATCAGCTGAAGTTTTAAAAACAACTTGAACTTAAATCTAAGTTAGTTGAAACTCATCATTTTAATCTTAATTATCATATTTTAATTGACCGGAGACCTTTTTAGACAAAAGACAGCACTTTAGGACAATTTGCATGGTCCAACCTAAAATGTCATGCCCAGTCTGCATTCTCAGAATATGAGGTAATTTGTGTATGAAATGTTCACCCTCTTCCTATGTGAAGAAATATAGATTATTTCTGCAGCTGTACACACACACACACACACACACACACGCACGCACACGCACACGCACACGCACGCACAAGCCTTCATTTTAATATGAATGAGGAGTGATTTTTTATTTACTGACTCTGAGTTAAAGCCCCATGGAAGAGTTTCATAAACTGAATTTCTGGCTTCAATAGAGATATTTTAATGAAATTTTTAGGAATGTGGGGCAAGGGATGATCTTATTTCATGCTCTTAGGAAAAAAAATTATTTCCCTTTTTAAACTGACTCTATAATAGATTAGATTACAGAATGAAAATTTTTAAAAATTAAACTTAAGTAAGTTAATGAGATCTTTAATATTTAAATATGTTATATATTTTATATGTTGTAGATAATTAATAAACATCTTTTTGCAGTAAATTATAAGAATATTTTATTTGTTTTTATCCTTAATTTTCTTTTTTTCATCTTTTATAATTTTATTAGTCTTTATCCTTAATTTTCACAGCCTTATGCCTTTCACATGTTCATATTTAATTTTTGTATTTTTTATGCCTGGGGGAATTCTTTTTTTTAAGTATATTATAACCCAAGACAGTTAAAATACTATCAATAAAATAAAATAATGTTTCTTTTATATTTATTCCTAGATAAGTATTAGTTGCTTGCCATTTATTTACCTTGTCAAAAAAAGAAAAATGTTTACTGCATAAGAATATCCAAGGAGACAGAAAAATTCATTAATTTTTACATTAAAATATTTAAAATGCCCTTGTAAACAAGAAATGACTATTTTTTTTAAATTTTCAGATATTGATGAATGCTCCTTCCAAAATATTTGTGTCTTTGGAACATGTAATAATTTGCCTGGAATGTTTCATTGTATCTGCGATGATGGGTATGAATTGGACAGAACAGGCGGGAACTGTACAGGTATGGCTTGCAAAGGGCTTGATTGTGTTCTCATTAGATGAAATGAATATTTTGTGCTAGTTTTAAAAATTGCTCAGATTTCTACTTAGCTAAACTATGCCTTGAGTTATACATTTTTTTGAAACGGAAAATTACATTGTGATAGTTATATTTAAATGGAATTCATCCATTTTTACATAAACAACCTAATATTAAATCTCTAACATAGAACTAAGAAATAATGTCTTTGTATATTTTCTTTGTATGTGTGTGTGTATAATTTTAGTTAAGCTAATAGTGACAATTTTTTTCTTCATCAAAATCTAACATGTAATTATTATTTACCTATTAAGGACATTAAATGACATTATCATAAATACCATTTTTGATTGACCTATGGAAACCATATATAAGGATTTAATCTTTATTTTATTATGCTAAAGCCTTCATAATGATCTACACAAAAAATCCACCAACTTTTTTGGAACAGCAGTATGCATAGAGAGGGTAAACATCTTAACATGGTCATTTTAAATGTTTTTCCTAGATATTGATGAATGTGCAGATCCCATAAACTGTGTAAATGGCCTGTGTGTCAATACACCTGGTCGTTATGAGTGTAACTGCCCACCTGATTTCCAGCTGAACCCTACTGGTGTGGGTTGTGTTGGTAAGTAAAAGCTATCTGAAACAAACAAATAGAATTATTTAAAGCTGAATATTCAAACTCTCTTGGCAATGAACTGTGGTGAGTATTTGCTACAATTAATTTGCAAACAAAATAGACCTTTTCCTTAAGAGAGTCTAGATTATCAAATTATATGGCCATTGTTATCATATTTATCACCAAGTCATATTTAGAAACAAATTTTCAAGATATCTGCTCCAACTTCCTCCTCTCACAGCTTGGGAACCAGGGCTTGCAAATGGCAGAGCTGAGGCCCAGTCCTAAACTGCTGGGCGCCCTATCCAGTGCATTGGCCAGAACAGCTGAAAGTGGTAGAACTAATGGATTACTACATTTATCTCTCCTATGAGCAGGGTCATGTAAGGGTCGAATAAGTGAATGATGAGAGGAAAGGAATGGGAGAACTGGTTTTCTTGAGCCAAACCATTGGAGTGAAGCAAGTTGTGAGATTGGGGAGAAGCAAAGAAGGCAGTAACAATGGTTCAGAATCTGTCTTCAATGTTCCTAAAGTCTCTGATCTTTATAAAATAATTGTCCAGCTTTTGCCATCTGCCTTAGTGAGTGTTTCACTAGAGAAGTAAGTGGTCTGGAGAATTTCTTGACAGAAGATAAAAATATAAGAAGAAAATTCTTGTTTCAGTACAAATCTGCCCACTGTCTTCAGCATCAGTTTTACAGACCTTGCAGTATGTGAGGGAATGTTTGCTGCTGTGTTTTATATGCAATTTTATATTGTTTACAAATTTTAGAGAATATATTGAGTTATGGTGTATGGCTCCTCTGAGTTCTGACTTTTGCCTTCAGAATTGTTTGTTCAGTAAATATTGAGTGCTTCCTGTCCTAGGGGCTGCAGAGGGAACAGAGTAACCAAATTCTCTGCTTTTGTGTTTCCATTCTGATGGCAGGGAGAAAGACATAGTGAGAAGAAATTCTGACACTTGAGGTAGTTGTAGGGTAAGTGCTGTTATTTGGAGCATGGGAGAGTCAGTCTTAAAGGAGGGAGCAAGCTGACTGGACCTCTGAGAGGAGATGCCTTCAAGGGAAAGGAGCAACCACTGCAAGGAGCCTGTAGCAGAACGCTGGTGTTGGAGACACAGCAATGAGGCCGAGGAGCAGGAGTGGAGTGAGTGGCAGGAGCATGAGGAAAGGAGTCAGAGAAGAAGCAAAAACCCAGGTCACAAAGTGGTTCTCAACCCTAGCTGTATAGTAAAATCCCATTTGGAACCTTAATATTATTTTGATGCCTGCTTTGCTCCTGAAATGGAGTCCCTGGAGCCTCAGCATTTCTTAAAAGCTTTCTTGGAGCAAACAAAAGCTATGAAAAGGCAACTAATAAAAGGAAGTACTCGAAAAGGTAACAAACATAAACAAATACCCAAAACTATTAGGAGTAAGAAAAACCGAATTAAAACAATTATATAAATATTACTTTATATCTAATAGACAGGCAACAATTAGACTGGGTAATGTGAGGTGTTGGTCCCAGGGACCTCAAAGGTCCCTCTGTTCTGCTGGTAGAAGTATAGATCAGGACAGCCCTGCAGAGATTGGACTGCGGTACTCAGATTAACTGTCAGTATATAGTAGTCAGTTTCTTTCTTTTTTTTTTAAGTTTCTTTTAAGAGCAATTCTGTTTATATGGGTTGAAACTTCATGGCTTTATCCTTCCTTAGAGGTTTTCCAAAGAATAAAGACTCATTCTGTTTCACAAATACCATAAGGGTTCACTGGACCCTTTTGTAGTGTGAAATTGCATGATTTGAGATGTTAGTGATAGTATTTTTCTTTTGTTTTGAACCATTTTATTCATCATTACTCATTAGTTATGCCCATTGATGCTAAAAACAAAGAATATCATTATAAAGTGGAAATGATGGTGTCACCTACAATGATGATACAATGGTGAAATAAAATGTCACTGTTGCATCATTTTTCAATTTTCTTGTTGTGTTGCCCAAGGGATTATTACATCACCTTTCAAGAAGGTGTAAAAGAAGACTAGAGACACTATATTTTGAACCTTCTTTGAGCATTTATTGAACACAGTTGAAAAATTAGAAGTTTTCACTTTCTGGCCATAATGGCAAGAAGAAAATTGACAGTGGAAAACATTTTACAGTTGTTAGTTGTGTCAGAAGATGAATGCAACAGAGACCAGCACTCTAGTCTGGGGTCTAAAAAGGTGAAATGGGTCATGTAAGCAAAATGCCAGGCTATGAGTCTTCAGAGGCTGATATCCTACATGGAATTTTTCACATTCAAGAATCAAAGAATGGGTGAACTATATATTTCTATAAACAAAGGAAATGTGGTATTCTTGTCTATTAGTCGGTAAGAAATTCAACATGTATTTGACAAGAACCGGAATCATCCCAGGTTCTTATTTCTCCCATATCCAAAATTTAATTGATAGATTCTTAGATAGACAAATGGTGAAGCCAAGTGTTTAGACAAGTGTTATTGGAAGGAAATATGTGATGTAGAAATAAAGGAAGTCATTGATGAATCTAATTGGTGTTGATTCTCTGAAAGTGAAAATAGGTCCATTTGTGGAGCAAAGAAAATAGCTACCCTCTCATAAACAAAATTATGAGCTGTCAAAGTTTTCAGAAATGTCTTCAGATATGTGTTTTAATGATGCAAGAACGAGCAGTTATGATAAGTAAGAACCAGTAGAGATGTGTTTGAAATGTGGAATCAGTTTTTACAAAATGGATACGTTTTGGGTTCATGCATGACAGCTGACAGTTCATTGCATTCATAGGACCATTCAGGTATATATACTGTATCCTCAAAACCAAAACAAAATATAAAATAAAAATTTGAGTTATTTAGGATTCAATTATTATTAAAATTTCTAGTAAGGTTGTTTCACTATGCAAAAGATTGTTTTGTACTGAGGATGAAAATGAAACTTTTATACTAATGTACAAGAGCTTGGATTTCATCGGTTGAGTGATCTTTCTCTTAAAAGGAATTCTTACTACGTGAAGGGCAATTTTAAGCTCCTATGTTGCTCTGCAGACAACCGCGTGGGCAACTGCTACCTGAAGTTCGGTCCTCGAGGAGACGGAAGCCTGTCCTGCAACACCGAAATTGGGGTGGGCGTCAGTCGCTCCTCCTGCTGCTGCTCCCTAGGGAAGGCCTGGGGGAACCCCTGCGAGACATGCCCCCCTGTCAATAGCAGTGAGTATGGAGCTGAAGAAGAGGAAGGGAACAAACTCTGGTAGCTGAAGACTAGTTGCAATTTTATTCTTGTGCCGGGGATGGGAGAAATAGTGTGAGGGCCAAAAGTTTACCTTTGGATTACTTTCAGTGATTATGCTGAACCAGCCAAGAGTGTTTTATATAAAGCGAATTTGAATTCTCCTCTTCTTATTGTTTTTCATGATATGATAAAAAGAAAAAAATTAACCAATATGAATGGTGATAATATCAATTCTCCATGGTATCACATAAATTAGATCATTTCTGGTTTTTCTCAGAGGTTGTTCTGGTTCAGGTTCAGAGCTGTGTTGTATTCCTGAAGTCAATCATATTATGCCTTAAGTTGAAACATGTGTTCTGATTAGGGACATAGATGAAACTTGTCAATTGTCAAGTCTGAGTTTTTATTTACTGGCCAAAAAAGTGGTAATATAAATTGTCTGCAAAGGAGTTTTTTCTTCAATTAAAAACAAAATGGTTTTTGTTATCCTGTCTATATAATTTATGAAGTAATTATCTTATTTTGTGTAATATGTAATATACTTTGAAATGTATTTGAAAAGGTACTAAGGAAACTGTAGATACCTCCCCTGTTCATTGTCTCAGCCACTCGGACACAGGTGTCAAATCTCTTCTTTTTCATTGTTTTGTAGCTGAATATTACACCTTGTGTCCTGGAGGTGAGGGCTTCAGACCTAACCCCATCACAATCATTTTAGAAGGTGAGTATAGCTCCAGCATGCACCCGGATGTAACCAAGGTCAAGCATGTACTTGAGAGAAAAGCTGGTTAAAAAAAATTGTGGAGCAATCCCAACATGATTATTTTGCAAAATTACAGATGGACAGTCAATTACCAGGATGCTAAATAACAACTTGAAGACAGAAAGATATGACCCATTGCAGACCTGATGTCTGTTCCACAGAGAAGATGTCTTTACTGATATCCCCCAACTTTAATAATCCCCAATTTACTTTAAAACTTCTCAGATTATAGCAAAATTCCACAACAAAGCCAGGAGTCACCATGGACAGAATAAACCTGCTATCTAAGTGTGCATTCCCGCAGGCGCATGGGGTGTTTGGAAGCGTTAACGGAAACTCGTGTCTTTTGGGATGGTCTTTGTTGTAAGTGAGCTATCTCCCCTTGTGCAGACATTGATGAATGCCAGGAGTTACCAGGTCTCTGCCAGGGAGGAAACTGCATCAACACTTTCGGGAGCTTCCAGTGTGAGTGCCCACAAGGATACTACCTCAGCGAGGAAACCCGCATCTGTGAAGGTGAGGTGAATCTGCACCTAAAAAGCAATCAGCGCCGTTTAAAACAAAATTCCTGATCAGACCTGGGGGAAAGGTTCCATCCTCACATTCTATCCAAGTATCTGTTGAGATGGGTTCATAGCTTTTTTTCTTTTCATGTCAATGCTGCTAGATAAATAAATTCACAGCTCATTTGCTATAATTTACTATTGGTTTTCTCTGAGTAAATGGATTAATTAAATATAAATGGGGAAAACCAGAGTAGGGGGAAAACATTCAATATCAAATAAGTTATTAATGCAAATATTGACTAGGATTATAGGTAAGCTTGAATGAGACTATTAAGTTAATATTTTTCAGTAATTTTAAAATGTTGGACTACATGTTGGACCACTATGAAGAAATTCAAAGGTCATGCAGATCCTTTCTTGCTTCCATCCCCTACTTATCACTTGGCACCATAGTTGTCCTTTTAGGCGGCCATCTCCCCACAGGACTGGGAGCTTCTTGAGGCAAGGTCTGTAGCTTACTCATCTTTGTAGCTATGAGTCCTGGCTTACAGGTAAATCTCAATGTTTATTGGTGGTACCAATGAAGGCTTCTAAAGATGAACATTAAACATGTAAACATCTCCATTATAACATTTCTTTTGGAACATGTTAGATAAATACATCTGGAAGAAATATGATTTAATAAGAAGAACAATCAGCAATTGCATGGCTTCTAGAATCTCTTAATGAGTACTAATTTGAAAGTAACTATGAACAGAAAGGCTCTCCTAACTGGATTCAGTTTAAAGTTAACACTAAAATTTAGTTTAAATGACATAAGAGGAAAATACACCTTAAAGCAATTCCATTTGAAGAATATGAAATTTCAATCAACAAAATGCAGGTGCCATTTAAATTATTTTCTGCCACTTTGAAATAATTTCTTTTGATCATTTATATTTTTTAATATTGGATTGTTTCTTTTAAAGAAAGATACGTCATATTTTGAAGTATTTCCAATGTAATTGCTTTAAATCCTGAATTTTATGAAAATATGACTTTGGGGAATCATCTTATGCTTTTGTTCAGTAGTTTAAGTACTATAGACTTGTGGGGAAATAATTAATGGACATTCTTGCCTACTCTAGATATTGATGAGTGTTTTGCACATCCTGGTGTGTGTGGGCCTGGGACCTGCTACAACACTCTGGGAAATTACACCTGCATTTGCCCACCTGAATACATGCAGGTCAACGGAGGCCACAACTGCATGGGTACGTAAAGGTCTCTGAGATTAATTAGGTCACAGCTGTTGACTCCTCATGTAAGGTGCTTATATCTCAGAATTATTGCATAAAATATGGAAATTAAATATTCGTGAATGATTAAGTCTTATAAACTTCTGGCTCTGTATCATGTTTTTGAACTTTGGCTGTGTAGTTACATTTTTTTGTTACCCCTTAATAAATAGGTCATGGGACTGTAATGTACAGCACAGGGAATATAGTCAATAGCATTGTAATAACTTTGTATGGTGACCGATGGCTACTAAACATGTGATGATCACATCCTAAGGTATATCAATATAGAATCACTATGTTGTACACCTGAAACTAATATAACATTGTATATCAGCTATACTTTAATGTTAAAAAAAGAAATTGTTTCATTTTTTTAATGAGTCTGAAGTAGAAAATTTCATCAAATGTTACAATTACATGTCTTTAAATAATTTTATTTTTTCATTTCTATAAAGTGAACATTATTTTACAAATGAGAACATTTAAAATTTAATACATAATACTTTTTAAAATAAATAAATGCCTTTAAATATAGAAATAAATATTTATTAACTTAGTTTCCCAAGAAAATTAGAAATGAAATCCCTTATTTTAAAACAGGAGAGATGTTAACCTAAAAATGATTTATGTTCAACTTAAAGAATTATTTTAAAATACCCCTAAATGACTGAGAAACTTTTTAGAGTTGTGTTAATGGAGACAGTTTGGCATATCCAGGTGCGTAGGCTTCATTACTAGCTGCTTGCTGATATGATTGGTTGGCTTATTTGTTTTTCTGTATGTAGACATGAGAAAAAGCTTTTGCTACCGAAGCTATAATGGAACCACCTGTGAGAATGAGTTGCCTTTTAATGTGACAAAGAGGATGTGCTGCTGCACATACAATGTGGGAAAAGCCTGGAACAAACCTTGTGAACCTTGCCCAACACCAGGAACAGGTAAGTACATAGCTCATGCTTCTGCTGAAGGCCAAATCAGTGGCACACGAATATAGGTGGCAGTATAGTAAAAGCAAACATACTGAAACCAGACATGCTCAGTTCTGAAGCCCAAGTGGCCCTCTTTGGGTTTGAAACACTAATTTCTGATCTATCTGTTGAATAGGAGTTTGGATCCTGAAAACGAGCCTCAATCCTGAAGAGTTAATGTTTATAGCACTGGTCCATTTAAATTCATTATCTTATATCATGCTGATTAACTCTTCCTTTATTCACTGAACAAATATTTATTGAATACCTACTTTGTGTCATTGGGATAGACCTGGAAGATGTAATATTTTGATGAAAAACTTGTGGTAATTTAAACTCTACCAATTCAGTAAGGTGTTTTTTTTTTTTTAGTTCAATTTTGAAATACACTGAGTGGCCAGATTATTATGATCTCTGAACACATAATAATCTGGCCACTCAGTGTATATCCTGTATAATAAAAGGCTAATATGCAAATTGTCCCCTTGACCAGGAGTTAGATCAGCAGGTAGGCCAGCCAACCGCCCATGTCCCCTCCCCCTGGCCAGGCTGGCCGGACCCTACCCATGCACAAATTCATGAGCAGGGACCTCACCCCCGTGGGGCTTGACAGGGGACCTCAGGCCACGCCCCAGTGGGGCTCGACAGGGGACCTCAGGCCATGCCACAGACCAGGTGGGGCTTGACAGGGGACTTAAGGCTGTGCACCCTACCCCAGCACCAGGCCGGGGGACCTCAGACTGCACCCCCCACCTGGCAGGGCTTGACAGGGGACCTCAGGCTGCACCCCCCAGCCAGCAGGGATTGATGGGGGACCTCAAGGTGCACCCCTAGTGCTTGGTTGGGGGAACTCAGGCCGTGCCCCCGCCCAGTGTGGCTTGATGGGGGACCTGAGGCTGCGCCCCCCTCCCAGTGCTGGGCCAGGGGACTGTGCCACCCCACCCGGTGGGGATTGACGGGGGACCTCAGGCCATGTACCCCACCTGGCGGGGCTTGATGGAAGACCTCAAGCACACCCCCCGCCCCGGTCTGGGCTGGGGGACCTCAGGCCATGCCCCCCTGACCCAGGGCTTGACAAGGGTGGGACTGGCCAGGTCTGGATCAAGCCCAAAGGGGGAGGGCCGGCCAGGTCTGGGTCTCACACCATTTTGAGGTGCCTGTGGGTGGGCGGGGACTTGACTCTGGGTTCCATGGTGTGCCCCAGACTCTGACAGGAGGAAGGTTTTCATATACATTTCACTAATTTTCTTTCATCTCTAACACTTCTTTATACAGAAAGGGCAAATAGCAATATTAAATTATTTCCTCTAATCCCCTTTTAATGTGCATGAATTTCGTGCACCGGGTCGTTAGTACACACACACACACACACACACACACACCACACACACACACACACACACACACACACCACACACACACACACACACACACACACACACACACACACACACACACGCACACACACACACACTGAGTGGCCAGATTATTAAGCATTCAGAGATCATAATAATCTGGCCACTCAGTGTATATGCAAAAAAATGGATTTGAGCAAACTATAGAAAAGCAACTTTTTGTAAAAATAGTCTTTAGTATTTTCTCCCATCAAACTTTCTGAAATTTTTAGGCAGAAAATAGAACTGATGTTACATGGTAAAATGTGTTTTACAAGCACAGATTCTTTTGAAAGAAAATAGAGACAAGCAAAAAAATTATCTTAAAACTGTTGCCTAGTTTGGTTTGTTAATGACCTGGAAAGTGTTCATTTTTAATAATTTTAGAGAATAAGAGTTAGTTTATCCAATAAGACAAATGAGAAACAATGATTATGCATTTGCTACCAGATATTACTTAGAATATACATATTGAAATGTTTTATTGAATGTGATGGTGAAAATTAATGAGAAATTTGATAAAAAGTGACACATGGGATGTTTCTTGGTGGCTAAAATTCAATGGGCAAATGGATTTTCTTAACCCTATCTTGCCATAGTTTTGTTTCGAAAAATCAAATAGAAACATTTTTACAAGTCTCTAATTTAAAAACTCCATCAGTTAGTAATTGAAAATTGGTTTGGGGAATGAAATACCACTTTTTTTTGTAAGAGGAAGTAAAGAGCTTAGGTTTGGGAGAAGATCTATGTTTAAATTGAAGCTCTGCCACTTATTGTCTGACCTTATAGAGATTATTTATCCTTTCTGAAACTGAATCCTCACATATAAAATAGAACCAATAAATCCACAATGACAGTAATTAATTCATATGGTTTTAATGATAATTAAACCAGGTGACATATATAAATTACAGTTCACAAGTTTCCAGGCAATTTGAAACCATCTGTTATGTGCCTCTGTATATCTTCTGGATGCATGGTGGATGAAATAGACAAAGAGCCTACCCTGATAGCACTTGGAATATATAGTATGCTATATATATTTTACCTGATACTCTTTTTTTAAAATATATTTTATTGGTTTTTTTTTTTAGAGAGGAGGGAGAGAGATAAAGAGTTAGAAACATCGATGAGAGAGAAACATCGATCAGCTGCCTCCTGCACAACCCCTACTGGGGATGTGCCCGCAACCAAGGTACATGCCCTTGACTGGAATCAAACCTGGGACCCTTGAGTCCATAGGCCAACTCTCTATCCACTGAGCCAAACCGGTTAGGGCTACCTGATACTCTTTTCAAGAGATTTGCTCATGTGTCTAGCAGTGGGCATTGGTAGTAACCTGCTTATTAAAAATTGGAATTTGTTTTAATTTCTATCATTTTGGTGAATTATGTGTAGAGATAACTTTTATATTCTCTATGATATATTGTTTTTGATGCCTCAAGTTTCATTTTAACAAATACACACTTACGTTTTAAAAAAGACAAAATTTATCTCTCATTTATTTTTCATTATTATCCCATTTGACCACTACAGAATTATTTTTATGCCTATGCCTTTGTTCAATGAGTAATCCTTTTTAAAAATTTGGTACTCAAATCTCATTTTTCAACATACATAAATTGGATCATTTTTAAAGCCCTGCATATCAAAAAAGTAATTTATGTGCCTAGAGTATATACTTTATCTTATAATGATTTGTCTTCTAATATCAGTGCATTAAAAAGTTAATGATGACAATGACAATTAAAAATAGTAACAATAATGGTAAAGAATGCTTAGACCTACTCTTTGGATCTAGGAACAGGTATTGTTTTCAAATAAATGTAATTAAAATGTCTAGTTGTGAATAATATACGATATATTTGGCAGTGAAAGTGTTGCTATGTAAATGTTGTTTTGAAGGAGTTTGAGAATTTTAAGAGTGAATTTGGTTTGTTTGTATTTTAAAGCTGACTTTAAAACCATATGTGGAAATATTCCTGGATTCACCTTTGACATTCACACAGGAAAAGCTGTTGGTGAGTTTTTACATATTATGCTTATTTTAATACATCTATGTAGCATTTTGTAAAAACCTATTGAATGTCTTTAAAGTTTGAAATACCATAAAATGTAATAATATGAATTCTGATCTAATATAGGTAGACAAGAAAGAGATAACATGTTGACAGAATCTAATCAAGTGCTAATAATTGTATTATTGTATTGACATAGTCTGTTGATTAAGTTATGATAGTTATGTGGGTATCTCAAGATTTCATACTAGTACATGTCAAGCTAAAACTGTAGTTTTCCTATTCATGAACATTACATTGCGTGATTCCAAATAACCCTCCCTATTTTAACTTTTAGTTGTTATTTTCATACATATATGTTTAAGTTTTGGGTGTATTTTTGCTGTATCCCTTCCCTCCTTTTAAATGTACTTTCTATTTGTCATTCTACTTTTCCTCAAAGATTATAAAAATAATGTAATTTTAGGTCTTTATTAACAATGCACATATACAAAAGTACATAAAATTAAGAAAGCATAGCTTTCTTTATCATGTAACCTGAAGAGGAGGTGTGATTCCCTAAGAAGTTCATTTGCTACATTGACAGTAAAAGCACTTGGTATATTTGATCAGCTTACTTAAATTTTTCCATCACTGTTTAAAGGAAATAGTGTATTTTATGTTCTATATGCTTTTATGAAACACAAAGTCATTCATACCAGTATAGAATTGATTTCTGTGACACTGTGTGTTTGCATTCTCGTGTACACACAGCATTATACAAGGTTCTATGGTAAGTACATTAAGCAGAACCACATATATTTGATCAAATCTGTTCAATTTCAGACATTGATGAATGTAAAGAGATTCCTGGCATTTGTGCAAATGGTGTGTGCATCAACCAGATTGGCAGTTTCCGCTGTGAATGCCCTACAGGATTCAGTTACAATGATCTACTCCTGGTCTGTGAAGGTAATCTCAATGATGTATGACCTTTATCCACATAAGTTTGGCAGGCATAAATGGTTTAGACAGCTTGATGATTTGGACAGCTTTGTGATTTTTTACAGCTCCTTTCTCAGTGTGTAGGAGTTGATCACCAAATGGTGAGTGTGATACTAATGCAATAATGAAATTGTTGCTCTTCCAGATATTGATGAGTGCAGCAATGGCGATAATCTCTGCCAGCGAAACGCGGACTGCATCAATAGTCCTGGCAGTTACCGCTGTGAATGTGCTGCGGGTTTCAAGCTCTCACCCAACGGAGCCTGTGTGGGTAAGAAGGAGACTAATTTTATTCTTTAGCGCTGAGCACCACATTCTTTAGATTTCCTACAATGAAAAGTCGTGTGTGCTTTTCTATCAAAAATTATTTCCAAAAATAATTTGGGAAGATTTCCCTAGTAAATTAATTCATTAATATTGAACCTATTTCACCATACACATTAGATTATTTTGTTCAGAAAAGAGGTCCCTTCAGTGGATTTTCCTAAGATTGGACCCAAAAGTAAAATAGTATCTTTGAGATAGCAATCAACATATAAAAATTGCATGATTTTAAAAGAGAGAGACTTGGATGCTTGAAAGCCTTGCTTTGTTTTGATTCAGCTGTTGTCATGGTTCATTTTCAGACTATCTGTAATAATTAATAACAGGTTATAGAAACATGCCTGTGAAAGAAATGGAGGAATCTTAATAAAAATCAGATATGTGTATCGTGTCTTATTTTTGTTTCAGATCGCAACGAATGTTTAGAAATTCCTAATGTTTGCAGTCATGGCCTGTGTGTTGATTTGCAAGGAAGTTACCAGTGCATCTGCCACAATGGCTTTAAGGCTTCTCAGGACCAGACCATGTGCATGGGTAAGAGGAGAACATTCGTTCCAGGGGTGAAATGGAGCTGAGCGTCCAGAAGAGATTACAGTTTGGTCACTTGCCAAATTAACATGTCTTTATAAGAAACAATCTTGCAAAAAGTTAACTATGCTAAACTGTTTATGGTTTCATTCAATATAAAATTTTCAAGCCAGGGACACACTGCTTACAAATGTTCCTCTGTTCAGTGTTCTAACCTTTTTCCCCAGATGACTTTCACATGTTTAACCTGGGCTCTGGGACACTTGGGGTCATGTGGAAGTCAGTGCAGTACCAGCTGCCCTTCACCCTCTCTGGTACCACTCAAGAAAAGGGAGTAGTAAGAGTACCAGTATTGAAATGAATATATATACATGTACATAAATGCATACACTTCCCTCCCCCCCCCCCATATCACTGAACACATGGGATTTATCTGCTTCGTTTGTGTTTTAACAAAGACATTTTTAGAAGCAACAGAAGCCAATGTAATGATTAGTTAAGCAATAATAGTGTTCAGCAAGTAATTGCTGAGCTATTGGCTAATAAGCTTTCAAAAACAGATGACTGGATGCCTTGGAACTCAGAGTAACTCTTTAAATCTGATGTCAGCCACTGGCTCTGGCTCTGCAGAAAGAGTTCTCCATGTTTTGAGCTTGAAGGAGGAAAATCAAATTATAACTTGACTATTTATAATTAGCATGTTCCCAGTTTAGGAAAGCTAAAGTTGTGCATCTACTCTTTAGGTATTCAAGATACTATCTATATGAAGAGTGAAGTCAGATTTCATTACTGCAAAACCAGTGTATGGTATAGCTGCCAAACAGTGAGGACCACCAGGAAAATCTTCATTCATTGCCTCCTAAAGACCCCCCTATGGACTTGTCCCTAGGAAAAGTTCTCTAGGAGATGCTTATAACAAAGGACAAACAGAATCCGGTCCTATTTGCAGGAACATTCTGAGAATGCTTGTTTATACATGCTTCTCTTGGCTGTACTCTTAAGAGAATATGATTTGCTAAAAAAAAAAAAAAATGAGATTTATGATTCAGAAATTCATATGGAGAAATCTGCCCTCAATCCTAACAATTCACCTAGGATAAAATTCAGATAGACTCCTTGGTAATACCTCTCTTAAACAATGCTTCCTTCCTAAGGACCAGTATCTTTTTTTTGCATGGTAGAGGAGTCTCAGCAGCCTGAAATTCATAGTCCAGAAAATCAGGTCTCTTATATGAGAATGACCTTTTAAATATTTTCTTAATTTCATTGTTTTGAAGGCTAATGATACTGTGTTTTAATCAACTTCTTCAATTTGGGTTTCACTAATTCATAAACACTAGGACCTAAAGTGTATTTTGTTGTGATGATTAAATTAAAGTTTACAAATGCCTGGAGGAGTGTTTAATGATGCTTAATAGAACACAATTATTTTAGTGTTTCAAAAGAATACTTTCCCTATAATTGACAAGCAAACTGTTCATTAAAGTATCTTCACTAAGGGGATGCTTGCTTAGCGTCATTCTGAGTGTTACATGTGCCTGTCAGTCATTAAATGGCACTGTTTCTTATCTATGCTAATGATAGAAGAATATGCAAATTTTCTGGGATGTCGTCATGTAATGACCAATCAGGATGGGGGCAGGGCCTCAGCAGAGAGCTCTCAGCACACCTGCACTGGGGGTCTGAAGGGCACGGAGAGGAAGGGAGAGCAGTTAGGGGGATCAGGTCAGGAGGAAAGAGCAGATAGGCAGTTAGGGGAATCAGGCCAGGAGGGAAGGGCAGTTAGGGGGACCAGTTAGCCAGGAAGGGAGAGCAGTTAGGGGGATCTGGCCAGCAGGGGAGAGCAGTTAGGCAGTTAAGGGGATCAGGCCAAGAGGGGAGAGCAGTTAGGGAGATCAGGCCAGCAGGGGAGAGCAGTTAGGGGCATCAGGCAGGCAGGCAGGTGAGTGGTTAGGAGTCAGTGGTTCTGGATTGCGAGAGGGATCCCAGATTGGAGAGGGTGCAGGCTAGGCTGAGGGACACACCCCCCCACCCCAGTGCACAAATTTCGTGCACCAGGCCTCTAGTCTTATATAATAAAACCCTAATATGCAAGTCAACTGAAAGGCGAAATGACCAGTCACTATGACATGTACTGGCTGTGGCAGCGGGGGGTGGGGCTGGCCAGCAGGTGGCGCCAGGCCACCAGCCAAGGTGGGTGCCAGCAGGGATCCCCCAATTGCTCTGCCCGCTGGTCGCCCCACAGTTGGCCCTGATTGCCAGCCAGACCTAGGGACCTTACCCTATATATTGGGAACAGTCTCTTAGATTTAAAAATTAAAACCTGGCAAGGCTACTCTAACACTGAAAAAACAGGATGATGCAGCAATGACATACACAGATGCTGGCTTGCACATTTTGTGATCAGCCCTGATTCTGACACTTATAACTGTGACAAAGCCAATTACTTAACTTCTCTCTGGTTCAGTTTTTCCACCCATAGGATGGGGAAAATGGTATTACTTTTTATAATTCAGGCAAAAAAATGTAGCTGCCCATACAACAGCAAGATGCCTTTCACCTGTATAAAAAGTGTGGCCACTGGTGCATGCAGCATCCTGGATTGTGAGAGGGATGTCCTACTGCCGGTTTAGACCTGACATCCCCCAAGGGGTCCCGGATTGTGAGAGGATGCAGGCTGGGCTGAGAGACACGCCCCCCCACCCCGTGCACAAATTTCATGCATCAGGCCTCTAGTAATTTTGTAATTCAGAGTTTTCTCTACCTCATACTCATTTTCCTTAAATAAATAGGAGTTCCTTGTGCTGAATGAGAACAATAAGTAAATCAATAGTTTAAGATAATGTGAATGTTTAATAGGCTATGTTTTTCTAATTAAACACCGAATTCCTTTGAGCCAATGTTTCTTTGTAGATGTGGATGAGTGTGAGCGGCACCCGTGTGGAAATGGAACCTGTAAAAACACTGTTGGGTCCTATAACTGCCTCTGCTATCCAGGGTTTGAACTCACTCATAATAATGATTGCCTGGGTAAGTATTCAGTCTGTCTTGGTGTTTTATTGCTTCTGCTTTGTTTCCACACTATATACTGAAGTGAAAAATAAAACCAGAGAATAAATATTTTTATCATTAAAATTGCAAATGTTTGCCAAATCTATGTGATACTGCTGACTAATTTCTAGTTAACTCAAGCCTTAGTATTGGCGTAGATAATCACAAAACCATCTGCTGTGCTGAGTACTTCATCAACCAGTCGATTCAGGGCAAAGGGCCATGTAGGTGATAGTAGAGGTATTGAAGCTGTGCTGTGGTCTGGGTTATTTTTTACCTCTTAAATGGCATTGAAGATAGACCTGTCATTGTTTCAGTGTTATTACTAGTGTTTAATATATTCAATTACTAGTATTTAATATATTACATTCTTGATTTATACTCAAATACTGACAGTTCTCCAACTTAACAACACGCTGTGTGTTGAAACTATTTTCCAGCAGCTTTGAAGCCAGGGATGATGCCTTTTCCCACAAAAACATCATGTGATGATATCATTTTGGGATCAACTTTAGATTCTCAGTGGAAAATAAAACTATCTACTGGTACAGGATTTTAGCCTTTGCCCCTAACGGATATTGATGAAAATAATAATTGCTAGTGAGTAGGGGAGGTGCCTATATGTGATGGAGGAGATAGTAAGAGAAATGACAACCAGCATTGACAGTATTTCTTGTTTATCATGTGCCAGGCACTAGATTGGTACTTTAAACATAACATCTCTTAATTCACATGATCCTATAAGGCAGTGGTTCTCAACCTTTCTAATGCTGCGACCCTTTAATACAGTTCCTCATGTTGTGGTGACCCCCAACCATAAAATTATTTTCGTTGCTACTTCATAATTTGTGAATATCTGTGTTTTCCGATGGTCTTAGGTGACCCTGCTAGCGGTTCTCAACCTGTGGGCTGCGACCCACAGGTTGAGAACCACTGCTGTAGAGCCTAAGACTATTGGAAAACAGATATTTACATTATAATTCATTAACAGTAGCAAAATTACAGTTATGAAGTAGCAACGAAAATAATTTTATGGTTGGGGGTCACCACAACATGAGGAACTATATTAAAGGGTCGTGGCATTAGAAAGGTTAAGAACCACAGCTATAAGGTATGTGAAAGTAACTCAGTCTTTCTACCATTATGGGACTATCCCTGCTCAAACCTATCTCCCAATTTAACCCAACATATGTTCCTCTTTTTATTTTCTTTCTTTTTTTTTCCCCTCAAAATTCTGCACTGGGAAAATTTTTGAGCTAATCGGACATTTTATTCAACTATCGCCATCTTGTCTGTCATTTCTCAGACCCTTTGTACAGCCATGGAGAACTAAAGACACGGACATGGCTCTGATCAAAGTACAATGTTCAAGCAACCCAGAGAATTACTCAAATGCAGTCAAACCTAAACTTAACAGGAGACCTAACACCAGTTCCCCCCACCTCCAGATTCTATATTCTGTCAGCAATTCTAGTCTTTTTAAAATAATTGATTTTTCTGTACTTAATATGCTCCATTACTAGTCCTTTGAATATAGTCAGCTTATCTCCAGGTGAGGTCACTTGCAAGCTACGCAGTCAAGTTAAACTTATATATCCTTCTGCCTCTGGGAAAAGAAATATTTTTTCAACTGGAAAGAAGGAAACATTTCACCTGAAACCTTCAACTTACAAATTTGCTTATAAATTCCTGAGGTATATTAATATCAAAAATGTGCTCTGGTGGTTGAAATACAGTAGGGCTCTATGTGACCTTATAAAGCAGGTGATGCTTACAATATGAGCCATTTCTCTCTGTGTTGATGGGGAATTGTAGTGGAGGGTTTTTGTGAATGTGTTCCAAGAAATATGTTTTTAAGTTGCAACTTGTGACACAGTATACGTGTGAGAGCTCTCTCCTAAAATCCAACTCCTGTTGCTTACAGACATAGACGAGTGCAGTTCCTTTTTTGGTCAGGTATGCAGAAATGGGCGGTGTTTTAACGAAATTGGCTCCTTCAAGTGTTTATGTAATGAAGGTTATGAACTAACGCCAGATGGAAAGAACTGTATAGGTAAGTATCTAAATAATAAAGTCTGTATGTTGTTTTGTAAAATAATGATGTGACACCCCCAAGCTCCACTTAAGAACTCATTCACATTTCATTTGATCATCTGATCACATGACTAAGTTAAGGTATCATGGGAAGTATTTATTATAAGGAATAAGCCAACAATTGGAAATGATTTGTGGGCACAATTTTTATTGGGGTAGAGCTTGAAACTATCCGTGTCTCAGTAAAAGTAGACAAAGGAAACAAAACAATTAAATTAGCCTCTTGTCAAATGAGTTATACCCAAGATGTCAAAAGAGAATCTTGGGCGTGTTTGTCCATAGTAACTTGGAGGAACAGAGAGCCTAAGCTGCATTAATATTTATGTCACTTGGCAACAGTGACCTCGTATTTGAATAATTTTTCTCTTGTTTCTCTTTCAAGATACTAATGAGTGTGTAGCCCTTCCCGGTTCTTGTTCTCCCGGTACCTGTCAGAATTTGGAGGGATCCTTCAGATGCATCTGTCCTCCCGGATATGAAGTAAAGAGCGAGAACTGCATCGGTAAGGCTAACATTTATTCTGAGGTCCCCAAGCTGGTCAGTGTAATAAGACTTGCTACAGACTCTGTGGAAGTCTACTCAATCCAAGCCACAGCAAGCATGCTGACCCAAAGAGTTAAACATACAGCTGCCTATATATGTCTTACTGAATCATCAGAAATGATTTGGAGGTGTGTTGGTGGGAATACAGGATTTAGGGATGTGGGCTTTTTCATTAACAAGTCTTATACTAGTAAAAGAATTTTCAGTGTACTCTAATCTTTTTTCCAAATGCCAACAGAGACTTCCTATTGAATTTAAAGAGTGTCTGCAAAAAAAATGTAATCTTTGGCAAACAATTTTAAAACATCTATTAAAGGTGTCCAGAGTCCTAGAAATGTGAAGCAGAAAACTTTGACATTGCTGTTGAGACATTTTTCTCCTTGGGAAGGCCTCATGTCAGAACAGAAAACGTTAATCCATTTGTCATAACAGATGTTTTTCTGTTGAAACTCTTCCAGCTTACAAGAACATTGTAACCACATCAGAAGTGGGTCCCAGAATTTCCTGGTGGATGTGATGCAGGCCTATCTTTTTACAGTTACTTGATTTCACTTTTATACAAATTATTTTTTACAGTCTTCTTGAAATTCAGAAGCACCAGATCTTAGTGTGATTGATAAGGTGGTTTTTGGCCTTTGAGTTATCTACTTTTTAAAAATAGTCCATGTAGCTCTACTTTTCACATTCAAAGGACTTATACAAACAGAACTGAAGGAAACAGTTTACTTCATCAAGCTTAGTTTTCAGCCCATATAATTACATATAATGGGTATCCGTAGTCATTCCAATTTGGTCTTTATACCTTTTCCCTTTTCTATCTGATTTGTATAGTTCACTGCAAGACTGTCTAATGTTTTAATACTTAAAAAATAATAATAGAAGCACCTTGATGCAAAATTGATTGAAATATTTAAGATCCTTTCATTTTCTTTATCCATATTTAATCTCAGTCTTCATTGTGCCTGTGCTCCACCCCTTTATGGAACAGTGACAGTAGCAGTGTACCACCTGTTAAGAGGGAATAGATATACATGTGCTGCTTTGTGTCAGAAAGATTCAGCTACCTTTCTCCTGGTGAAAAACATCTATGATTCAGTTACATTTCATTACACTTCAGAAATATTTTATTTCCTTTACCCATTGTTGACAATGCCACCATTTTGCATCTCTGAAAATTTGTTTTTTAGTTAACTTACTTCACTATAAGATTTTCTTCTTCAGACTAGAATCTCTACCAACTTTTCCCAGATGAAATGCTTTCTAACATGACTATATACACACACTCACACACAAACACATATGTTTATACATGTATACGTACAATGGATATTATAGTGATCACGGCACATTTTAGGTACTGGAATATAGGCCTTGCCTCAGGTAACTTACTGCCTAACAGGAAATTCACACTGTGTTAGTAAACCTGTTTTATAAAGATATTGTTAAAATCCAGTGTGGGAGACACTATACTGGAGGCATGTCCAGGATGTGAAAGCAGAGGAGGAGGCTGGGAATAATGATGGTAGTGGTGACAGGTGGCATGTTGAGGAAGCTCACCAGAAAATATTGGTGACATTCGAGGTGGCTCTTAAATATTGGTAGGAATTTATAATCAAGGAAAGGAGCAGCACAGAGGAGGTCATTTGAAGACACAGGTAACACAAGTGTGGTAAAGGGTATATCGACAGTTGGCTCAGGATAGGGAACTTAGTCCTACAGGCAGTGTGAAGCATTACAGGATTTTTGTGGTTTTGTTGGGTTCTTTTTGTTGTTTGTTTGTTTTTTTTAGAAATAATAGAATATAACTCATGAACATTCTGCCAATATAAATTAAGAACATAGCATGTGCCAGACAGTATGCTAGACTTAAGCTGAGGGGTCATTAGTATTTCAGACAGACAGACATGTCAGGTCCTCGTGGAGCTTGCATTCTTCTCTCGTGCCTGGAATTGTGTAGTGTTTCTTCATTTGGTTAAAATAGCCCATTACATAAGCACCTCCAGTGAAAAAAAGCTAAACATCACTGGTAAGGAATCCTTATTTATTTTAAGGAACCATTTTGGGGTGAGGTGGGACCAATAAAATTCTCAAAACAAGTCTGAGTCCTAGTTTTATAGGCACAGATTTTCAAATAAAAAGACAGTCCTGATGGCATTGTGAAGAGAAAAGAGTAAAAGAGAGACATACCACAGTCAGGAGGATTACTAAAATCCCAGTGGCAAATGATATTGAGTTTGAATGTACAAAGGAGGTAGAATTGATAGGCCACATCCTGTTTGTTTATGGAAGTTAAAAGGTCAGAGTGAAGAATAAAAGTGACTACAGGATCCCAACTTAGGTTGCTCAGAGGAACCTCAGAGAAGGGGATCAGTTGAGCTGGCACTGCTCGTAAGACATTGATTGAACTGGTCATGTCAGGTAGACAGGTGGATGTACATACATCCCTAGGGACCAAGGGCAGGGAGCCAGAGATAACTTGAGAGATCAGGGCATATAGTTGATTGAAATTAGATATAATCTTTGACTTCTAAGAAATAATAGTTTACTTTTAAATAATAAGTATAAAATTCATATGATATAATATCTTGTTTTATATTAAATATCCCGTGGCTAGTGGACTATTGTAATATGAACAAATTATTTATTTTGAAATATTGAGCGATGTGCTGATTTGATTAAAATAATAAATTCTGCTGTTCTGCAGATATAAATGAATGTGATGAAGATCCCAACATCTGTCTTTTTGGTTCCTGCACCAATACTCCTGGGGGCTTCCAGTGTATCTGTCCCCCTGGCTTTGTGCTATCTGATAATGGACGGAGATGCTTCGGTAAGCTTTGAAATCACTTCTCTGTCATAATTTACTCTTAGAAAAGTCAAAGTTAGACAGTAATCCATCACACAGATCTCTGTCACTATAAAGTACATGTCTATGGCAAATATATCATCTGTGAGTTAAAAATGTAGGTCTCAAAAGAATTTACACTGAACAAATTTTAAGGTACTTTGATTTATTGGCTCTGTTTCTTCATATTTTAAAGTTTTCATGCTAAAAGAAAAATCTTCTTTTACTCTTCTGTTATATTGTTGACATAAATTTGTATGTACATTCATATATGAATTGTCTTTTATGTGATTTAACTAAATGAAAGTTACCTACTTTTTTTTAGGCAACAATGTGATGGTGGAAAAGAGATCTGGAAATCATTTTAATATTGAGCATAATTTCTCAAATTTTCAAGGCACATTATAAAAATATTTTAATCACATTAAATAATTAAATAGCATTTTATAAACAAGTCAAATGAAATCAGCCATTGAGGATTTCCAGACCTGTCTTTTAGTTGCTAACCTGATCTGCATATGTGCAACTCATAATAAATGTTTTGTCAGAAATAGAGTTCTGTACAAATTATTCCATCTTTTTAAATGACCAATAAGGAGGTCTGTGATTTTGCTTTCTTGAATAGATACTCGCCAGAGCTTCTGCTTCACAAACTTTGAAAATGGAAAGTGTTCTGTACCCAAAGCTTTCAACACCACAAAGGCAAAATGCTGCTGTAGTAAGATGCCAGGAGAGGGCTGGGGGGACCCCTGTGAGTTGTGTCCCAAAGATGATGAAGGTGAGATCAACAACCTAAAACACCCCTTTGCACTGGTTTGGGAATTTTTGTTAGGAGTAGGTTTGATTACATAATTTATGAATATTTTGAAGGTGAAATTACCCCCTCACACTTAAACTTGAATGGTTCAGTGAGCAACCTTAATCTGAGGGACTTCTTTCAACATCTGTATTCAACATGTGTAAGCACAGAAAATTACCCTGTTATTTCATCCCTCCCTCCCCACCCCAAGATTAGTATTAATTGCTTTCAAGGAAATTAGAAAGGTACGAGAAGAAAATGGAAATTCCAAATTGCTGTGGGAGTCCCGTTGTATCACAGGCTAGGGCTCTCAGGATCTTAAAAGAAAGCTAAGTCAACACAATGGCCATTTGCTGGAAAAGACCAAGAGCCTCCAGGTCTTGTTAGCACAACTGAATTGTAAGCTAGTTCCCAGCAAGCTCAGGGCTGGCTTGGCCTCCAGGTCAGAAGTGGTGTCTATGTGCAATGGGCAGAGAGGGCTCTTTAGCTGCTCAGTGAGCAGAGAGCAGAGAGAACCAGAAGCCCTCAGTAGGTGGCCCCCCAGACGGAGCTGGGAAAGCTCAGGGGATCTTTTCTAAATAAGTTCAGTATTGCTTTTGAAATAAGTAATAAAAATAAAATAAGAGGCTCCTGATAAAAAGTTTTATTTAAAAAAAAAAGGAGTCTAATTACACGTAGATTGTTTATCAGCTTTTAACTTCTCTGATAGTTGAGACTCTTCAATGATGGAGAATTTGTTTTTTTTTCTCTGTAGTTGCATTCCAGGATTTGTGTCCTTATGGCCATGGAACTGTTCCTAGTCTTCATGATACTCGAGAAGGTGTGGTTGGATATATTTCACTCCTATAGTCTTCTTTTATACGAATATATTATTGTTCTTTATTTTATAAATCCTGCTGTTTTTCCTGTGTAATACCTAGTATATTGTATTTAGTATACATACACAATATTTATTGTATATCACATGCATTACACTTATAAGACTATGTGTGGTATATGAAATGTATATTTCTCTGATAGAAGTGTTTATATGTTTTAGGAATTTTAAGTCTTTTGAATAGGTACACACAATTTCAGCATATCTTTTCATGTGAAGAAGTTCATGAGCAATTCTGTATTTTAGATGTCAATGAATGTCTTGAGAGCCCAGGCATTTGTTCAAATGGTCAGTGCATCAACACAGATGGGTCTTTTCGCTGTGAATGCCCAATGGGTTACAACCTGGATTACACTGGAGTACGCTGTGTGGGTGAGTGTTGAATCCACATTACTTAAAGTTCTATTTTATGTCTCATATATTCAGCAAAAGGTCTCTCTGGTACCCTGGGTGGTGGTGGGATTTGCAAAGCCAGGATAAATGGATAGTAACTGCTCTTTCTATTCCCGTCCTACATTTTCCAGTAGGCCTGGTTTATGTGAAAAGTGGAGAGAGTTGTCCAAACTCTGCCTTCAACCAAAATATACAAAATCTGATGTGTCTAGAGATTTATAGTTGCCAAAACCACTAACTGGGAAAGAAATCCATTTTACTTTATGACTTTCCATGCCTGCTCTTGCAGCAGAAGACCACATCCCTCTCTGAGTTTGAGCTTCAGGGCAGGCATGGCTGTCTGGGGGGTCAGAGCACACTTGATCCTATAGGGTCTTCGGGCCTCTGCACTTCACAAAGGCTGGTCAGCCAAGGCCAAGGGAGGAGTTTGGAGCTGGAGACAAGAGTCAAGTATGCCCTCCACAGAACTTGGAAATGTGGGAGGGTCAGATAGATATTCATGGGTGTGCTTTGATTACTAAAACTCCACCAAATTTTATGGCATTTTCTTACTCCTTTTCAGATACTGACGAATGTTCAATTGGTAATCCTTGTGGAAATGGTACATGTACCAATGTTATTGGGAGTTTTGAATGCAATTGCAATGAAGGCTTTGAGCCAGGACCCATGATGAATTGTGAAGGCAAGTGATACTTCTTATAATTTCTTCTATAATGTCTCAGTTTTCATTTATAATATTCTGATATTCAAGAGATGATCATTCCATCGCAAATGTATTTACTTTACTTCAATGAGCATAGTTACAATAGTTGCTTTAATGCCCTTGTCTGGTAATTCCAGCATCTGGGTCATCTCAGAGTTGGCATCCACTGATTGTCTTTTCCCTTGAGCCATTTGCCTGGCTCTTCCTTGTGTTGGTTAATTTTGGATTATACCCTGGGTATTGTGAATGATATCTTCTGGAATCAGTTATATTGCTTCTACAAATGTGGATGCTTTTTTCTTAGCAAGCAGTTAACTTGGATGAAAATGAAAGCAGACTGACAGGCCTGTGGTTCAGATTTCAGTTCTGCTCTTTAAACCTTAGTGGCTAGCCTCTTTGATTCCCCCCTCCCTGCCGACACACACACACACACACACACACACACACACACACACACACCTGGTTAAGTCAGCTGCTTGGTCTGGCTATATATATATATATATATATATATATATATATGGTGTTTTTTTGTCACTGGCCCTCTTCTTTTTGGAATTTCCCCTCACTCATCAGCCATCTTTGTTGGCCCAAGACTCCTACAGAAGCCAAGAAGGAGTCTACTGAAGATTTAGCTGTCAGGTGCTGTAATTTTTAAAACAATAAATTGGGAACTTATTCCTTGCTGGTTGTTTGCTGAGTTTCAACTATCACCAAAAACTACTTTAAATAATTTTTGTGTGTGTTGGTGTGTGTGTGTGCGCGCGTGCACACATTCGCACACACGCATGTGCATTTAGAGTTTGTAATTGCTATTTCTGGGAGGATGAGCTTGTTACGCAAGTGAAGGCAAGTGATACTTTCTCCATACCAGAAGTGGAAGTTAGATTATCCTATTGCTTTCTGTAAACTGCCAAGTAAATTCATCAGTGTTTATTTAAACAAATAATTAGAGCCCTAGGCTGAGCCCCTGGCTGCCTATTTCTTTTGATCAGATATCAATGAGTGTGCCCAGAACCCTCTTCTGTGTGCTTTCCGCTGCATGAACACCTTCGGGTCCTATGAATGCACATGTCCAATTGGCTACGCCCTCAGGGAAGACCAGAAGATGTGCAAAGGTAAGGCCACAGGCAAGGAAGTGGTTAGACCTTTATTTGCCATGCTGGGAATTTTCTTTCAGAGCTTTGCAGAAATGTTTATGATAGCATTTTACTGGTAGGTTTTCATACCTAGAAACAAGACCCTTGATGATCTGTTCAATCAAGTCAAAAATAAGATGGGTTGAGGAGCTCACCAATTGTCACACTTTTGGGCTCTTCATAAAGAAAAGATTGCCCTTTCCGGGACTTCTTACCAGTAGGACCAATGTTGAAACTTATAAATCTAAAATATAGCCAACAGTTTAAAAAGATGGAGCTCCTACATGATTACATTCTCAGACTCCAAAAACCAAATGTATGACTTCAAAGTACTAAATAACCTGAGTGGTATGGCTCATGGTTTGATTCTTGGTCAAGGCACATGCCTGGTTTGTAGGCTTGATCCCCATTGGGGAGCATGCAGGAGGCAGCCAATCAGTAATTCTCTTTCATCATTGATGTTTCTAACTCTCCCTTCCTCTGAAATAAATAAAAAAATATTTTAAAAAAGTACTAAACAATGGTCTGTTTCTGATAACTTCCTATTTTTATATTTTTTCTATTAAAAATTATTTCATAGACCTGGACGAATGTGCTGAAGGGCTACATGACTGTGAATCCAGAGGCATGATGTGTAAGAATCTGATCGGCACCTTCATGTGCATCTGCCCACCTGGGATGACCCGGAGGCCTGACGGAGAAGGCTGCATAGGTAAGGCTATAAGGAATGATGTTGCTTATATAATATTTCTACTCCAAGGTAGATTTATAGCACTATTACCAAATCATCCTAACTGCAAGGCAATTATTTTCCCAGCTGTTTCAAGCTGTGCTAGGCTTCCTCCATCTCAGGTTCCAGCCAATGCAATAAGTTCTGGATAACGCAGTGGCAATTATGTCCATCCTAGAATATATGCCCTCTTGTTTTTCATAATTCTGTTTCCTGTAAATCTAAAACACTAAATTTGGAAGTGTAAAAAACTCCTTGCAGTAATTATGCTCATATAGCAAAATAAAAGTATAAGTTAATGGTCTCTCTATCTCTTTTCTAATCATTCCATGAATAAGAAGAGTAGAAGCAGATAATCTCCAGAACCCTATTGCAGGCCAGATATCTCTGACCTTGGCCATATTTTCAACATATTTGAACTTCAATTAATTGACCTATAAAGCAAGGAGGTAGGGCTGTTTCTTTAAGATGACCTCAAGGGTTTAAAATGCTATGATTTTACAATGCAAGCCAAAGTCTCATGCCATGTAAGCTGGCCATGACCCCTGCATGTTATCTCAGCACTTCTCAAAGATGCTGTCCCCCGGGGCACTGAAGCCCACTTACTACACAGTCTTCCTTCTCCTTGAGAATGGGTGGCTCCCCTCCTTCAATTGAGAACCTACTGCTCCCTCCTAACCTCCAGTACTTAGAGAAATGTGGGTATTTTGGAGGAACATTTGAAGATTACTAATAATTTTTTATTTTGGTAAAAAACAAAATAAGATTTCTTTCAAATGAATCTATTAGTGATTGCCTGGTGCTAGCATTGGAATAGAGAGTGGATGCAACTAGACACTAGGGATCCATTTGAAAGATGGAAATGTTCTAAAACTAGTTTGCAATGATTGCACACTTAATTTATTAAAAATCATTGAATTGCACACTTAAAACACACAAATTATATAGCACCTGAATTATACCTCACTAAATGAATTCATTAACATTATATAGATGTAATTGGGAGAAGGCTTCATTTTAAAGATGATGGAATAAAAATGTGTTACTTCAGTCCCATCCTGTGAAGATTTTAGAACTGTGACAAGGGAGGGAGAGAACTGTTTTAGATTAAGTGAAGAAGTGGTCACAACTGAAAAGTATCTTTGAAATAATAGAAAAATTCAAACAAAAACACAGATGTTCAGCAGCATATTTTTCTTTAGGCTTTGGCAGAATACATATATCTCTAAAAGTAACTGCCCCGATTTAAAGTGTTCATCCAACAATCTTCAATTAGAAGGTTGACATAGGCGAATGAGAGAGGTATGGGATATTTCTGTAGCAGCCCAGTTCTGTACTGCAATGTCAAAAGACGCAGAAGTGAAAGAGAAATCGTGGTGACATTCTAAGACTTTACTCAAAGCCACACTGACCTCCTAGATTACCTGAAAGCTTGCGTGTACATACCCCAATAACAGAGAGCATCACAGATTTAGTGAGAGTGTATTTATACAACAGCCTTGAATTGAAACTGTGGGTTGTGCCCAGTTCAGTACTGGTGATCTTCTCCTACACCATTTCTCAGAAAATAGCTGAACTGGAGAAAATTGTTCAAAGACAAATAATTACACAAAACTACAACTATTGAGTGTGTGTGTGTGTGTGTGTGTGTGTGTGTGTGTGTATACACACTGGGGTGGGAGGTGGGTAGACAAAATAAATTAGACTAAGATGCCTCAGAAAACAAAAGAAGATTTTAAAAAATGTTTTAGTAACTTTAATAGATATCAATAAAATTCAAATAGAGAGAAGAGATTGAAAAAAGACAAAACAATATCAAGAGATAATGGTCTATCAGCGCTTAAGAAAAAAAATAAAGCTACCACAGAAATTAACATCACATTAGAAGTAATAAAAAATAGAAAGGGATGACAACACAGCCAGTAATGTGAATATGGAACTAATCAATAAGAAGATGACGGGGTAGAAAACAAAGTCAGTATACGTATAAATGAAGTCCCTGGGGGAAAAAGAAAACTGAACAATAAAATAGAAAAAATGTTTAAATATATTTGAGTATTTGTAGAAGAAAATCTTGTAGAAAATATTTAAATCAGCATATCAGAAGAGCCCACTGCTCCATGGAACACTGTTTCAAAGTCACTCATTTATTCAATTATCTACCAAACATCTGTTATGTTTGTGATTCTTGAGATATCATAATAAACTGGAAGGACAAGTTTTCCCTTCTCTACCCCAATCCCACTCTCAAGTGGTTTATGTTCTAGTCAGGAAGAGCATTCATCAAACAAATAAAGAAGTAACATGATAATTTCATAGAGTGGTAAATCTTTTCAAGAAAATAAGATTTAGTGACTGGGAACTACTTTAGGATACTCTTCTAAGAAAGCCTTCTCTGATGATTGACATTTGAATTGGGAACTAGAAAAATAAGGAAATAGCAAGAGCAAAGACCCTTAAGGCAGGAATGAAAGCCAGTGTAGCTAAAGTTCAAAGATAGGCACAGGCATTGCAGAACATGGTGAAGATTGGTTTTATGCTAAGGGCATGTGGCAGAGTGACTCAGGGTGTGTGCCCTAAAGATGGATGGTGAGTATGAGAACACTAGTTTCATACCTACTTGCTCTATGACCTAGGGCAAGTTGGCCTTCCCATGTGCCTCAAATTTCCCATCTAAAAACAAATAGGAATGATAAGGTCACTTACCTCCAAAGATTATTGGGAGTGTTAAATTAGGGAATTCATGTAAAAATCCTTAGAACAGTGTTTGACATATAGTTACATTTTTATTAAGGGCTAGTTGTTATTCTCTAATTTACATTTTAAAAGACCTCTGATTGCTTTGTAGATGATGCATTGTAAGGGTGTGAGAGCAGAAGCAGGATTCATTTAGGTGGCTATTTTAATCATTCAGATGAGAGGTGAAGGAGGCTCAGATAAAAGCATAGACGTATAGAAATGTGGTGAAATTGGCAGATTCGGAATATACTTTGGAGATAAATCAACAGAACTAGCTGATGGGAGGATTGGATATGGTGTATGAAGGAAGAGGTATAAAAGATGAATTCTAGGGCATTTATTGGAATAATTGGTTGGATGAAGCTACTGTTAACTGACAAGGGAAAGACTGGAAGAAATGGGGTGATTACAAGTATAAAGTTTTGTTTTGACTATGTTAAGTGTAAGATATGGTTTAGCTTTCCAGTGATAACACCAAGTAGGCCATAGCTAGAGATTGCTGGCAAATAGGTAGTGTTTAAAAATCATAAGATTGGATGCGGACACCGAGAGAGAATATAGCGAGTGGAAGTAGTGACTGACCTCTGGGCACCACAATATTTAGAGTGATTAAAAATGGTTAGAAGACACCCGGGCCAGTTTTGCTCAGTGGATAGAGCATCAGCCTGCGGACTGAATGATCTGGGGTTCGATTCCAGTCAGGGGCACATGCCCAGGGTGCGGGCTCAATCTCCAGTAGGGGGCATACAGGAGGCAGCCAATCAATGATTCTCTCTTATCATTGATGTTTCTGTCTATCTCTCCCTCTGCCTTCCTCTCTGAAATCAATAAAAATATATGTTAAAAAATATTAAGAAAACTAAAAATAAGTTGCCCACAAGATAGAAAATTCTCCAGGTCAGTTTGAAGCTATGAGAGTTATAAGAATGGATTATTCCAACACATAGGGAGTAGTCACTTGTGCCTGATGCTGCTGATATATAGAATAAGACACAGACAGAGAAGCAATAATTAGACTTGGTGACCTCTTCAGGAGTAGAGGGTCAGACCATGTCGGGGTAGACCATAAGGGTTACAAAAAGCACCCAAGATTAGGAAGTGGAAATAGCAACCATACGTCATTCTTTCAAGAAATTTGTATGGAACCACAAAGACCCCAAATAGCCAACACAATCTTGAGAAAGAAGAACAAAGCTGGAGGCATGATACTTCCTTATTTCAAACTATATTATAATGTAGTAATCAAAATATTATGGTATTGGCATAAAAACAGACACACAGATCAGTTTTGGAGAGAATAGCAAACCGAGAAATAAACTCATATATATGGACAATTAATCGTTGACAAAGGAGCCAAGAATATACTATAAGCAAACATAGTCTCTTCAATAAGTAGTGCTGGGAAAACTGGACAGCCACATGCAAAAGAATGAAACTGGACCACTCTTTACACCATGCACAAATTTGCAGTCATAAGATGAATAAGGTCTGAGGATCTAACGTATAACATGGTGATTATAATTGGTAACACTGTATTATATAATTAAAATTTGCTGAGAGAGCAGAACTTAAGTATTCTCACACACAAAAAAGTAAGTCTGTGGTTGATGGATTTGTCAATGAACTCGATGGAAGGAATCCTTTCAGAAAATATGTGCATCATGGTGTGCACTTCATCGCACAATTTCATTTGTCAATTATACCTCAATAAAGCTGGAGTAAAATAAAACGGGAGTCAGAGAATTGAGCAGAAAAACATTTTTTTGCCCTAAGGGAACAAAAATGTAGTAGTAGCTGGAGAGATAATATGTTGAGAGAGGTTATTTTTTTAATCACGCTGGGGGAATGATTCATTGAAAAAAGGAGAATTGTGAAGTCTGCAAGGTAATCCAGAGTACAAGTTCAAACATTTGACCTTTGAGAAAAACCAGAGATACTTCAGCTGTTGAAAAAGAACAGGAGATTGAAAAGGAGGGTGCAGACAGGTGGTTCACTGTAGGGAGATGAATGAGTTCTTAATATGCGATAGTCATTTTAGAAAGCAGGAGTGTGGGCATACTAGGAAGGATAGAAGGATTATCAAGGGAGTATCACTACCTGTCTGAGATGTCAGTCTTGCACTAAAGCAAGACATAATCTGTTTGCTGCACTGCATCAGGCACAAGTAGGTAGAAGGAAATGAGCATACATAGGCATAATGGACACTGAGTGATCAGTCATTGGCAATCCTGAAATTGCCAAAGCATAGAAAGTGTAATGCTGGAAATCAAAATTTCATAGGTAGCACAATATCACACCAACATACACCCTAGTAGCTTTACAAATTTCAACAGCAAAAAGAAAAAGAAAAAGAAAAACGAAAGAAAGTAAAGATGGGGAATGAATTTTGTTGGCTGTAGGCAACCAGGCAGAAAAAGAAATTACCTGCAAGGTAGGAAAAAAATCAGTGTACTCTTTTTCCAAGTTCTCTCAGTAATTCTTAATGCCAATGGTAGCATAACAAAAGTAAGCTAGGCCCGGCCAACATGGCTCAGCGGTTGAGCGTCTACCTATGAACCAGGAGATCATGGGTTCGATTCCTGGTGAGGGCATATGCCCGGTTGTGGGCTCGATCCCCAGTAGGGGGCATGCAGGAGGCAGCCGATCCATGATTCTCTCTCATCCTGCATGTTTCTCTCTCTGTCTCCCTTTCCCTTCCTCTCTGAAATCAATAAAAATAGGTTTTAAAAAAAAGTAAGCTAGGATTTTGAGGCATATCTAGTATCTTTCAAATATAAAAACTATATTATACATTATCAAATGTTAAGGCACTCAAGAAGTATATCCAACAAGAGCCCTTCTTTAAAAAAAATAGCTCAATTCAAACAAGTAAAATAAAAATAAAGATGGGTGAGGGATAGGATTAAATCAAAAAGACAGAACTTGAACTCTCAAGTTCTAGAAATAACAGACACTATGCAATTACTTAAATCCATACCTTAGTTCAATCCTTTTGCATATATTTTAAATTACCCACAATAAGTTATTTTTACTAAAAGGGGAACAATATCTATACCAACATACATCATGATGAATTTCAGAACACTTAAGAGCAGAATGTAAACCCTTACTGTATAAATCCTTTTTTCTCTAGAAGGAGAGAAAAACCAGATTTCCTACACATGAACAGGGAAATTGGGTAAGAGGAAACAATGGAACAATACTTTAAAACATTCCAAGGAAAAATACTTTGGAACTGAAATTCTATACTCAATCCAAGTGAGAAAACAAGCAAAATTGTCAGAAGTGTGTTTTAGAATATTTATCACACATGTACCTTCTTTAAAATGATAACCAAAGTATATACTCTAATATATTTTCTTAATTAATTCAGGAGGCAGTAGTAGTACCTATGAAACAATGGTGAGCCAAGAAACCAGTAAACCTCATAATTTGGTTAAAACAGATGTTCATGGTGGATAAAAAATATTTAAAAAGAAACACAAACCACAAAATTTCTAGATCACAAAGACCTGGCAAGTACCACAGGGAGAGGACAGAAAGAAGTAAACTCATGGCAAGGTACTTGTTATTGCCAGAAGCTTTTGAAACAGATACTTATTAGCATTGTATTTATTAAGTGAAGTATTTATTAAGAGTGTGTATTGAAGTTGTCCCATGGTTACCATTAGAAGAATAGAAAGAAGTTTATAACTTCCAAATATGATTTGGGATGAGAAAGGATGGCATAGAAAACTAGACTAATTTAAGAAATATTGAGAGAAGGGGGTAATAGCATGGTAGATATAAAACAATATAAAATGGCAGGTAAGAATCCAATTATATCAGTAATCATAATAGATATAAATAGTTGAAATGGCTGATTAACAATAAATGTACTTCTAAAATTTTTTTTTAATCCAGGTTGGTGCTTTTTACAAGAAATGTACCAAATCAAAATGTAAGAGAGGTTGAAAATAAAGGATTTGGAACAAGATATTCAAGGCAATTGCTGAAAAAAGAAAGCACATGCAAAATAAAAACCAATAAATTGGTGAAAATTTTAAAAATATATAAAGATGAAAAGAACAATTTATCAAAAAGATTTCATTGTCTTGCATTTTTTTTACACTCCTAACAAAATACCTTTGGGGGGAATAAAACTTCAAACAAAATTTACAAAATATTAAATAATCATAGTAAGTATGGGTATAGAGAATTTTAATAAAACAATTTGCTCTTTTACTCTACTCACCAACCTTCCCTAGCACCTACCACCCCTATGCCCCAGTTTTTCTCTGATATCACAAAGCTGGCATCCTCTTCCCCAAGATTCTTCTCCTCCTTGTCTGGTGTCTATCCTTTTTGGACGTCAATTTTCCAGTTCTTAATCAAACACCACCCCTTCCCTGAAAGGGGGGACAAAGAGGAAGAGCACACTTTGTTAAAAAGAACCAACCTGGAAGATGAGTTAATGATGAAAATAAATCCGTATTCACACATGACTGTTTTTTATCTCATCATATTAGCATTTTGGTGAAGATATTTTAAACAAGATATAATCCATTAGAAGGTCATTTTAAATCATGATTTTATAATCTATTCATTATTCACATTATTTGTTTTTCTAAAGATGAAAATGAATGCAGGACCAAGCCAGGAATCTGTGAAAATGGGCGTTGCGTTAACACTATTGGGAGCTACAGGTGCGAGTGTAATGAAGGATTTCAGTCAAGTTCCTCAGGCACTGAATGCCTTGGTAAGCTGATATATGTGTATTTTACTTGGTAAATAAAACATCTGTTTTATGATGTCATCACAGAAGAGCTCTCTCTCTATATATATATCCTTGTCTACTAAACAAATCTCTCAATCTGAGTAATCCACATACCTCTTCCTGAAGATACACACCTATTACAATGACGTATTTGTCTGTATGTGCGTTACTTGCACATCTATGTGTCATATAAGTAACATTTTAAATAGTCTTCCCAAGATTAATATTAATTAAAGTCTATGGAAAATGTGACTTTAGTAAAACTTACATCAGGGATGATGATTTAATTCCAAAAGAAAATATTTTTAATGTGCGGTAAGCTCTGCTGAATTAATGATATTAAAGTAAAGGCTATATTTTAAAAATGCAATAAAGATTAAATTTTATTTTATGGTACAGAAAAATGTTTTAGAAAATATTTTCTTATGGAAAATATAAATCTCAAACATTGTGTTGTATTATAATGCATATATTATAAGCCATTTCAGTACATTATGAGCAGGTATAAAAGTATGGAATAGTAAAACTTAAGGCAAACCAAGAGAAATAAGATTACTCATCATTTGATTTGGTGTAAAAACAGCATGTTTCAACTACATCAGATTTTTCTCAAAATGATGTCATCTGTTTTAAATCCTAGGAAATTATTAGTCAAGAAAATATATATTTTATTCAGTCTAGACCTTTACTAAACATCAGCCTTTTCAGATATAAAAAGTGGTCTTTTCTTTTTTTATATTATTAACAGTTTCACTAGGATGGTTCATAAAAACCATATTAATGATTTCTTGCTTCTCTACATCAGAGAGATCCTTATCCTTGTTCTAAAAACATCTACTTAGTCTAAATGTTTGAACCGTCTTTTAGATGTAGAAAATATGAGAAATTAAATTGAATATGTACCAAATTTATAACATAGTCTAGCATTTTCTTTTCAAACACAATTTCTGATAGTTGTTTGCTTATTTAAAGGGAAATAATTTAATTTTATTTTTCTTATATTTAGATTCTACAGAAATGGTAGTTTACTATCACTTAGTTGCTGATGGATTAAAGAAAAGTAATCTATTTGTAAAATATGGTGTCACTTTTTGTCCACATTTAACAAACACTCTATAGTGACAGTACACTTTATGAACTTAAACTCCAACAAAATGTTATAATTGTTAAACCATCTTAAACAGTGTGACTGTTCATATCAAGAATATTTACCTTGTTAAGTTTTGGCTAAGAATGAAAGTATTGATTGTCCTGTTTAATTTTAAGTTCAAGATAATGAAGTGTCAATTCCATGACATTGATTCCTATTGACTACACTGTCATTTCAGACAACCGACAGGGACTCTGCTTTGCAGAGGTATTGCAAACGATGTGTCAGATGGCATCCAGCAGCCGCAACCTCGTCACCAAGTCAGAATGCTGCTGCGATGGGGGACGAGGCTGGGGTCATCAGTGTGAGCTTTGCCCACTTCCTGGAACTGCCCAGTACAAAAAAATATGTCCTCATGGCCCGGGATACACCACTGATGGAAGAGGTAAGGAGTTGAGGAAATTCATGCATATTATCAAACAGTGAACTTCATTCATTAGGATTAGTTTGGAGGAAAAGTGGAAAAAGTAATTTAAATAATCTATAATAATAAAAGCAAAATATGCTAATTAGACTGGACAACCTTCCGGATGAAGCCGGGACTGCGAGAGAAGCCCGGGTCCCGGGTGCCAGAGGGAAGCCTGTGCTGGTAGCTGGGGTAAGGAAGGCCTACTCTTGCACGAATTTTGTGCATTGGGCCTCTAGTACAATAATAATCACTAAAATATTTGTATGTATGATTATGTTTGTATATGCTTTTTGTTAATACTTTTGAGACTTTGTATCAAATCTAAGAGGTAGAATTTATTATTCCCATTTTAACAGATGAGGAAACTAAAGCACAAGCTAAGATAACACGTAATTTTCCTAAGATCACACCCTTTTTAGGGATGGACCCAGGAATGGAACATGTCTGTCTGACCCCCAAAGGCCATGCTTGTAACCCACAAACTATACTTACTTAAATAAATGTTATTTATTTATTTGAATGTGCACCAAAACTTAGTCTGTTTGTAACATATTTACAAAACAGTAACTCTCATAATTGATTAGTGGTTTCCATTTATTTTTGTACAACCAACTAATTTCCTGAAAAATACCATTTTCCTTTATCCCTATACAGATTCCCAAACCTGTATCTGATTATTTGCTAATAAATAATCCCTTTCTTTCGAGTCTAATGCTAGTGCAGATTTGAGGCCAATCCACGGGAAATTATCACAAATTCCAAATTAGTGGAACTTCACAAAGAAAAGCTTTCTAGATTCCCTTCAAAATAATTCATACTTAGGTTGCAAAATGAGTAAATTTAACAGGGCTTTCAAAACAGTCTTCGTTTGTTTATCTCTTCCCATCACTGCAGATTATTTTTATGTTACTTCCATGTTGCCATTCGTCTGAATGATAAAAAGGCACTCAGCACTACCATGAATGTTGGTTGTTAGTTATCTCCTATCAATTCCTTAATTTTCTTGGTTTCTAACCAGTTTTATCCTCAAATATATATTGATTTCTACTTGGTTTTGGTTTCGTTTTTGTTTTGGCCCACAGATATTGATGAATGCAAGGTCATGCCAAACCTGTGCACCAATGGCCAGTGTATCAACACGATGGGCTCGTTCCGGTGCTTCTGCAAGGTGGGCTACACCACAGACATCAGCGGAACTTCGTGTGTAGGTAAGGCAAGACATCTCTGCGTCTGGGAGCTTGTCAACTACTGTTTCCTACAAGTCACTTACTGTCAGTAGAGTATCTTTATTAGGGAGCTCTGGAATGTACATGTTAGTAAAATGATGCCACTCCTTTCAGTAATGTGGCTCTTGGTATCGTCGTAGTTGTCTAAGACCTTGTCCAATCATGTGGGACACAGAACTATTCAATTATAAAAAATTAACTTTCAACATTTTACATTTTAATTTAAGATGTATAAGTGACATTTATTTGTCATTTATTTGATGAGAGAAAAGGGATTTTAGTTGTGGATGTGTGTTTGTATATAAAGAGGGAATGCTTTGTGCTTGTTTCTCATTGCTGGTTTTTGCATAATATAAATGTCTAGTAGCAAAGCAGTTTCAGTACAGAAACCTTCTACATTTTTACAATCTCTTTTTCTAATTTAATTTTTTATTGTCTCATCCATGTGATTCTATCACAGATTGGGGACAAGGGTGATTTGCCTTTATTGAGTCTTCCCAAAATATTCAACTTTGTTTTCATTGAAGAAAAAAATATTTTTCTCCTTTATGATTCATCAACTTAACCTGATATTCTCTAAATTGCCTATTTCATTAATAAAGCCTGGCATGAAAAGGTTAAGAAAACACAAACTGACTCAGAGTAAGCATTTGTCTCACTTGGTTGGGCATGAAAGTAATGGAGAATAGACTCTTAACCATGCGCTTTCAGCATTCTGTGGGTATCAATCAATATGTTTTATGAAGGAAATGTAAATTGTTTGCTATCGATAAGAGTCCTAGCAGAAAAAAAGGTGGCACAGTCAAATGAGGACAATTTAAGGAGGGTTTAACAAGGGAACTGTAAAGTGTGGACAGTGTGTGCAGAAACCACAGGGAGAGTGCTATGTACCAGGGCAGTGGTCGGCAAACTCATTAGTCAACAGAGCTAAATATCAACAGTACAACGATTGAAATTTCTTTTGAGAGCCACATTTTTTAAACTTAAACTTCTTCTAATGCCACTTCTTCAAAATAGACTTGCCCAGGCTGTAGTATTTTGTGGAAGAGCCACACTCAAGAGGCCAAAGAGCCGCATATGGCTCGCGAGCTGCAGTTTGCCGACCACTGTACTAGGGCCATACTACTCCTGGGCCAAATGGAGGGAGGGAGAAAGTTATGCTGGGACCTGGAAGGAGAAAGTTATGCACAGAGGGCTGCCTTGAGCTGAGCTATGACCTCTGATCCCATGACTCAGTCAGCCTGAGCCCACCTTGCAGTGAGAGAGTTGAGGAGACAAGGACCAGCCAGAAGACAGAGGGCAAAAGAGCAGGCTCCTGGGCCCATGAGCAGCGTGGACTAGGGAGAGGACTGGACCTGGCAGGCAAGTGGAAGATTTCCAGCACAGTACATGACCCCACAAGATACTTCAGGGAGTGTCAGCCTGGAGAAGTTCTGCTACATCTACATGTCAAAAAATGTCTTTAAACTCTTGCTTTTAAGTTTATGGCTCTCAAATTATAAACCAGAGTACATTAATCTAAAGAATTGAGTGGGTGTTTTAAACCTGGTCAACTGTCAAGATATTATATTTGTCCAAGATCCACAAGTTGATCTACAAAGTAAACCAGTGCATTACTTGAGTGAAAATTGTTCTGTGCATCATTTCTCTCTGGCTGTTTTCCATTTTAAGTTGAAGAGGAAAAGCTAAATGAATGAAGTAGGAAGAAGGAGGGAGGGAAGAAGGTAGTTGTTTCTTTTACCAAGAATTTAATCTTCATGTCACTTTGATTTAGATCTTGACGAATGTTCCCAGTCCCCGAAACCGTGCAATTTCATCTGCAAGAACAGTGAAGGGAGCTACCAGTGCTCATGTCCGAGGGGATATGTCCTGCAGGAGGATGGGAAAACGTGCAAAGGTGGGGGAAGAGCTTCTGGCATTTGTGACCCTTGTCTATGTCTCTTCTTTCAGATTCAAATTTATCTAATTGGGGATTATGCCACCTGCACCTCCTTCAATCTCATTTTCTTAGTGACCATTTTATTACTCATAGAAAATTCTAATAAAGGACCCATGGTAGGAGGCAGGCAAAATTAAAACCCAAGTTGCAGTGGTTTGCTTCCTAGAGCAACCCACACAGATTAAAAAACAAATAAAATTAAAACAAATTAATTTTGGTGAGAAAAGAGATTGAGACAAATAACTAAAATAAGATTTTTATTGTTTCTTATCAAGATTTCATTTCTGCAAACTATCTTTATTACTGCCAAAGTCTAAAAATGAATTGTTAAATTTAAATTTTTTTGCTTTGGTAGTATTAAAAATAATTATCAAACTAAATTAGATAATTAAAATAGCTCCAATACTATAATCATATATTAAATTTTATATTACATCTCATCAATATGAAATTATTAGACTGAGGAAATTCCTGTCTAATTAAATTTTTGAAATACAGATTTTGCTCAAGAAAATGAGGCTTTATTTCCAATAAATAAAAAAATAGCAAGCAGCAGTACTGTTCTCTTGTATCTATTTAGTGACCCATTATGAGTCAGTTTAATTTTGCACATTTATAAATGAGTACAACTAAAGGGTGTGTATTTTTAAACTTTAAGATAATGAATTAATCTTGTTTATATCTTATATTGCTTTGTAAATGTACTTAAATATATTTTTCTATCTTAAGTTCCAATCTACCTAAAATCACATTTTGAGTTTTCTGTCAGTCCAGTCTAGCTATTACTTCCGGGTATGATTAGAGTCACAGATGCTGTGTTTTTGCTTCCTCTGGTGTTTATGATGGTGACTTCATTTGGAACCTGAGACCCTGACTCAATGTTTGCGTTAAGACCTACATCGGTTTCCAAATTCTGTTTTATTTTTATTTAACCCTTTCCTTTAATAGGAATAAGTGACCAGCCATGTACTAAACTGTCCATTCAATGCAAGAATTATAATCTTTGGATAATAACTTTGAGAACAATTCATGGAAACCACAGTGATTCCTTCATTCAATTTCTTATTTTAAGAAAACTTTGTGTGATTTATCACCTTCATCATCCTATCACAGTAGCCCATAGTATTTATGCTGCTTAAGTATGTGAAAAGAAACTGCTTGTCAAAAAAAGGAAAAGAAAGAAACTGCTTGTCATATGCATATTGAAGCCTATGAAAATTCCAGCAAAAACTTCGGCAGAATAATCCCAGTAGATCAAACACATCTCGTGTGGCTTCACGACAAAGGATGCATAGCCAGACAACACTGCTCTGATTTGCATGGGCTTGTCTCTCATTTCAGACCTTGATGAATGTCAAACCAAACAGCACAATTGCCAGTTTCTCTGTGTCAACACTCTGGGAGGTTTCACCTGCAAATGTCCACCTGGTTTCACCCAGCACCACACTGCATGTATTGGTAAGACAAAACTACAAATGGGAAATCTTACAAACTTTGATAGATGCATAAAACTTGTACTTAAAATGGTAATGTCTCAGTACTTATAGTTAGAATCAATCCCTCATAATTAGTGGTCTACAAATGTTGCTTTCCCTAGCAGGTTTGCCTCAGTGGACAGAGCATCAGCCTGCGGATTAAAGGGTCCCAGGTTCAATTACAGATAAGGGCACATGCCTGGGTTGCGGGCTCGATCCTCCTCAGAAGGGGGCATGCAGGAGGCAGCCAATCAATGATCCTCATCATTGATGTTTCTATATCTCTATCCCTCTCCCTTTCTCTCTGAAATCAATAAAAATATATTTAAAAATAAAATAAATAAAAATGTTGCTAATAATATAGATTTTTTTCTCCCTCAGGGATAATATTCATAGGGAAAAAAGGCATACTGTGTAGTCTGAGCACACACATACAGTAGGCATCTTCCAAGCAGTGCCTTTTTATTGCATTTTAAATATGTGTTCAGATAAAATCTGATTAAAGGCTCCTGTAATTTGGACCATGCTAATGAACATATTGGGGGTTTTAATGTTAGAAGACATATGTTAAGGCTCTTTCAGTCATATTATTGAAAACCTTGTCCTCAGTCAACTCAAAATATGTTCCACTTTTACATCTCTTGAAATATACTCTTTCTTCCTACTTTTGCCTTTCATATGACAGTGAATACTGGCATCCATTTCCCTAAAGTGCTCTTTTCACATTGGGAAACAGCCTTTCTTAGTTCACTTTTTACTTTAGGTAGTGAAATTTGAGTCATATAGTAACCGGGAGGCTTGATCTTCTCCTCCTTTATCTTTGCTAGACAACAATGAGTGTGGGTCTCAGCCTTCCCTTTGTGGAGCAAAGGGGATCTGTCAGAACACCCCTGGGAGCTTCAGCTGTGAATGCCAACGAGGGTTCTCCCTTGATGCCACTGGACTCAACTGTGAAGGTGAGTTTATTTGCTCAAAAACCCTTAATTACATACAGCATGCTGTTTTCTTTTTCCTTCTGAGCCACTAAATAAGAAATGTTGATCATCTCAAAAGAAGAAAAATATATTTAAAAATTTAGGACCCAGCAATTGATTTTTTGTTCATAAGTTTCCATTATTATTCTGAGGGCAGAGGAAAACTTTAATGTGCTGAAACAAAAATTTGGTGAGTACAGATTGGCTTCTAAAGTAACTGAACTGTTTACTTCATTATTGATCTAAAAAAGAATTGAACTGAAAAAGAATTCTATACCTAATATGGTTTACAGTAGTGAATGAGTATACCAGGAAATAAAGGGGGGAGGACTTTTGTTTTATGATACCTAAATGTGTAAAATTAACTGTAAGAAAAAGAACCAATTGTCATAGAGAATTGGAAAAAAATGTATCGAAAGCATGCTGCTAATTACATCTATTTTAGCAGATGGCTGTTTTCATGTTATTTGGTCTGAGACCCCTGATTCACTCTCTTTTCTACAATGGGCATTCCTCTAAAGCTTCCCTGCAGTAGGTATTTCCTATGATGAAGTCCCAGGGAATGTTTCCAGAAGGAATAAAATAAAAATCTGCCTATGGTTCTTCAGTATGTCCATTGTAAGACAAATGTATTAGGAATGATATCTTTAAAAAATACCCATACCAGAGATTACGAGACTATATACAACACCTTTATATTTTATATATAATATTGCAATTTGTGTTTTATTTATTTTAGTCGCCCTCTACTTATTCTTAGAAATATAAGATTATGAAGAGATTAACTGGGGAACTTATATGCATATATGCATAGCACATGGGCACGAAAAATAGTGTGGTGAAGGCCTGGGAAGGGTGGGTGTTGGAATGGGGGCGGTCAGTGGGGAAAATAAAAGGAGGGCCATCTGTAATACTTTCAACAATAATGATAAATTTTAAAAGAAAAGAAATAAATGATTATGAATTCTAGAAATATATTCAAAGTGTTTAAGATACTCTTTATAAGTATTATAGGGCTTTTATATATGTAACTAATTTGCCACTTTTAATATTTTACATTTGAAGTCATTGAGACTTTGAAAGTATTCTGAACATACAGCTGCTTGCCACGTGTGAGTTCAGCTTGTGATTATCCACATAAGATATCATTTATTAATTATTCATATAAATTTGTTACATATACTTCAACATGCCAATTTTATTTCACTCTTTATGGGTAGATTTCAAAGCCTCATTGTCATTCCAAAAGAGTATGCACGTATGAACAAAGAAATTATTCCATATGTGTAATAATACCACATCGTGTCTAAATATAACATTCTTAAATACTTCAAATTTGCCTCTAATTAATCTTGAATGGTAATAAAAAAAATTCTGCATGCAAAACAATTAAATTTTTTTATTAATTTCAGAGAGGAAGGGAGAGGGAGAGAGAGATAGAAACATCAATGATGAGAGAGAATCATGATTGGCTGCTTCCTGCTCGGCCCCTCCTGGGGACTGAGCCTGCAACTCAGGCATGTGCCCTGACCGGGAATTGAACTGTGACCTCCTAGTTCATAGATCTATGCTCACCCACTGAGCCACACCGGCGGGCAAAACAATTATACATTTTAGGTATCTCTTTAGTGCTTGTATCTTCCTGAAAATGAAGATTACAGTAAATCCCTTTTGAATCTACTAGATATGTAATGCAAATATATTTATATCATTTACCAAATAAATCATACCATCTGCAAGTTAATCCATCCAAAATGCACAGCGTTTGTGATTGCTGTGATTGAGTTGATGAAATTAAATGTTATTTAGAGCATTGATGTGGTGTGGTCTGGTGGATAGTATAAGAATGAAGTCTTATCTCAGAAACATTTTTTTTTTCAGAAACATTCTTTCTACCACCACTAACTAGTAACCATGTGACTTGGAAAAATCACAGCCATTCTTTGTGTCTTGTTTGTTCCCCTGATAATAGCTATCCCAGGCTGTGTTTGGAGTGTATTTAAGGATAGTAGAAAAAAGTTACATGAACTTTTTTATTTCTGGGCTTGTTTTTGCAGATGTTGATGAATGTGATGGAAACCATAGGTGCCAGCATGGCTGCCAAAACATCCTTGGAGGCTACAGGTGTGGTTGTCCTCAAGGGTACATTCAGCATTACCAGTGGAATCAGTGTGTTGGTGAGCACTCACTTTTTACATAGCATCTGCTTTTCTGACCTTGAAGTATCTGTAAGTAAAATGATCAAATAATAAAGGTTGCTATTTCTGTGTAGGCTTTGAATCCTAGAACTTAAAAAGCAGTGCTTAGAACTGATGCATTATTCTAGTCTTTATACTTGTGCATATTTGAAAATACCCACAATGAGAGTATGGTTTTAAGTACCTGAACAGTAACGCAACTGGAGCTTTTATAAAAATTTTAATGTTCTGCTAGATATAAGTTTTAAGTTTCTGAAGATGGTGTCAAGAATCATCATTTTCATTTGTCAAGGTCAGGAGCTTTTTATACCCTTCAGACAAATCTACAGGAATTCAGATCAACTTAATGAGGATTGTCCATCTGAGCTGTATAGTTACATAGATGTAATGAAGGAGCTGAATTATTTTAAGGGAGAAATAGTACCTAGTTACAGCAAATTATATTAAAACACTCCAGACAGAAGTGTTTGTAAAATCAAATTAGTAGGCACTCTGCTCCGTTTCTTGCATTGATAATAGGCATGGAAACTCTCCTTTTAAGGAGAATTTGATCAAAGAGAATACTGTTCTCTGAGTAACCAGCTAACTAACTGTTCTTTAAGTAACCAGCTAACTTCCTGGTTCCATTTGAATGCACTTTATAGACATATCACCCAATACTCTGTGACATTAGATGCTAGCATAACAGAGCAGAAAGGAGACAGTGGTCCTGCAGGGAAATGGCAGGGTGCTTCCTGTTTCTCTCTAGTGATTTCAATTACCCCACATGTACTTCAGATAGTTTACTGTGCTCGAGCTACTTGTTCAGTTAACCTGATTTTATCCTTTATGGTCTTCTCACAAGAAATTTCAAATGACAATTTAGTGAATTAAGAAAAAAAACAAGATAAATTTCAGAGGAGAAGGACCAACTCTGAAAGTCACAACTATTCCATGTCCATGTGCCAGGTCACACCACGAATACATCCTCATGGCAAGAAATGCAAACACTATGAATGATCATAAGGTTAAGAACAAAGTTTTAAAGGCTATCAAAATGATGAGTTAGGCTGTCAACCAAAATAATCCATAAGTGTAATTTATTTTTTCTCTTTACAGAAAAAAGAAAACAAAATATGTTGCAAAAGTCCTTATGCCCTGATATCTTGATTCATAAACAGAAGCAAAGTGTAGGCACACTGTTCAGAATATAGAGAACGGTACTTTTTTACATAGCTATTAAAACGGTATAAAACAATTTTATTATATTGTGTTGTTCATAACATATGATGTCCAATACTTTATTTAGTAAATAAAATGGACTTCTTTGCTAATTCCTTGAAACTAAATGCAAAAGAATGATCCTCTAGTATTTCATGTGTCAGCTTATATAGAATTCCTTTTATGGCAGTCATAAATAGAAATAGGATTATGTGTGGAGTCTGAACTCAATTTCCAAGTTTTTAAGTTTACTGAAGTTTCTGTCTGTAAACATCTAATGCAAATATAGCTACAGAGGCTTTTACTAAATTTGGTCTCACTTAAAATCAAGACTGTGTGGTATATCCCAGGTCCCCTTTGTGGGGTCTCCTGGAGTGAGCACCTCAGCAAGGCAGTCACCCCAGAACAGTGGTCGGCAAACCCATTAGTCATTAGAGCCAAATATCAACAGTACAATGATTGGAATTCCTTTTGAGAGCCAAATTTTTTAAACTTAAACTTCTTCTAACGCCACTTCTTCAAAATAGACTCGCCCAAGTCGTGGTATTTTGTGGAAGAGCCACACTCAAGGGGCCAAAGAGCCGCATGTGGCTTGCGAGCCACAGTTTGCCGACCACGGCCCCAGAACATCTCACAATGCAGTCCAGCCAGAAGCCCGTGTGCCTTCTAATTGGGATGGACCCTATGGACAGAAGGATAAATGTTTTCAAAGATGAGTTCAAAACTACAGACACATAAGCAGATATCCCCAACTGTAAGGATTCTTTTGTGAGCTTGCTCTGCTGAAATGGGCACCTGTAAGCAGCAGGTGCCTGAGTAAGCAAGAGGCAACGGAAATTTATTTGAAAAGTTCTAGATTTTCCTGTGCCAGGTTGAGGAACCCAGCTGGTCTCTAATAAAATTGCAGACTTTCTTGCCTTGAATTCACATAACACAGTTGGAATTTTAACTGAAATACATAACAAGAATAGAATTATACAGCCCATCAGGAACTAATAAAAGAAACAAGAATTATGACAAAATGCAAATTAAAAGGCACAAATCATTTTTATTTGTCACTGTGTGTGTGAATATCTTCATTCATATGACTGAGGAGATAGAGAATGAAGTCTTTAAGATAGATTTATCTGAAGTCTCCTGGTAAAGGAACAAAACTGCTAGTTAATGCATCAGATTATTTAAATACTGTTAAATTGAAAACCTACAGTGTTGTTAATACTACTTTCAATTTGAGAAGAACAGGAGTTCTTGCCCTGGCCCGTGTAGCTCAGTTGGTTGGACATGGTTTTGTGCACCCAGAGGTTACTGGTTGATTCAGATCAGGGCACATGCTGGAGTTGCAGGCTTGATTCCCAGTCTGTGGTGTGCAGGAGGCAGCTAATTGATGTTTTGCTCTCACATCAATATTTCTCTCTCTCCCCCCACCTTCCTTTCTCTCTAAAAATCTTTATAAAAGAAAGAAAGAAAGAAAGGAAGGAAGGTGACAGTTCTCTGTAAGTGTTAATATTGACAACAGTTTTTAATTCAAAAGAATAATTTGAGAAATTTCCAGCCAGTTATCACAGGACATTTATCTCATTCTGGTGCATAGATTATACAGACGTAGGTAACATTCTTAAATATTTGCAAGCATTACAATTATTCAGAATTGAAAATAAGTGAATATTATTAACATTTGCATGTGAATAAAAATTATGTCTTAATATATGAAGCTTTTAGTTATTTAGTGTTAGTAACTTCCAGTTGCCTCTATGCCCTTTCAAAATAATTTGAACATAGCTTGATGAGGCTTGAGTCAACTCAAAATATTTCTCACACAGAAATAATCTGACTATTTTAAAAGTCAGATAACGTAAGTCTATAAAATTATACTATGATGTACATTTATAGCATATAAACATGAAATATATAATGGTGCTTCCAAAAATATTATATATTTAAATTTTTTCTTGTCATTGGTATGTTAAAATGAAATTTATTCAATTATTTTGTTTTTCCTGGTACATTTTCTACTTAACACAATGTCTAATGCTATATTCATAGAAAGATCATTTTGTTAAATTGTAACCTAATTTACATTCTCCATTAGTAGAGAAATGGTGCATATAAATGTCCGATTTAATTATAAAATCAGAGGCGCCTTTGTGGCAGAAATAAAATGGCAGTTATATTTATGTCACAGGTAGCTTCATTATTATGAATTTATTTATATATCTCCTCCCCATGAAGTGAAGGCTAAGAATTGGTACATATTAGGTAATCATAGTAGATTTTATATCCAGTGATTAGGTATTATACATTTGGCGGTCTGATTTAATTCTGAAACTATAATCATGATACAAAAATGTACCTAATAACATCTACCCTCTCAGTAACCTCTGTGCCGTACTTAATGGAGTTTAATTTCCTGTCTGAGAGGCCTCCTCGCTGAGACGCCATCTGCGTCTTCCATAACCTCCCTGAGCCATGCGGCTCTGCCCTTCCCTCTGCCTGTTGTGTTGCAGGCGCACACTCTCTTGCAAATAGGCTCCTTTCCCCACATGGCCTGAAACAGGTACTTGTCACATAGTAAGTAAACAGACACACTGTGCTCCACTGGAGTCACAAGAATTTGAAAGAACCTCCCACAGGACACATGTGACTTGTGTCCAGGGTGAAATTTGAATTATAATAAACTCCGAAGGAGTCCAGCCACGTGCTGTATACCAACCAGACAGTTGAGAGCTAAGTTAAGTTGTAGTCTCCAAATTTAAAAGCACACTCTTTGGACTTGTAAAAATGATAAATGCAACTGAAGGTATAACATAATTATCCTGCTGTCAGGCATTTAAAGTATTAATGTTAGTTATTAAGCCAGGAAAGTCGGTGTCAGCTGATGCTGGATGCAGACAGTCTCAGAAGGCACAGTCTGCATGCACCTAAGCCGTTCTCACACAGGTAAACATTGATTGTTGGTTCAATAGACCCAATTAAATAATGTTTATTTCAAGTATTTTCACTTAGGGTATTTAGATTTTTATATGTTTTCTCCATCTATAATATAATGAAGGCTTTGGAAATTGCTGGGAGAATGGACACAAATACAGATAAACAGATGTAGGCTTTTTAACATGGAGATATAATTCACATAACCGTAAAATTCATCTTTTTAAAGTGTACAGTTCATGGTTTTTAGTATGTCCTCACAAGAGTATGCCACCAGCACCACCACAGCATTTTCAGCACCCCGAAGAGTTCATCCCCATTAGTATGGTTCTTCATTTCAGGCTCCCACAGGCCTCACAGTGAGCAATCTGCTGTCCCTGTGAACCCGTCTGTCTGAGGTGTGGACTAGTGAGCTATCCTGCTATTAAGAGAGTAGAAGAGTGATGTTGCAGGCAAACTGCAAATACCTGTCACAAAGCGTTGCCGGCAGATTCATAAGCAGCACAAGCAGTATATAAAAGCGTTGGGTAATTTCTTAGCTGGTTTGGCTCAGTGGATAGAGCATCCACCCACGGACAGAAGAGTCCCGGGTTTAGTTCCAGTCAAGGGCACATACCTTGGTTGCAGGCTCAATCCAGTGCAGGAGGTAACCAATCGGTATGTCTCTCTCACATCGATGTTTCTCTCTCTTCCCTCTCTTTCAAAATCAATGGAAAAATATCCTCAGGTAAGGATTAACAACAACAAAAAAGTGTTGAGCAAAGTTTTTTACAGCTATAATTTAGGAGGATTTGTTGGATTTTGGCATTTTATTATTTTATTTTCACATACTTTGCAAATCAGCCATTGGACTGAATGTTTTTTAAATGCTGTTGTAGAGTTCTTTCTATAGTGAAATCATAGGTACTTTGAGACTGGGGCCCTCCTCTGTATCACCCCACCTTCCCCAGGTCATATTTTCTTCCTTTTTGTTCATAGACGAGAATGAATGCTCCAATCCAAATGCCTGTGGCTCTGCTTCCTGCTACAACACCCTGGGGAGTTACAAGTGTGCCTGCCCCTCCGGGTTCTCCTTTGACCAGTTCTCCAGTGCCTGCCACGACGTGAATGAGTGCTCATCCTCCAAGAACCCATGCAATTATGGCTGCTCCAACACGGAGGGGGGTTACCTCTGTGGCTGCCCACCTGGGTACTACAGAGTGGGACAGGGGTAAGGCCATCATCCTTCCGCACACAGGAAAGCAAGGGTGATCCAACAGGGTGGGTCCAACTCAGGGTTCCTCCCTGAGTTCAGGCATTCAAGCCGCCTGGCACTGCAAGGAAGTGAATGGTGATTAGGAGCTCAAGAGACGAAAGCATTGCTCACCTAGGATATAGGAGGGAGAAGCACTAAGAAGGCACATGGGTTATATCCATGTTGCAGGATTATCTCCCATGTGATGTGCAGAAGACTTGAATTTGTAAACAAATAGCACTTTCTTGCCCCGCATAAAGGCCTGAATTGATTCATTCGGGTCCCTCAAGGCCAGAGACTTAGCAGATATTTTAAAACACAGCTTACATGTTGCCATAGACACCTGAGTTGTGAGGCACAAGTGGAAATGGATTCTCTTAGATTTTTCTATGAATTTTGACAGGTGCCAGCCTAGTGGTTCCTGAGGAAGGAGTGTGTCCCTCTCTTTGTTCATCAGGCTTTATATTATTGCCCATGGAAGACCTGCCTCATTGGCGTGGCACTGCTCAGAGCGAGGCTGGCTCCACAGGGCTGCGTTTCCTCCAGCCAATCACACGTTCCCAAGTGCAACCTCTCAAGCCCTGTGGGCTGAGGCTGAGGCCCTGGCCACCTGCCTCCTTGCATCAAGGCAGCCTGTGCTCAACAGCACGGAAGGTGGGAACTGAGGAGTAGCTCAGGGTCCTCTTCCTCAGAAAGAACAGAGTATGAGAACAGGCACTGAGGGGGGTGGACTCATCTGTCCACCATTGTTACGTCATAATGCTTGAAACAAAAGGCGTGGCCTAGACATTGACTTTTTCACTAACTCAAATAGGACTTGAGAAGTCTCAGTCATTACAGCAGAGAGTTTTGTTGTGAGCAGGACTTCTCTTAGCACTCTCTTGGAACTTCTTACTCTGCTTTTGCTTTCCCCAGTTAACTACACTCAAGTGCTTCATCCAGTGGGGATTAATAATTGGTGATGCCGCCAAAGGAAATGGAAACATTAATCTGAAAAGATATAGGTACCTCTGTGCTCATTGCATCACTATTTACAATAGCCAAGATATGGAAACAACCTAGGTGTTCACTGATAGGTAAATGGATAAAAAAGATGTGGTACACATACACAGTGGAACATTATGCAGAACTAAATATTGTCATTTGTGACTACATGAATGGACCTGGAGGGTATTATGTTAAGTAAGATAAGTCAGACAGAGAGAGAAAAATACTGTGTGTTTTCATTTATATGTGATAATCTAAACAACAACAAACACAGACTCACAGAAACAGAGACCAAAGGATGGTTGCCAGAGGGGAAGGAAATGGGGGGATTGCTAAAAAGGGTGAATGGGAATATAGTCAATAATACTGTGGTAAGTTTGAATGATGACTGATTACTACTAGAATTAATGGGGTGGTCACATTGTAAGGTATACAAATGCTGAATCACTATATTGTACACCCGAGACTAATAGAACTAGTATAATTTTTATACCAACTATGCTTAAGTTTAAAAGGTTGTATTAAAGAAAAACATTGGGGGAAGCTTAGAACTCATGCTCAGAATTTTGCTGTTCAAAATAAGGGAAAATCTTGTGTATGAAGTGTTAAAGAAAAAAGCTACAGAGACTATTAAGTTTTTATTTGTATGAGCTTAGATTTTGCTTTGTTGGTGTGTTTTTTCTGAAAAGTCTTTGTTCTACCACTGGAAAGCTATAATCAAAGTTAAGGACAACATCTAACAATTCCTTGCTTCTTGTTGCAAATAGCCACTGTGTCTCAGGAATGGGATTTAACAAAGGGCAGTACCTGCCAATGGATGCAGAGGTGGATGAGGAAAACGCTCTGTCCCCGGAAGCCTGTTATGAGTGCAAAATCAACGGCTACTCTAAGAAAAACGGCAGACAGAAGAGGAGTGTTCATGAGCCCAAACCCTCTGCTGTGAGTAAACCTCACTTTTGTTTTGTATCAGATTTTATCCACATGGAGTCACCTTTATGTATATTATGCAGTAAACCTTTATGTAGGTTTCAGGCTCAGTGAAGCTAGAACTAGCTTGAAATTTAATGGCTAAATTAATGGACTCAACATAGCAGAGATAAGTAAATAAAATAAGTTGATTTTTACCTCAAAACACAAGGACCGGGAGGTAGGGAAAGACTTTAATATTCACCATTTCAATCATGTTTTTCTTTTTTATTTATGCCAAAGGGAATAAGATGCCCAACTAGAAATACCTATTTGAAATGATTCAAAAAATTACGTTAAATGTGCCCAGTTCTGTTTTATGCATTTGTAGTAAAGTAGGATGATTTTCATTTTCAGTAGTTAAGCCAAGTAGATCTCATACTTTGTGGCATTTGTAAGTTAGATGTTCCTCCCATGAAATGATATCTCCAAATAACTTGTAGTTTGTTAAGACCTGAAGATCTAAATTGCCTGTTGCTGGTGTTTGTTGATCATAAATGGCCTTTAGCAGAGACGTTTGAGGGGTGGGCCACAGGCTGCCTGATTTTGACCTTGTCCCCTGGCCCTCCCACTTGTTACCGATGTTACATGAGACATGTTAACCTAACCTCTCTCTGTCTCAACTTTTTCACCTATAAAATGGGAATAAAAATACTGCTGAAGGGTGATGGGAGGATTGAGTTGATACTGTGAAGTGCTTAGAATGGTACCTGGCATGGATATTACACTTGTTCAGTGAATCTCTCTCATAATATCTAGAAATGTTGATGATTTTCCCTAAGATCAGGGATAGCACCACCCCCTTCAGTGAATGTTACTGAGAAATTCCTCCACCAAAAATAGCTAACTGCCTGTGTGAACTGGGCAACTTGCTTCAGTTTTCTGGGCCTCAGAAACTTTCTTTATCTATAAAACGAGATTTTTCTAGCCAAAAGGTCTATGATTCTACTTTATAATAATAAGTAGGCTAGTGTGACAGCTACCTTAAATAGACTAAGGTACCTCACTGATTAAATATGATGATTGAGATTGTCATCAAGTCCAGAAATTCTCTCTGTGAAACCTTCCCAATGTGGGACTTTGGGATGCGAGTCTGTCTGAACACTGTTGGGCACTCGGGGCCATTATAGCCCAATCAAAGCATTGGTTGTTGTTTGTTTGTTTGTTTTTGTTTCATTATTTATTTTACTAAGATAACATTCTTAAACCTCCCATCCCTCTGATCAAATGGGACTTGGTTTATCTGGTCCCTGCCCCACTGGCTTTTACCAGAGCTGATTCAAATCTGAGCCCTGAGGACCGCAGTTTCCTCCCTGTGCACCAAGGGCTCTTAGCAAACACGCTCCTGCACTCTGCTTGTGCGTCGTGGGCCTTACAAAACAAGCCAAGCCTTCTGAGTGCAGATGCCTCTGGGGACAGTCCCTGCTGGTGGATAAACCTGCACTTCTTTTGATCCCAGCAAGAAAAAAAAAAAAAGGCAGTTATTTTCTAAATTATCTTTATTATTAAGAAGCATGACATTCCATAAACTCATCAGAAAAACTTGAAATGTGAATGCTGTCTGTAAGCTCAGCCCTGTAACTTCCCCGGGTGAAGGCCCAGAGCTTTACACGACACACACTGGAACTGACCTTTGCTTCCAGCCCACATGAAGCTACAGTCGCCTCCTTCCCAAGCACTTCTCCTAAGGCAAGTGCAGAAAGGGGAAGCAATAGGTTGTTGCTGTGGCTGCAGCCTCAGCAGCCAGTCCCCCTCTGGGTCCTCTCCTGTGCTACAGATGCTCCTCCCACATCATTTCCTGCTTTTTCTTAGGTTGAACAGATCAGCCTGGAGAGTGTGGACATGGACAGTCCCGTGAGAATGAAGTTCAACCTCTCCGGCCTTGGCTCTAAGGAGCACATCCTGGAACTCATGCCCGCCATCGAGCCCCTCAACAACCACATCCGCTATGTCATCTCCCAAGGGAATGACGATGGCATCTTCCGCATCCACCAAAGGAACGGGCTCAGCTACTTGCACACGGCCAAGAGGAAGCCGGTGCCTGGCACGTACACACTGGAAATCACGAGCATCCCTCTCTACAAGAAGAAGGAGCTTAAGAAACTGGAAGACAGCAATGAAGATGACTACCTCCTAGGGGAACTCGGGGAGGCTCTCAGAATGAGGCTGCAGATTCAACTCTATTAACACTTGCAGACTTGGTTCCAGGCTCAAATCCCTGCACAGCCAGCCTTCAGAAGCCTTTGAGAAGCAATGACTTAATTTTAAGGAGGAAAAAAAGACAACTTTTGTTTCTTTCCTCCCTGTCTCAGCTTCAGAATGTTGACCCTCACAGGGTGGGATAATTTAGACTCTGGTGTGGCCAAAGATTTGAGTACAAAGGCAACCGTGGTTACTGTATTTTTTATATAACTTCACTTTAAAATATATTAAAAAAAACTAAATGTTCAAGAGATCAGCATATGGCACTAAATGCACAAAAATAATGTGAGCTTTTTTTTTCCTGTTAGCAGTCTGTAACACTTTGGGTATTTTGCTATAGTTGCTAATTAAAAAAAATATAGATGTTTATTTATTTTTAATGCAGTAATATATGGAGAAATGAACAAACTATGTAAACAAAAAGGGAAACTCACTTGTTTTTCTTTAGATTTATAAATTTGAGCTATTTCTTTTAGAGGTGCTTTTTAAAAATTCAGTAGATTCAAGAGATGTTTCCTTTGGTTTTCTGCCAGTCGTCCAACTGGTACACATCTGATTATCTTAAAGAAAGCCTCGCAGAGCTGAGTGGGCAGTGTAATCAATAATTTAAAAGACGGGAGTGTCATTAGCTCCTTTACGAAGGAGATCAAAGCCAGAGCAGCTCATTGTGACGATATTTCACATCACCAGACACACCAGGCAATGAAGATGAAGCACAACACTGTAGCAAAATACCTTGACTGCTTGTGAGACCAGTAGCGTTGCAGGCCAAACCGTACTGTATTTCCTTCTCATAACCTCAAGGAAGCACATGTGCTCCCCACAACACCTCATTCGTACCCAGGGTGTGCTGCGTACTTGTGGTACTTAGGCAGCTGAAGAACTGCCGTTCCTTTGAAAAGGAACACCTGGCATTCTGTAGTGTTTGGTGCTGTCTTAGATTAATGGTGCATTTATTATGTTCAAGCTATTTCAGGATTGCCATATGTGCAAACAAATCATGCAGTACAGCCAAGGAATATATGTTGTTTTTTTTAAATCCATTTTTTTAGAATTTTCATTAATACTGTAGTTATACACCATATGCCTCGTTTTATCATAGCCTATTGTGTATGAAAGATGTTTGTACAATGAATTGATTTTTAGTTTGCTTTAGTCATTTAAAAAGATATTGTACCAGAATGTGCTATAATAAGAGTACGTCTCCCATGTTCTTCTCAACCCAAGAACCTGTCCCTGGACCAGTGACCAAACCTCATATGTGAAATGGCCAAAGCTCATGCAGGCTCTGGGTTGTTCCTCTCACACCTGTGCTGACCAAAGATTAGTCACCAGTTATATCCAGTTTGGGGTTCTTTTGTTTTGTTTTAGTAACTAAAAAGAAGAAAAAAAGAAACAGTGTAAATTTGTAATCAAGTGTTTGTGAGGAAAAACTTATGGTTTTGGGTCTTGTTTGTTTTTTGTAGGTCTATGTATCAGATATGACACTTTTCTTGCAATAAAGCTTATTTTGGGGTATTTTTCTGATTGAGAGTTTTGTGGGACTATGACCCCTGTTGTTTCTGTGGGAGTGGCCAGGGGCTTGGCTTTATGGGGACCTGTATGAAAGAAAGTACCAGAAAGCAAGTGAGGCCCATTTATAGGAAGACAAGGGAAGGTTGTCAAATCCGGGACACAAGTTAGCAGCAGTGTTCAACCGACCAGTACCACTTAAAGTCTCATTCAAATAGAAGGACACAGTCGGGGCAGTTAGCTGTTCACTTCCAAGCAGAGTCGAAGGCTCCTAGGACCTACCTTCTAAGACCTCAGAATTTCTCCACTCCATCCTCACATGCGCTTTGAGAGCCACTGTGTTAAAGCACCCTAAACCACCTGCGGGGAAGTCGAACATTCTCTCAGAGAGCCTTTCTTTTCTGGCTTTTCCTGAAATGGAGTTGTTAAGCAAAATTACGTAGGCGTACAGCAGGCCCAAAGGTATCTTCACCCTAACTCATCCAAAGTGTCCTATCTCTTGCAGTGTCACCCACTTTTCCTCAGCAGTGAAGTGGCTAGAGATGACACATTATTTAACACAAACTCTTCTGATTCACTGTTGAAATGAGTACAGAAACGTCTTGAAAGTTAATTCGATATCAGGTTTGAGAATTTGTGTGGTTAAATTTTTCATCTAAAGAATAAGAAAACAAAGATTATAACTGATCTTAATGCTGTTCTTTGCCAATCAGAAATTAGCTGCATGGAGCAAGGAAAATATGTATTTGCCTCAGGGGATCCTTTAAAACTTAACATGCATATTCTGTTTCATCTGGCATCTATTATTGGTACAGCTTGAGCGCTATAATATGAAATTACCTAGAACCAAACTTCTCTAACGCTGAATGTTGAGAGGCAACAGTCCCGGTTTAGCTTTAACTTGCTTTTGAGGCCACTTGAGAATCCATACTATTAGGTGCTTTACACAGAAAACATAAAAGACGGTTAGAGGATTTACACAGAAGAATGTACTAGAGCTGTGGTCGGCAAACTGCGGCTCGCAAGCCACATGCAGCTCTTTGGCCCCTTGAGAGTGGCTCTTCCACAAAATACCACGGCCTGGGCAAGTCTATTTTGAAGAAGTGGTGTTAGAAGAAGTTTAAGTTTAAAAAATGTGGCTCTCAAAAGAAATTTCAATCGTTGTACTATTGATATTTGGCTCTGTTGACTAATGAGTTGGCCGACCACTGCCTTAAGGGAAATGACTAGTCCAAGATGCTCCTTCATGGAAGAACCTTCTCAGGCACCTCTGGTAGCGTGTTTGCAATTCTCATAGTGTGAGCACTGACGAAGCCATGATTAATTTGTGTCTCTGATAATTAACTGCTAATGATATCATATGTACCATTTTGTCATTATCATTCATTGTCTCCTCAGAAATTACCTCAGCTAGGTTACAAAAACTGCCCAAGAGTAAAGTATGATGTATGCCCTGACATATAAACCAAATCTGATAGATTTTGGATCATTGCTTATTGATAAGCAATAATTTGTTCTTCAGCTGACATGAATTAGCTTTCCACTAATATTTAGGTTTGGAGCTTTTTAAAATTTGATTTTGCTGCTTATTTGTGGTAGATGAAACTTGGTCATGTTTTCACATGAGCATTGAAAATAATTCAGGGTAATATATAAGAATTTTACTCAATTCAAACATGTGCTCTTTTTCATTATCTAGGAATATCAAACCGGACCATTCATATAATCTGCCCCCTCTTAATATTCTCAGGGGTTTGTTTTGTTTTGTTTTGCATTCATTGCCTTTTTGGTTCACAGAATAAATGCTTGGGATGGGGAGTGGGAAAAACGACTAAAATTTACAAAGCATCAGTCTACTTGAGTCTACAATTCTTTAGATTCATATTGTTAATGCTTCAAGGGAAACGGGTCAATTCATTTGTTAAATTGAACCCTGAGGAACTGCCAATATTTGGCTACATTTGACCTACAAAATGGCAATTTCATTTGGTTCAATTGAATAGTTTAGAAATATTCACATTTCTCAATAATAGAGTGAAAATTTCCCTTCTCTTTGAAAGAACCAATTCCATTCATGTCTTTCCATGCTGCTTGTGGCCCATTCTACTCCTAATTTACAGTAATCCACAGGAGAATATACATAATTTATTCAAACAGCCATTCTTTCATGCTCCAAAAACTTTGGAAAGAATCTAACACACATATTTGGGACCTTGAGGGGATTATTGGAATCTGTTTAAAGATAAAGGCAAATCCATTGAGAATGATGGAAATACAGTACAATGTTTAAAAAAGAGAGGGGAGGGACTTTAGGAATCTTTATTTCTGGAGACTGGAAAGATGGTGATTCATGAACACCCCAGAGAACTTAAGGGGGATAGCGTATTTGCAACTCAGCCAGCCTGAAGTCTCTGGCTTCTTTTCTTTTTCAGCATGATTGCTTTCTCAAATAAATACAAAGCCACAGTTACCTTCCTTAATAAGGAATGTGTGTTTCTAAGCCTAGTTTTCCTTGAAAATCCTTTACATGTGCAGAGCAATGGGCATCCTGAAATACAATGTACAGCTCATTAAAACTTTAGCATTTTAACTTCTGGGGCAGTATCACCTTGCAAGTAAAAGAAAGACAATGTCTGTGGGGGGTGGGGCAGGCTTACTGATTCCCTTGGATCTGCAGCCTGAGCGCCTCTCCACTTTTTCTTTTTAATACGTGTTTTGTTTTTATATTATAGAGAGAGGAAGGGAGAGGGAGAGATTGAAGCATAAATGACGACAATCATTGATCGGCTGCCTCCTGCACACCCCCAACTGGGGATTGAGCCTGCAACCCAGGCATGTGCCCTGACTGGCAATTGCACTGTGTCCTCCTGGTTCATATGTCGACCTCTACCACGCGGGCTGGGCATCACCACCCACTGTTGGATGCACAGTGGGGAGCAGTTTTCCAGGTGTCCTGGTGGAATGTGCATGGCACTTTTTTCAGTTATGAATATCCAATTAGTTTGTCAATAAAAGAGAGAAAAAAGTAACACCTCAGGCTGCCATGATGCTGATGTCACTGGGCAGACCTGTGTTTGAATCTGTCCCAGCGGTGAAGCCACATGACCTCCCTGAGACTTGGTTTCTCTTCCAGGCTTATGTTTCCCTACAGTGTGTTTGAGAGGATTAAGCGAGTTGGTGCAGGCCATGCTATCAGCATAGGGCCAGCCCAGCCCAAAAGTACTCTTCCTTCTTCCCCTCTATCACTATAACCACCAGTAGGAGAATAAGCCCTCATCCTCACACAAAGCTCTTTCCTATGCTTGGCCCTGAAACTGACCTTCTCTCTGAATTGTAGGACCGCATTCAGACAAATAGCATCCAGGCCATTCCTCCTGTGTGGTCAGCACCTCCAGGGACTCTGGAAGTCCTGGTATGGTCTTGAGCCCTTACAATCTCCACCCTGCTTGTCACTGACTACAGCCGTGGGCTGCCACCCTGGAAGCCCATGCCACAAACCCAGCCAGAGCCCTCACATCCACAGACACGCCCCCGTCCCCCCCCCCCCCCCCCCCGCCCAGGAAACCAAACATCTGATCATCCCTTTGGGATGATTTAGTGTCATTGAATGTCAGAGCTAGAAAAGCCTTTAGAAACCAACATATATTGACCAGTGAGGAAACTGAGTCCCAGAGCTATAACCCAGCTAAACTACACTGCTGGTTTTCACCGAGTTGAGACCAAAGCCCTGGTGGCCTGGTTGTAGTCTGGTGCTAGTCATATTTCCACTACATGGTAAGCCTATTTGGATCTCTTTTAAACCCTGAGGATATGGGCCAGTTCCCATGGTTTTGGCTCACATTGAATCCAAAAATGTTTTCCAAGCAGGCTTCAAGCTCTGCTTTTGGCTTTGTTACCCCACCCTCTGTGTAACTGCTCCCAACCGCCTATAGACCAGAGATTTGTGTACACAGGAGAATGCCAAGACACTGGCTGCCGCAGAGAAGACCCCACCTAAATCCTATAGCTCTCTAAAAGCACATTAGAGATTTGGTTCTCAAAGGGTTAAACGTTTTATTTAAACCAGACCTTCAAAGCTTTAAAAACACATACACATTTGTTTTACTGAGAATGCTTAAGGAAAGCACACTGGTTGCTTGTGTTGCTTAATTGTCTTTTTTTTCCCCCCCTTTTCCTGTGAGCCTAAAAAAGATATTACTACTAGATTAAATTGGCTTACTTTTGAAATAGCCATGAACCAAGAGCTCACATTAGTCATTCAGAGCTGCAGATGAAATGTCAGGATGTAGTGTAGACATTTTCCAAAGGAAAACAGGAAAATGCTTTACATGATTTTTAGAGCAAACCATAGGGCAAGTTAATATTAATAGCCTTCCCCAGACAACTACTGCTACATGTATGAGTTCCACTAATGAAATAGCAGGAGAGGCTGTGAATGGCCAATTCCTGAAAATGTGTCAGGAAAGCAGCCTTTGGCCTGCATAATCTGCCTGTGTTTCCACTCCTGGTCTACCTCCTGCCTCCTGCTCTGTCTGACCTCAGCACCCCTGGACTGAAGAGGCCCGTTCATGCAGATGCTGACTATAACTTGGGATTTTGACATGTGAAGACCCCAATCCAAAGCTGGGCTGAAGATGCTGTTTCTTCTAGATGAGAGAAGAGACCCAATAACTTCTCTTCTTAGAAGGAGATTACACAGTTCTCGTTTTTGAAACAAACTCACTACATGAATGTTTGTTGGCTAGCTATTACCCAATCCTAGAAAGATTTTCCCTGCAAAAACTTACAGTCAACTCAAAGAAACAGGATAACTACATCAAATGATAAAATGATATATGGTTAAGGACCATAGGGAATATCTCAGACAAATTGCCCAGACTTTGCCTTGGAAAAGGGAGAGGTCATTGAAATGTAGAGCTACTGGATACAGTCTCTTGGAGATGGTGGGAGATGAGCTGGATCTTTTACAATGAGGTAGATTGGGAAACAAGGTAGAGAGTAGGAAGGACTTCCTGGAAGATAAAATCATGTGACAAAAATGTTGGGACTTGAATAATAGTATCATGAAGTATAAAAGATAAGCCCAAGTCGGTGTTGCTCAGTGATTAGAGCATTGGACTGTGCGCCGAAGGGTCTTTGGTTCCATTCTTAGTCAAGGACACATACCTGGATTGCAGGTTTACTCCCTGCCCCCAGTCAGGGCGCATGCAGGAGGCAACCAATCAATGTGTCTCTCTCACATTGATGTTTCTCTCTCTCTCCTTCCCTCTCTTTCACTCTCTCTAAAAAGCAATGGAGAAAATATCCTCAGGTGAGGATTAACAAAACAAACAAAAAAGACCAAAAGATTATTAGGTAGTGTGGAGCTCAGGTGTAAGGAATCCTAAAATTCAAGCTGAGCAATTTGGACTTTATCCTGTTGTCAATAGCTAATGAGGGGTCATTGGTGTATGGATAAGAGTTGATGAAGAAAAGAGGACCTAGAACCAAGCCCTGGGAGACTCATATCTAGAAATAGAACAGGAAGAGCTGTCAGTGCCTCTGAAAAAAAAAAGAGAAAGTGGAGATGTAGTAGTAAAACAAGAAGAGAGGAGTGTCAGAATGCCCAGCTAGGAAGAATTTGAGAAAAGTATCATGAGAATATTTTGATACCAAAATCAAATCTTCTTTTCTACCCATATGTACTCATCACACCCTCCAATCTTCATTGCCTCTTTCACTTTAGTCACTTTGTTGCAATAAGTGACAAAACAAACCATGTTCATGATGCTTGTCCACATGTAGACCTGAGAGGCCGAATGGCAAGAGTTGCCTTTGTGGCAAAAAGAATTGGGTTTATATTCTGCCTGCACTGATTTTCTGGGTGATAGTAGTCATGTTCTCGGTTTGTGGCACATCTGCTCTTTTTGCATTTCCAGCATCCTTTCCCAGTTCTTTCTGGGATAACATACCAATTTTGCTTTAGGTAATGACCCAGTCACCCTGGCACACAAGGATCTCTATTTGTCTCCATTCTCTCCCTGGAATTTGAGTTTTGAACAGAATAATACAAGAGCAGATACCAGCTCTTGCATTCATACAAGTAGCACCCCAATGGAACTGTCAGTCTGTTCCTGCAACCTCAATCCCAGGAGTTGATCCATTCTATGTTCTTTCTAAGCATGGTTCTTCAATTTTTCAAAAGTCTCTGAGAGAGAGAATCCAAGATGGTGGCGTAGGTAAACACCTAAACTGCTGCCTCCCGCAACAATTTCAAAAATACAACTAAAAGAAAAAACGTCTATCACCCAGAACCACGGGAAAGCTGGCTGAGTAGAAGTTCTACAACTAGAAGGAAAGAGAAAAGAGCATTGAGACGTGCACAAGCACTGAAAAGCTGAGGTACAGAGGCGCGTGATCCGGGCTGGTGGCGGGCGTTGCTTTTTTCAACCCGAAGGGAGACAAGCCCCCGATTACTCTGAAATACAGTTTCTGGGGAGACGCGGGGGACCCAAACTCCTACGGGGAGAAGCTGGATTGTCTGCCAGTGAGGGTGGCTTGCTTGCAGAGCTGCGCGCAGGAATAATTGTTTACGGCACTGGGGCATGGGACTGCTGACAGGGACTCAGAGCCGGCTAACTAGCAGCCATTGCTGTATGCCACGTCCTAGCGTAGTGACACCCTGAGACCCCGCCCTGCACAACCTACAAACCCACCCAAGCTCTAAGCAGCAGCTTTTGCATAAGAAAGCCCTGCCCTATCGCAGCTTAACCTAGCAAACTTGCAGCCCGGGTCAGACAGCTCCAAAACCTCCAAACCACAAGCAAAGAGGAGGAAACTGCAGCTCTCACTGTAGCTCCTGCTGGGTGGCCTCAGACAGTAGCTGACCTGCACCCCATTGGAGATCCAGAAGCCAGTGTACCTAGTGGTCAGTGTGAGACACCAGATTTCAACTCCTCACATCCATAAGTGACACATTCAAGAGGCAGACTCAGTGAGCACCAAAGCCCCACTGAAACAAGTCCTGCCCCATAAGCGTGTCTTCAGTGCAGCAGTTCTTCCATTATAGACACAGCGAGTGCTCACAGCTAATTGGCCTGGAGGTCAATTCCTCCCATTGTACCAACGGCAATTAAGGCTTAACTACACCAAGACTTTGCACTCAGCCCACAAAGGGGTGTACCAAGAGCATCCACCTCATGTAATTGAGGAGGCTGAGCTACTGCCCCCTGTAGATCACCTACCACACAAAGCTACTCCATCAACACAGGGAAGCAGCCAAAATGTGGAGACAAAGAAACATGTCACGAATGAAAGAAACAGAGGAAAGCAAACTACTGGATGACATAGAGTTCAGAACCACATGTATAAGGTTACTCAAGAATCTTCTTAAAACCGCTGAGAAACTTGATGAGACCTTCAAGAAGCTTAATGAGAAGGCCAAAAAAATGGAAAAGGATCAGTCAGAAATGAAGCATACACTGTCTAAAATAAAGAATATACAGAAACTCAACTGTAGATTAACGTACCCCAAGAATCAAACCAAAGATCTGAAATATGTGGAAACAAAAAACATCCAACCAGAAAAACAAAAAGAAAAAAGAATCCAAAAATATGAAGATAGTGTAAGGAGCCTCTGGGACAACTTCAAGCGAACCAACATCTGAATTTTTGGGGTGCCAGAGAAGGGAGAGAGCAAAATATTGAAAACCTATTAGAAGAAATAATGACAGAAAACTTTCCCTACCTGGTGAAAGAAATAGACGTACAAGTTCAGGAAGCGCACAGAACCCCATACAAGAGGAATCCAAAGAGGACCACACCAAGACACATCATAATTAAAATGCCAAGGGCAAAAGACAAAGAGAGAATATTAAAAGTAGCAAGAGAAAAACAGTTAATTACCTACAAGGGAGTACCCATACGACTGTCAGCTGATTTCTCAACAGAAACTATGCAGGCCAGAAGGGAGTGGCAAGAAATATTCAAAGTGATGAACAGCAAGAACCTACAACCAAGATTACTCTACCCAGCAAAGCTATCATTCAGAGTTGAAGGTCAGATAAAGAGCTTCACAGACAAGAAAAAGCTAAAGGAGTTCATCGCCACCAAACCAGGATTACATGAAATGCTGAAGGGTATTCTTTAAGAAGAGGAAGAAGAAGAAAAAGATAAAAATTATGAACAACAAAATGACATCAAATACATACCTACCAACAAGTGAATCTAAAAATCAAGTGAATAAAAAATCTGAAGAACAGAATGGACTGGTGAATATAATAGATTCAGGGACATAGAAAGGGAGTGGACTGACGATTCTCAGGGGAAGCAAGTGTGAGGGGTGCGGGAAGAGATTGGACAAATTTCTTACTCCTATGGATGAAGACAGTGGCGGGGGGTAAGGGCATGGGGTGGGGTGGGGAATCAGGTGGAGGGGAGCTATGGGGGAAAAAAAAGAGGAACACCTGTAATAATCTGAACAATAAAGATTTATTTAAAAAAAAGTCTCTGAGCTATCCATACAATCAGTTATTTTTATTGTCAGAATAAGTTTTGGCTTGCATCTTAAGTCTAATGTCTACCCTACTCCTAAGACTGTTATGAGGATGAAAAGTATTGCTATCTCCAAGCAGAGGGTGTCTAGAATATAGGGCATGCAATAGACCAGCATCTGCTTTAATAATGTCAAGAAGGACTCTGAGTTCTCCTCAATCCCACCTCCTATGCCACCCATTACCATGAATAACTAAGCCAGAATGAAGTTACTCAGGATGGGCTCACTGTTCAAAAGATCTTTGCCACTCGAATTCATTACTGTTTGCATCCTCCCATCTCTCTAGTTTGGGAAAGATGGAGTTGGGCAAGACTGCGCTGGGCTCAGTCCCAGGAAGGTAAACCACAGCCAGGCTTCTTTTTTTCTGAAGCACATGCTGGAGAAAAGCGGGGTCTTCTCTCCCAGGAGCAAGTGTTCCACATTTCACGAAGGACCAAGGAAACCTGCAATAAGAACCATTCATGATCTCCAAGGATTATGCCCAAAAGAAGGGTGGAAATAGCACAGCTAAGTAGAAGAGAAATAAATCAAATGCTGTCGTTTTATGTCAACCACTTTAATTAATTAAGTTTCTTTCCATGCTGTCATCCTTTGCTTTTCCTGCAATATTCTGCTAAACTGTTCCCATGGGCTGATTGAGTACATGCATGTGAGGCTCTGTGTAGAATAAATAATTACACAAGACATTTTTGAAAGAATAAATGCATTTGGCCTAACAAAACCAATTCACATCTCAAGGAGTCAGCTTCTCCAGTGCCAGTGATGTCAGCAAACTATTTCTCCAGCAACGTGGCAGTTTAATTCTTCACCCTTGTCTCCTTGGCTACATTACACACAAATGGTTTTCAGAATAGAAAGAAAAATGCTTTCTGGTGTCTGTTTTAAATTTGTTTTTATCTACTTTATGTGTCTAACGTTGTCCTTGTATTTATTTTATAGCAAAAACAAAATAGAGGAAAGATATCAACCATGTCCCTGGGAGTTTATTTATCTGTAAGTTGCCTTTTGCTGTTGATAATAAAGAAAAAAAGAGATATGTTTTATAGCAAAGATCTTGTCCATAAACTACAAACATCCACTTCCCTCACTTCCTTCAAGTCTTTTTTGAGGGCTGATGAAGGGACAGTCAGTGACTATGACTGTCCCTCCAGGGTCCTCCTAATAGCAGCCATTTCTATGGCATGGACTCTGACTGCCTGGTCACTCTTCAAAAGAGGAAACTGGAATCACCCTGGGATCAGAAAGCCAGGATGAGCAGTTGTGTTTCTGAGACCCTAGTCCTGACTTCATTAGCTGCCACTTGACAAGCCCTCAAATAAATCATGCCTCATAAAATAACTTATTTGCCTGAATGCGAAGCAACTCCAAGTGTAACATAAGCTCCCATTTTCCCAATTGAATCTAAAATTTTAGGAATTGTATAAAGTAATTTTTACTTTCTATTTATCAATTTAGTTACATACCTACTTAAAAACTGTATCACATCTAAGATAATGTATTTACTTAATATAATTTTTTCTATGCTCACATTTTACAAACCAAGTTTATTTCAACTTTTTGCATGCATCTTTGATGTAGGTATGTTCTGCACTTTTCAAATTTTTTAAATAATTTAACACAGATTTCCCAAGCATGCTCTCTCCAGTGTCATCTAAATAGTTTTGAGACACAGCACTTTTCATGAGGCTGTACTACAATCTTTCCCAAGCTACAAGTGCTCATTTGCACGGTTTTAGGACAGTTTATTACTTTCATTCATCCTATCGATGTATATTAAAGATCTTTACACAGAAATCACTCACTATAATGCTTTTCAAAATTATCATTAAAAAGCTTCTTCAAAAGATGATCTGAAACTTGTGATTATGATATCATACTGCAGGAATAATTACTTATGCGTTAAATTTATCTCCTTAACACACACACACACACACACACATACACACACACACACACACACATACACACACACACACATACATCTATCACTTGACCTTTATAATAACCAAAGTTAACATTGATTGAAGTTATTTCAGGACTAGAAGCCTGGTGCATGAAATTTGTGTACAGGTAGGGTCCCTTAGGCCTGGCTGGTGATCAAGGTCGATCGGAGTCTTCCAGCTGCTGCCCAGGGCCTCTCTTCCCCAGTTGCTGGCTGCCAGGGAAGGCATTCCTTCATTCCGTGCTGCCCCCTTGTGGTCAGATCACGTCATAGCAAGCGATCAAACTCCTGGTCTTCCGGTCAAACTCATGAGGGGAAACTTTGCATATTAGCCTTTTATATATAGATAAGACAAATTCTCCAAACCTGTACTTTATTCATAATACAGTTATTGGGTAAATACTCCATAAAATGTGAATATTTTGTAAAATTAACACATTAAGCAACACTGTGCAATATATATTTGGCCAAATACAATATCATAAGCTTAACATTTACATACATTAATAAGCCAAAACAATAATTAATGTAATGTTCATATGCATTAACAAGTTAACAATGAAACAGTAATTTCATAATTGGAGCTTATTAATATTATATATTTAATGGAAAAATGTTTTTTGGCTAAATTGTTTTTTACCCAATCTTAGAATCTTTGACTTTTTAAAATAACATTTATTTTTCATTTCTGGATATAGAAATGCTTTCTAAAATTCGCTACAGAAGATTTGCAAAGTATGAGTTATGACAGGCAAGCTAATAGCACCCATAAAATGTCCACACCCTAATTCCCAGAACCTGTGAATATGTTACTTTACCTGGCCCAAAAGGCTTTGCTGATGTGATTAGGCTAAGGACCTTAAGATGGGGAAATTATCCTGAACAAAACAACTATCCAGGTGGGCCCAATGTAAACACATGAGTCGTGAAAGCAGAGATTATCCTATAGACTGAATTTGTATCCCCCCAAATTCATATGTTCTAATTCTCAATGTGGTGGTGTTAGGACATAGGGTCTTTAAGAGATGACAGGTCATGAGAGTGGAGCCCTCATGTATGGGATTAGTGCCCTTACAAACCAGGCCCCAAATGAGCTTCCTCATTCCTTACATCCACATGAGGACCTAGCAAAAAGACAACTGTCTCTGAATCAGGAATCAGGAAGCAGGGCCTCACTGACACCTTGATCTTGGACTTCTCAACCTCTAGAACGGTGAGAGATAGTTTTTTATAAGCCACAGAGCCTATGGTATTTTGTTATAGCAGCCTGAACTGACTAAAATAGTACCTTTCTGGTTGTGATCAGAGAGAGATGTGAAGATAGAAGGATCAGAGAAAAGCACTTGAAAAGGATTCAACCCATCACTGTTTGCTTTAAAGATAGGTAACAGAGACATTATTAGTTTCTGAGAGCTGCTGTACAAAATACTGCAAACTGTGTGGCTTAAAATAATAAAAATGTATTGCTTCATAGTTCTGGGGCCTAGAAGTCTGAAATCAAGGTGTCAGTGAGGCCATGCTCCCTTTGAAATCTGTAGGGAAGGGTCCTTCCTTGCTTCTTCCTGGCATCTGGTGGTTTACCAGAAATCCTGGACATTCCTTAGTTTGCAGCTGCAGCACTCAATCTCTGCCTCCTTCATCACAGGGCTTTCTCCGCACCTGTGTTATCTCTGTGTTCCTTCTCCTCTTCTTATAAAGGCACCAATAGCATTGGATTAAAGGACCATTCTCCTCCAGTATGACCTCATTCTAAATTATACCTACAGTCATGTGTGACTTAATGATGCAAACACGTTCTGAGAAATGTGTCCCCAGGCGATTTCATCATTATGCAAACATCATTATGCACTTACACGAACCTATACGGCAAGCCCAGTGCGGTAACTGTATGGGCTGCACTTTCCATAAGGCTGGCAGTGCAGTAGGTCTGTTTGCACCAGCACTGTCACAATCACTTGTAAGCCCCGACAGCTGGCTTTTCTTTTTGTAATGGTGGTGCCCGATTAAGCTTTGAATGTTTTGACTGTGGAGGCATCCACTTCAAAGCCTGCTATCTGGAACAAGCACAAAGCCAGGAGCAGGGCTAGGTCAAGAGCTAGGTCCCTCTCCACCGAGGCCCCGTTGCTTTAGAGATCTTGGTTGAGTTTGATCCTTTGGGCTATTTGTTTTGATCTCTCCCCATTCTTCAAATTCCCGCTCTTACGTTTTAAATTCATCATTCAAGAGTGGTCCCACAAAACCCTGGACCCCAATAAAAGCAGGACCCTAGACTCCTGCGCCCCAGAGTGGAATCTTTCCCCTTCTCTCTCTCTCCCTCTCTCCCCCACTTGACTTCGCTGTCTGCCCCCTGACATACTTTGTACACTCCAGGGCCTGTAAGTAATAAATCCTTTTTCTTCAAAGTTTCCTAATGGTTATCGCTGGAAGGGCATCTTGCAATCGCAATAAAAACTGCAAGGGTGGGTCTAATTCTAACTTTGGTTACAAAGGGGAGACAACTGTGGGAAGCTCACGGTGCCACGTGCTTGCTGCCAGCCAATCGTCGGCGATAACATTACTATCCAGAGGCTGAGCGGGCGCCGACAGTAACGCCTTCCCCCGCGTGCTTCTGACGTCTGTGACGTTACCACGTGCCTACGGATACAACCACGTTTATGCTATGACATTTGCACGCTACGAAGTCAAGATGGCTGCCACAGCTACAACGTCACCACAGCTACAACGTCGCCACAGCTACAACGTCGCCACAGCTACAACGTCGCTAGTCCCCAGCGGACAGGGCATTTTTAGCTCAATTTTCATCTTATGCGCCTGTCATCATAAATGCAGTTCCACCAGAGTGGTGTTCTGTGGCGCATGACTGTATTTCCAAGTAAGTTTACCTTCACGGGTACCAGGAAGTAGGACTTCAACGTATCTTTTCGGAGGATGCAATTCAACCCACACAGGACCATGAGCCGAGAAATGTGGGTGCCTCCTAGAAGCTGGAAAAGGTAAGGGAACAGTTCTCCCCTACCACTTCCAGAAAAGACCACAGCCCCGCCAACTTCTTAATCTAGTCCAGTGATACCTGTGTCAGACTTCTGACCCCTTTGAACTATGGAATGGTAACTCTGTGTTGTTTAAGCCAAGATGTTTGATGTTTGTAGTAATTAGTTACAACAGCATTAGCACAGCAAGAGATAAGTACTCAGAATTTTATAACTAATCTTGGTAAGGGAAATAGAATATGTTCAGCAAATAGCGCTGGAATAACTTGTGGACAAAAAAGGGGCCACATAGGAAACCTAACAAGCTCAAGCGAGGCCTGTAGGCGGCCTTATAAACTCAGAGACCAAAAGTAACCACACAAGATGATCTGAAATTAAAACTTTCTGACTAAAAGCAGGCCATGGCAGGTAGTCATGTCCTAGGCTGGTATCTTCTCTGACAAAAGTCAATCTTTACCTTAACGGAGCCTGACTATTGTCTTTTTGCATCTAAGATAACATACTTTTGGAATGGCAGGGTAATTTCCTGTTTTTCCAGATCCCTCTGGACACAACGCTGAGCACCAGAGCAGGAATCACAAATCCCCTCATTGTTATTGTTATCGTGCTAATTGTTGACTGTTAATTATGAGATCCCCATAAATGTAAAAGAAGTATTCTCTCCAATTCCAGAGATTTCCCAGTTTGCTTTCTCCTACCTTCCTAATCTCTAACCAATGAATTTCATGTAAGCCACTTACAACTTCTCTTTTTATTGTAATATCTAAAATAAGGTGCAAGCCCAGCCTGCAAGGCTCAGTGGTTGAGCATCAGCCTATGAACCAGTAAGTCAGGCTTTGATTCCAGGTCAGGGCACATGCCCAGGTTTGCAGGCTCATTCCCCAGTAGGGGATCAGCAGGAGGCAGCCAATTAATGATTCTCTTTCATTAATGTTTCTTTCTCTCTCTCTCCTTTTCTCTTCCTCCTTCCCTTCCACTTTCCCTGAAAATCAATGGAAAAAATGTCCTCAGGTGAGATTAAAAAAAAAAAAAAAGAATCAGATCTAAATGTAAAAGCTAAAATGATAAAGCAAAATCATAAAAGAAAAAAATAATAAATATTAGACTTGGCTGAAATGTATAATCTCTGCTCAGCAAAAGACATCATTAGGAAAATGAATACACATAGCACAACCTGAGAGAAAATATTTACAAAACATATAGCTCAGAGGAACCTGTGCTCAAGATATATAAAAAACTGCTATATCTCAATAATAAGATAACCCAGTACCATGGTTGGCAAACTGTGGCTCGCGAGCCACATGTTGCTCTTTGGCCCCTTGAGTGTGGCTCTTCTTCAAAATACCAAGGCCTGGGCGAGTCTATTTTTGAAGAAGTGGCATTAGAAGAAGTTTAAGTTTAAAAAATTTGGCTCTCAAAAGAAATTTTAATCGTTGTACTGTTGATATTGGCTCTGTTGACTAATGAGTTTGCCGACCCAGTATTTTAAAGTGATCAAAATATTTGAACAGATACTTCACAAGTAAAAACTGCAAATGAAAATTAATCACATGAAAGAGTATTCAACATAATTAGTCATAGTTGAAATAAAAATTAAAACTATGTGCCAGAGGGGAGGAGGTTTGAGGGGGTGAAAAAGGTAGAGGGATTAAGAAATCCAAATTGGAAACCAAGATGGTGGCATAGGTAAAAACCTAAACTGCTGCCTTGCACAACAATTTCAAAACTACAACTAAAAGACAAAATGTCTATCTCCCAGAATCACGGGAAAGCTGACTGAGTGGAAGTTCTACAACTAGAAGGAAAGAGAAAAGAGCATTGAGATGTACACAAGCGCTGAAAAGCTGAGGTATGGAGGCGTGTGAATTGGGCTGGTGGTGGGCGACTGGAAGCACTGCTTTTTTCAACCCGAAGGGAGGCAAGCTCCCCATTACTCCAAACTCCAGTTTCTGGGGAGAAGCTGGGGACCCAAACTCCTACGGAGAGAAGCTGGACTGTCTGCCATCAGGTCAGAAAGTGAAGGTGACTTTCTTGCAGAGGTGCACTCAGCAATCATTGTTTACTGCGCTAGGATGCGGGACGCGGGACTTGGAAACACGGAAATGCAGAGATGGCTGACTGGCAGCCATCGCTGTTTGCCATGCCCTAGCCTAGTGACTCCCTGAGGCCCCGCCCCACACAATCTACAAACCCACCCAAGCTCCACATAGCAGCTTTTGCATATAAATGGCCTGCCCTATTACAGCTTAACCTAACAAACTGCAGCTCTGGTCAGACATCTCCAAAATACAAAGAAGCAAAAAACATTCAATCAGGAAAGCAAAAAGAAAAAAGAATCCAAAAATTTGAAGAGAGTGTAAGAAGCCTCTGGGACAACTTCAAGCGTACCAACATCAGAATTATGGGGGTGCCAGAAGAAGGGAGAGAGCAAGATACTGAAAACCTATTTGAAGAAATAATCACCAAAAACTTCCCCCACCTGGTGAAAGAAATAGACTTACAAGTCCAGGCAGCACACAGAACCCCAAACAAAAGGAATCCAAAGAGGACCACACCAAGACACATCATAATTAAAATGCCAAGGACAAAAGACAAAAAATATTAAAAGCAGCGAGAGAAAAACAGTTAATTGCCTACAAGGGAGCACCCAAACAATTGTCAGCTGATTTCTCAACAGAAACTATGCAGGCCAGATGGGAGTGGCAAGAAATATTCAAAGTGATGAATAGCAAGAACCTACAACCAAGATTACTCTACCCAGCAAAGTTATCATTCAAAATTGAACATCAGATAAAGAGCTTCACAGATCAGAAAAGGCTAAAGGAGTTCATCACCACCAAACCAGTATTATATGAAATGCTAAAAGGAATTCTTTAAGAAGAGGAAGAAGAAGAAAAAGGTAAAGATAAAAATTATGAACAACAAATATATATCTATCAACAAGTGAATCTAAAAATCAAGTGAATTAAAAATCTGAGGAACAGAATATACTGGTGAATATAACAGAATCAGGGGCATAGAATGGGAGTGGATTGATAATTCTCAAGGGGAAAAGGATGTGTGTGGGGGGGCGGGTATGGGAAGAGACTGGACAAAAATCATACAACTATGGATGAGGACAGTGCGGGGGAGGTAAGGGCAGAGGGTAGGGTGGGAACCGGGTAGAGGGGAGCTGTGGGGGGAAGAAGAAACAATTGTAATAATCTGAACAATATTTATTAAATTAAAAAAAAATCCAAATTGGTAGTAACAAAATATTCCTGGGGATGTAAAATACAGCCTAGGGAATATAGTCAGTAATATGGTAGTAACTATGAATGATGCCAGGTGAGTACTTGAAATATCAAGGGACCATTTTGTAAAGTATAAGATTGTCTAATCATTATATAGTACACCTGAAACTAATACAAAATAATATTGAATGTAAACTGTAGTTGAAAAATAAAAAAATTTTAAAAGAAAATTAAAACCATAATATAATGTAATTATACACCCACCTGAATGGCTAAAATTTAAACTACAGACAACACTAAATGTTAGCAAGGATATAGAACAAGGAGACTCATATTTTACTAGATGGAATGTAAAATGTTACAATCACTCTGGAAAATGCCTAACACTTTCTTATAAAACTATATATATACTAGTAGCCCTGCGCACGAATCCTCCTATAGCTCTCCACCTGCTGCCCCGCCCTCCTGTAGCTCCCCCCACACCTCCCTCATAGCTTGCTGCCCTGCCCCTCCTGTAGCTCTCCACCTCCTGCTTGCTTGCTGGCCTGTCCCCTCCTGTAGCTCTCCACCTCCTGCTTGCTTGCTGCCCTGCCCCCTCCTGTAGCTCCCCCTGCCCCTCTCCTCCCCATAGCTTGCTGCCCTGCCCCCTCCTGTAGCTCTCCACCACACGCTTGTAGTTCTCTGCCCCACCCTCCTGCTTGCTCCAGTCATTATGCGGTCAGTCATAACAGATAATTAGCATATTCCTCTCTTATTATATAGGATACCTATCCTATGATCCAGCAATTCCACTGTTTACCTAAGACAAATGCAAATGTATATCTGTAAAAAGATATACAAGAATTTTCATTGCAGCTATATTTGTAACAGCCCCAAACTAGAAAAATGCCAAGTGTCCAACAATAAGAGAATGGATTAACAATAGAATGTTATTCAGCAGTAAAAATGAACAAACTAATAAATACAAGAATATGGATGAGTCTCAAAAATATTATACTGAATGAAAGGGCCTTCCATAAGAGTATTAACAGAATGATTCCATTTGTAGAAATTCCAGAATAAGCAAAACTAATCCGTAGTGGGAAAAGAAATCAGAATACTGGTTATCTGGGATCCATTAATGCATCACTTTGGCTCCTGTGAAGTGAGCAGACAGTAGTGGAGACAAGGGTTGAAGTTGGGAAGGAAGTGGGAGGCTATTGCAAAAATATCAATGAGAGGTGACAGTGGTTTTAGCCATGGCATTAGCAATAGAAGGGTTGCTCTGACTCAAACCCTGCCATTTTTTAATAAGGTGACTTAAAAAAATATGTTTCTTCTAGTTATTTAGAAAAAGAGGTCTTTTCAGCAGCCCCCATGACCAGAGAAGCCAATTGAGTAACTGGACAGCTGGTCTCAGCAACACAGTAGCTCTCCTGGAATTTGGTTTGGTGGTTGGGCATAAGGAGAGATAGCAAAGAAACCCTCAAAGAAATCTGATCACGATAGATCACTTTCCAGTTGCTAAGGACATCAGTGTTCATTTTAGTATTGGATCTGTTTCATTATCCAGCTGCTTGGGGGAAGAAGGAAACCACACAAAAAGATTATGTTTCTTCCTAAATCCACCAGCTCTAGAGTTTTTCTTTCTTTCCAGTGGATGAGTTTCAAAGTCCATCAAATCACAGATGAAACTAAAATAGAATCTTCCCATGATGTACATTGAAGAATTTTTGTGGTTTGTCACTCTTATAAGCTGGAACTTCCTCTTTTCATTGAAGGAAGATGGAATAAGTCTTTGGAGGGAGTGGTAGCCAGACCCAGATGGGAAGATATTAACTCCCTCAAATATCTGATAACTAACTTTGAGTTCATTTGAAGCTGTGAAGTACTATAGAAATTCACAGAAAGCTAAGGGCAAACTTCTTTACAACAAAGCATCCCAGATATTGAGGTAAAAAGTGTATTGTAAATTATATTAAGGTTTAACAACAGCATTAAGATAGTTTTGCCATGTATATAAACTATAGCAAGGTAACATAAATAGGAAATAAAGTGAAGTGCAGATAAGCATAGATCATATAAAAAAGCCAGGAGTGAATTGAAGCGAATAAAACATTTGTACATTCAATTTTTTATACTTTGCCTGAACCACAGATTTGGTATGTGGTGTATTTTAAATGGCTGTAAATTCTTTGTTGCTCTTCCCATCAAGAGAAGCTTAATGGGAGAGGATCCAAGATGGCAGCATAGGTAAATACCTAAACTGCTGCCTTGCACAACAATTTCAAAACTACAACTAAAAGACAAAATGTCTATCACCCAGAACCATGGGAAAGCTGGCTGAGTGGAAGTTCTACAACTACAAGGAAAGAGAAAAGAGCATTGAGACGTGCACAAGTGCTGAAAAGCTGAGGTATGGAGGCACGTGATCTGGGCTGGTGGCAAGTATTGCTTTTTTCAACCCGAAGGGAGACAAGCCCCTGATTACTCTGAAATCCAGTTTCTGGGGAGACACAGGGGACCCAAACTCCTACAGGGAGAAGCTGGAATGCCTGCCATTGGGCCGGAAAGTGAGGGTGGCTTGCTTGCAGAGCTGCATGCAGGAATAATTATTTACCGCACTGGGGTGCAGGACACAGGGACACGGTCGGAGATGCAGAGCTGGCTAACTGGCAGCCGTCGCTGTTTGCCACACCCTAGCCTAGTGACTCCCTGGGGCCCTGCCCCACACAACCTACAAACCCACCCAAGCTCCAAGCAGCAGCTTTAGCATATGAATGGCCTCCCTATCGAGGCTTAACCTAGCAAACTTGCAGCCTGGGTCAGACAGCTCCAAAACCTCCAAACCCCAAGCAAAGAGGAGAAAACTGTAGTTCTTGCTGTAGCTCCTGCTGGGTGGCCTCAGACAGTAGCTGACCTGCACCCCATTGGAGATCCAGAAGCCAGTGTATCTAGTGGTCAGTGTGAGATGACACCAGATTTCAACTACTCACATCCATAAGTGACACATTCAAGAGGCAGACGCAGTGAGCACCAAGGCCCCACTGAAACAAGTCCTGCACCATAAGTGTGTCTCCAGCGTGGCAGTTGTTCCATTATAGACACAGCGGGTCCTCACAGCCAGTTGGCCTGGAGGTCAGTTCCTCCCAGTGTACCAACAGCAATCAAGGCTTAACTACACCAAGACTATGCACTCAGCTCACAAAGGGGTGTACCAAGAGCATCCACCTCAAGTGATTGGGGTGGCTGAGCTACTGGCCCCTATAAGTCACCTACCACACAAAGCCACTGCATCAACACGGGGAAGCAGCCAAAATGCAGAGACAAAGAAACATGTCACAAGTGAAAGAAATGGAAGAAAGCAAACTATTGGACGACATAAAGTTCAGAACCACATTTATAAGGTTACTCAAGAATCTTCTAAAAACCTCTGAGGAACTTAGTGAGACCTTTAAGGATCTTAATGAGAATGCCAAAAGAATGGAAAAGGACCAGTCAAAAATGAAGCATACACTGTCTAAAATAAAGAATATACAGAAACTCAACTGTATCAACATACCCCAAGAATCAAACCAAAGATCAGAAATATAAGGAAACAAAAAACACCCAACCAGAAAAACAAAAAGAAAAAAGAATCCAAAAATATGAAGATAGTGTAAGGAGCCTCTGGGACAACTTTAAGCGTACCAACATCCGAATTTTTGGGGTGCCAGAAGAAGAGAGAGAGTAAAATATTAAAAACCTATTAGAAGAAATTATGACAGAAAACTTTCCCTACCTGGTGAAAGAAATAGACTTACAAGTTCAGGAAGCATACAGAACCCCATACAAGAGGAATCCAAAGAAGACCATACCAAGACACATTATAATTAAAGTGCCAAGGGCAAAAGACAAAGAGAGAATCTTGAAAGCAGCAAGAGAAAAACGGTTAGTTACCTACAAGGGAGTACCCATATGACTGTCAGCTGATTTCTCAGCAGAAGCTATGCAGGCCAGACAGCAGTGGCAAGAAATATTCAAAGTGATGAACAGCAAGAACCTATAATCAAGATTACCCAGCAAAGCTATCATTCAGAGTTGAAGGTCAGATAAAGATCTTCACAGATAAGAAAAAGCTAAAGGAGTTCATCACCACCAAACCAAGATTACATGAAATGCTGAATGGTATTCTTTAAGAAGAGGAAGAAGAAGAAAAAGGTAAAGATAAAATTATGAAAAACAAAATGACATCAAATACATACCTACCATCAAGTGAATCTAAAAATCAAGTGAATAAAAAATCTGAAGAACAGAATGGACTGGTGAATATAATAGAATCAGGGACATAGAAAGGGAGTGGACTGACAATTCTCAGGGGGAAGGGGGTGTAAGGGGTGTGGGAAGAGATTGGACAAAAACCTTACACCTAAGGATGAAGACAGTGGTGGGGGTTAAGGGCATGAGGTGGGGTGGGGAATCAGGTGGAGGGGAGCTATTGGGGGGGGGAAGAGGAACAACTGTAATAATCGGAACAATAAAGATTTATTTAAAAGAAAAAAAGAGAAGCTTAATGGGCTGCCTTGTGCTTTGCTTTGGTCAATAGAATGCAGTGGATATGACATGGTGCCACTTCTGGAGCTACTCCTTAAACTATCTTACAGCTTCTGCTTGCTCCCTCTTAGAACCCAGCCTCCATGTGAGGAGCCATGGGCTAGGCTGCTGGAGACACTTGGCCCAGCCAACAGCCGCAAGTGCCCATTGAGCCAGTAGACAACTGTAGCTGCATAAAAACAAACAAAAAACAACAAAAACAAACAGTAAGAAAAATCACCCAGCTGAGTCCAGCCCAAATTGCTGACCCACTAAACCGATAGTATATACAATGTTTGTTGTTTAAAACATTAACTTTGCGAGGATTTGTTATATAGCAAAGATTTTTCTGAACATTCTACTATGCAAAAGGAAGTAGCAGTAAGCTTTTACTAGCCAACACAAATAGCAAAATCTAGTCATTTTCACAACCCAGCGTCCAGATGATTAGCAAAGTCATTGTTGAAGAGAACCCAACTAGGTATGATTTCTTGTGCTCCTCAGGATAAACCTGGCAGTCTGGATGAGTAAACTTATTATAAATCCTGGTGCTTATTCTGTTTCCCATGTGTCCATGTCTCAAATATGGAACAGCATATTTCTATTGCATATCAGGTGCAAATGGAGCAGGTATAACTGGATGGGGCCTCTGAGACCATCCAGTCTACTTCAAAGAGTCATCCTGACTCCTCTCCTCTCACACTCTACATAAAATCCTCTAGGCACCATCATCATTATATATAAATATGTTACCACTTATCACCCCTTCCACTGACTGGGCTAAAATCACTGTCTCCTCTTGCTCTAATTATTGCAATAGCATCCCAACTGTCTTCCCTGCTTTCACCCTTTTCTACCACTGCAGTCTTCTCACCTCAGAGTAGCCAAAGAGATCCATTAAAAATGTAAGTCTTGAGAATCCAAGATGGCGGCGTAGGTAAACACCTAAACTGCTGCCTCCCACAACAATTTAAACTGCAACTAAAAGACAAAATGTCTATCACCCAGAACCACGGGAAAGCTGGCTGAGTGGAAGTTCTACAACTAGAAGGAAAGAGAAAAGAGCTTTGAGACTTGCACGAGCGCTGAAAAGCTGAGGTACGGAGGCGCGTGATCCGGGCTGGCTGCGGGCGACTGGGTGCGTTGCTTTTTTCAATCCGAACGGAGACAAGCCCCCAATTACTCTGAAATCCAGTCTCTGGGGAGACGCGGGGGACCCAAACTCCTACGGGGAGAAGCTGGACTGTCTGCCAGCGAGGGTGGCTTGCTTGCAGAGCTGCGCGCAGGAATAATTGTTTACTGAACTGGGGCACGGGACTCGCGGATGCCTTTGGGGACACAGAGCCTGCTAACTAGCAGCCATTGCTGTTTGCCACGCCCTAACCTAGTGACACCCTGAGGCCCCGCCCTGCACAACCTACAAACCCACCCAAGCTCCAAGCAACCGAGTTAGCATAAGAAAAGCCTGCCCTATCGCAGCTTAACCTAGCAAACTTGCAGCCCGGGTCAGACAGTTCCAAAACCTCCAAACCCCAAGCAAAGAGGAGGAAACTGCAGCTCTCACTGTAGCTCTTCTGAGTGGCCTCAGACAGTAGCTGACCTGCACCCCATTGGAGATCCAGAAGCCAGTGTATCTAGTGGTCAGTGTGAGACACCAGATTTCAACTCCTCACATCCATAAGTGACACATTCAAGAGGCAAACTCAGTGAGCACCGAAGCCCCACTGAAACAAGTCCTGCGTGTCTTCAGTGCAGCAGTTCTTCCATTATAGACACAGGGAGTGCTCACAGCTAATTGGCCTGGAGGTCAATTCCTCCCAGTGTACCAACAGCAATTCAGGCTTAACTACACCAAGACTTTGCACTCAGCCCACAAAGGGGTGTACCAAGAGCATCCACATCAGGTGATTGGGGAGGCTGAGCTACTGCCCCCTATAGGTCACCTACCACACAAAGCCACTCCATCAACACAGGGAAGCAGCCAAAATGCAGAAACAAAGAAACATGTCACGAATGAAAGAAACGGAGGAAAGCAAACTACTGGATGACATAGAGTTCAGAACCACATGTATAAGGTTACTGAAGAATCTTCTAAAAACCACTGAGAAACTTGATGACACTTCTGAGGAGCTTAGTAAGACCTTCAAGGACCTTAATGAGAATGCCAAAAAATGGAAAAGGATCAGTCAGAAATGAAGCATACACTGTCTGAAATAAAAAATATACAGAAACACAACTGTAGATCAACGTACCCCAAGAATCAAACCAAAGATCTGAAATATGTGGAAACAAAAAACATCCAACCAGAAAAACAAAAAGAAAAAAGAATCCAAAAATATGAAGATAGTGTAAGGAGCCTCTGGGACAACTTCAAGCGAACCAACATCCGAATTTTTGGGGTGCCAGAAGAAGGGAGAGAGCAAAATATTGAAAACCTATTAGAAGAAATAATGACAGAAAACTTTCCCTACCTGGTGAAAGAAATAGACTTACAAGTTCAGGAAGCGCACAGAAGCCCATACAAGGGGAACCCAAAGAGGACCACACCAAGACACATCATAATTAAAATGCCAAGGGCAAAAGACAAAGAGAGAATATTAAAAGCAGCAAGACAAAAACAGTTAATTACCTACAAGGGAGTACCCATACGACTGTCAGCTGATTTCTCAACAGAAACTATGCAGGCCAGAAGGGAGTGGCAAGAAATATTCAAAGTGATGAACAGCAAGAACCTACAACCAAGATTACTCTACCCAACAAAGCTATCATTCAGAGTTGAAGGTCAGATAAAGAGCTTCACAGACAAGAAAAAGCTAAAGGAGTTCATCGCCACCAAACTAGGATTACATGAAATGCTGAAGGGTATTCTTTAAGAAGAGGAAGAAGAAGAAAAAAGTAAAGATAAAAATTATGAACAACAAAATGACATCAAATACATACCTACCAACAAGTGAATCTAAAAATCAAGTGAATAAAAAATCTGAAGAACAGAATGGACTGGTGAATATAATAGAATCAGGGACATAGAAAGGGAGTGGACTGATGATTCTCAGGGGAAGCAAGTGTGAGGGGTGCGGGAAGAGATTGGACAAAAATCTTACTCCTATGGATGAAGATAGTGGCGGGGGGTAAGGGCATGGGGTGGGGTGGGGAATTAAGTGGAGGGGAGCTATGGGGGGGGAAAAAAAGTGGAACACCTGTAATAATCTGAACAATAAAGATTTATAAGAAAAAAAAAATGTAAGTCTTATTACTTCTCTGCTTTGTTCAAAAACTTGCAGCTTCCCATGTCTCTCACAAGGGCCCCCAAAGCCCTTGGTTATCTGCTCCCATCTCCAACTCTTTAACTTGTATTACTCTTCCCCTCGCTCGCTCCACTCCTGCTATTGCTGACCATGTTGCTGCTCTTTGAAGATATCAGGCTGACGTGTGCTTAAGGTCAGTGGATATGCCCTACTGGAACACTCTTCCATCAGATACCCACATGTCTTCTTCTGTTCAAATGTTACCTTGTGAGAAACCTCTCCTGATGACCCTTTACTTTTAACATTGCAAATATTCATACCTGCCCCAACATTACCTATTTTCTTAATCTGGTTTAGAGTTCTTCTCTGCACCTATAACCAGTTGATATCCTGTATATTTGTTATCTGTGTCCTCACTCTAAACCGTATGTCCATGAGGGCACAGATCTTGTCTGGTTTATGCTTCATCGACATGACCTAGAACAGTGCCTTGCACATAGTAGGCAATTAAAGATTTCTTAAATGAATAAATAAAAGAAGATTGAAGATAAAATGCAGCATAAATAGGTACTAAGACCTTTTGCATCCAGTTTGCCATCTTCTCTGTATGTACTATTGGGTATATACTCTTTCTTGCTTCATTCACTGAAAAATATTTACTGTATTAAAAACCTACACTATGCAGACATTATTTAAGTCCTGAGCTTTCAGCAAGGAAAAAATGTCCATGGTTCCAATGTTGTATAACATATATGCCAGAGAGGAGACGAAAAATGAAGACGACAATGTGAGCTAGTGACAAGGAATATGAAGGCAGTAAATTGAGTAATGACCCCTGTGGAGAATGTCTGGGCGGGGCCAAGGAGTTGAGATCTGAATGACAAGTCAGCCATACAAACATCTGGTGAAAGAAATTCCCGGTAGATAGAATGGCGAGTGCTAAGGACTCAAGAAGGATTGAATTTGTAATGTTCATTGGAACAAGAGGTTAATACAGTGGAATTCAGAGAAAAGAGTAGAAGAGATGGGGTATATGAAGGAAGTTGAAGCCTGTACAAAGACTAGAGAGATGGGGAATGTGAAGGAAGTTGAAGCCTATACAAAGACACTGAATTTTATTAATTAATCTTTAATGAAATAGGAAACCATTACCACATTTTAAGCAGGAAATGAAATGATCTGATCTCCTCTCTAGCTATCTTGTCTGTGAACTTTCCGTGGAGAGCCAAGGGCAAAAGTTGAACCAGAGAGGAGATCACTGTAGCAATCCAGGGAGGTGTGATGGAGGTGGTGAAAAGGAGTTGCTTCTGGGTATATCTGGATTTGTTGATGAGATAGGTATGGAATATTAAAGGGAAAATAAAGGAATAAAAGATGACGTTGGTTAAGGAGCTTCCCTGAATGGTGACTGAGCCTCCCAAAAACTGCCTCTGTTGTCCTCTGCTGGGACCAGGACACACTTTTCCTGTGAGAACATTACTTCATTATCATTTAACCGATGGTATTCTGAAAATACTAGGTAATTTCATTGTATCCCTTTTTAGTTGCTCTGGTAGGAGCTCCACAAAGGGTAAAGGGTCTTTGCAATGAACTTTTTAAAACCACCATACATTTCTTCCAAGCTAGAGATTTGAATTGTCCCTTCCATCAGATTGATATGAGTCCCATTAAAATATGTTTCCCCACCAGGAAGCTGATGCCCTAAAGTACAGCCTGGTTTAATATCAAAAGTATCCAGTAAATGGACAGAAAAAGTATTTTCTCCTAACTGCCATATCCAATGAGGATTCTTAATATGTGGAAGCCACATGGGCTTTATTGAGCAAAGAAAATGTAATCCAGCTCTGGCCAGGTGGCTCAGTTGGTTCGAGTGTCATCCTGTACACCAAAAGGTTTCAAGTTCAATTCTCGGTCAAGGCACATATGGGAGGCAACTGGTCTATGTTTTCTGCCCTTTCTCCCTTCCTCCTTCCCTCTCTAAAACTCAATTTTCAAAAAAAGATGTCATCCAAAACCAAGATTTCCCAAAGGACCACTTTGCTTTCAGAATCCTCCCCAGCCCTACACATCCCTTTCACAAACAGAACCGAGCTCTTGGAAACAAAGTGCCACGACTCATCCCAATTTCGCATACCCTATGAATATGTCCAAGAAGAAAAAAGGACATTTGAGAAATTTGGATTAGTAAAACATCACCACCATGTGGTTATCCTCTCATAAAAGAAAAGAAAAAGGCAAATAGGAAGATCTGGCAGCATGTAAAATAAGGAATAGAAAATAGTACTGGTAACTTCAGAAAGAAAGAACATGCATCCGAAAGCAACTTAAATATTCAGTGATTAATAAATATCCTGTTAGCAATTAGTAAATATCAAGATAGCCTTTTTTGTCTCTTCTCTAATCCTGGTTCTTAAAGCAGCAGCAAAATGGATCCTTCCTCCCACCTGCTCCTAAATAAAAAGGTATTTCTTCCAAAAGTGGTGGTGAGAAAGTCAGCCTGGCTCTAATAATCATGATCAGATCTGCCACAAGAATGGTTCAAAAAACAAAGATATTTAAAAATGGAAATGCTGAGTAGAATAACCACAACCTCAGAACTCAGCTTGCAGATGTAACACTCCCCACACACATGCTTTAAGCACAGACCCAGCACTTTGTATGCCAGCAGCACTTACACTTGAGCAGTTAAGTTAACCCAAACAATCCCCCATTAAAAGGGTACTGACGGGAATAGAGGTGAAAATGTATGGAAAACCACAGCAAGAGCCCTCTAGCCTGAAAGACAAGAGTCTAAAAATAAAACCTCACCTATCAAAATGAAGGATGAGACACAGATAAGAAAATAACAAGAAACAGATGACAAAGTTATTTTCCATTGTGGTGGTGCCTTTTTTTTAAGTGTTCTGAAAAGATTTTTACAGCAGGCTCTAAACACTTCTCTCTGTATTCTACCTGTGCAAAAGGAAGTAGAAATCATTTGTCAAACTCTGAGAGAAACCCTTGCCTTATGTGTTGTAGAAGACTCAGGCAATCTGACTACATTCTGAGCACACAGAGGAAGGATTTCCCCAAATGTATGGGAAGGCACTTTGGGGGATGGCCAAAGGGAGGCCCTTCTACAAAAGTCTGGTTAGAGATCCGATTTGGAAAGTATGGCCCTTAAATAAAGAGTGGAACACCTGCCACAGAACTCTTGAGTGGTTTTATGGTTTTCTCCTCCCCTCCGCCCCCCGCCTAGAGTTAACCATTAAAAGACTAGTGTACAATGACATTAACTCCTTAGCTCCAGAAGAGAAGTCACTGTATGACTAAAATAAAATATAGATCCTCTTTTTTAGCCCATCACAAGGTATAAAAGAATTTTCTCTTAAAGGAAGGTGAATTTTAAATACCTATCTTAGTCCATTTGGGTTGCTATAAAAAAAACACCATAGACTTATAAACAACAGAAAGCCATTTCTCATAGACCTGGAGGCTGGGAAGTTCAATATCAAGGCACCAACAAAGAGCTCACTTCCTGAGTCATAGATGTCTTGTCACTGTGTTCTCACATGGTGAGGCCTTTTATAAGGCCAGTAATCCCATTCATGGGGGCTCTACGCTTATGATCTAGTCACCTCTCATAGGCCCCGCCTCCAAATACCATCACATTAGGGATTATGTTTCAGCATATGAATTTTAGGTGGACACAAATATTCAGTCTGTAAGTGCCTTTGGAAGAGGAAGGATGTTTCATCATTTCTAAATATAAAAACTGCTTTTGAAATGGTTTACTTAAATTTAGGGGAGAAATTGATTTGAATTTGTGGGTTTCATGTAGGTAAATTCTGGGCATTCTAGAAAAAAAATGAGTTCTAAATGGACTTCATTATTGAGTAAAGAGGTTCCTAGCAACTGGACATGAAGAGAGCATTCTTGTTCTACATCTAGACTTAACCCTAGGCAGGGTAACACAGTGCAAAGACATTGGGCTTCAGAATTAGACAAGGGTTCCAGGTCCAGCTCAGGCATGTGCTAGCTCCATGATCCAGAACTCAGCAAATCACTTCACTTCAGTGAAAGTAGGGATTACTATTTACCTACCCAAAACTGCTGGTGGGGTTAAAGGAAGTAAGGCATTTAGAATTCTAAGCACAGAGTGAGGTGCTCATTCCCACTTCCATTCCATACTCGATACCAACTTTCCTGCAATCAAATGACTGATTGCCTCCCCCTCTTCTCTCCATATGGATAAAGTGTAGATTAGAAGAGGTGGAACAAATTCTTTTGGTGTGACCTCCAACTATCTTTAGTATTGAATGTCAAAATAAATTTTTGCCATAATTTGGCTGATTTTTTTTTCAACATGCCAGTCATCAGATAGCTGCCAAACAGCATGTAATCCCTGCCAACCCAGAAATTTCAGCTCCCTTTTCTAGTCACACCAGCCTCTCCCTCCCTATACCTTCTAGAAAATGTAAAGTTCTTCAGGACATGCCCAAAATTTACGTTGATCAATGGAAAGCAAAGTATGAGTCTTGGGAGCCTGTGGATTTTACCCTGATCCAGGGTGGGTTTGAGCTTCCTTCTCCAAAAGCTCATTTTGGGTAACTTTTCAGGTTTATGGATTACTTTTCCTCTTGTCATTGTTGATACAGAAATAAAAATGGGCGGGGGGGGGGGGCACCATTTTTAGGAAGCTAAAGCACCATAATTGGCTTGGAAAGTGAGGTATCTAAATGAAGACAGCCAGGAAAGAGCATTGGAATTTACATATGAGCTGGAGCCAGAAAATTCTCTTGGTTAAAGAGAGAGAAAAAAGAGAGAGAGGGGAAGAGAGGTAAGAGAGAGAGGAGAGACCATGCCTAAGTTGTTAACTTTTGAAAGCATGTTTTATATAATATTTGTGACCAACTCATCAATATTGAGAACCATGCTAATGTGTTTTTTTGGAGAGTGGAGAAAGTACTTACCATGTGGCTCCAGCAATAAAATTTTGGGCAGAGAGGTCAATGGCAGCGGGCGGCGGGGGGGGGGGGGGGGGGGGGGGAGGTGGGGAGAGGGGCGGCAAGAGAAGAAGGGAGACATATGTAATACTTTCAACAATAAAGAATTTAAATTAAAAAAACAACAACTGTGGGACAATGTGAGGTTTAAATAGTTAACATATCCGAGGTTTTCTTGCATTATTTAATAGTATTTAATAGTGCCCACAAGCTGGCCCTGCCTGTGAGATGCTTGCATCCCCATCTGTATATCACATTCATTGTGGTATGTGGGATGGTGCTCCAGTGCAAGCCAAGGAGACCACCATGCAAGAGCCGGAACACCCATCTTTGGTAGCATTAGTCACCCTCCAGCTTTTACCAGGCTGTGTTTAAGCCAGGGCTGGTTAAGGAAGTTTTAGGAACTATTCTTTGTTCCTGGGAAAGTTTAATTTGTTGATTAAGTGGGATTGGAACAGGGCCAACTTCAACAGATGCTTTAGCAAAGAGGGACAGTAAAACAAATGGTTGCTCAAATGTGTAGTGTCTGCAGAGAATCTGAGTTAGAATTACTGGTGTTTAATGACCTAATCCCAGCAAGGTCAGCCAATAACACAGTTTAGAAAGAATCAAATCTCAATTCCTTGCTGCAAATGAAGCATAATTAAGATGAAACAGAGGTCCTGCATATGTTCATTGTCCCTGGGTTGGCATTGATGTCTCCAATAAATGTTCACAGGTTTTAAAAATTATGTATATTAATTTTTAAAAATTAATTACCTATACTTTTTACATTTTAACTTTGCTGCAATGAATTAGGTAGGGCCAGAGCAGGTAGAATGGACATCAGGGTTTCAGAAGGATATGATCGTACTCAGAGCAGAAAATTGCATTGCTGCCCACCCTCAAGATCATATATTGCAAAGCTGCAAACCTGGGTCCTACAATCAAGGGCCCAAAATGCCATTCAGAGTCAGTGACTTTTTCCAGGGAAAGTGAACCATTCCCTAAACTAGCCAGCAGCTTGTGAAGACAGTGAATCAGCCCCATCAAAGGAGATGTACGCCTCTTTTGGCGGGTTTAACTGTGTTTGTCCATCACCACAACCAGGCTGGGGGTATGTATATATTATGAAATGAGAGAACCCACCAATGGTAAGTGTGTCATTGCTAAGGATTAGTATAAATCGGCCTAAAAGTATGTGTGTGGGTGTGCTGTGGGCCCATGGGTACCCATCCCCACCTCTTTGTTCCTTTTACACACACACACAAGCGGTAGTATGGACCCAGTGCTAAATTGTACTGAATTAGCAATCACTAAGCATTTTTGTTCTGATTTTCCTACTATGGCTGTGTGACCCAGGGAAGAAACGTTTTGTTGTTTCAGTTCATTTGTAGAATAAAAGTGTTGTATCCAGATCCTTCCTGTGGTCCCTCCCACCTTGACCTGATTTTATAAGTCTATTTCTTGTCCTGACTTATTTTTTACCATAAATACACTAGTCAACTCAAAGGCTTACAACTTCTTGGAGCTTCCTTCACTGGGGTGGATATGGTACTACCCATCAGAGTGAACGTGGGAGAAAGTTTTAAGAAATATATACAGTGCTACAATCTCTCAAGAGGCTACAACTCTTACAGTTCTTTCTCAAGTAACTGTGGTCTGAGGTGAAAATCTTAGAGGACGCACAGGTTTGATCCAGGCCTGGGTTCTTTTGCTGTCACAGCTCCCTAGAACAGTGGTCGGCAAATTGCGGCTCGCGAGCCACATGCAGCTCCTTGGCCCCTTGAGTGTGGCTCTTCCACAAAATACCATATGTAGGCCCGCACGTACAGTGCCATTGAAACTTCGTGGCCCATGTGCAGAAGTCGGTTTTTGGCTCTCAAAAGACATTTCAATTGTACTGTTGATATTTGGCTCTGTTGACTAATGAGTTTGCCGACCACTGCCCTAGAATAAACACTTGACTTTCTCTTGTCCATAGCAGTGGACCCTAGACCACTGGGCCTACACTTGAGGCCTTCCCACCTCTTTTAGCTTAATTCCCTCTCCCAAAAAAGTGGTCTCTCTCCCACTTCCAGGAACCAGGGCCCTGAAAAGCTACGGTATTGCTACCTCCACCCTCCTGAAACCTTCCACCCTCCTGAAACCTGCCCTCTTCCTCAGCCCATCCCCATTCTCCAAATCTACCATTTTCTTCAGAGTTGCCACTGCCACCAGGCCAAAGTAGGACACTAAAAAGTTTCTCTGTCCTCTTAGCTTTTTTCTAAGGACATTTAATAGTGGTCAGTTGCACATACTGTTGGCTACAGGAGAGGAGGCAGTCTTTTTTTTCTTATTGCTGAAGATTCAGCAATTTCTACCTTCCCACCACCTCTCCTGAGTCCCCCACCTGTATATAACACTGTCTTTTTGAAGTTAAAAAGCCAGCAAGTTTCTCTACTTGAATTTCTGGACTCATTCCACCTACAGGTTTTACACTCAGCACTGAAGCCTGTTAAAGCTGTTGGTAATCTCAGTAGGTTGGGAGATCTGTCAAAGCTGTGTGTCATAGAGCAACTATTGGCCTGGGACCAGAGGGTAGGTCAGGCTGACAATGGATAGAGCTAAATCCCCTGCCTGTAGCTGCCTCTGGTAATGGTTCCTTCACTCACCTTGCCAGGAAGCCCCAGGGTTTCCAAAAGGCCCATGTGTGTCTGTGGCACATTATCTGGAGAGGCCATGGAGATGCCAAATTGAATAAAGACTGGTAAATTTTTAAAATAAGTAAAACTGAAATACTGTAAGGTTGCCAGTCAAGTTTCTGGTGGGAAAAGGGAGCCAGAACCCAAAGGTATTCTGTGGTTGGACCTTGATCCACCATGAAGGTTGCTGATTGGTGTTGTCACTGGACTACATGGCATTCCTTTCCCTCTGAGACTTATCTGGTCCCTTCTGGTGGCACAGATTTGATTTAGAGTCCAGGGTACAGCATGCAGCCTTCCCCCATGGGCTGATGCCACTGTACAAATCCATACACTCCAAGTGACTTGGCAAGTGTTCTGTTCATTCAGTTTCCTTCTTGGACAGAACAAGAAAGGTCCCTATCTGTTGCAATCGAGCATATTTTTTATGGAAGTACAATTAAAAGATGCATTTATGGGAAACAGTACTGGGACTTTATAACACTAACATTCTTTTTGTTCTTCCCTTCATAAAATGAGACTTCAAAGCCACAGTATGTCATGTTGTGGATGAAAAGGGGCTGTGTTCAGAAAGGGAATTTCGTTATTAACATCACCATGGTTAACCTGAGTGCCAAGATTAACAAACCAGCCTAACCCTCTGGCAATTCATTGTCATTTAATATATATTTAGAGCCCACCCTGTGTGAAGCAATGGAGAGAACACACACGTGGCCCCTTCCCAATCAGACTTTACAGCCCAAAGAGGCAAGGCCCACATCTGGCATATCCTTTCCATAAAAATATTAAAATGCCACACAGGCATGGACCAATCATTTTAGGGTCCTATAAACCTTATGTTTGATAGGTGTAACTTCTCTCTGTCCCTTTCTATTCCACACTGAAACACTTTATGGCTATTAAAAAAAACAACAACAGTATTCTTCTTTCCCTTTCTATGACATTCAATTTTCGGCTAACACCCCCCCTCCCCCCCCAAAAAAAAGCTTTCATTCTGCTAGGAATAGAGCTGAGAAATGTATGGGATGTGCTCTCAAAATGCTCAGACTAGAGGGGAGACAAAGCAATAAGGGCAGAGGTGGGGGCAGATAAGGATGTAATGAGGGTGTTCGTGCCCCGGGTCATAAAAGAGCAGCTCAGGAGTTTGGATATAGTAGATAAAGAGGGTGTTGTGTATGGAAGGTGGGAGACAGTGAATTTAAAGGCCAAGGAGGAAAATGGTCAAGTTTGTCATTCAGAGAGATAAGCCTGATGGCTGTGTAGGGAACAGATTAGAAGGGAGATGTGGGATTGAAGCTGCTGATACAGCCAAGGCAGAGATGGGGAAGGATGAACTCGAATGCAGCAGGTATCCAAGTCATTCCAGTGCTACCCAGGCAGTCCTTTAATACCCATATGTCCTTTTTCCTCAAACTGCAGGCATGTCCAGCCTAAGCACATGCCTGCAGTGGTGGACTGGTTCTGTTTCCACAGTCACCCTCTCCCACCTCATGAAAGCAAGTAAAGCAGACAGAGTTTTACTATAGTGTAATATCCTTGGTTGGAAATACTTGGGGTAGAGAGGAAGAAGATGCAAAGGGACAAGTCAAAACATAAACATTCATCTCATTAGGAGATAACATTTCCAAAAAATGGTTACTCTTTATGTAAATGCCTTTTTATGTAAATTTATATTTATTACCAAAATTTATAGTATATTTCTGCTAATTTGATCCTTTATGAACTATTATGAATAGCAGAAATAACTCGAACCAGCATCTTAAAATCACATATACACAATTTTGAAAATTTTAATTTTCAATTTATATAAACTGTGAAAAGCATAATGATTTCAATAACAGACTTTCAAATATAAAAATACATTAGGATAAAATTCTTGGAGGTGTAAAATCTTCAATTAAGAAGATGTAGGAGAAACCAAGATGGCGGCATAGGTAAGCACCTAAACTGCTGCCTTGCACAATAATTTCAAAACTACAACTAAAAGACAGAACAGACACCATCCAGAACCACAGGAAAGCTGTCTGAGTGGAAATTCTACAACTAGAAGGAAAGAGAGCTAACAGAGAATTGGAGGAACAGCAAAGGGTTTGAGGAACAGCAAAGGGTCTTTGTGCATGCAGAGAGGAAGGGCGGCTGAGAGCCTGGCTGACTTTCTCTGGCAGGAGAGGGAAGGAAGCCCCCGACTGCACTGAACCCCAGTTCCGACTGCACTGAATCCCAGTTCCGGGTGAAACCCCGTGGACCCAGGCTCATACAGGGGGAGTCTGGACTGTTAGGTAGAGAGAAAGGCACTCGGAGACTTGGAGACCCGGGGGAGACCTGGGGGAGCCCTGGCGGGCAGGGACCTGGAGGTGTGCGTGCAAGTGTGCACAAAGACTGCAGAGGTTGCTATAGGCTTTCCCTAGCAGAAGGGAGTTGGAAGCTCCTGACTGTACTGAAGCCCAGTTCTGACTGCACTGAACCCCAGTTCCAGGTGAGCTCCTGGGGACCCACACTCTTGTGGGGGTAATCTGGACTCTTGGGTGGAGGCTAGGGAGCCGGGGAAGGATCTGGAGGAGCACGCGCATGCGCACAGGGGCAGGGTTGAGGGGAAGCCAAGACTGTCTGCTCCTCCCTGAGACTCCACCCCATCCAAGCTGAACACAGAGGCTTTTGCAATTTGGCAAGTCTAATCCTATAAGGCTGTCTCCAGCACCGAACTTCTCCCAGTGTAGACACAGCTGATCCTCACAGCCAACTGGCCTGGAGGTCAATTCTTCCCAGTGATACCAACAACAATCAAGATTTAACTACAACAAGGCTGTACACACAGTCCACAAAGGGGTGCACCAAGAGTGTCCAACCCAGGTTAACTGGGGAGACTGACCCACTGGGCCATATAGGAAACCTAGCACACAAAGCTACCCTACCAACTCAGGGAAGCAGTGAAAATGCGGCGACAAAGAAACAGATCACAAATGAAAGAAATGGAGGAAAACAAACGACTGGATATAGAATTCAAAACCACGGTTATAAGGCTTTTCAAGAATATCCTAGAAAAGGCCTATAAATATAACGAGACCTTCAAAGATATGAAAAAGGACCACCTAGAAATTAAACATACACTGACTAAAATAAAAAATATTATACAGAGAGCCAACAACAGACTAGAGAAACGCAAGAATCAAGTCAAAGAATTGAAATACAAAGAAGCAAAAAACACTCAACCAAAAAAGCAAAAAGAAAAAAAAATCCAAAAAGTTGAAGATAGTGTAAGAAGCCTCTGTGACAACTTTAAGCGTACCAACATCAGAATTATGGGGGTGCCAGAAGAAGAGAGAGAGCAAGATACTGAAAACCTATTTGAAGAAATAATGACTGAAAACTTCCCCCACCTGGTGAAAGAAATAGACTTACAAGTCCAGGAAGCATACAGAACCCCAGAGAAAAGGAATCCAAAGAGGACCACACCAAGACACATCATAATTAAAATGCCAAGGGCAAAAGACAAAGAGAGAATATTAAAAGCAGCAAGAGAAAAACAGTTAATTACCTACAAGGGAGCACCCATACGATTGTCAGCTGATTTCTCAACAGAAACTATGCAGGCCAGAAGGGAGTGGCAAGAAATATTCAAAGTGATGAACAGCAAGAACCTACAACCAAGATTACTCTACCCAGCAAAGCTATCATTCAGAATTGAAGGGCAGATAAAGAGCTTCACAGATAAGAAAAAGCTAAAGGAGTTCATCACCACCAAACCAGTATTATATGAAATGCTAAAAGGTATTCTTTAAGAAGAGGAAGAAGAAGAAAAAGGTAAAGATAAAAATTATGAACAACAAATACATATCTATCAACAAGTGAATCTAAAAATCAAGTGAATTAAAAACCTGAGGAACAGAATAAACTGGTGAATATAATAGAATCAGGGGCATAGAAAGGGAGTGGACTGATAATTCTCAGGGGGAAAGGGGTATGGGAGGGTGCAGGAAGAGACTAGACAAAAATTGTACACCTGTGGATGAGGACAGTGTGGGGGAGGTAAGGGCAGAAGGTGGGGTGGGAACCAGGTGGAGGAGAGCTATGGGGGGAAAAAAGGAGAAACAATTGTAATAATCTGAATAAAGATTTATTTTAAAAAATAAAATAAATAAATGAAATTAGTTTTCTTACTTAAAAAAATTAAGAAGATGTAGTTCATATATATGTATATTTTTTAATTTGCGTATAGTAAAATTCCCTCTTATAGTTTACCATTCTATGGATTTTGGCAAATGATTTCACCACCACAATCAAGATGTAGAACAGCTACATTGCCCCAAATCCTCATATGCTTCTTTGTAGTCTATCTTTCCTCCAATCCCAACCATTGGTACTCACTGTAGCAATGATTGATAGTGTTATCATGATAAATTCTCCAAAATGTCATATAATGGAATCATACAACCTTCAGGGTCTGACTGTAACCATTATATTTTGCTCATCAGATAGTTCATCCTTTTTATTGTTCAGTAATACTCCATTGTGTGGACAGATCACAGTGAGTTTTCCCATTCACCAGTTGAAGGGCATATTTCCAGTTTTCTGGCCATTATGAATGAACTCCTTCAACATATGCATACAGGCCTTTGTGTGAGCATAGGTTTTCATCTCACTTGGGTAAATAGAAGTGGGATTGCTGAATCATGTAGCAACTATGAGTTTAACTTTAAAAGAAACTGACAGACTTTTTTTTGTATCATTTTATATTCCCATCAGCAATGCATGAGAGTTCCAGTTGCTTCTTCACCAGCACTTGATCATGTCAGATTTTTATTTTAGGCTTTTTAATTTTAGCCATTCAAATGGATGTTTAATGGTATTACAGTATAGTTTTAATTAACATGTCCTTGATGACATTGAGCATCTTTTCATGTACTTATTTGCTATCCATATACCTTTTTGTGGTGTCCAAATATTTTATCAAAATTATATTGGTTTTTTTTTTTGTTATTAATATAGGGTTTTGAGAGATACAAGTCTTTTGCCAGATATATGATTTACAAATATTTTCTCCCAGTCACTGACTTTTCTTTTTAACCTCATTACAATATCTTTCACATAGCAAAATTTTTATGAGGTCTAATTTATCAGTGTTTTTCTTTTATGGAATGTGCTTTTGGTGTCACATCTAAAATCACTTTACTAGCCCAAGATTACGAAAATTTTCTCCCAGAAATTTTATAGTTTTAGGTTTTAAATTTAGGTTGATGATAATTTTTTAAATTTTATTTATTGATTTGAGAGAGAGAGAGGGAAAGAGAAAGAGTGAGAGAGAGATTGTTTCACTTACTTACATATTCATTGGTTGCTTCTTGTATGTGCTGTGACCACATATCAAATCCCACTATCTTGGCGTATCAGGATGATGCTCTAACCAGCTGAGCTACCTGGCTAGGGCAGGTCTATGATAATTTTGAGTTAATTCCTTTGTAAAATTTCATGTATGGAGTGATTTCAAATTTTTTCATGTAGACATCCATTTGTACCAATGCCATTTGTTGATACATATTTTTAAGTGAAACTGAGTCTCAACCACTAGTATTTAGATTTTATTGAATAGATTTTAAAGAGTAACAATAAGTAATAAAATCTTTCCTTTACAATAGTGAGTATTCATAATATGCTGGATTAGATCCTTTGCAGACACTTGAAATTATGATGAAACATTGATATATGTAGGTGTTATATAATTTTAAACATTTATTTTAGGAGAGACATGAGGGGGAAAATGTCAAGACCACTCTTAAATATCAGCAGAAGAAATAAACAGGAAGAAAAGGATTTACTGAGGAGTGTTCCAACTCTGAAGGCTAATAGTTTGGCACCAGCAGAGAGGAAGGTTGGGAAGAAAAAAATAAAAAATGACAACCTAGTTTCTAATTTAAGGGGACATTGTTTAGGTGTTATTGGTACCAATCAACTTCAGAAATATCTGAGGAAGAGCAGACTGAAGTGGAAGACAGCACATGAACTCAGTGTGAGACATGTTTTATTTGGGGTGCCTATGGATAAAGTAAAAAGTAGTTATTTTATGAGGTTTAAGTTTCTATTGCTTTGTTCTGAATTGGTTGGAGATTTTCCTTCTCTCTATCTCTTTCTCTTCCTCTTCTCCTTATCCTCCTCCCCCTCCCCCCCCTCTTCTTCCCTTCCCCTTCTCCCAGCCTTCCCCCTCCTCCTCCTTCTTCTTTCTCTTTCCCAACCCTCCCTCATCCCCTTCTCCTCCTCCTCCTCCTTCTTCTCTCCCCCCCACCCTCCGCCCGTGTCTCTCCTCAAGCACAGAGTAGTCCACTGGATTCTTATTGACATCTATGCTCTGTGGTGTGTGTGTGTGTGTGTGTGTGTGTGTGTGTGTGTGTGTGTGTGATTGGTTACTCCATGATGGATTATTTCTCCATATACAACATGATGTTTGACTCAGGCTAGTAGAAGTCTGTGTGGTGTGATGGAAAAGCAAAGAGTTGGGAAACATGCAGGCTTAGAATATGAATCACCTCTGCTGCCATTATCTGTGTGACCTTTGGCCTCTCTTTGTGTAAAATGGTGATAATAATATCTACTTGAAACAGAATATTAAGTGGGATGTTTTCTCTCTTGGAATTGCAACCAAGGACAAAGGGCAACAAGTACCCATACATACATTCTAAGGTAGGTAGATCCAGACTCATTTGTTTATGCCAAGTTATTAAATCAGAGAGAGGGACTATGCAGATGCTAAAGTATAATTTTCAAAAAGTTATAAAATAAAAAATATATAAGATTACACATATACAAATATAAGATTATCCACAGAAACTTGCCACCAAAACCCTGGGAGAGAGAGAGAAGAGCTGAAGAGTGTACCTAAGGCTATGCCAAGCAGAGAGCAGTTCACCGGATTCCCAGTGACATCTGCAGTCCTGTTATCATAGTCCTCTTATCATCGCCTCTATCAGCCCTCACCTGACCTCATGGGCATCTCTTCTTGTATCCAGGGACTCCTGGCCTCAATCTGTCAGGTCCGTGCCAGTTATTCTGTGCCCACCTTACCTGACAGCCATGGCCCCCAGAGTTGCAGGCTCTCTCTTTCTGTTCTCTTCTATGCCCTATCCAAAGGGCCTTGGACACTTTTGGGTGGTCTCTCCCAGCACTTTGAAGAATGAGGCTGGGCTTGCTGGAGCCTCCATGAGCTTCCCCTAGGTCTGCTGGCCTCACAGAGCACACACTGGATGTGGAATTGCTTCCCAAGGCTGCACTCTGGAAATCAAGTCATAGGGTCACCAGACCCATTGGGGATATTATTTCCTCCCCAGATCTGGCCCAGGAAGTGTAAGGACTCAGGTTGAGTCCTCCCTCCCCTTCAAGCATTACTAGGCAAAGTCAATTAAAAATTTTTTTTTTCTTTTTTCAATATCCCCTTCCCCCAGCCTAAAAAGCACCTTTATTTAGTGTGGGTGAGCATTAGGTGTAGCTGATTGTCTCAAGGTCCTAAAATACTCAAACCCAAGGTATTTTGAAAGTAAGAGCTCGGACTGCTGTCTTTGTTCTCCAGCTCTCTTCCTGGTACTCCTCCCCAACCTGAGGGACAATGCCAGGCTCTGGTCTCAGCCCAACTGGCAAGGACATAGTGGTGGAAAGAGGAGGGGAACTCCAGTTAATAATTCACATCCTCCCACTACATTTGTTTTATATGATGTGTATTTTAGGTGTGATCTGCAGTATTCCAGCTTTCATTAAGACCTGACTGGTCCAGGGTTTGATTGCATCTGGCCCTGAGTCATTTTCCAGCCGTGGGTCTCTGGGCATAAGCTCATCTGAGCACATTAAGGCTGGCTCGGGAGACCACGGGCACAGGCCACAAACCCCTGGCCTGAGGCAAGTTGCTTGGCTCCCACTGAGAGTCTTCGAAACCCAGGCCTTACTGCACAGCAGGGGAGTGAGAACAGGGAGTGAGAGCAAGGCGAGGCTAGTCTCCCGTGCCCTGTCCACATCAGGGCAGAAACCCTGCCAGGATCAACAGTGTGGCTCCTGGCAAAACTTCTGCCAGGCCCCCTCAACACTGTGGTCACCAAAGGTCTGTGTTTTTTCTGAGATGTGGATTTTGAAAATGACCTCCTGAGGTCTGGCACACAACTGGTTCTTAGAGGAAAGAGGACAGGGAGGTGACGCCGCTCTCTAAGGGGGTAATGAAAGCAGAGCAGGCAGTTACTGCATGGGAATGGACCTACACCGCGTCAGCGAACACTGCGTTCACCTCCATGAGGCCCAATGCAGCCCAGGACATGAAGTCAAACTGAAGAAATGTTCTCCCTGAAAGGACCTGGAGACCACTGAATCCAAACATTTCATTTCACAGAGCAGCAAGCCAAAGCAAAATAGTGGTAAAAGTTTGGCCACTGTGATGCCTCCCCTTCTGTTCAATCATTTCCTTTGTGTGTTTTCCTTTTGCTGAGCGTTAAAAGACGTCATGAGTAAGGTTTGCCTTATTTTACAAAATTAACTTACTGGCCTCAGGTCTGGACTAGCCTCGGTTACGTTCTGCAGCCAACCTTGGAAAAGAAAGAAACTGGCCAAAGCTCAAGTGACCAGTCCCCTTAGCCAGGGTGGATTCGAAGTGCTCAGTAGCTCAGCTAATAGTCACCACCTGAAGCAGGATGCTGGGAGGGGCCTGAGAAGATTTTGTGTTTCATAGTGGGTAAAGACAATCTAATTTGAATGTCTCTTGGAAAGGTTTGCCTGTGGGCCACACTAAGGAATAGAAATAGCAAGCGGTGTAGGGCAGTGGTCAGCAAACTGCGGCTCACGAGCCACATGAGGCTCATGAGCCCCGGTTTGCCGCTCTGTTGACTAATGAGTTTGCCAAGCACTGGTATAGGGGCTTAATCACAAGGAACAACAACAGCCTGTAATTATTGGAATCGAGAGTCTAGGTCAGTGGTCGGCAAACTCATTAGTCAACAGAGAGGCAAACCGCGGCTCGTGAGTTTCCAAGAGACACAGTATAGGGGAAAGACTGAATCTTAAGCGCGGGGATATATGAGCAATGGCCACCTGAAGAAATGAGAGCAAAAGCCGAGGTGAATAACAGCAGGGCAGCTTTCAGGATATCTCACTGTGGCCTCTGGGCCATTCCCTCCATTTGTAACTGAGGGCCCCTGCACAGTTCTGTCCCTCCCAACTTGAAATAGTAGTAGCATGATTGTAATTTATGTTTTCAATGACAAAAATGTTAACTCCTATGACACTGGGGTCTTATTTTAATGACAGTGCTTCTGAAAGATGCACATACTTCTCTTATTTCTAAAATGCTGGTCTCACAGTTCAGGAATGGATGTCTTTCCTCCAGCTACTTGGGTCATCTGCCTGAGCCATGCAGTGTTATCATCTTATACCCCTCCTGCTTTTTTTGAGAAACTTTCTGTTGATGACTCTTCTTTTCTTCCCTACCTGCTCTTGATATTCTATCTCTTCTCATGGCCTCTTTTCTGTAGAAAGAGCTGAGCTTTAAAGATACTTTTGACCAGTTATAAAGCATCATACACTTGGTGCACTTAGATTCATTCAAGAGGGCCTCAGCCAGGACCCATGTTTTGTGTGCCCTGCCCATCCTCTGCTGTACCCTTCTCCATGGAATGGAGGGTCAAGGGAGCACGATGACCCAGAGCCCTTACCCCACCCCCAACTCAAACATGATTCCCAGAATTTCTCACTCAAATGGCCCTAGTTTCTAGAAGAGTTGCCAGTTTCTTCTTTGAGTCCTTCCTCCAAAGGCCTGGGGTGGGTGGGGCAGGGGTGAAGTGCAAGGCACAGCTCTTTGTGAGGAGAATGGACAAACCTGAGAATGGACATGTAGACAGGGGTGTCCACACACGTCTCTTGAGCAGCCAGGAGTCAGCTTCCCCTGCATGTCCATGTTCCTGTGCAGAACCTAGAGGGCTCTGAGAATCCAGACTTTTTCAGGATATTAGAAAGGTATCTTTGTCAACTTAGGATAATAGAACATATTTTATTCAACAGTTTTTTATAACATTAAAATGAGAAAATAGGATCCAGAGCTTTTATTTGTACTCTTGCCTCAACCTTGTAAACAGGAGGGACACTTGTATGGATTTGGAGTTTATATTCACACAGATCTGTCCACTTTCCATAAATACTCACAGGCTGTTCTGAAACAAATTAAAGGAGATGTGGTGTGATTTGCTTGGCCTTGACTTTACATTCAAAGGAATGAGCAAACCCCAAGTGGCAACTAGATTGGCAGATTTTTTTTTCTGCCTCTCCTATTCTTCAACCTAAGTTCTCAAAGTCCAGGTATTTCAAAGGCAACATTTAAAAGGTTTTTATACATTTGCTCATTGTGCTTCACAAGTATATACTCGGGGGATTCTTTCCTATCATGTTGACATTTCAGAAGAATTGGATTGGCTCCAACGAGTTCCCTTGACCCCACATGTACTCTGTGCTGCAGGGTTTCTGAGTGACCTGTACTGACTGTGGGCTTCTCCATCGTTGCTTGAACCTCCCAATAGAAGGGAAGCATGCAAGGTTGTGATGCCAGGAATCATTATGGACTCAGAGTCAATAGCAGTTTGCCAATAGGAAAATTTATTGCCTGGTTCACTATGGGAGAAGTGTTTCCTTGAAATAAATTTATACTTAAGGCCCTCACCGGTTTGGCTCAGTGGATAGAGTATTGGCCTGCGGACTAAAGGTCCCTTCGTCTCTGTAAAAAAATCAATAAAATATATATTTTTTTAAATTTATACTTAAGGATATAATGGTTAAGAAAGATTTTTATTGATTTATGAGATAGCAGTTTGTGAAACTTTTCTTTGCACCACATAGCTCTTTTGAATTGGCAATAATATCACTAAAAGAGAAGTGGGCAGACTTCTCAGTATATAATGCCATTGGCATATTAGTTATTTTCAAGATTCTATGTATATATTACACAGACACAAACACACTCGATCTGATTGTTTTGGGTAGGATATAGGAGGTTCTATAATTTTTCAAGGTATTTCTTCTACACCCACAGGCTTCTTTATTCCCCATTTCTGAAATTTATAGATCTCATATCTAAATTTTGAAAGTTCATCTGAAAACAGTAAACTTGCCTTTATCTTGACTGGCTATAAACAAGTGAGAGAAATTCTTTTTATGGCTCAGAGTGGCCAGTAAAAAGTCAGACAGGCTTCACTGTTGAATTTGGCCAATCTAGTGACTAACTAAAACCTCAGGAAAAGTCCTTAACCTTTCTGAGAATCAGTGACCTCATCTGTAAAATGGGAGTCATGCCTTTTAGATTTTTCTGAGAATTACATAATAGTAAACATGTAAAATACTTGGCACAATGCCTGGCTCAGAAAACACTCAATAAATAGTGGATATATTTGTAATATTATTGTCATTACTTTTTTATTATCATTTCCTGAAATTTGCTATTGTGACAGCATATCAATTCTGCAATTTGCCTATCATTTAGTCCGAATAACACATGGCACTTTTTCCAAAAATAGTAATTCAGTAGATTTTTGCGAGCTCCTGATTGCTTCCTTTGATGAGTATATTAGGAGGTCAGAGCAAATGACCTTGGTTTAGCATCAGTTCTTACCTTATCTATGCCTACCTACCTCTGGTCACACCTTGCAATATAAAAGTATAACCTTAACATTGCAGAAAGGTATTAAAAAAAACTCATGAAAAGTTTAGGGAAACTTTTTATCTTCTAGTGGGATATAGTACATACCATGTTTTTTAACAAAACTGAATCATTTTAATCCCAGATTTTAAATGTTCTTGACTTAGTTCATCAGCTTCAGCTATTTCCACCCCCAAAAATAAGGGCAACATCGCCATCTACTGTTCCCACTTCACAATCACCGAAGAGAAACTGCTTGCTCTGAACAAAGTAAAGCTGCAAAACTTTTTCTACTTTATAAAACGAATACTTCAGTTTATATTTCAACTTCCAGGATAAACTGATTTATAGAGACTCACTGTTTGAAAATCTCTTTTTGAGGTCTAAAAGTGGCTCTAGACTGAGAATGAGTCTTGGCTAAATTTAGTCAAATTTCTTCTAAATTTTGTATCTTGTATATCTGTCTTTATTCAACCTTTCATCCTCAATCGTCATACTTAAGACTGACCTAAAGAATGGCAATTTGTATCTGCACCTTACAAATTGGACAGGCAGGGAGCACAAGGAGGGTGGGGGAAACCTGAGAAATATCGTGAAGTCAGTCTTTATGGCTACTGTTCAAGGTATTTACCCTCACTTGACAGAGCCACATAAAACCCTGCAAGAGTGGAGTTAGTCCTACTGTGCCCCAGCACCAGGTCTTCAAGTGTTCCTACAACAGACAGTTGAAGCAGTGTCATCTCCTGAATGTAACTTTTCCTCTACCTCTACTATGATTTATTACCACACACCAACAAATGGCTAATGCAGAGCTTTTTATTAACTGTAAAGTGGTTTTGGAAAGAGTTTGTATAAAAGGCACTTTGCAAAAGCAAGCCCTAAGTACCGTGTGGAGTTGGAGAAGAGGTACCCTTTCTACATTTGTGTACATACTTGTCTGGCTTTTTATTTTTCCATCACCTCACTCGGCACCAGGAAACATCTTTCATCTTAGAATGGCTCTCTTCCACACTCTGCTGTTAGCTCAGTCTCTGGTGAACTGTTCTGGCCCCTGGGTGTGTTCCTCTGATTCTAAGTAAGACTGTAAGACTCCTGTGTAATAATCTGGGAGGTGACAGTTCATTCTACACAGACAATAAAATAATATAAAGTGCCTTTACCTCATACCAGGATACACTGCACACCCCCTCACTGAGAACAAGGGCCCCTTTTCACGTTCGAGGCAGGAAGCAAAATGACTTAGAATGAGTGGTATTTTTCACATCTTTGGAAGTGAGTCTGTCTCCACCGCAGGACTGGATGCCAGCTCCTTTCCAGGTCATTTCCCTCCTGGAATCAGGATCAAAGTGGACAGAGCCCAGAGCCAGGCCACAGCACATCCCAGGGGAGGCAGCATAGTTTACTTTAGAGCAGCACAAAGGACTTTCCAAAACCAGTTATTGGTAAAAGCAGGATGAAGAACGTTAGGAAAAAATGCTGTGAATACCTGACCCACACGTTCTTTCCTTCCCCTCTGCTGCTTATAGTCACTAACTAGTGACCTGGTGCACAAAATTCGTGCACATTAAAAGGGAATTAATTAGAGGAAATAATTTAATATTGCTATTTGCCCTTTCTCTATAATAGAAGTGTCAGAGATGAAAGAAAATTAGTAAAATGTATATGAGAATCTTCCACCTGCCAGAGTCTGGGGCATGCCACGGGAACTGGAGTCAAGTCCTCGCCCACCCACATGCACCTCAAAATTGCACAAGACCCAGACCCAGCCAACCCCATCCCCATTGGGCTAGATCCAGACCCGGCCAGCCCCACCCCCATCAAGCCCTGCCAGGTGGGGGGCACAGCCTCAGGTTGCCTGGCCTGGCGCCAGGGTGGGGTGTGCAGCCTGAGGTCCCCCGACCCGGGTCAGGGCAGGGGGCATGCCTTGATGTCCTTGTCAAGCCCACCGGGCGGGGGGCATGGCCTTAGGTCCCCGGCCCGGCGCTGGGGGGAGGCATATCCTGAGGTCCTCCAGCCCAGGCCAGTGTGGGGGGCACACCTTGAGGTCCCCCATCAAGCCCCGCATGGCAGGGGGCATGGCCTCAGATCCCCTGGCCTGGTGCCTGGGTTGGGGGGGGGGGGCGCAACCTCAGGTCCCCTGGCCTGGTGTGGGGGTGGGGGCGCAGCCTGAGGTCCCCAGCCTGGTGCCAGAGTGGGTGTGATGGCCTGAGTTCCCTTGTCAAGCTACACCAGGCAGGGGACATGGCCTGAGGTCCCCTGTCAAGCTCTGCCAGGGCAGGGGCCATGGCCTGAGGTCCCCCAGCCTGGCACTGGGGCAGTCTGAGGTTCCCTGTCAAGCCCAACCAGGCGAGGGGCGCAGCCTCAGGTCCCTGCTGATTGCTTGTTAAGGCTTGTTACGGGAACTCAGCCTCTGCTGTGGGTGCAGTCATCTTGTGTTACAGGATCCCTCCCTCAGCTGTGGGTGCAGCCATCTTGTTATGGTGTGATGGTCAATTTACATATTCCCTCTTTATTATATAGTATGGCCACTGAGATATTCAGGAACAGATAGGCAACCTCAGCTTCTATTCTCCCTCAGGACACAAAGCCATGGGGAGCCTCACTTCAGCTCCTCTTTTTCTTATTCAACTGGAATTGTAAATTTAAATTAGGGGACTTGGTTGTTTTTTTACCCTTGGATCCCCTTCAACCATGTCTCCCATCTCCCACCACCTGCCTCTGGCAATCATCAGTCTGTTCTCTGTATCTATAAGCTTGTGATTTTTGGTTTGTTTTTTAAGATTTACATATAAGAGAGCTTATGCAGTATTTACCTTTCTCTATCAGACTTATTTCACTTAGCATAATACCCTCAAGATCTATCCATGTGGTCACTAATGGCAAGATTGCATTCTTTTTATAGTTGATTAGTATTCCATTGTGTGTGCATTATAATATATATAAAATATATCACATCTTCTGTATCCATTTATCCATTGATGGGCATTTAGGTCATTTCCATATATTGGCTATTAAAATAATGCTACAGCGAACATAAGGGTGCCTGTATCTTTATAATTTAATGTTTTTATTTTCTTCAGATAAATACCCAGAAGTAGAAGTGCTGTAATGTGATATTACTGTTTTCAATTTTTTCAGGAAACTAGATACTGTTTTTCATAGTGGCTACACCATTTTACATTTCCACCAAAAGTGCATCAGGGTTCCCTTTTCTCCACATCCTTACCAGCACATGTTGTTTCTTGTCTGTCTTATAGTAGCCATTCTAACAAGTATGAGGTGAGGAAATTTTTTAAAAAGGAAAAAATCAAGCATTACCCCACCATTATTTTCTTATTTGCGTGTTTCCTTGCAGTTTTCTGTTCTTTCTACCAACTATAGAGAGGTGTGAGAAAATCTGTGATTTTAGATTTGTCTCTTTGTCTTGGGCCTTATGTCAATTTTTTCTTTATATATTACTAGAGGCCCAGTGCACGAATTCGTGCACTAGTGGGGTCCCTCGGCTTGGCCTGTGGGATTGGGCCGAAACCAGCTCTCCAACATCCCCTGAGAGGTCCCTGATTGCAAGAGGGCACAGGCCAGGCCGAGTGACCCCACTGGTGCATGATCAGGGCTGGGGAAAGACACAGGAGGTTGGCCAACCTGGGAGGGACCGTGGGAGGGCTCCATGGCATGTCTGGCCCATCTCACTAAGTCCCGATTGGCCAAAACCCAGCAGCAAGCTCACTACCAGAGCATCTTCCCCCGCGTGGTTAGTGCTCATCATAACGACTGGTCGACCAGTTGATTCTCTGCCCCCTGGTGGTCAGTATATGTCATAGCGGCCTTGATTGGTTGAATGGCTGGATGACCGGACACATAGCATATTAGGCTTTTATTATATAGGATGAGGATATATTATTAAATACATGTACAATTTAAATTATACCTCCCTTGTAAATTGAACATTTTATCTTTTAAGAGCAACCTGCTTTATTTTCTAGTAATGCTTTATGCCTGAAAGTTTCTTAGGTTGAATATTAATATAAATGCACCAGTCATCTTTTTAGATTTTACCAGGTGTACTCTCTTCCATCCTTTTACTTTCAGCCTTTTAGATAATGTCTCTTGTTAAACAACATATGGCTGGGATTTTGTATATTCAAGCAGGCATTTTTTCTCCTTAAGTAGAGGATGCAATTCATTTGGGTTTAGTGTAATTACATATTTGTGTACTTTTGTAATTATATTTATTGGTGTGACATTGGTTAATAAGATTATATAGGTTTCAAGTGTACAGTTCTATGACACATGACCTGTATATTGCCTTGTGTGCCTACCACCAAAAGAAAAATCATTTTTTCACCATATATTTGGCCCCCTTTACCCTTTACTATCCTCCCACCCTCCTTCCCACTGGTAACCACCATACTGTTGTCTATGTGTATGAGTTTCATAGTTTTATATCCCACATATGAGTGAAATCATATTGTTCTTAGCATTTTCTGACTGACTTATTTCACTTAGCACAATATTCTCAAGGTCCATGCATGTTGTCCCAAATGGCAGTATTTCATCATTTTTATGGCTGAATAGTATTCCATCATATATGTGTACCACATCTTCTTTATCCACTCATCTAAAACAAGGACACTGGTTGTTTCCATCTCTTGGCCACTGTGAATAATGCTGTAATGAATATAGAAGTGCATATATTTTTGCAAATAAATGTTTGCAACTTTTGGGGGTAGATACCCAGAAGAGGATTGCTGGATCATATGCTAACTCTATTATTAATTTTTTAGGAACTTCCATACTGTTTCCATAGTGGCTGTACCAGTTTACATTCCCCCTAGCAGTTAATGAGCATTCCTTTTCTCCACAGCCTCTCCAACACTTGTTATTACCTGTATTGTTAACAATAGCCATTCTAACAGGTGTGAGGTGATATCTTATTGTAGTTTTTTAAAATACAGTTTTATTTATTTCAGATAAGGGAGAGGGGGAAAGAGATAGAAATATCAATGATGAGAGAGAATCATTGATTGGCTGCCCACTGGGGATCGAGTCTGCAACCTGGGCATATGCCCTGACTGGGAATTGAACCAGGACCTCCTGCTTCATAGGTCAATGCTTAACCACTGAGCAATACCAACTGGGTTCATTTTAGTTTTTATTTGCATTTCTCTAATAGCTAGTGAAGTTGAGCATCTTTTCTTATCTGTTAGCCATTTGTATGTCTTCTTGGGAGAAGTGTCTATTCAGGTCATCTGCCCATGTATTAATTGGATTGTTTATTTGTTTGATGTTGAGCTGTATGAGTTCTTTCTATATTTTGGATATTAACTCCTTGTCAGAGCTGTTGTTTGCAAATATCTTCTCCCATTTGGTTGTTTGCCTTTTTGTCTTGTTGACAGTTACTTTTGCTGTGCAGATGCTTTTTAATTTGATATAGTCCTATTTGTTTATTTTTGCCCTTATTTCTCTTGGCTTTGAGGTCAAATTCATAAAATCTTCTCTAAAGCCAAGGTTCATAAGTTCAGTACCTATCTTTTCTTCTATGAAATTTATGCTTTTAGGTCTTATATTTAGATCTTTGATCCATTTTGAATTAATTCTTGTACATAGGGATAAACTATAGTCTAGTTTCATTATTTTGCATGTGGCTTTCCAATGTTCTTAGCACCATTTTATCCATTGTATATTTTTGGCTCTTTGTCAAAATTATTTGCCCATATACATGTGGTTTTATTTCTGGGCTCTTAATTTTGTTCCATTGGTCTGTGTGTCTGTTTTTATGCCAGTACCATGCTGTTTTGATTATTGTTGTTCTGGAGTATAAGCAATAGATGCAGAAAACATATTTATAAGATACATATGTAATTATATTTATGATTAAAATAAATAAAATGGGTATAGAAGGAATGTGCCTCAACATAATAAAGGTTATATATGACAAACCCTCAGCTAATATCATACTCAATAGTAAAAACCTGAAAGTTTTTCCTCCTAGATCAGAAATAAGACAAGGATGTCCACTCTCACCACTCTTCTTTAATGTAGTACTGGAAGTCCTAGCCAGAGCAATCAGGCAAGAGAAAGAAATAAAAAGTATCCAAATTGGGAAGGAAGAAGTAAAAGTGTCATTTTTTTGCAGATGGTATGATTCTTTATATAGAAAGTGCTAAGAAATCCACCAAAAAACTATTAGAAATAATAAATACAATAAAATTACAGGATACAAAATCAATGTACAAAAATCCTCTGCATTCCTAACAATGAAATTTTTTAAAAAATGAAAAAACAATTTCTTTTGCAATTGCAACCAAAAGAATAAAATGCAATGCCTTTCCCTTCTTTCTCTTCTTACCTCTCAGGTGTGGGGCATCTACTGAAGTCTAAGGGACCCCATGAGGCAACCAGGGTAGCAATGGACAGTGGCAGTTCATCCCCAGCTAACCTCCTGACCCTGTCCCCAAGCCCCCCTTTCTTTGACACTGGAGTGAACCAAAGCAGCCAAGCCTAGACTCATTTCCCCACCTAGTCCCTCTCCTGCTGCTGCTTCTAACCTGGGCCCTTCCTTGTTTCACTGTCCCCACCTTTAATAAATGTACTCTAAAATGAAAATTTTAAAAAAGAATAAAATACTAGGCACAAACTTAATAAAGGATAATAAAGACTTATATACTGAAAACTACAAAGCCTTATTAAAAGAGATGGAAAAACACACAATGAAATGGGAAGATATTCCATGTTCATGGATTGGAAGAATCAACATATTTAAAATGGCCATATTATCCAAAGCAATATACTTATTTAATGCAATCCCCATTAAAATCTGTGTTCTAATCTCAGACATTGCCTTTGTCTCATGTCATTCTTTCTCTTATTTGAGAAGTCCTAATAAATGTATTTTGACCATCTCACTCTATCTCATAGTCTCTCTTTCATATTTTCCTTCTCTTTAGTTCTCCATTCTGAATAACTTTTTCTGACCTACCTGCTAGTCTACTAATCCTCTCTTCAGCCATGTTGAATCTGTCCTTAAATCTGTCCATTCAATTTTTTAAATGTTAAGTATTGGAGAAAAAAATGGCAGCCAAATAGGAAGATGTGTCATGCACCTTGTCCCAGGGCCATACTGGAAAAAGAACTAATTCAGAAATCATCCACGCAGAATTAACAAATGAGACACAGCTGAGGAGACAGTTATCAACAAGGAAGGGCAGAGGATGCCTGGAGAACAGTAGGAACAGGGATCTGGGCGGGAGAGGGCCACCAGGCCAAGAGGATGAGTGGAAGCTGCATCATACCAAAGCCTCATCCCTTGGTGACAGGTATAATACCCAATTGAGAAAAAGAAAACCCACAGGGCTGCTAGCACCGGGGAATCTAGACCTAAAACCACAGCTGCGAAAGGCTGTGCCCCAACACGCACCCTGAAAAGTAGCACAGTGCAGGCGGGAGAGAAACCCACAGTTTCATGGTTGTTTTGCTTTTGTTTTGTCTTTATTCGCTAAACCCAGAACATACTAGTAGGACTTTTCAGTTGCAAGAACTCACCTGAGGCTGTGGAGCAGGGAGAAAGGCACAGACTTGAGGTGCCTGAGGAGAAACTATGGAGGGAAGCAGGGCGGGGAGACATCCCTAGGATTCCAACATTGGGACATTTGTAACCTTCCAAACCTAAGCGACCATTTCTCTCAGGAAGAGCCAGCCAGCCCCTGCCAGTAGCCTCAAGGCAGGAAATAATACAGCTTGCTACACCCTGCCTACATTTTGAGCTATACAAAGGAAAGAATGGCTCTGAATAGCCCCAGAGCCTTCGGTGACTGGGTTGAAAGAGGAGCTCACCCGCCCCACTATTCTTGGAACAAGATTGACTAAAAACTCCAGGTTGCCAGCCACCCCACTGGTCTCCATACAAGGATTTCTGACCAACCAAGGCCAGAGTAATAGCTTAGACCAGTGGTCGGCAAACTGCAGCTTTGAAACTTGAGAGCCGCAGTTTGCCTCTCTGTTGACTAATGAGTTTGCCGACCACTGACCTAGACTCTCGATTCCAATAATTACAGGCTGTTATTGTTCCTTGTGATTAAGCCCCTATCCCAGTGGTCGGCAAACTCATTAATCAACAGAGCGGCAAACAGAGCCGTAGTTTGCCGACCACTGGTTAGACCACTCTCAGAGGAGTAGCTCTCGGTCAGGGAAAAAATATCAATCTGATTTCTGGAAAGCGAAACACCACCCCCACCTAAAGCCCTGTCAGAAACAGAGGCTTGAGTGATTAAGATAGACAGCTGGCAGACAGGCAAAGCAGGCAGATTGGCCCCTTCTGATTGCAGCCAAGGTCTGTAGAGACAGACACATGCAGAGGAGCAGGGGATCACTTCGAGCTTCAACAGGGTGCTAAACGCCGCAGACAGTGCCTGACAGTGGTGAGCACCTAACTACCTAAAAAGGAATCCCAGAATTGGCAGACAGAACAGAAGAGTGGGGTCCTAAACCAGCCCCTATGGGGCAGCTAAAGGAGACGATACTTCACTTTGTTGTGTGGTGGTGTGTGTTTTTTTAATTAAAAAACGTTTTTAATTTTTTAACATTTTTATTGTTATTTTTCTGTGTTTTTTTAAATCACCTTTTTCTTCCTTGCTTCTCACTTTGTCATCCTGTTTTCTACTTTCCCTGCTTCAGCTCTTCTCTTTCCTTTCTTTTTGCCCCTTGTTAAAAATTGATCTTCTTGCCCTAGCCAATTTGGCTCAGTGGATAGAGCTCTGGCCTACAGACTGAAGGATTCCTGGTTCTATCCTGGTCAAGGGCACATGCCAGGGTTGTGGGTTTGATCCCCAGTGGGGCTGTGCAGGAGGCAGCCAATGAATGATTCTCTTTCATCATTGATGTTTCTCTCCAGCTCTCTTCCTCTCTGAAATCAGTATTTGAAAAATTGATCTTCTTTATTTGCTTTATTGATATGTTATTATTGTAGTCTCTGTTGGCTTATTCATATTTAAAACTTCCTCTTCCCAGCTCCTACTCAGTTTCCCTTTCTCTTTTCTCTTTTCTCTTTCTTCGTTACTCAATTTCTTCCCCTCTCCTCTCTTGCTCTTTTCTTTTAATGTTTTAATTAGAGTGACTTCCTAAATTCAGGCCTGTGCTCTCTTCTTTTCAAAATAAATAATTTTTGATTAATTTATTATGTTTTTATTTTTTATTTTTATATATTTTTTATTTTTTCTTCTTATCCACTCATTTCTTTTTTTCTCTCCTCTATACTAAACAATGGTACTTCCCCTATCCGTCCAATTCCTTAACCTTATTTTCTGTATTAAGCTTTGCCTCTACAGATTCTACCCCCACTTTTTCTGGGTATTTTTTGTTTATATTTTTTTGTTTTGTTTTCTTGTGTTTTCTACCATATTCTTTTCTTTTCTTTTCTTACTACCTTTTCTTGCTATCATTTTTGCTCTCTTTTCTATCTCCTAGTCCTATTTTCTCTGGTGGTCACATTTATTTGGGTTATAGGTGTCTTGTGTACACTTGTGTTCTGTTCCTTTTGTGTTGTGTTGTGTTGTATTTTGTGCTGTTCGGTCAGCACCTCCACAATGGTTAGCACAATGTGGTAGAGAGCAAGCCACATAACTAGACACCCTGAGAGGAGACCCCATCCATAAACAGGACAATAACATTCAAGACCCAACTACATCAAGAGAACCCAAACATCTCAAGTGGGGGTGGGGAGGGGGCGGAGCTCTAGAATATCCATCACAGAAGACCTGAGAGGCTGCACCACTGGGTCCAACAAAACATCTACTACATAAGACAAATCCAAAAAGTCTGGGTGGCATAGCAGTTTGATCTAATACATAGGAAATAAGTGAAGGAACAGCAAAAAATGGGAGGTAAAGAAACAACCCCCATATAAAAGAAAAGAAGAAATCACCAGAAAAGGAAATAAGTGAAATGGAGGCAAACAATTTGTCAGAGAAAGAATTCAGACTAATGGTAATACTGATACTCAAAAGGCTGGATGAGAAATTCACCAACGTGTAAGAACCAAGAGGAAATGAAGAATGACATAGATGCAATAAAGAACACAATGGAAGATTTCAACAGCAGACTACAAGAAGCTGAGGAATGAATCAGCGAGTTAGAATAAAAGGTAGTAAAAACACCCAAGAAAGCAACTGGGGAAAAGAAAAACAACATTAAAAAGCAGGAGGAGAGCCTATGGGAGCTTTGGGACAACACGAAATGAAACAACATCCACATAATAGGGGTTCCAGAAGGAGAGGAAGCTGAGCAAGGAATAGAAAACCTGTTTTAAGAAATAATGACAGAAAACTTCCCTGACTTCGGGAAGAAAAAGTAACAGAAGTCCAAGAGGCACACAAGTCCCAAACAAGATGAACCCAAAAAAACTGACACCAAGACACATCATAATAAAATTAGCAAACATCAGTGACAAAGTGAGACTCTTAAAGGCTTCCAGAGAGAGATAGAAAGTTACCTACAAGAGATCTCCCATTAGACTACCAGCTGATTTCTCAACAGAAACATCAGGCCACAAGGGATTGGAATAAAGTATACAAAGTGGTGCAAAGCAAGGGACTGAATCCCAGAATACTTTATCCAGCAAGGCAATTATTCAAAATTGAAGGGGAAATCAGGAGCTTCTCAAAGAAAAAAAAAAAGAGTAAGGGAGTTTATTACCACCAAACCAGCAATGCAAGAAATGCTAAAGGAACTGCTGTAAAAAGAAGAAGAAATACAGGCATAAAGAATAAAAATAGAAACAATCAAGTACCTATTAATAATAACCTTAAACATAAATGGAATGAATGCTAAAAGACAGGGTAGTTGAATGGTTAAGAAAACATGACCCATATATATGCTGTCTACAAGAGACCCACCTCAGAACAAAGGACTCGAGAGAATCCAAGATGGTGGCGTAGGTAAACACCTAAACTGCTGCCTCGCACAACAATTTCAAAACTTACAACTAAAAGACAAAACGTCTATCACCCAGAACCACGGGAAAGCTGGCTGAGTGGAAGTTCTACAACTAGAAGGAAAGAGAAAAGAGCATTGAGACGTGCACAAGCGCTGAAAAGCTGAGGTACAGAGACGCGGGATCTGGGCTGGCGGCAGGCGTTGCTTTTTTCAACCCAAAGGGAGACAAGCCCCCGATTACTCTGAAATCCAGTTTCTGGGGAGACGCAGGGGACCCAAACTCCTACGGGGAGAAGCTGGATTGTCTAACACCGGGTCAGAAAGAGAGAGGGGCCTGCTTGCAGAGCTGTGCGCAAGAATAATTGTTTACTGCGCTGGGGCACAGGACGCAGTTGGAGACACAGAGCCGGCTAACTAGCAGCCATCGCTGTTTGCCACACCCTAGCCTAGTGAAGCCCTGAGACCCCGACCCACACAACCTACAAACCCACCCAAGCTCCAAGCAGCAGCAACAGCATAAGAAAGGCCTGCCCTATCGCAGCTTAACCTAGCAAACTTGCAGCCCGGGTCAGACAGCTCCAAAACCTCCATCCCCAAGCAAAGAGGAGAAAACTGTAGCTCTCACTGTAGCTCCTGCTGGGTGGACTCAGACAATAGCTGACCTGCACCCCATTGGAGATCCAGAAGCCAGTACACCTAGTGGTCAGTGTGAGAAACCAGATTTCAACTCCTCACATCCATAAGTGACACATTCAAGAGGCAGACTCAGCGAGCACCAAAGCCCCACTGAAACAAGTCCTGCACCATAAGCGTGTCTCCAGCACAGCAGTTCTTATAGACACAGCAAGTCCTCACAGCCGATTGGCCTGGAGGTCAATTCCTCTCAGCATACCAACAGCAATTAAGGCTTAACTACACCAAGACTTTGCACTCAGCCCACAAAGGGGTGTACCAAGAGCGTCCACATCAGGTGATTGGGGAGGCTGAGCTACTGCCCCCTATAGGTCACCTACCACACAAAGCCACTCCATCAACACAGGGAAGAAGCCAAAATGCGGAAACAAAGAAACATGTCATGAAGGAAAGAAACAGAGGAAAGCAAACTACTGGACGACATAGAGTTCAGAACCACATTTATAAGATTACTCAAGAATCTTCTAAAAAACGCCGAGAAACTTGATGACACTTCTGAGGAGCTTATTGAGACCTTCAAGGACCTTAATGAGAATGCCAAAAAAAAAATGGAAAAAGACCAGTCAGAAATGAAGCATACACTGTCTAAAATAAAGAATATACAGAAACTCAACTGTAGATCAACGTACCCCAAGAATCAAACCAAAGATCTGAAATATGAGGAAACAAAAAACACCCAACCAGAAAAACAAAAAGAAAAAAGAATCCAAAAATATGAAGATAGTGTAAGGAGCCTCTGGGACAACTTCAAGCGTACCAACATCCGAATTTTTGGGGTGCCAGAAGAAGAGAGAGAGCAAAATACTGAAAACCTATTAGAGGAAATAATGACAGAAAACTTTCCCTACCTGGTGAAAGAAATAGACTTACAAGTCCAGGAAGCGCACAGAACCCCAAACAAAAGGAATCCAAAGAGGACCACACCAAGACACATCATAATTAAAATGCCAAGGGCAAAAGACAAAGAATCTTGAAAGCAGCAAGAGAAAAACGGTTAGTTACCTACAAGGGAGTACCCATACGACTGTCAGCTGATTTCTCAACAGAAACTATTCAGGCCAGAAGGGAGTGGCAAGAAATATTCAAAGTGATGAACAGCAAGAACCTACAACCAAGATTACTCTACCCAGCAAAGCTATCATTCAGAGTTGAAGGTCAGATAAAGAGCTTCACAGACAAGAAAAAGCTAAAGGAGTTCATCGCCACCAAACCAGGATTACATGAAATGCTGAGGGTATTCTTTAAGAAGAGGAAGAAGAAGAAAAAGGTAAAGATAAAAATTATGAACAACAAAATGACATCAAATACATACCTACCAACAAGTGAATCTAAAAATCAAGTGAATAAAAATCTGAAGAACAGAATGAACTGGTGAATGTAATAGAATCAGTGACATAGAAAGGGAGTGGACTGATGACTCTCAGGGGAAGCAGGTGTGAGGGGTGCGGGAAGAGATTGGACAAAAATCTTACTCCTATGGATGAAGACAGTGGCGGGGGGTAAGGGCATGGGGTAGGGTGGGGTGGGGAATCAGGTGGAGGGGAGCTATGGGGAAAAAAAAAGAGGACACCTGTAATAATCTGAACAATAAAGATTTATTTAAAAAAAACAAATGAAAATTAATTTTCTAAAGTAAAAATTTTCTAGATGTAATTTACTTACAGGATATTTTTCCTTACATGATATTCTTCTACTGTCCCCCCTTTTTTTGATTAATGGAGGCTTTTGGAAATTTTATGATACAGTCTTAATAACTTTAAATTTTAATTTTTTGCACAAAAACATGACTCCTTTAGGTTCATTGCATGTTAAGCAACTTTACCATGAGATGAACTATTAATAGAAATTTTAGTTAATACTTTAGGAACAGCTTTTTGTCCAGTACAATTAAATTTTCTTGAATATTCACTTATTTCAGCTAGCCAATTTAAATTAATCTGAAAACTTGATTACTATTTTACTGTCAAATTTAATACTCTAACAACAGTCTTAGTTTACCCTGTAAATATTAGTGGAAAGGATTATTTGCATTCTTGAGTAGGCCCTGAGCATTCCTGGTGCTAGGCTGGATTTACATATAGGGCAGCTGTGGTCGGCCAAGTCTCTGTCTGTTACCTGGGTCCCAATCTGAGCTGGGCATGGGAAGCAAAGCAGCCATGGGGGCAGGATACCTCCCTCAGAAGGGGTGAAGGTTCAGGCCCCTGCAAGGTTGGGGGGGTGAGGGTCTGTGCCCCACCTCTGTTGACCCCCAAGTTCTCTCCTGATGGCCCCTCTGTCACTGTGCCTGTCTTAGGTTGTCCCTTCCCTGAGGAATCTTACCCATCTCTGGATAACCAGCCATCCTCTGGGGCTAAGCAGGGTGATGTGAGGTTCAGTTCTGTCTCCTTGGTAGCCTATGCCCTGTGGCCTCCATGCCCAGCACCTGCCTTGGGATCCCCTTGCCTGCTGGCAAGGCCCTGGCACTGATCACATATCTTGGGGAACCCAGGTTTCTTCTCCAGGGAGGACCCAGCTCACACCATTGGGTAAGAGACAGATCCATGGTACCAGGCACCACAAGGCTTCAAGCTCAGCATGAACAGAAAGCTTAGGCAATAGCTGTGGGCAATTGGATTGTGAGAAGAGGGTCCCTTTTGGCAAAAAGGGCAAGAGGGCCAATATGGAATGCTCAAGTGCCTTCCCAGGGGGCCCTCTACACAGTGGAAGGGATTAAATTCTTTCATGTCCTTTTTAAATTGCTGTCAAACATTCAAAGAATTAGTTTGTAAGTTTGTTTGGGATAATTGTACAATATGCTATTGTAATTCTAAAATATCAAGAGTTGTGTTACCTTTGTCTCCAAGCACCAAGAAGATGATTTTTTATTTATTCCCAAAGGTGTAAGGTACTGTTATAGTAATGGGGGTAACACAAATCTGGGAAAAATTATAATGACATTGTAGAATAATATCATGTAAGGATATTCCTTTCTTTAGGCCATGGCAATTCAATTTCAAACTGGCACTGGCTGTCTTTTTGTATAGACAAGGTCTTAGTAACTTTCTTAGAATACTTAATCAAATTGCTTACAAAGACATTGGCTTATTCAAAGGGAGGGGTTGGTCCCCAGGGTTCCAAGATGGTGGCCCCCAGGGGACCAGCAGGCCATGTGGTCATCATGGCAGCTGTCTAATCCGTTCTTTTAAAAGACAGTCAAATTTATATTGCAGACAAACAAAAATCTCACTAGCTGTTTCTGGTCTTTATTAGAATTGTTTATAAAAATATTGGCTTTTCATTTAGCTGAAAATCTTGATAATAATTTAAAAGCTAATTTATTTAAGTAATTAAAGTAGGTATCTTCATTTAAAAAGCAAAGCAAATTTACTAATGTTTACGTCTGATTCACAAGCCAGAAATTGCCACTCCTCTAGCTTAATTAAGCATGCAGGCGGCTATGGGCTTTTTGTCATTTTAAATTCTGCTGTTGGATTTTAAGAAATATTTAGTTACTTCATTTTGCCCTTCTGAGAGGCCTAAACCTTCATAACATTTAAAATATAGTTATTAATTTTTATTTGATAAAGCTTTCCATGCAATTTTAAGTATATTAGATCAGTTAAATTCAAAATATTTCCTTAAGAAGAGAGAATAAATTTCTTGTATTACTCCGGACGCCCTTGGAGCTTTCCAAGAATCATCTCTCGATTACAGCCTTGAAATTTTAACATGGACAAAACCATCATATATATATATATATATATATATATATATATATATATATATATTTATATTCATATATAATTTAAAGATTATAATACTTTTTATAATTATCTTAAGATATCAATTAGATTTTAAACTGATCTTTATATTAAAATTTTTCACTTGGGAATCACAGAATTAATCCTTTTTTTTAATTAGACCAATAAGCAGCTTATTTTGAATTCCTAATTATTTTCAGAGAAAACACAACATTTTTTCAACAATTTTTATACTTTAGGCATTTAATTATCACAACTATATAATTTTTCCCAATTTGATTAACAGGCCCAGCCTAGCCCCTTGACCTTTTAAAACGACCAAGATTTTTTCTTTGCCTGGAGGAATTGAGTAGCAAGCCTGCAGGTATTCAAATGCAAAAATTGTCCTTAAAGAATGGCTACTGGCGGGAACTCGTCTACCTGTCCTGCTGAGCGAAGGGCAGCTAGCCTTCTTCCTCCATTAACAAAAGGCATAGCCAGCCCTTACCTGTGCTATTTAGATTTTTTTATAATTAATACAATATTTATCTATATTTCAACAATTTCTTTGAGATTCTAGAGTCAAATATAATTATTTTAAAGCATTTACTTTGCATAAATTCTATAACAGAGACAAATTTACTTATTTTCTTGAAGACCTTAAAAGTTAACTTTTTAACAAGGTTCATTAGCATTTTAAAAACTACTCTTTATTATGGAAATGTGATTCCTGTTGCTGGAACTAGCTCGAATTTTTTTGAGAAGACTTTTTCACCATTTTTCTTAGGAAAAAGAACCATTTCTGGGTTTCTCATTTTATATAGCTTTTGCAGAGAGACTCCAGCTTAAAACCCTATCTAATATATCCAAAAAGTGGACAGTTGCACACATTTGTTTTTAAGCCGGGCTTCTATCCCCACGAGCACAGAAATTCCAGACACATTTCTAAATTTTTAAGGGGAGAAGACTTTGTTCATGGCCAGAAAGGAAACTTTAAATTAGCATACTAGGAAAGTGGGCATCCATATTGGCTCACCACGTGTCTCTCCCTTCCCCCACATCCTGCTTGCTCTGGGGGGAAGCATCAGTAACAGATCGGGCTGCGTTTCTTTTCATGCTTAAATGATAAAGACAGATCTCAAATTTTTTCTTTCTTTTTTGCTTTCCGAAGTAATAACTAACACCCAATTTGGCCAAGATTTGCATTTCCCTGTGAGTTCTTCTATAATTTTTAAACAATACCTTAAGCAATCTCATTGCAGGAGAGCAGATAGCCTTGCCCTCTCCTGCCACCTTTGAATTTCTCTGCACCAGAGGCGGTTTCAGCAGTGGAATTTCATTTATTACAGATTTTAAATTCCAAATACCAATTAAGATTTTAATTTGAACAAGAAACCACATTATTTTATAATCTAATTCTTCCCCATTAGCATGGTTGAAAAAGACATTCCCACCCTACTTACAGATGGCAACTCTGCAGCTGGCCATGGGCTTTGCGTGTGGTGAATTTTCCTCACCTTTTTTTGGTGAATTTTCACACCTTTTCTCAGTGTATTTTTCCTCCTTCACTTTAGGCGAAAAATATCATCTCCAGATGTTCCACATTTGGGCGCCAGTTGCTGGAACCTCTTTCACATCCTGCGTGGTTCAGGGTTCAGGTTCAGGGTTCGGGTTCTGGAGAAGGGTGCACACAAATGAAAGAGACTAGAAAAATATTAATTTGGTGATATTGGGGGCCAGGTGGCAGCCCACCTCTAGGGGGAGAACTACTCCTCGCTCTTACCTTGCAATCCCTTTTATTAAGGTTTGGGATCCACCCATAGCCAGTAATACCCAATCAGCAAGGATTTACATAAGATTGACAGGTGGAAGTTGTTTCAGCTACCAATGTCTCAATCAGAGGACAATGGGTGGCTTCCGACAGTAAAACTGTCATTATTCGCAGATGATATGATATTGTACATAGAAAACCCTAAAGACTCCATCAAAAAACCATTAGATTTAATAAGTGAATTTGGCAACGTAGAATACAAAATTAACAGCCAGAAATCTGTGGCATTTTTATACACCATTAATGAGCTCACAGAGAGAAACTTAAAAAATAAATCCCATTTATCATTGCAACAAAAAAATTAAGATACCTAGGAATAAACTTAACTAAGGAGGTAAAAGACCTATACTTGGAAAACTGCAGGATGCTGAAAAAAGATACAGAGGAAGATATAAACAAGTGGAAGAATATACTGTGTTCATGGATTGGTAGAATCAATGCCATTAAAATGTCCATACTACTCAAAGCAATCTATAGGTTCATTGCAATCGCCATTAAAATACCATCAGCATATTTTACAGACCTAGAACAAACTCTCCAAAAATTTATATGGAATAAAAAAGACCCCGAATAGCCCCAGCAATGCTGAGAAAGAAGAACAAAGTTTGAGGGATCATAATACCAGATATCAAGCTATATTACAAAGCCACTGTTCTTAGAACTGCCTGGTACTGGCACAAGAACAGACATATAGAACAATGGAACAGAACAGAGAACCCAGAATTTGACCCAAGCCATTACGCTAAATTAATATTTGACAAAGGAGACAAGAGCATACAATGGAGTCAAGACAGTCTCTTCAATAAATGGTGCTGGGAAAATTGGTCAGATACGTGCAAAAAAATGAAACTAGATCGCCAACTTACACCATACACAAAAATAAACTCAAAATGTTTAAAGGACTTCAATGTAAGACAAGAAACCATAAAAATCTTAGAAGAATCTATAGGCAGTAAAATATCAGACATATCTCATAGCAATATATGTACCAACACATCTCCTAGGACAGGTAAACTAAAGAGAAAATAAACAAATGGGACTACATAAAAATAAAAAGCTTCTGCACCACAAAGGAAACCAACAAAACAAGAGAACCCACTGCATGGGAGAACATATTTGCCAATGTTATATCCAATAAAGGTTTAATCTCTCAAATTTATAGGGAACTCATACAATTTAACAAAAGGAAGATAATCCAATCAAAAATGGGCAATGGACCTAAATACTTCTTGAAAGTGGACAGATAGAAGGCCAAGAGACATATGAAAAAATGCTCAAAGTCACTAATCATCCAAGAGATGCATATCAAAACAACAACAATGAGGTAGCATTTCACACCTGTCAGAATGGCTATCATCAACAAATCAACAAACGACAAGTGCTGGAGAGGATGTGAAGGAAATGCAGACTGGTGCAGCCACTGTGGAGAACAGTATGGAGTTTCCTCAAAAAACTAAAAATGGAACTCCCATTTGACCCAGTAATCCCACTTCTAGGAATATATCCCAAGAAACTAGAAACACCAATCAGAAAGGATATATGCAACCCTATGTTCATAGCAGCACAATTCACCATACTAAGATTTGGAAACAGCCTAAATGCCCATCATCAGATGAGTGGATTAAAATCCTGTGGTACATCTACATAATGGAGTACTATGCCGCTGTAAAAAAAAGAAAGAACTCTTACCATTTGCAAGAGCATGGATGGCCCTGGAGAGCATTAGGCTAAGCGAAATAAGCCAGTCAGAGAAAGATAAATATCACATGATCTCACTCATTTGTGGAATATGATGAACAACATAAACTGAAGAACAAAAAATAGATACAGAGACACAGAAGCATCAAACAGACGGACAAACCTCAGAGGGAAGGCAGGGAAGGGTGTAAGAGATAAACCAAAGGACTTGTATGCATACATATAAGCATAATCAATGGACAGTAGGGGGATGATGGCATGTGCTGGGGGCAGGAGTGGGTGGGAGAGATCAATGGGAGAAAAAGACATATGTAATACTTTCAATAAATAATTTTTAAAATATTAAGTATTTTTTTAAGTCTAGATATTCTGTTTAGTTGTATTTTTTTAAATAACTCTGTTCTTAAAAGCTTACAGATTTCTGTTCCCATAGATATTTTCTAGACTGTATTTTCTTTTGTTCTATAAAGCAAACAAAATTTTCATAGCCTGTGTGTGAAAATTCCAATATGAGGTTTGTGGTTCTGTTCCTCTTTTGCTTTGACAAGTGCTTGCTTATGGTGAGTATCAGAGTTCTCCAGAGAAACAGAAAGATTTATTGTAGTAATTGGCTCATGCAATTATGGAGGCCACAAAATCCCACAATTTTCTGTGTGTGAGCTGGAGAACCAAAAAAGCCATTGTAGAATTCAGTCCAGTCCGAAGGCCAAGAACCAGGAGCTTCAACGTACAAAATCAGGAGTGCCGGGAACCAATTCCAGCATGTCATAATTACAAGAGTTTCACCAAAAGGTTGGTGAAGCTTGGGGGACTCAACAAGGGCTGAGCCACAAATGTAATTACCTGTTGGAAAATGGTTTCAGGACATTTTCCCAAACCTAAAGATTTGTATATATTATTGTCTGCTGCCAGACAGCCCAGAGCATTTTAAATCTGCATGTTATTGCCTCCTGTTGGCCAAACACCTGAACAGCCATAGGCTATTCCCCAATCTGACAATGGACTCTGTAGAGACACCCTACCCTTTGAAGTGTATATCTCCACCTTGCCTTAGGACAAATTGTGTTAATAAATAGCATGGGTCCTGAGAGAAGGGGATTCTTCTAGCTCCGCTAGCTGAAGATCCTTTGACCTCCAATGCCTTTCAAAATTATCTTTTGTCTTTGGACTCCTTCTTAATCTACACATCAGCCCCTTTCTCCAGATTGCTGAACCCTTTGTAAGACTGGGACAAGAACCCCTGCAAGGAGAAGATGGAATTCCCTGCCCAAAAAGAGAGCAAAAATGTGTCTTTCTTTCACCTTGTTGGTTCTATTTGGGCCCTCAAGGAATTGGATGATGCTTGCCCACAGTGGTGAGTGTGGATCTTCTTTACTTGTTCTACTGGTTCACATGCTAGTCTCTTCTAGTAACACTGTCACAGACACACATAGATATAATGTTTTTTCAGCTATCTGGGCATCCCTTAGTTTAGTCAAGTTGACATGTGAAAGTAAGCATCACAGTGAGTCCAGTTAACTTTTAATTTCTTAGGGAAATCATTTACAAGAGTTCAATGAGGCACAGGATGAAGTACATACCTTCAAAGAAGATCAAATGTTGTTTGAAGATCAGTGTTGTTGTTTTCCTGGTACCTGAGGGCTTTACTATTCTGGGATAATTATCAGTTAAGCTCACAGAGTTTTTTGGAACACAAAGTTAATTAAATTTGGGTTACAAATCCTTGTGCGATGAGCTTCTGGAGATGGATTATTTTTTTGTTTTCTTTTACTTGAGCAATTGTCAATGTTTTCTTCTAGAGTCAGGAGTTTAGACTGATTAACTTCTGGAGAACCCTTACTTGAGGGTGTGAACCTCTGAGATATCAGCATTTCTGAGAGGATCTTCTGCTAGACATCTACTTTGAGTGTTCCAGGAAGTTTTTCCGCTTGTCTCATGTACCCTTTAATGTCCTAAAAACTGAAGCTCATGTTGGGAAGATATGGAAAATGCTTTCTGGGCACTGTGGCTTGAGGGATCTAATTAGCTTTTCTAGTGCCCACCTTCACTTAGATATTGGACCAATAATTTCTTATTATTTAGCACTTGATACTTTTTAAAAATATTTTTTTAATATTTTCCATTTTTACTTTTTTCCCCTCCACTGGGAAGGTTGATTCAAATATCTAGCTCACCTTATTACTAGAAGTGGGTACTTCAGTTTAAATCTATAGTTAAGTCATAGCAAACATGAATTTCCTAGTGTAACTTTCTTTGCTTCTAAACATTTTACTTGTTTTTACTAGTAGGAAAAATAAGTTATTAATGAAGTTTGTTCATGGCCACTCCCCCTCGTTCACCAGTTAAGAATTCCTTCTTTGTCAGTTCAGTTCCAGGGCCTTTAATTTGCAGAATTGAGACAATGGATCAGGAGAAAGAATAAAAGGCTTTGAAACGTGCTTGAGTGGTTTATATTGGAACAGGCTCAGAGTTACTGGCAATAGAAAAATTAAATAAATCCAGAACCCAAGAAAGTAATGAAATGTTTTTGGAGTCATGTTAAAAATGTGGAGGAAAGAGGGATAGAGGCTTTCTAGGTAGCTAATCTTGCCTGTGAGATAGTAATAAGAGATACAGAAATATAATATTCTTAGTGATGATTTTCTCAAGTTTACTAGTTGTAATTTTGATGTGGTGGTAGAATGCCAGTGCCACGTTTATCTATGCTACCATCTTCAACAGAGCAGATTGTGCTTTAAGAATGGAGGAGCTTTTAATATCGGTTTGAGAGATTTAGATTGGAAGATTGGATTTCTATTAATTTGTTAGATTTCAGAGTGATATATCTTGAATGAGTTTCTCTTTGGAATTTATTTACAAAACTGCCACCTTTTATTCTGATTACACCATATACCTTATAAATGCTCATTTTTAACAACTGCATTATGTATAAAATTTAAATGGCATGATTTATCTAATCATTCTAAAATTTATTGAACATTTCTGTTGTCTCTGTTGTTAAAATACTAGAATGAATGTATTTTTTTATTGTAAAATATTTTTAGCATGCAACTACTTTTGTCAAAGGTTAACACTCACCAAGTATTTGCCATATCGCTTCAGATATTTTGTTTTTAAATGAATAAAATTTAAATATATTGTAGGAAGCTCATTCTTGATAAAACACTCCCAACTGTTTCAGAAGAGGTAACTAGTAATGTGAATTGGGTATTATTACTGGCTGGCTCTGCATTTTTCTATAGATGTATGTATTAAAAACAATATGCTATATTATTTAGCACTGAACATTTTTTCCTAAATGTCATCATACTGTATGAACAACATTTTTGGCTAACATTTCTGAAATGTAGTAATGTTGATACATGTAACTCTGATTTATTTATGTTAACTGATATTTATTATATATTATATTTTACCTGTGATTTCAAGATGTTTGTAGTGGGAAGTTTTTCAGGTAACCAAGTCTGTAATGTTACTAATAGTAGAAGTCCTCAATACCTTCACATACAGCTTTTAAATTCTTTTATATTATGTCCTATAAAAAATTTGGGAGCAAAGATTACAAGATATACACATTATGTGGAGGGCCACCATTTACATTGTGAAGTTGTACTCACTAAGATCCTATTGGTAGATATGAATATTGTCAGATTGCTTCCCAACATGCTGTAAAAATAAATCAGATTCACTACAAACATATTATCATATCTGATTACTGAGTTAAGATGTTTCCTGATTTAATAGTGGCAAATGACACCTCCAATATTCTTTAACTTGCATTTCTTTGAATTTGTACTGGATAGAATATTTTTCCTGGGTAAATATTTACATTTGCTTTTTTTATATAAACTTGCATTTAAAATTTTTTGAGGGGTTTTTATATTGGCTCAGCCTTTTGTGATCTCTCAAGAAAATGGTCACTTCTACTTGAGATGAACATTTCTCTATTGCCAAATAAATACATAATTGGGACTCAGGACTTCAGCTAGAACAGGCAAGTAGTAACTTCTTCCTGATCTTCAAAAGCAAAAACAGAGAGGTGAACATTTAAGTGGAAAGCCCCACAAAATCACCCAGCATTGTTGAGGTAAAGTAAACAGAATCGCAAGTGCAGTAAAAATGATTACATATTCAATTCATTTTAATAAAATTCATTGAGAATCAATTATATGCCAGGACCTCTCTTAGAACAATGAGGATATAAGGATCTTATACTCTTTGGTATATGTCAGGAGAAATGGGAAGTTTTCCTAAGTAAAACAAAGATAAAATTCTTTCTGGTTCTTTTTCCACATGAGAGAAGGAAGACAGAAAGGGAAAAGGAGAAGGGTACAGGTGGCTGGTTGCTTCCCCTAGAGAAGGAGGGAGCCCCCCATTGGTGGCAACCAGAGTCCAAGTTGCTCGGGACCTTTGGACCCACACTCAGCAGCAAGGCTGTCCTCCAAAGAACTCTCAGATGGGAGCAGACTATGAAAGCTCTGCAGCTTGGGGGCCTTCCTGGAAGCTTTACCCACTAAACTGGGTCATTGAGACTGGAATAGTGAAGATAAGGTGCATGTACTGTATTTTCCAGCTTGTGGACTGAGTATGGATATCCATTCTACCTCACTCTCTGCTCTGAAAACTAGTCCTTCTCACTTAGTAAATGGTCCCTCTGAATATCCACTTGGTTATCAGATTGAGTCTAACATTTTATCTGTGACTTCTCTGCCGTCATATAGATAGCATATAAAGATGAATATGTGTGTACATATTTCTAAACTAGTAGCCCTGTGCATGAATCCATGCGCCAGTAGCTCTCTGCGGGGCCTGGCTGCTCTGTGCCTGCTGCCAAGAGACTCTCTGCGGTCCAGAGGCCCATCCGTGGCCGGGTGCAGAAAGCTTGCCTCATCGCCGTGGCCATTTTTTAATTGGATTGTTTGGTGTGTGTGTGTGTGTGTGTTTTTGGTGTTGAGCTTTATAAGATTTTTGTAAATGTTGAATATTAACCTCTTATGAGATGTATCATTGGCAAATATGTTCTCTCATTCAGTGGGTTGTCTTTACATTTTATTGATGGTTTCCTATGCTGTGCAAAAAATTTCCAGTTTGAGGTAGTGCCATTTGTTCATTTTTTCTTGTGTTTCCCTTGCCCAAGGTGACTTATCAGAAAAAAATATTGTTATGAGAAACGTCTGAGATGTTACTGCTATGTTTTCTTTCTAGGATTTTTAGGGTTTTAAGTCTAACATTTAAGTTCTTAATCCATTTTTTTACGCTTGTGTATGGTGTAAGAAGTTGGTCTAGTTTCATTTTTTTGCATGTATCTGTACAATTTTCCCAACACAATTTATTGAATAGACTATTTTTACCCCATTGTATTTGCCTCCTTTGTCAAATATTAATTGACTATAAAGGTGTGGGTTTATTTCTGGGCTCTCTGTTCCATTGATTTATATGTCTGCTTTTATGTCAGTACCATGCTGCTTTGATTACTATAACCTTTGTAATATAGTGTGATATCAGGTAGCATGATTCCTCCAACTCTGTTCTTCCTCAAGATCACTGTTGCTATTCAGGATCTTTTGTGGTTCCATATAAATTTTTGGAATATTTGCTCTAGTTCTGTGAAGTATGCAATTGGTATCTTGATAAGAATTGCATTGTATCTATAGGTTGCTTTGAATAGCATGGACATGTTAACGATGTTAATATACTTTCACTTATTTGTATCTTTTTCAGTTTCTTCAGTGTCTTATAATTTTCTGTGTACAGGTCTTTTTTACATCATTGGTTAAATTTATTCCTAGGTATTTTATTACTTTTGAAGCAATTGTGAATGGAATTATTTTCTTAGTTTCCTTTTCTGATAGTTCATTTTTGGTGGATAAAATGCAACTGATTTCTGGATATTTATTTTGTATCCTGCTATTTTACTGAATTCATTTGTCAGGTCTAGTAGTTTTTGGTGTCATCTTTAGGTTCTCTACATACAGTATCATGTCATCTTCAAATAATGACAGTTTTACTTCTTCCTTTCCAATTTGGGTGCTTTTTTATTTCTTCTTCTTGTCTGATTTCTGTGGCTAGGACTTCCAGTACTATGTTGAATAAGAGTGGTGGAAGTGGACATCCCTGTCTTGTTCCCGATCTTTAAGAGAAATGCTTATAGTTTTTGCCCATTTAGTATAATGTTGACTGTCAGTTTCACAGGCAGAGTTTAAAGTCATATTTGATTGTCTGTTCCTGCACTGAGAGCTCGAATAACAACTCATGGTTCTGGACTCACATGTTCCAGACCTATAGCATCTGCTCCTGTTATGCACTTACCTAATCTCAGATTTCTCTCCTGAACTCCAGAACAACAACCAAAGAAACATGTGGAAGTGTTCCTAAGCTATTCTCCTTGCCTTGTTTTGGTTACAGTTCTGGGGTTCTCCAGATCACACAGTTAGTGATAATAGCAGTGAAGAAATCATTTGTCATGACAATTTTTATTATTGTTGTCTTTCAGACTTTGGGGAGGGCATCTATAGTTCAGTGCTTATAGTGCTTCAAAAGGCCCTTTGGGGCTTGGCAATAAGTTTATTGAGGCAATAAAGTGCCACACACAGAACAGGGATGAAAAACTTTTGGGAGGATCCATGTGATAGCTATGTCTTTCCGCTTTAGCCTTGCTCCAACACCTGATGACTATTCCAGGATCTTTCTTGTTACTATGGATCTGCATGCCAAGCAGAAAGGTCTGTGTTGGGATGGAAAGAATGGTGCCTCTCTCCTCCTAAAGCTCAGATCCTGACAACTTTACAGCTTGTCCAGTAGAGCCTAACTCATGGTGTTTCTCGTAGTCCTGGAGGCTCATCTTCCTAAAGTTCCCCATTTAGAAATGCTGTGCCTGGTCCTGTAGCAAGGGGGTTGAGAGGATATTCTAGGAGCCTCCCAATTTCTGCATAATATTCCAGTGTGGGAAGGCTGCAGAATTGTTCCTATCCCTGTCTTCACTTTGACAACTTGTAGGCCCTTGTAGCGCCATTGTACGGGGAGAGTTGCAAAGTCAGTGCTGCTGTACTGATGTGCTAGTTGTGTTTAGGCAATTTTTATTTTTTCCCTCTGGGTGTCGAAGAGAACTGTGAGTAGGTTAGAGACCTCTTAAAGTCAGTCTTTTAGAAAAGTGATTCAAAAATTTTAAAAACTGTAAAATTAATTTCCTTACTGCACAGCCTGTGTGTCCTGGACACAGTGATTGGTCCATTCAGTCCCTAGAAAAAGACCAAACAATAAGAAAAGGGGAGGATGGAAAAGCAGCTCTTGCTGCTACAAATGATTGTGTGCTATGGAGAAAGTAAAAGGGAAGAGAGTGATAAGAGCTGCTGAGAAGAGTCAACAAGTTGCTTTGTCCAGCTAAGGTGATAGGTGAGGCTTAACATGAAGGCCTTCTGCCAAGGTATTCAGGGGTCCACTTCTGCTTTGCCTGAGTGTTGAGCTCTTCAGTCCTGAAACCAGTTCTTGAATACACCAATTCAATGTCCAGGCAGTCCTCTAGACCAGGGGTCGCCAACCTTTCGAACCTCACAGACCACCAGTGGTCCACGGACTGCCCGCCAGTTAGTGACCACTGCTGGAAACGTTTCCTTACTTCTCTCTTGTCTGTCAGCTGGGGCTGCAGTGGAGAGAGGGCAGGGCCGACTGAAGTCCTGTGAAACTCTCAATTTTCATTATAATTATGTTTATTTTAAAAATGCAATGCCAACTTGGCCCTCTCACCTATTGGTCTTAAAGTTTAAAGAGTTTGTATAGTTCCTAAGATAGTGCAAATTATCTACCACAAATATTCCAAACCATTTGGGGGGAAGGGGCATTGTGGTTTCATTTTCCATACTCTTTAAGACTTTTTTTAAAAAAAGGTTCTGCAGTTGATAAGTAATCATTTTTCCTTGAGATGTTCACTAGAATTTAGTTCCTTGAGTTTCAACTCAGTTAAGACTCATTCTCTGAGACCTTGCTTCTATGTCATTATTTGGGGCATTGTTTCTCTGCCCTGCACTTGCTTCCCAGCAGGCACATGAGGACAGTGAATCTCTGAGGCCTGATGAAGTTCTCAGGATGATACTACATAAAAGGCTTTGGAGCAGGAGTCTGAAGATCTGGGTTCTAGTACCAGATATGTCACTTATTAAGCTCAGGCCTGGGTTAGTGATTTACCTCTTAAGCCTCAGTTTCCTCAGCTTTACAATACAGATAAAAATACCCACTTTGTATACCTTACAAGGTGTGGATAAGTAAAATCATATGAAAGCATTTTGTAAACACTATTAAATATATTTCTATATCCCAACCTCTGGGGAAGCCAGTCATGGCAAGGTCTAGAGAAAAATATTGGTTAGCATTCTTTCAGTTTCAAGTACCAAAAATGCAATTCCAACAGATTAAGGTTAAAAATATATTGGCCCCGACAACTGCAGCAACCACCGAACAGCTGTGAGCCCCAGAACACTGGTCCCCAATTGGTGCAAACTCACGGATTCAAAGGAGCTCTTCATTCCAACACAGAAATGTCAGATATCACCTGGGATAAGTCAACGCAGGAGAGAGAGAACTACATAACCAGACATCTGAAGAAGAGAGAACATGGGGAGACGTACATGAAAGAAAAGCAGGCATCACCAGAAAAGGAAGTAAATGAAATAGAGGCAAGCAACCTGCCAGAGAAAGAATTCAGAGAAATGGTCATAAGGTGGCTGAAAAGAATGGAAGACAAATTTGACAATGTGAGTAAGAACCAAGAGGAAATGAAAAAGATCCAAGAAGAAATGAAAAATGACATTGCTGCTGTAAAGAACTCAATAGAAAGCATCAAGAGTAGACTAGAAGAAGCAGAGGACCACATCAGTGAGCTAGAAGACAAGATGGAAAAAAAATACACAAGTGGAGCAGCTTCTAGAAAAAAAATTAAAAAGCAGGAAGAGAGCCTAAGGGAACTTTGGACAACACAAAACAAAACAACATCCGCATAATAGGGGTTCCAGAAGGAAAGGAAACTGAGCAAGGAATAGAAAACCTGTTTGAAGAAATAATGACAGAAAACTTCCCTGATATAGGGAAGAAAAAACCCACACAAATCCAAGAAGCTCACAAAGTCCCAAGCAAAATGAACCCCAAAAGACCAACGCCAAGGCACATTATAATTAAACTGGCAAACACCAACGACAAAGTAAGAATCTTAAAAGCGGCCAGAGAGAGACAGAAAGTTACATACAAAGGAACCATAATCAGACTAGCAGCTGATTTCTCAATAGAAACTCATCAGGCCAGAAGGGAATGGAATGAAATATATAAAGTCATGCAAAGGAACAGTCTGAATCCAAGAATACTGTACCCAGCAAGGCTATCAATCAAAATTGAAAGTGAAATCAGGAGCTTCACAGACAAAAAAAGGACTAAGGGAATTTATTACCACCAAACCAGCAATGTAAGAAATGCTAAAAGGTCTGCTGAAAAAAAAAAAGAGAGAGAAATAAGAAGCGAAGAAGGAACACAGGGGTAAAGAATAAAAATGGTGACAAATAAGTACCTATCAATAATAACTTTAAATGTAAATGGATTAAATGCCCCAATCAAAAGATATAGGGTAACTGACTGGATAAGAAAACATGACCCATATATCTCCTATCTACAAGAAACCCACCTCAGAAAAAAAGACACACACAGACTGAGGGAGGAGGGATGGAAAAAGGTTTTCCAAGCGAATGGAAATGAAAAAAAAGCTGGGGTAGCAATACTTATATCTGACAAATTAGATCTCAAAGTGAAGGACATAACAAGAGATAAGGAAGGCCACTTCATAATACTAAAGGGAGCAATCCAACAAGAAGAAATAACTCTGGTAAACATATACGCACCCAAAACAGGAGCACCCAAATACATAAAAATACTCCTGGATGATATCAAAGGAAAGATTGACAGCAATACAATCATACTAGGAGAATTTAATACCCCACTATCACCATTGGACAAATCCTCTAAACAAAAAATCAGCAAAGAAACATCAATCCTAAATGACTCACTAGACCAGATGAAATTTATTGACATCTTCAGGACATTTCACCCCAAAGCCACAGAATATACATTCTTCTCAAGTGCACATGGCTCATTTTCAAAGATAGACCATATGTTGGGACATGGGCAAAGTCTCTTCAAATTCAAGAAGATAGAAATCATATCAAGCATCTTCTCAGATCACAGTGGCATAAAACTGGAAATCAACTACAATAAAAACAATGCAAAGAAATCAAACACACGGAGACTAAACAGCATGCTGTTAACCAATGACTGGGTTACCAGAGAGATCAAGGAAGAAATAAAAAAAATCATGGCAACAAATGACAATGAAAACACAACAATCCAAAATCTATGGGACACAGTGAAAGCAGTCTTGAGAGGGAAGTTCATAGCTCCACAAGCATACTGCAAAAAACAAGAAACAATGGTAATAAATTACCTAACCCTACAACTCAAAGAGTTAGAAAGAGAGCAAAAAGAAAAGCCCAGTGTAAGCAGAAGGAAGGAAAGAATAAAGATCAGAGTGGAGATAAACGACATTGAGACCAAAGAAACAATACAAAAGATCAAGAAAACCAAGAGCTGGTTCTTTGAAAGGATAAACAAGATTGATGAACCTCTAGTCAGGCTCACCAAGAAGAAAAGAGAGAGGACCCAAATAAACAAAATCAGAAATGAAAGAAGTGAAATAACACAGATCCTGCCAAAATACAAAGGATTGTTAAAAAATACTACGAACAACTCTATTCCAACAAACTGGAAAACCTGGAGGAAATGGACATATTCCTAGAAAAATATAACCTTCCAAAACTCAATCAAGAAGAATCTAAACAGCTCAATATGCCAGTAACTATGAAAGAAATTGAAGCAGTCATCAAAATGCTTCCAGCAAACTAAAGCCCGGGGCCAGACCTCTTCACAGGGGAGTTTTACCAAACATTCAAGGAAGAACTAAAACCTATCCTCCTCAGACTATTCAAAAGAATTCAAGAGGAAGGAACACTTCCAAGCTCCTATGAAGCCAACATCACCCTAATACCAAAACCAGATAAAGATAACACAATGAAAGAGAATTACAGGCCAATATCCCTCATGAACGTAGATGCCAAAATCCTCAACAAAATTCTAGCAAATCGGATCCAGCACTACATCTGAAAGATCATACACCATGACCAAGTAGGATTTATCCCAGGAATGCAAGGATGGTACAATATCTGCAAATCAATAAACGTGATACATCACATAAACAAAATGAGAGATAAAAACCACATAGTCATATCAATTGATGCAGAAAAAGCATTTGACAAAATCCAAAACCCTTTCTTGATAAAAACTCTCAACAAGGTGGGAATAGAAGGATCATACCTCAACATAATAAAAGCTGTATATGATAAACCCACAGCTAACATCACTGGCAAAAACTTAAACCATTTCCCCTAAGAACAGGAACAATACAGGGATGCCCACTTTCACCACTCCTATTCAACATAGTGCTGGAAGTATTAGCCATTGCAATTAGACAAGAAGAAGAAATAAAAGGCATCCAAATTGGAAAAGAAGAAGTAAAGCTGTCCTTATTTGCAGATGACATGATATTGTATATAAAAACCCAAAAGACTCCATCAAAAAACGAACAGACTTAATAAATGAATTCGGCAATGTAGCAGGATACAAAGTTAACGCCAAGAAATCTATGGCATTTCTATACACCAATAATGAACTTACAGAAAGAGAGACTAAAAAAGCAATCCCATTTAGCATTGCACCAAAAAAAATTAAGATAACTAGGAATAAACTTAACCAAGGAGGTAAAAGACCTATACATGGAAAACTACAGGACACTGAAAAAAGAGATAGAGGAAGACGTAAACAGATGGAAGAACATACCATGCTCATAGATTGGTAGAATCAACATCATTAAAATGTCCATACTACCCAAAGGAATCTATAGATTCAATGCACTTCCCATTAAAATACCAATGGCATATTTCACAGACCTAGAAAGAACTCTTCAAAAATTCATCTGGAATAAAAAAGACCCCGAATAGCCACAACAATCCTGAGAAAGAAGAATAAAGTAGGAGGGATCTCAATACCAGATTTCAAGCTGTATTACAAAGCCACTGTTCTCAAAACAGCCTGGTACTGGCACAAGAACAGACATATAGATCAATGAAATAGAATAGAGAATCCAGATATCGACCCAAACCACTATGCTCAATTAATATTTGACAAAGGAGGCATGAACATACAATGGAGTCAAGATAGTCTCTTCAATAAATGATGTTGGGAAAATTGGACAGATACATGCAAAAACATGAAACTAGATCACCAACTTACACCATACACAAAAATAAACTCAAAATGGATACAGGACTTAAACATAAGATGGGAAACCATAAAAATACTAGAGGAATCCACAGGCAAAGAAATCTCAGACATATGCCGGAAGAACTTCTTCACTAATACTACCCCTAGTGCAATGGAAGCTAAAGAGAAAATAAAGAAATGGGACTACATCAAAATAAAAAGCTTTTTTACAGCAAAAGAAACCATCAATAAAACAATAAGAAACCCCACTGTATGGGAGAACATATTTGCAAATGTTATCACTGATAAAGGTTTAATCTCCAACATTTATAGGCAGCTTATACAACTTAATAAAAGGAAGATAAATGATCCAATAAAAAAAATGGGCTATGGACCTAAATAGAATCTTTTTGAAAGAAGACAGAAGGAAGGCCAAGAGACACAGGAAAACATGCTCAAAGTCGCTAATTATCAGAGATGCAAATCAAAACGACAATGCGGTACCATCTCACACCTGTCAGAATGGCTATCATCAACAAATCAACAAACGACAAGTGCTGGCGAGGATGTGGAGAAAAAGGAACCCTCGTGCACTGCTGGTGGGAATGCAGACTGGTGCAGCCACTGTGGAGAACAGTATGGAGTTTCCTCAAAAAACTGAAAATGGAAATCCCATTTGACCCAGTAATCCCACTCCTAGGAATATATCCTAAAAAACTAGAAACACCAATCAGAAAGGATATATGCACCCCTATGTTCATAGCAGCACAATTTACAATAGCTAAGATTTGGAAACAGCCTAGGTGCCCGTCAGCAGATAACTGGATCAGAAAACTATGATACATCTACACAGTGGAATACTATGCTGCCATAAAAAAGAAGGAATTCTTACCATTTGTAGCAACCTGGATGGAATTGCAGAACATTATGCTAAGTGAAATAAGCCAGTCAATGAAAGAAAAATACCACATGATCTCACTCATTTGTGGATAATAAAAAGAACATTTTAAACTGATGAACAAAAAGATAGATACAGAGGCAGTAAAGCATCAAACAGACTGTAAAATTACAGTGGGAAGGTTAGGAAGAGGTGGGGGAAATAAGAGATCAACCAAAGGACTTATATGCATGCATATAAGAATAACCAACGGATGCAAAACATTGCGGGGTGAGGGCATGTATGGGAGTGGGGTGGGAGGGGGCCAATGGTAAGATATGTACACATATAATACCTTAATAAAAAATGGAAAAAATATATTGGCTCCATATACAAAAATGAATCATACTTCTATATACTGAAAATAAAATTAAGAAAATTAGTCCAATCACAATAGCAGCAACAAAAAATAAAATACTAGGAATAAATTTAACAAAAGAAGTGCAGAACTTATATGTGAAGCAACAACAGTATTACAAGACAGTGTAATACTGGTATGAGGATAGACATATAATCAATGGAGTAAAATCAGAGTCCAGAAATAAACCCATCTATTTACTGTCAGCTGATTTTCAACAAGGCTGCCAAGACCATTCAGTGGGGAAAAGGATAGACTTTTTAACAAATGGTGCTGATACAGCTGGATAACCACATGCAAAAGAATGAATTGGATTCTTACACCATTTGCAAAAATTAGCTTAAAATGGATCAATGACCTAAACATAAAGCTAAAACTATTGAACTATTATAAGAAATCATAAGGGTAAATCTTCGTGACTTTGAATTTAGAAATGGATTCTTAGATTTGACATCAAAAGCATGGCAACAAAATAAAAATTCGTTAAATTTGGCTCCATTAAAATAAAAAATTCATATAGATGTCATAAAGATGTGAGGCTATTAGACTTAAAACACAAGGAACTGTCTCTGAGTGTGACGACTCTAGAGAGGAAATTATCCCCTCTTGTATCAGGTCTCATTAGTGCAAAGCTTTGGACTTAGTAAGGTCTAAGTTTGACACCTGCCTACATCATTTTGAGACCTTGGGCCTCTGAGAGCCTTAGTTTCTTCTTTTGTAAAATGGGGATAATTCCTACTTAAATCAGGATATTCTAAGATTAAATAATGATGTAAAGTGCCAGGCCCTTTGGTGAATATTCACCTCATCTAGGTCTTTTCCCCTTTACCTCATTTGCTTGGCAAGAGTAGCCTTATGCATCCTGCAATAATTCTACCTCAACTTGTTTCCCAGGCAGGATTTGGTTCTTAAAACTGGACATAACTAAATTCCTCTGTCAGAGTTCATGTTATCCTGAGAAAAGCTGCGGTTTTTTTTCCTGCTCTATGGGAGACAAAAATGTGCTCAAAAGAAAATAAGAGTGTCTTCTCTGCTAAAAAGAGAAAGGAAGTAAGTAGTATTCATGTCACAGACCTTACTAACACTGAAGCCACATGGGGGAGCCCTTGTCAGCATAAACTCAGATTCTGCTGCTGGAGCTCCAGTGGTGGTCCCTGCTGGGCTGCAGTGGGTTAATGTATAATAGAGACTTGCCCTGATTCCATCCCCTCCCCGCACCTTGCACCCCAGAGAGCAAGCAAGGGCCCCCTTCCAGTCTTCACTTTGCTAGCTGGCGTTTAATAAATCTGAAGTCAAAATAAGGAAAAAAGATCTGTTTTTAAAAGAAAATATTTTCAAATCACTTTTCCCCCCTTCAAAATACTCCCCTCCAAAATAAATAAATAAATAAATAAATGAATAAATGAATAAATGAATAAATGAATAAATAAAATGGTGAAACTTGAGAAATGTCACAAAGAAGACAGAAAATGAACTAAGTCAGAACTGCAGGTATAGTAATTGGAAGAGAGGGGACAAGAAAGAAAAAAGAGAAAAAGGAAGAAAGGAGAGGGGAAGAGGGAGAGAAAGGGCGGGAAGAATGACACCACCAAGGCTTCTGTTGGTCTGCACCTGAGTTGAGAGCAACCTGGTTAAGCAGGAATTCCCTGCTCCATTTAGGTCAACCTTCAGAGTCACCTGTCTCAGAAAAGAACCTCTCAAAAGACTGGAGGTATAATAATAAATAGGGATTTACTTCCTTTGTGTACTTTGCAGCATTAAGTTTTCTCAAAACAGCAGACACCTGTGGGACTGAAATGTTCAATAATCCTCAAAGAACAAATCCACCAAGAAGTATTTAAAGGGCAGTTAAAATATAAACTGGTGCCTGAACTTGGCTGAGCAGGTGTTTAATTCTTAAGCAAATACTTAGATGCCTAGCTAAATACTGGCTCCTTTTCTGGACTTCAGCATTTTACTCCCAGTCCCACTGTCTCCCTGCCAGGTGGGCAGGAGCCCCAGGGCTGCCCCCCAAACAGCCCACCCAACTTCCTTGTCTGGTCTGGTTTGGTGGCTCATGTCACCTGTGAGTGGCTTCTTAAGGATATCCAGTTCTCCAGTCCCAGGTCCCATCTCCAGTTCTTCTCCTCCTGTTCTCCCCTCTCCCACTCCTCAGTTGCTTAGCACAGAAAGGGAACACAAGGCTGCATTCATCTCCCGTGAGGCTCAGCCTTCGACATACTAGGTCTGATTCAGATGGGCTTCAGTGTTGGGATAGTGAAGGTCCCTCTTGAAGTTAGGGCTCCAGGGCATGTTTATACTCCTCCGGTTGACGTCTTCCCAGTGTCAGGGCTTCCTAGTTTTATGTCACCACACCTAATTTTTCTCTAAGGTCAAAGTAAGGGTCCTTGGCAAGGACATCATTTAAGCTCTGGAAGCCCTCTTTTCTTTTATGTAAAGTGGGGGAAATAATAGAAACTGCCTTACTGGAGACTTGGGGAATAAGTAAGATAACACATGGGAATAGTTGCTAGCTGTTCCTTCATGTCAGTCACCCAAACCCCTGCATTTCTTTGCATCCCAGCTCATGAACTATGTAGATGAAAAAGGTATCCATGTGTAACTCTCAAGTCCCATAATAGCCAATTGTTCTGACCTATTCCCTCAGCAAGTGTTTTTGCTGGAGCACTTTAAAAAACCTGCTTCACTGTTCTTGGACTTTGGCATTGCTTTGCAATTACTTATTTACAACAGGAATCTGTGATTTCCTTGAGGACAGGAACTGTGTCTTATTCCTTTTTATGCCCCTGGCCCTTCTCATAGTACTTACCGCCCATGGTAGTTCAACAGATATTTGTAATATTAATTAAATCCTATGTTGAAATTTCCTAGCTGCTCACAACTAAGATAAGCTGTTGGAGATATGAAATGATTCAGTTGCTCAATCTAATTGGGAAATCAAGTAACAATGAAATGGCTCAGGAGAACAGGTGAGAAGGCTTCAGGAGTATGGCTACAGGATGTCAGAGAAAGTGAGTTTGAGCTGTGTCATATAGAAAGAGCAGGATTTTGTCAATTAGGAAAAGTCATGAATAATGTTTACATAGAATTTTCTCATTCATAAAATATGTATAAAGAGCAAGGGTTTGCCTGGCTGGTATGGCTCAATGGTTGAAAGTGGACCCATGAACTAGGAGGTTATGATTCAATTCCTGTCTAGGGCACATGCCCAGGTTGTGGGGTCAGTCTGCAGTAGGGGGCGTGCAGGAGGCAGCTGATTGATGATTCTCTCTCATCACTGATGTTTCTATCTCTCTCTCTCCCTCTCCGTTCCTCTCTCTGAAATCAATAATAGTAATTTTTTTAAAAGAGGATGGGTTTGAGAGGCATTTAGTACTCAGACACTTGACAAGATAAGGCATTGATGGTAGATGCTCAATTGGCTTTTTCACTATGATAAAACAAATTTGTTTAGTTTTTACAGATTTTAACACTTCCGCTTAGTTATAGAAATGTACTGATATTATAGTATCATTGAAGAAAGAGTAGGAGTGGAGTGAGAAAGAAAAATGATGTGAAAAGACAGGAGTAGACCTAATACCTTGACTATCCGCCATAAACTGATAGTCCTTTACCTATTAGTCAAGGTTAAGTGGGAAGCAAAATTAATTACTTGGTCCAAAGGGTTCATAAGATAAAAAAAAAGTTATTTTTTTTATTCATTCACTTTATTCATTTACTGACATATTCCACAACATTAAGATGTAAACCCTGTGTAAGGTCACTGCCAGCTGGGAGCTCCTAGATTGGTGTAAAACAAAACAAAGCAATTGTAATTAGACTGCAGGTAGTGAGTCTGTGAGAGGGGAAAGTGAGTGAGCACAGCAGAGAAGAGGGTCCCCTAATGCAGTCTGGTGGCATCAGAGAAAACTTCCCAGAGCAGGTGATTTTGAGCTTCCTCTTGAAGAGGGAGGTCAAGGACAGACCAGCCAGAGAAAATGAAACATGCAATTGCCTAGAAGCCAAAGGGAGTCCTCTGCAGCTGGTTATTCTGGCTGGAGTAGAGAGCTGAAGGCAAGGGGCAGCTGTGGCTCAAAATTAACCTAGAGAGGCATGAAGGACTTAGAAGGTGCTGAAGCACTTGGAAATGGGTGAAATGGGGAGTCCAGAAGAGGTTGTAAGCAGAAGAGTGATATAATCAAATCTTTGTTTTAAAAACTTCAACCTGGCATTAGGGTGGATATGGGTTAGAATGATGTAATTATGGGAGGTGAAGGGTCATATGAGAAACATATTTTGCAGTAATATGAGAGAAAAATAAAATTGATCTTGGCCAATCCACAAAGTCTGAGTCTGAGAATAAAGATTTGGAATCATCTTAAGTGGCCTTTGTGTGGGTTTGCTGAAGAACTAGTAGAGAAACAGTGCAAAGGAGGGACAGTATAAAGGTACAAGTTGGTGGGGGTAGCTCTGAGGTGGTCCCTGATTCTTCAGGTCTGCATCCATCCCATTCAGGGCATGTGGAGAGAGGGGCTGACAAGTATGGTCTGCAACAACATCTAAGGGTCCACCTCCCCCAGATTTGGGGAGTTCTTCTTCGGCCCTGGCTTTTATAATCCCCAATTTTGCCTTCTCATAACATTAGGCTTAGAAGTGTCCTAACATGGCCAATCTCACCATGCTGAAAACCGGAACTGATGTTGTAGCTAATTTATTGGTTGGGGAGAGATAAAGATTTGCAATGTTTAGAAGAACCATCAATAGGATTGGATGATGAATTGTCCTGGGTGGTGAGCAAGAAGATGGAGTCATCACGGTGCTCTGATTGGTGGAATATTGTCTTCTTACTCCTAATTCAGGAGAGATGGAGGAGAAGAGAGCGTTCACATGAAGTTTACATATTTTAACTTATTTAGATCTCACACGACCCCTCTGAAGTGGATAGAATTATCCTTATTGTTGAGTTGAGAAGCAAGGCTTAGAGGGGCTGTGATCACAGTAAGCAGGGCAGGCAGGACTGAAAACCGGCTCCAGAAAGCCATGTCTGCATTTCCATTTCCACTCTTACAAGGGCCTTCCAGTATTTTTACACTCAACTTGTTAACGTCTCAGAACAAACATGGTCTCCTATAATAAGCAGACAATATTTCTTTCACTGAACCATACTGGTGACTTTCTTCCTCATCACTTTTTTAAAAGTTCAAGAGCTAACTCTTGTTTATCAGCTATCCCAGTACAAGAAGTTCATCCAACAGAACATGTCAGCTCTCTGTGCAACCTGAGCTCAATGTGCAGCTTCCTGCCAAGGAGCTAATTTTGTGCCACAGTTTTAGAAATAGAAGAGTTACTTTGATGTTTTGAAACAGTTAAGCTTGTTGGAGATAAGAGCATGAGTTTTCCTTTATCTACAGATTTATCTGATGATTATAGCTAACAGATGATTATAGCTAACAGATTTGCAAGGTACTGGTATCTTTTAAAAACACAGTGAATAGATTTTCATAGATTGATATCTTATAGTGTATTTTTTAAGGATTATGAGGAAAAAAATGTTCTATTGAAGTTAGGTCATTTCTAATGAGGGCAAGAATTAAAACATAGAGCATTGCTTCTCTGCATTTGTTTCTTCAGCCATGACACCTAAGAACATTAATGAAAGTGATAGATAAATCTAAAAGTGTGTCTCTTCTAGGGAACAGAAAGAAATCCAATCAAGAAATGAGGGGGAAAAAGTAAAATAAGAAAGAAATATATTAAGTGTATAAAATTTGAAACCATAAAAGCACGCTCTACTACCTAATTGGTAAAAAGAAAAAAAATCAATGCATAAGAATTAACATATAACAAGATTATTAAAATGGACACAGCAAGAAATAGAAAACCTAAGTAAATAGTAACCACAAAATGACTGTCTCTTTGTCTCCCATATTACACCATTTTGACTTGTCTCCACACTAAACAGCTCCTTTTCTCCTCCCACATGCACACCTTTCCCCAAACCTACTCAACTTCCTGTTTTATCAATTTCAGCATCAACTTTTGGCCCAAGCTGGAATGTCATCCTCATCTCGTGACCCAGTCTTTCCTCCTATCTACACTGTTGCCCTGCCTTTAGTTTAATTGAGAAATAACTGACATACATCACTGTATATGTTTAAGGCATATAGCATGATGGTTTGATTTTTATCGGGAAATACCGCAAAATGTTCAGCTAATATCCATCTTCTTGTGTAGATACAATAAAAAGAAATATAAAGGTAAAAGAATTTTCTCTTTGTGATGAGAACTCTTGGGATTTACTTTCTCAATAATTTTTCTCTATATCATACATCAGTGTTAGCTATAATCATCATGTCATACATTACATCCCTAATATTTATTTTACAACTGGAAGTTTGTACCTTTTGACCATCTTCCTTCAATTCTACCTTCCCCAGCTTCTGCCTCTGGGAACCAGAAGTCTGATATATTTTTATGACTTTTTTGCAAGATTCCACATATAAGTGAGATTATACAGTACTAGAGGCCTGGTGCATGGATTTGTGCACATTGAAAGGAAATTAATTAGAAGAAATATTTTAGAGGCTGGGGAGGGACCATAGGAAGGCTCTAGGATGTGTCTGGTCCATCTCACCCAGTCCCAATCAGCGGGACCTCAGCAGCAAGCTAACATACTGGTTGGAGCATCTGCCTCCTGGTGGTCAGTGCATGTCATAGCAACTGGTTGGTAGAAAGAATGGTTGGACAGCTAGCATATTAGGCTTTTATTATATAGGATTTGTCTTTCTCTATTTTACTTAGCATAATGCCTTCAAGATCCATCCATGTTGTCAAAATGATAGGATTTTCTTTTTATGGCTGAATAACATTCCATTGTGTATATACATTATGTATATGTATATCTATGTACACACAACATACCACAACTTATTTATACATTTACCCATCAGTGGACACTTAGACTGTAGCCACGTCTTGGCCATTGTGAATAATGCTGCTATGAACATGAGGGTGCATATAGCTTTTCAAGTTAGTGTTTTCATTTCCTTTGGATATAGTCCCAGAAATAGAGTTATTTGATCATATGGTAGTTCTGTTTTTGTTCTTTTGTTTTTAGGCTCTCCATACTGTTTTCCAGAGTACTTGTACTAATTTTCAATCCCAGCAACAATACACAATGTTATTGTTTTCCCACATCCATGCCAGCGTTTATTATGTCTTGCCTTTTTTTATGATTGCCACTCTAACAGGTGTGATAATATCTCAGTTGTGGTTTTAATTTGCATTTCCCTAATGATAGTGATGTCAAACATCTTTTCATGTACTTTTGGCTATTTGTGTATCTTCTTTGAAGAAATGTCTATACATGTCCTTTGCCAATTTTTTCTTTTAATGTTTTTTTCTTAATTGATTTCAGAGAGGAAGGGAGAGGGAGAGAGGGATAGAAACATCATTGATGAGAATCATTGATCGGCTGCCTCCTGCATGCCCCTACTGAGAATCAAGCCCACAAATGGGCATATGCCCTGATCAGGAATCAAACTGTAACCTCCTGGTTCATGTGTTGATGCTCCACCACTGAGCCACACCCAGCTGGGCCTTTGCCCATCTTTTAATGGGGTTGGGTTTTTTTGCTGTTGAATTGCATGAGTTCTTTATATATTTTAGATATTAACCCCTTATTAAATATATGGTTTGCAAATATTTTTTTCTCATTCTAAAGTTTGTCTTTTCACTTTGTGGATGGTTTCTTTTGATGTGCAGAAGCTTTTTAGTTTGATATGGTCCACTTGTTTAATTTTCTTGCTCGTGTTTTAGGTGTCATATCCAAAAAATCATTTCCAAGACCAATGTCAAGGAGCTTTATTCCTATGTTTTCTTCTAGTTTTATGGTTTTAGCTCTTACATTTAAGTATTTTAACTTTTATGAGTGTTATAAGTGATTGCTTTTTAAATTCTTCCTGTTTTCTGAATCTAAACTCTCCTCTGTTCTTTCTGTTACTCACGTGGTTCACTCCCTCCCTCCCATCCTCTCTCACTTGAGCTGTTGTAAAGACCTCCTATCTGGTACTGAGGCCACCAGTGTCATTTGGCTCCTCCTACTTCTACTTTAGTCTGGGTACTAACGAACGTCTTCCCCAACCTATGTTTTTTAAAGCTTTTGCTGGGTTACAATTGCTTGGGTATGACATTCAAGGGAAACAAGGTGGGCTGTTTTAACAATTTAATGCAACATAATAGGAAAAATCAACCATATTGTTTTTAGTTGCTTTAGAAAAAATACACTCTGCCTGTTTTGCTGAGGGAGGACTCTGCTATTGCATTTCTAAAGGGATTGCTAAGTGGTTATTGCATTTCTAGGTGTTGCAGGAAAAGCAGACATTTCTGTGATCTAGAGCCTACTAGCTGAGCTTTTTTGCATTTTCCAATGGGTCATGAAGACATGGAAAGGGGAAGGAAAATAAAGGAGACGCTGTCCCCTGGTGTGGGCAGAGGTGAAAGGACAAGAGAGGTGCTGCACATGTGTAAAACTTTAGACAAGAAAAATAAATAAATAAATAAATAAATAAATAAATAAATAAATAAATAAATAAATAAAGAGAGGTGCTGCAGATCCAGCTGCTGCAGACAAGGAAGCAGGAAACCTCTGCCTAATGCCTTCTGAACAGTCTTTTGAGTTGGGGATGCTGTGTGGCTACTGGGCTGGAGTGGAAGCTGGGAGTGTCTATTGATAAGCATTTAGCTGCAGATTTGGGAACCTAGTGATGGTGTCAGTAGCCCAGGTTTGGCCTACAAAGCTATTCACCTTTAAATCAATAGCTGGAACCTGGGCAACCTAGCACCTGGAGCAGACAGCCATGACGTGCTAGAAATCTGAGGCCTTTCCCTAATTTCCTGGGCTATGTAATACCCAGACTCCAACTCCAACCCCAGGGAAAGGGTATGGGTCCTGACAGATAATGAGGTTATTGTGCCAACATCCACTTTTTCCCTTTTCACTACAGTTGTTGCTGAAAGATGGGATTGAGTATGTATTTTCAGAAGCCATCAAGGACACTGAATGGTGACAGCTTACCTGAAGAACTGGAGACGGAAAGGTAGGGACGGAGCCCTCGTGACATGGTCTTGTCTCCCTGCTTACAATAAACTGAGTTCCTGAGCTCAGTTGTCTCCCTGGACTTCCTTTTTCTGTTGGGCTACTTTGGTTTCTATTCTTGCCACTGACCAATATCTAACTGTTATAAAAGGAAAACACTGGATTTGGGATGTCATTATTTGAAATCAAAGCTGGTGAGGAGATGAACAAACATATAGCTGTGGGGAAAACGCAGTAGATGAAGCATGGGTAAAGGACAAAGGCAAACATAAGGGAGGGTTATACTGAGAAGCAGTACTTGTGACAGGGAGGAATTTCACTCAGAAGTTTGTTTGGCAGGAAAAAAGTACATTTTAACAAATCCTCCAGGTGATTTTGACCACACTAAAGTTTGGAAACCACTGTTCTAGTGTTTCAATACATAATACACCTGTGCTTCCTTACCATCAATACAAACCCAAGTGTGAATTTTATATCAACAATGCTAAACTCACAGGTGCACAGACAGTAAACAAAAGATTATCTTTACTGATGGAAAAGCCATAAATAGATTACCTGAAAACTGCAGGTTATACCTCTGAGATTGGTACCATGTAGCTAATAGGAGATGCTGATTAACATATGTAAAATTTCAGAAAAAAACAAAAACCACAACACCTCACTTCCATTCTTTAAAATTTATGATTCCACAAAAGAAAATATGACAGCAAGACTTTTAGTCAGGAAGAGACAAATCTTCCATAATCTATGAACCTCTTTTCTTAGAGCATACCTTTCCATCCTATTGTCAAACCCCCAATCCCAAATTGTTTCTGTCATCTTTTAAGTTTCTTAACTAGTAACATTTCTTAGAAACTCAAAGGAGAGTTTTCCATTGTGTAAGCCAAATTGTGGGCTTAAAACTTGTGGATTATTGGTTATTTAGATAATTCCTAAAACACACTGCTTTTCAAATTGTGACTATCTCCTTTAAAAATGACTTAAGTTGGAGCTTAATTTTATTCAGAATGTAAAAGAGCAAGTGTAATTATGTGTCTTGTAGTAATTCTATGGCATTATATGTATCATATGCAAATAAAAGACACTGCCATCTTAATTTAAAAACCTTTCCTTGGTATATCTATCATTAGAGATATAAGAGCTGGATATAAAATTGCTCAGCAACCTACTTTCCTTCTTATACTGGACTAGAGGCCTGGTGCACCAAATTCGTATACTGGGGCGGGGGTGGGGGTCCCTCAGCCCGGCCTGTGCCCTCTCACAGTCTGGGACCCCTCGCTCCTTACTGCCCGCCTACTTGCTGCTTCCTACTGCTTGGCTCGCTGTTCCTTAGTGCTGCCACGGAGGCTCCTTCCACCGCTGCTGCACTTGCCAGCTGTGAGCCTGGCTTCTGGCTGAGCAACAGGGGGCAGCTCCTATGTTGAGCATCTACCCTCTGGTGGTCAGTTCATAGTGACCAGTCATTCCACCATTCGGTCGATTTACATATTAGGGTTTTATTATATAGGATAGGATAGTGAATGTGAACTGTAAATGAAAAATAAAATTTTAAAAAGAACCAAATAAAATTTTAGATCTGAAAAAAATTTTAATATATATATTTTTTTAATTCTCACCTGAGGATGTTTTTAAAATTTATTTTTAGAGAGAGAAACATCCATGTCACAGAAAAATACAGTAGGCTGCCTCTGCATCTGCTGACCCACCGGGATCTAACCTAAACCTAAGTATGTGCCCTAACCTAGAATCCAACAGGAAATCCTTTGGTGTATAGGTTGAGACTCCAACCAATTGAGGCACCTGGCCAGGGCAGATCTGAAAAGATTTTTAAATGTACCTCCAGGCCTTGGTCGGTGTGGATCAGTAGTTAGAGTGTCCTCCCACGCACCAAAGGTCATGGGTTTGATTCCAGGTGAGGGCACATATACAGGTTGTGGGTTCCATCCCTGTCAGATTGCTTGGGCAACTGATCGATGTTTCTCTTTCTCTTTCCCTCTCCCTTCCTCTCTCTCTAGAATCAATGAAAAAAAGCCATATCCTTAGAGGAGGACTTAAAAAGAAAAAAAGTGCTAGTTTGGTTCAGTGGATAGTGCTTCAGGTGGACTGAAGGGTACCGGGTTGGATTCTGATCAAGGGCACGTACCTGGGTTGCAGGCTCAATTCGGGACCCTGGGCAGGGATTCAGCAAGAGGCAACCAATTGATGTCTCTTACATTAGTTTCTGTCTTTCTCCCTCCCTTCCATTCTCTGTAAAAAAAATAAATAAAATAAACCAATGCAAAAATGTCCTTAGGTGAGGATTAAGCAAAACAAACACTCATCCCCAGTGTGATTATTGAAGGAGCATATGAAGTATTTGTTGAATGAACAGGAAGGGATGGGACTGTGCTTTCTAACTGTTTTAGCAACCCTGCAAGCCAGAGGGTTTATTTTTTTATTTTAATTTTTATTGATTATTTTAGAGAGAGGAAGGGAGTGAGAGAAATACCAGTGTGTTGTTCCACTTATTATGCACTCTTTGGTTGCTTCTTGTCTGTGCCCTGACCAGGGATCCAACCAGCAACCTTGCTGTATTAGGAGGTTCTAACCCACTGCACTGCGTGTTGCCTGTCAGGGCCCCTCAGCAAAACCCCTCTGCTGTGGGCCGGAGCTCCTCTGCCACAGCAAAGGTGTGGATTCCATCCTGCTAGGGCACTTACTTAGGTTTTGGGTTTGACCTCCAGCTGGGGCTGACTGCTGCTCAGGAAGTGACCAAGGACTATTGAGGTCCATGTGCTCTAGTCATTTGGCGGGGATCTGGGGTTCCATTGCTGACATGGCCTACTCCAATCCCCACTACCCCCGGTCCTCCATCGAGGACGACTTCAACTATGACAGCTGCGTGGCCTCTGCCAGCGTACACATCTGCATGGGTAGGTCACCCTCTCCACGGCTTGCCAGGCCTGGCTGCTGCGCAGTTGCCCCGGGAGGTGGATTTCTGGGTTCCTAGAGAAAGCGCCCTCTGTGCCAGACTCCCAAGGAGTGCAGGGTCCTGGGGGGTAAGCACTTTGCTCTGCCTCCCTTCAGGGCTCCGGGGCCAGAGCGGAGCGCCCATCCTGCACAGGGCTCAGAGGGGAGAGCCACCCCAGGAAGGCCTCCTAGCTGGGTGCTGAGAAAATGAAACTGGAACCCTTCCTCCTTGAACCCTGTCGTCTTCGGTGTAGAAAGGGACAGATGAAAGCCTCAGCAGCCTTACTGGGGCATCTTTAAATGAGATGTTACTTTTTTTGGTGAAAATAAGTTTACTGTGTAATCAATATTGTGTTATCATTGAGATAATTCAACCTGTATTGAGTTATCTGCTGGGATGTTTGTGCTTTAGGGCATGTGAATGCAGTTCATTTGACCAGCCTCATGTCCCCTGGCCTCCTGCAGCACACAGCCACGCCCACACGCTCCTGCCAGTCGTTACCCATGAGGGTGTCTTGGATAATTTGCATATTCCTCTATTATTATATAGGATAAGTTAACACTTCCATGACAAATATGCACATTTCTTCACCTCAAAGACTTCAATATTTTAATGAAATTTGACAAGTAGAGTCAGGGTCCTCTGTCTTTGCATATCCATAGATCAAAAAAGTAAGTTTAGACTGCCACCTCGGCCTCCACTGCCGGGATTCCCCGCCCCCACCATGGCCGAGGACCCCTCAGCGGCTACTGCTCCATCTGCCAGGAGGTGCTCAAGACGCAGGTGCAGACCGCGGCCTGTCAGCACGTTTTTTGTAGAAAATGTTTCCTGACTGCAATGAGAGAAAGTGGAATACATTGTCCTCTCTGTCGTGGAAATGTGACTAGAAGAGAAAGAGCATGTCCTGAATAGGCCTTAGATCTTGAAAATATCATGAGGAAGTTATCTAGTAGCTGCAGGTGCTGTGCAAAACAGATTAAATTCTATCGCATGAGACATCATTATAAATCTTGTAAGAAGTATCAAGATAAATATGGTGTTTCTGCTAACATTCCAAACTTTCAGATCTCTCAAGATTCAGTAGGGAACAGTAATAGGAGTGAAACATCTACATCTGATAACATAGAAACTTATCAAGAGAATACAAGTTCTGGGCATCCCACCTTTTAAGTGTCCCTGTGTCAAGAATAAAATTTTACCAGACAGTGTTTACTGGATCACTGTAACAGTAATCACCTATTTCAAATAGTTCCTGTGAAATGTCCTATTTGTGTGTCTCTTCCTTGGGGAGATCCTAGCCAGATTACTAGAAATTTCGTTAGTCATCTAAATCAAAGATATCAGTTTGATTATGGAGAATTTGTGAATCTTCAGCTAGATGAGGAAACCCAATATCAAACTGCTGTTGAAGAATCTTTTCAAGTAAACATCTGAAGGCTATAGACATCTGAGCATCTTTGTACCTGCAAGTGATATCTTTAAGGAGAAAACTACATGCAGTCACCATTTCAATAACTTGATGTGTATATTAATAAAAGTAATTCAGTCTATTGTTTTAGTTTTCAAATTGAAAAATAAAGGTGGGCCATCTAAAAATTTCTTTCTCTTGAAAAGTTGAAAATGATGTTAGGACATTATCTTTAAAAGCATTGAAAGGATTATATTTCACTAATGTAATGGTGAAAAGGGAATTCTTGTTGTACTTTATCTTTTTTATATTATACACTCTTGAATTTTTCCGTACGTTGCTTTTGAAATTCGGTGCGGCTTCTCCCAGGGACGTTATTGAACACAGGGAACACAGTAGCAAGTTCAGGAAGATGTGGTTGGTATGAACCTAACAAATCTGAGCCAGTTGTCAGAGTTGCGGAACGGAGACTTGAAGTGCTAATGAAGCAATCCAAAGGAAAAAATTTAATGCAGATTCCTGCTGAAGAATTCAACTCCAAGTACATGGTATTTATATAACATTTAGTGTTTTTGAAGACTAGTGAGATTTAATAATTTCAACTTTAAAAAGTAAAAGCTCAATGTAAGGATATTTCCTTCTTTTTTTTTTTTTGCTATTAGAAGGAACTATCAAGAGGAACATTTATTTCTTTGGCGGCAGTTGCTAATTTCAAATCTTGTTTGTTGGCTAATTTATAAGCCTAAAGTATATTAAGTTGAATTTACAGCTCTTTGGCTTCAGAATTTTTCAATAGCCAGTGTTTCTCACTAGCTAAGATGAAACTTTTATTAGAAACTTTCAGTTGGTGGTTCAGTTGTATGTTCTACATATATATTTAAGTGAGAAGTTTGGCTTCATGATCTCCATTGAGAAATTCAAGCAAAGCTAAAGATGCATATGTATAATACACATACATGCATACAGTTTCACTCCTATTACCTAACGTTCCCTACTGAATCTTGAGAGATCTGAAAGTTTGGAATGATAGTAGAGTAGAAACACCATATTCATCTTGATACTTCTTACAAGATTTATAATGATGTCTCATGCCATAGAATTTAATCTGTTTTGCACAGCACCTGCAGCTACTAGATTATTTCTATTCAGATTTTAAAAATAGATAAGCAATATGGGATTTAAGTGTTTACTTGATTTGATTAACATTTTGTCTATCACCACATTTTTAAAAGGTAACAGCCAAATGCTAAGTGGGCTAGTTGGCTGCTGTTACACCTTAACAACTTAGTTTATACACACACTCAGTTACCTGTCTATGTGGTGCTCTTTGTTCTCAATGATAATACATGACTGAAGTGGTGACACATTTCCCAGCCACTCTGTTTCACCGCTTTTTAGTCAGACTGGGTTTGTTTATTCTTAGTATTCATTAATGAAAATCATAAAATAACTTGTACTAGAATGCCCAATTCACAGAGTAAACGATGAAGAGTGGGTTAGATGACATTCCATACTAATATACATTGTTTATGCTTTCTTTAAAAGAACATAAAATTTCAGAATTAGTTGCTAATATATACATGCATTGTATAAAAAGGGATATTTTGGTTATGTTAAAACCCTTGTTGACTTTTCTTCAGTGAACATTTTTTTTAACTTGATTTAATAAAAATGTTAAGTTTGGAAGTGGAGTTTTGTAAACAACCTTTCTCAAACAGTGATGACTTTATGGGTATTAACAGTCACCAAAAGCCATGCATCTTCATGAACTGATGCCTTTGTCATTCAGAAGAGTGATGCTTACTGCGTGCTGGAAGTGTTTTCTGCAGTTACATGAGTGTAATTGTAAGAATAGCTGTTTAACTCTTTAATAAGAGACTTGACCATAGATTTTTTCTAACTTAAAGCAATAACGTTAGTACTTCCTTTCAAAATTTAATACTTCTCAGTATGTCAAATTAAACTATTTGGGGATGTGAGAGCTTGAAAGGAAAGTTGTAGTAGAGATCATCTTGATGAAATTGTGTTTTGTAATTTTGTGGATTAGTTCAGTATCACTAATAGTCTTGTGTGTCTTTTATATAAGCTTTTTCATAAAGGAAATATTGACTGTATTTGCTATTATCTGGAAACTCCTCAGTATGGAAATGTTTGTTTAAAATCTCCCCTCTTGTCTGTGGATTAGAAATAAGGTTAGGCTTTACAGATTTTCAGTTGAAATTCCTAAAAAGGTTCTTATTTTTAATATGCTTATAACTGAGTCAGGATAAAGGAGGGAAATTGTACTGATACTCATACCAAAATTTCATACTATCACCTAGGAAAGCGATTTCTTCAACACATTAGTTTATGTTGTTAAACAGTTTTCTTTGAGATGTATTGTTTTATTTTTCAATTAAAAATGGTTGTCTCCTAAAAAGAAAGTTTATTTTCATTTGTAGCCATGAGCAGAATATCTTGATAATTTGCATTCATATTCTAGAATAGTGGAACAAAGGATGTGTTGAGCACTTTCATTTTTGAGAATGAATTCCTGATCTGTGAGGACAGCAGCCACAAATAAGGTTGCACAATAGCAGGTGACAAATTCAGAGGCCTTCACATTTTCCCTAAAACAATAGTTCTAACTCTTGTCTAGAACAAAATTCAATGGTAGATTCGAGGGGGAAAAATGGACTGAAGTTCTAATGCTTGTATTTAAATAGCCTATCTGAAATGCCTATCACACATGTAAAACAGAGCTATGACCATTGCCTTCGAATTATATTAGGAGCATTGAGACTTAGATCTTTAGGTATTTTAGTAGTCAGACATATATCAAATTGATTAAGCTACTAAAACATTTTATGTATGTGAACTAGCTAAACTAAACTACTTTCTGATGAGTATATCCTAGGACTTGAGCTATCTTCAATCAAATAGTTAAGCATTAAACTACCAACTATTTGCTCAAATCCTACAAATATCTTGTTGCTACATAGACAGAAGCATATCAAATGCATCTGTCTTTCTTCCTAGTGAATGAACAAAAAACCCTGCTAGATCAAGGATGAATTACATTCCTGTTTTAGGAATTACATTCCTGATATTAGGAAATGCTAAATTCATAGTTGCCTTAGAATTCTCTTTTAACTCCCCAAAGCAGTGAATAAACTAGCCTGAATAGTAACTTATTGAGAATAAGAAGCAAAGATCATACAATGGACATGTACATTTGGTTTCAGATCTATTATCGCAATCTATATTTTCTTAACTGTATAAAAGTTTGGAAATTACCAATCTAGCAAATCTAGCACAACCCTCTTAAGTTATGGATTCATCAGCAGTACATGCATAATATAAATATTCCTGGAGATGAAAGACCTGGGCTCTAGGCCAACATCCTTCCTTGATTTACCACATGATCTGGGAAACTCCCTACATTGCTCCAAGCTGCTTTTTTTCAAGAGTAAAGAGGGTTTAATAGCTGACTGTGTATACAGCATACCTACGGTAATGTTAACAGCTTAGCCAAACAAATACCTGAGGAAGAAAAGAACCAGATTATATTCAGGGAACTATGAATCCATTTAGTCTTCAGTTTCTTCATTTATAAATGCATGATTTGCCCCAAAGATAAAGCAGAATTTAAAAAGCTAAATCATTTTTTAAAAAATCAAAATGAACTGCATCTTATATGGCTCAATCACACTATCAGTATCAATAGTGATTATTCCAAAGGCTTAGGGATAGTGAAGAATTTCAAACAACTTTCCCAAGGCATGAATATTAAGATAAAAGCCATTTTAAAAACTCAGACATCAATAATCTATATATATTGATATACTAGAGCCCCGACGCACAAAGATTCGTGCAGGAATGGGCCTTCCTTTCCCTGGCTGCTGGCACTGCCTTTGCTCTGGTTGGAGCTGCCTTTCTGCCTTCCCATGCTGCCCAGAGGCGTGGAGCTGCTGGGGCGGTGTGGAATGCCTGCGTTGTTGCCATGCGATGATGCAAGCGTCCTGCCTCCGGCCACTCGGTGCCTGCATATGCAAATTAATCCACCATCTTTGTTGGGTTAATCAGCATACTCACTCCTGATTGGCTGGTGGGTGTTGCAAAGGAAGAGTCAATTTGCATCTTTCTCTTTTATTAGTGTTGATATAAAAGTCTAAGTCAGGGGTCCTCAAACTTTTTAAACAGGGGGCCAGTTCACTGTCCCTCAGACCGTTGGAGGGCCGTACTATAGTTTAAAAAAAACTATGAACAAATTCCTATGTGCACTGCAGGCCCGGGACGAGTCGGCTGCTAAGCAGGACAGGCAGTGGCACCCGGTGGGCCGGATAAATATCCTCGGCGGGCCGCATGTGGCCCGCGGGCCGTAGTTTGAGGACCCCTGGTCTAAGTGACTGGACGGTAACTATGACACGCAATGACCACCAGTGGGCTGACACTCAATGCAGGAGCTGCTGAGTGACAGCAACGTTGCAGAGTGCCCTCTCGCACTCAGGTACCCCTCGGGGGTATATTGGACTGCCAATTTTGATCCCCGCAGGCCAGGCCGAGGGACCCCCACCTGCCAGAGGGGCCCCGCTCATTCTGCAGATGCCCTTCAAAACCCCGGAGCTGCCCCAGGTGCAGCTGGCTGGGGAGAGACCATGGCAGGTTGGCTCCAGAGCATGTCCTGCCATCTCGCCCAGTCCTGTCCGCCAGCCACCTTCTAATTACTAATTAATTTACTTTCAATGTGCACTGGGCCTCTAGTAGTTATATAAATGAGGTTAAGTTAAAGCTGACATAGAATTACAAAGCATAAAATATGAGTAGACATTATATAGTTTTAATGAACCCACTTCCTTTATTGCAGTAACCTCTGTACAAAGCAGCAACTGCAATACTCAATGTTAAAACATTAGAAAAGCAAGTGACAGTTATCATACAATATTATCAAAATATTACATTTTCAAACTTAGTAAACATCCACCAGAGCGCAAATCTTTAAATTATTTCCATAGTCTTTAAAAATATGTAATATCAGAAAGTATATAAAAAGAATGTAAAAGAATACCTAAGATACAAATGAAGTAATGTAACAAATAAATATCTGATTTAATTAACCATTAATAATTAGCATAATACCACCATTCTCTCTAAACCCATTGAATTTTTACCTCTAGGAATAATGAATGCTCAAATGCCATTGCATAATTGTTTCCAAGTTACCACCAATGATTAGAACTAAAAAAAAAAAAAAAAAGGCATTAAAATAATCAAATTCAGTATAAATAAAAGACTAGAATAGCTTTGACACTAGCTAGCATCTCTAAGAATTAATTATTGAATTTTATTAGAGCAGTATATTAACCTTAAAAATTTTGACCTGGTGTCTAGTGATAAGTAAAAGTAATGAATGTTTTTAAAAAGTGAAAAGCTTCTTACATTATTTCACAGACAATATTACCCTCCCCCCATTATGCATATTTAGATATATTTTATGTACTTTATACACAATGTATGATGCATGACATTTGGTTCCTGCAGTACAGATCACAATGATGTTTTCCTGAATGGGAAAAACTTGGAGGAAAAAAAAGGGTAAGTGTACCTGTGCACATTTCAACATAGCAGCACTTAGTTTATGCCCTATTATCCATTTTAAAAATTCAAACATAAATAGTTTATTGACTAATCTGACATTTCTACCATTCTTACCCCCAAACACTACAAAACCTGCCATAAATTCAACAATGCTGTGCATTATAACATAGGAAAAAGTATTTTGGGAAAAAAACAATTATTTCCTTTTCTTAACATTCTGAATTCAAAATTATTATTAGATCTTCATTTTTATATTAACTTAGTTCATACTTACACAGCAAAAATACTGCACTGTTGACAACAGTAATTTTATAGATTTCTATTAAGATTTATTAAAACCTGTATAAAGTCTTCACCATTGAAACTTATACCAATGAACCCACTGAACAGTAATTCATATTAAATGTTCTCTATTTTCTATGTGAATGATAACTGTGTGAATTACATGCCCTTCAAATAATCACCTTTGTTCTCCGGGAAACCTCTCTCTTTCAATCTAATTTTGAACTTAGGTTTACTAAAACAAAACCATTTTAATCTAATGAATCTTGATCACTTAAAATGCAAAAAAAAACAACAACATAAATGTCATTATATATACATATGCATCTGTGTATGTATATACAAATGCACACACACATACATAAATGTAGATATAGATCCCTTGAAATGTTTTTAGGAAATCCTTCCTTGAATAAAAACTGAAAAACTTTACATTAATAATTGTATATAAAGCTTTTAATAACAGTACATACACAGTCATATTTGTACTAGTAGCCTATGATGTCAAAACAGACATTTCAAAAGCACAATCTGGCAGTTTTTCTTAACACAAAAGTTTTAAAGTATTAAGAATGGATTAAATTTAAATGTTCAGAATAATCTGTTCAAACCTGAGTATATTAATTAAGACTAAATGTACTTGACATTTGAATGAATTAAGCCTAAAAACATTTCACTAAGAAACCAGTGGTCCATTTAACCATTTGATGAAACATTAATGATTTATAAAGGATGGTATAGTGAAATTCCATGTAGTGTTTGAAATATTCTATGAAATGGCAATGATTTTCCTCCAGAAAAATTTTTTATCATTCCTTAAAAGTCTCTTAGATTTAAAGAAAACTCTAAATTAGGACAAATCTCTTTTAATAAATACAAATGATTTTGAGAATTTCTGTCAAAAGAATAACTATATAATTTGTCTAAAGAATGACTGTGTAATTTTTCAGCGGTATATAGAAGTACTAGATAAATCTCCAACCTTCCCTAACGTTTTAGTAATAATTGACTGAAGATACAAACAAGAATCATTTAGAAGTTAAAAAAAAAAAGGTTTATTGGGCCTTTTCCCCTAGGTCTACATTTATGCTTACTCATACAACCTAAACTTGGGGTCACTTTTTGATTCCCATTTTCCCCCCCATTAACTTGCCCTAACTCTCACCTTTAATGTCTAACATATACCTTTACAAAAATAATAGAAAACATACAGTACTCAACACTAACTGGTCAATGGAAGAAAAGCAGTGTCCATTTTGAAGTGGAAGAGACTAGAAATAAAACTAATAGCAAAAGGCAAAGTTTGACATTCTATAAATTTATAAAAGAGGATATATGGATGAAATTTGGTTGTTTTCAGAAGGCACCGCAAGGCTAAAGGCTTTTTGTATTCCTTTCATCAATCAGAAAATAACATACTTTTATTGCTATTCAAGTAGCAAAGGAAAATTTTACTTCATGAGCTTTAGTCCAACAACAAGGAATCATCATTAAAATTGAGATACATTACTGACTAAAACTGAAGTCTCCACATACATGTCAATGGAACAACTTCCCTGTGTGCTTTCAAATTAATGAAATAGTGAAAGAAAAGTCACAGTTTGCCATTGTGATGTTAATGTGTCATTGAAGATTTCAGTTACTTCACTAGGTAATGAAGTACTGTGGGAAGGGCTGTCCACTGTGTAGAAGGTTTAAGAATAGAATGTAAGGACACTCTGATGATTCCCACGAACTAGAAGAATTGGTGGCAGGTCCTCAGACAAAGCTTCTAACCACGCCATATAGAGAGCACTGGATACAGCACCTTTTCGTGCAACTGGGAGACTCCTGGTATCAAAAAAAGAAAGGAAATTCAGCAATGCATTTAAGTTGAGAAGAATAAAATGTAATAAAAATTAGATTATGTTACAATATAGTAACTAAAAGTTACTATAGTTACAGCATATTATTAAGTGTGGGGAAATTCTGCATATAGTATAGCAACTACTATACTACCATAACACTACTATTTTTTTCAAGTTCTAACAAATTATGTTTAAAAATTTCTTTCTACGAATAGCATAACCCATTTGGTATCTAACATTAAACCCTAAATTTCCCCTTCTTCAGTAAGTATAGAATTCTTTTAAGAGAAAACGGTATTTCCATCTGAATGTAAAAGTGGAAACTATAAATAAATAAATAAAATTCAAACATAATTATTTCTAGATATTCATTTTTATCTTCTTGTCTCTCTGTGTTTTCACTTCTATTTGTTGATAGTAGTAGTAATGGCCACTGCTCTGTAGTGTTTCTAGATTCTATGTTTTACCATCTTCCATCACAGATATATGATTATTGGCAAAACTTAACGATTTCTGATGTTATTCATGTATTAAATGTTCATTGTTAATCAGAAACACAATCCTTTGGTATTACTTTATTCAATCATTTGGCATGTTTTTGAAGGCCTAAGCTTTCCTCACCCCTTTAAGAAGCCAGGCTACAGAACTGAGGGAATTTGGGTTCAAGTTATTATCTAGCTAACTTGGTTCAGTGGAAGGAAAGCCAGAGTTATAGCTATATTCACTGCCAGGACAATGGTCTGTATGTAAAGTCTTGTGTATAGGAACTTGGGGCGGGATTCAGACAGGAAACCACTTTTAAAATTTAACCCTCTAAGCAACTTGATTACAGTCAAACCTCATTTTTCAAAGTCTCCCATCTCAATTGGTTCTTGACCAAGTTGTTCACAGAAAAAATGTCTCAGTGGTAGAATCAAACTTCAGTTTTTGACCTGACAACCCTTTCATGCCGATACCTCAGCATGACAAAAAGCATCTCAAAGCAACAAAGGAGAGGATGCTTATTTTGCTGGTGAAATCAACATTAGCACTATTTTAAAACATAAAGAGGCCATCAAGAGTTGCTAATGTTGCTAAGGGTGTGAAAAAAGCAATGATCACAGGTAATTGAAGAGGTAGAAAAACTGCTGTTGATTTGGATAAAGGAAAAGCAGTGAGCCAGTGACTGCATTTTGGAGGCATTGATATATGAACAAGCAAAGATACAATGTTCTGACCTGAAAGACACCTCTGTAACATATGCTTGATGGCAAAGCTAAACACATTTAAAAGGTGGGAAAAGGATAAAGGAAAATTCCAAAATGTACAATAATGAAAAATTACTTAGATTCATATACATTTAAGATTTTTCTTTCCTCCTATTTTAATTTCTTCTCATATGCTTAGAGAAAGGTGTATTTTAAAAAGTTTGTTTTTCCTCCTTACAACTACTAGGTCATTAAAATGTTAAATGGATATGTACATGTATAGAAATTAAACCTAATTGCATTACCATAAAAATTAATACCTAAAAAATCTTAGTGCAGGTATTACTTACATGACAATGATACTGGCTGTGCTTGAATGTTCCTTTAATAATTCATTTAACCTAATCTGCCGGTATGTCTGAAATGAAACAAGACAAAGTCATTCCTAGACCATTTGAAAATTGGAACCTATCATGGTTCATAAAACTATAAGTAGACAAAAAAGAAACCAAAATCAATTTTGGTATAATAAAAATCAGTTCCAAAATTATTCTTTACAATGCCCACATATAAATCCAAGTTAAAGTAGATTTAATTTACACAATTGGTTCCTTCTGTAACAAATTGCAGTTCTTGATACTTACTTTCATGTCTTAAATGTTTTTTTAAAATCACATGGTAGGTTAATGAAAAGTAAGCAGGAAAAAAAAAGGAATACCTTGGTCTTATAAAGTTCAAGTTCATTATCTGTTATTCGCCATGGTTCATCTTCTTTCATTTTATCTGCAATATCTTGTTCTTTATCATCTTCATGAAGTCTGTATGGCTCAATCATTTCATCAAAAGCTATAATACTTAAAAACAATAGAAAGAATACTGATAACCTTACTTTGAATTACTTAACAGTAAGATCTTGAAACATAAAATTATAACTTAAGCAGTTATTGTTTTCCATCTATTGTGCTCTCCTCTACTCTGATCTCTTATCTATCCCTGCTCATATGTCCAAACCCCCACCCCAATCGAAATAAATTTTCACCACAGTGCCAGAATGATCCTTCGAGCAGTAAGTCAAATTGTGTTATTCCTTTACTCAAAACACTCAAAGGTTTTCCCTTTCCCAGTTCAAATACCACTACATAAAAGTAGTATAAGAAAAGGTACTAGAACATTTTGAAGGGAGGGAAGGGTGGTGGCAGGAGCCTCTCCCGTGGGGAGTGGGCCTAAGCCATCAGTTGGACATCCACCGAGGGCTCCTGGACTGCGAGAGGGCACAGGCCAGGCTGAGAAACCCCACCCCAAGTGCACGAATTTCGTGCGTTGGGTCTCTAGTTGTTTAATAACAGGAAACAAATCTCTCCCTGATTACAACCTTACACAGTATAATCTTACTATTTTTTTTATTTAAAACTAGAGGCCCGGTGCATGAAATTCATACATGGGGGGTGGGGGGGTGGGGGGTGGGGGAGGAGTGGTGGTGTCCCTCAGCCCAGCCTGCACCCTCTTCAATCTGGGACCCCTCTCACAATCCAGGACTGCTGGATCCCAACTGCTTGCCTGATTGCCCCTAATCGCTTCTGCCTGCCAGCCTGATCACCCCCTAACCACTCCCCTGCCAGTCTGGTCACCCCTAACTCTCCCCCCTACCAGCCTGGTCGCCTCCAACTGCCCTCCCCTGCAGGCCTGGTAACCCCAAACTGCCCTCCCCTGTAGGCCTGGTTGCCCCCAACTGCCCTCCCCTGCAGGCCTGGTCCCCCCAACTGCCCTCCCCTGCAGACCTGGTCCTCCCAACTGCCCTCCCCTGCAGGACTGGTCCCCCCAACTGCCCTCCCCTGCAGGCCTGGCGCCCCCCCCCCCCAACTGCCCTCCCCTGCAGGCCTGATTGCTCCCAACTGTCCTCCCCTGCTGGCCTGATTGCCCACAACTTCCCTCCTCTGTTGTGGCAGCCACCTTGTGTCCACATGGGGGCAGCCATCTTTGACCACATGGGGGAGGCCATCTTGTGTGTTGGAGTGATGGTCAATTTGCATATTACTCTTATATTAGATAGGATGGATTTTTTACACCAGCTTCATCATTTATTCAACATTTATATGAGAATTATTAAAATTCTGTCCAGTAATATAATATCATGATAACTACAATATTACCATTTTCAGATACACTATTCCACAAATCTTTTACTTCTTGATAATTGTAAATGCAACTATTATAGGCAAATTCTTAGATTTTTCTATTTTAGTAACAAAACAAAACAGTGTGACTAATTTCTATGTGGAGTAGGGACTGAGTGGTCATAGTGAATGTGGGCATAAACAATGGAAATTTAAAGAACCATGTTGAATTTCTGTGGTATTAATGATTTTCAGAAATTTCTTATAAAGCGGTAATTAAATTCGCTGGAAATTGAAGGCCTTTAGACTAACTTTGAAATCTGCTATAAGCATGCCAAATCTCAGTGCTAATTTTAAAAAGCTGACTTCACATGTAACTAACAGCAGGCCAAAAGGTCATCTATTAGTTTAAGTTGAATGATCTGTTGCTGGAGTGACTGAGTAGGTTATCCAAAAGTATCAGAAATTTGTACAAAGTAATTTATTCAATAACTTACTTTTCTTTCTTTGGTTTAGTATTAATATCTCCTAGGACCATTATATCAGAGAAGTCTATCCGGAATTTGCTAAGCAAAGTAGCCATCCTAAAACAAAAATAAATAGCACTTAGACACATGAAGGCTGTATATAGATATTTCTATTCTATTTAGAGCTGAATCTGTGTATCTGAAAAGCATGATTTATAGGAAAAATACTTATCACATGCAAAACAAGCCCATCTGAATTAATTTCCATTGTATATTCACAAAGTAGATGTAAAAAATGCCCTGAGAAGAGACTTCTGTTATTTTACTTTTTCTAAATCTCATCCAGTAATGGACAGCGAAAGACATTAATAATGAAATTTGAATACAACTAGTATTTTTTAAGTTAATTCTAGTGGAATTATATTAAGTATAGGATTTCAATAAAAACTAGTTACTTGTTTAATTATTTTTGGATTATTCTTCCATCCATGGCGAATGCATACCTCAAAAGGTCCAAATATGACTTTTTGGACCAAACAGAAGTTATAACTGAGAGTAGATTAAGTTCACAGTATTTCGGAGGTGTGGGGGTGGACTTGGACAGGCATGGAATAGGAGCTCCAACAGCCTCTGACTTTTCAGTAAATACCTTTTTGGAGGCAGAGCTGGCAATAAAGCCTTGGTGGCAACAATAGAAAAGTTGAAACATACAAACAGGAAAAGCAATGAACAAAACAAGATTTTATTCTTAATACAATGAGTTTTCTAAATTAAGATGTTAGGAAACAGATGAGAAACAGGTTTAACTTTTAAGTTATTTCTACTATTGCTTGCATAATTCACTTTTGAAATGAATAAACACCTAATTGAACTCTGGTATAAAATAAACATAACAGAAGCCCAGAATGTGATGAGTGTTATCAAGTATATTGTGATTCAGGAAGGAAATGTAACAACTAGTGGGGGACAAGGGGGAAAATTAGGGACGGTGTAATGAAGAAGATGGCAACTGTCCTGAACTTTAAAGGATGAAGAATTTGAACCGAGAAGTACAGAGCTATTCATAGTAGAGAGATGAGAGTAGGCAAAGGAGTGAAAGTCTGAAATCGTCTCCATTTTTAAGGCAGGCACAGAAATGTAAATTGAAGTATAGGCATAATTGGGGGACCAGGAAATAACAACAGGGAATAGGAGGATAGGTTATAAGGACTTTGATTGCCACATTTAGCATAGACCTTCTATGGTATGTTACAGAGAAAAAGTTATCAAATATTTTGGGCAGAGGAATAATGAGATCAAGCTCTGCTTTCCAAACCTGAAATTGGGAGCAATGTGCAAAATATATGCAAACGGGTCAGAGACACCAGAGGCACTTAGAGAAGCACTGAAACCAGAACCAGAACTGTGACAACAAGGACAGGGAGTGGATGACAATGGCTGTACACTCTCCCCGATTTAAAAAAAGAGCTGCTTAACACTTTAATGCCACAAATATTAATACTTTCTAAAATGTCAATATATTAAAAAATATTACATATCAGTAAAACAATCTACAACTTAAACATAAAGACTAAATTAAAATTAAAGATGGTTTATTTGAGAATTTGCAGCTTCAGCATAGAACAGAGCAACATAACTGACATCTTATGGGTTGCCTATGGATTATTCTACCAAATCTATATAGTAATAATAAAGTATTGTTAGATAAGTGCCCTTCAATTTAAAGTAGACTTACGCTCTCCGGTCATGGTCTATTCTGTTTATTTTCCCACCAATGAATACTCTGATCTTACAATCTTTCCACTTTTTCTTGGTAGTCAGAAGGTAAGGTATCAATAAGGTCAAACCTAAATCATAAAAATATAATAAATCATATACTAAGTGCTAATTTCTTAATTAAAAACTTTTAATTCAATTTAGTCTCTAAAAACATGTGTACAACAACTGTAAAACTAAAATTTTCTGTCTGTCTTTCCCTGATTCAGTCATAAGGCCATAGGCAGGGCTGAACTAGGAGGGAGACCCAGTGGAGTCAGAGCCCATGAGAGGAAGTCAGTGAAATGGGATTGTGGCCTGGCAGAGTTGGGAGATTAGTCCCACACAGGAAGAGGGAGGAATGAGAATATTTGCCGAAGCTAATGGGAGAACATTTCTCACTAAAATGAAAAACATAGAGGGAGAAGCTGGATTGAACCCTGCAGTGTTGGGCTGGAATTAGTTTTCAGCCTGTAAGTATACCTACAGACACTTATATATGTACTATAGGACTGATGCATGAAGATTCATTCAAGAATGGGCCTTCCTTCCCCTGGCTGCCGGCACTGCCTTTGCTCTGGCCCAGAGCCGCCTTCCAGCCTTCCCATGCTGCCCAGAAGCCCGGAGCGTCTGGGGGCCTGTGTATGCAAATTAACCTACCATCTTTGTTGGGTTAATTTGCATACTCACTCCTGATTGGCTGGTGGGCATTGGGAAGGTACGGTCAATTTGCATCTTACTCTTTTATTAGTGTAGATTTCATAGATCTGTCCACTGAGAGGGCCTGGGAGTAGTGACACCCTAATACCAACGAGCACATCTAAAGCCCCGTTTTTTGTTCCTCGATACCACTCTCCACTAAAAGAAATCAGGGCTCCTTAGATAAAGGGTGGTTCAATGGATGCTTGTAGGGAAGTACAAAACTGAGCCTGGAACTTCTTACTGTATTAGAAAACAAAGAGTGGTTGGGACATGCCACATGGACATAGCAGTCAGACTAAACAGGAAATCTGGGACAATTTGAATATCAAAACAAATAATGAGAATGACAAATTATATCCCACTGAATAAAATAGGAATCCATGGGAAGAAATAATAGGACTGGAAAATTATCATCTGGCAATCACAAACACACCACAACAATAAATTCAGGCAGAAATATCAATGGATGCTAAAGATGGTGGTAAAAGTTGCAGTAACAATGGTATATTTACATAGTCTCAAAGTAACTCTTCATCCCCCAAATACCTGTAATTATAAAAGGGGAAAACAGTAACTCTTCAGTGTATAACCCTGGTGAAAACCACCTTACTCCATAGTCAAAGCTAACTTCACCAGTGATGAGACAAAGCAACATCATGTGCCACCTGATGAGATAGAGACAGAAGAGCACAGCATCACTTGTGATAGTTCTGCTAAAAATACATAACTTGAATTATGGTGAAACATCAAATAGCACTCCAAATTAAGTGACGTTCTACAAAATATTTGGCCTGTAATACTTTTTCAAATATTAAGGTCATGAAGCTCAAGGAAAGACCTAGCAACTCCCAAATTGAAGGACAATGAAGAGATATGACAACTAAGTGCAACACCTGATTCTGAAATTAATCCTGTTGCTTTTGAGAATGTTGGCTAAACTGAAATGTGGTCTATGAGTGAGGAATACATGCCGATTTTTAGTACTATTCCCACAACTTCAGTAAATTTAAAACTGTTAAAAAAATGTATTAACAACCTTACCTCCATCATCAAAAAGCCACCAGACATCAATAGTATTCTTTCCTTGTTTTTTCTGAAACTGTGTACTAGCTTCAAGAAGCTTTTGGTCAGCTATATTTAAAGGCACAGCAGGGCCTTTGGATTCTAAAGGATTAAGCAGAAAAAGATGTAAGGAAGCTAAATATTACAAGTCCCTTTTGCTGAATTCCTTTAGTTTCCTAACTTTCACATATTCAAATGTTTATTTTGCAGGTAGTTGTATATGGTATCAATCATAAGCTTTCAATTGTTTATAATTTAAACATACGTTTAAGATGGCTAAAGATAAACACATCTTCACAACAGTTAAACTCATTCAGACCATCTTGCCTAATTTCCAATATTTTGAAGCATTCTGAATGAAAGAGAATCATAAATATCAATCAAGGAAATTATAACTAACTGCTGGATTTTGATTTTTGAAAAGACGTTTTTGGCTAACTGGACAAATGAAGTTTATGCCTTTTCTATGAATACATTTCTTTAATAATCTAGTTACTAAATAATTTATAGCTCAAATATTTTTTTTGAAATAATAAAGACAGAAGTGGAAGACATACCAGTACAATCTTACAATTATCTCAGCGAAACCTCAGTCTAAGGAAAAACTCATTTTTATCTAGCATTTGTCCCCTTCATATACGATACCCAATTATAAAGCCACATAACCATCACATCTTTCATTGAACTGCAGAAAGATGGTGGGAACTCCCTGGAAGGGCACCCATATGCTACAAGTGGAAAGAGCAATATACCAAGGGAGTTCCCATTTATATTTCCAGTAAATTAAAAAAAAAAATCAACACTGGCTCTGTGAGTAAGCAAATGACTATTATGAAACTCCTAGACCAAATTTTTAAAGAAGAAATCCATAGGAGGAAATCTGATCACTTTTGCAGAATGCCTATCATTCACTTTTCATGCTGCCACGATGTATGCAAACATGACGAATGATTTGCATGATGAAGTAATATGGCTACCAAACCACACTGCTCCATAACTCTCACCTCTATCTCCTTCTCATAAAATTCATGTACGTTGACATGACTGTGTATCTCCCAAACGCAGCAGGACTGTGAGAAATATTATAATTTTTGAAATGAAAAATATATTAGTATCAAAATTAAGTAGTTGGCTAGGTACCACTGATGGTAAAGAATGCAGTGACACTGTAAATAAACCTATTTCAGTGTCTCTACTTATCGTCTAAACCATGCAGTTAAAATTAAAAATTTAATACTGACTTTCAGGGTTTGAATATTTCAGAAATGCTATGATGACTTAAAAGAATTTGTATTTGATAAATCACCTTTTCCTGGGATGATTTAACTCTTTAATTAGACTAATGATAATTTTTCTAATCTGCATTTAATAAATAACTGTAACATCACCTCACCATGAAAATAAAAACTAAGATAAAAAAATAATAAGGTTGGAGATAAAGAGTTAATAGTATGAAAAAGGGATTAAAATAAAATGATGAAAAATGCCTGCCTTTTTTCAACAGTGGTTGAGTTGGAGTCTTGCCATCCTCTTCCTCATCTAGATTATGTTTAAAAAACACAAAATATAAGTTAATTGCCTTTATATTAATAAAATAATGAAAATGTAAATAGAGCACATTGATAAATAAAACATAGTATGAAGAAACAGTCTGAAAAATAATCAAGACTGAAGATCAATATTTTCTGCACTGAGTGTTCAGGATTTAAAAAAGCAAACATTTTAGACCTCTCCAACGGGGCTATTCCTCTACAACTGACCAAAACTTTAGCTGAATTTTTAAACTTTTAAACTTTTATGCCTGAAATCAGGTGACAAGATGCTGAACTATGGCTAATAGAGTAGAAATATGACATTAAAAAATTGACGTTCCACGTAACGCATAAACTTTAATCATTATGCAAATGACTGAAAAGGAATTTTAGAAACACTTAAGGGATATTTACTATTTGTACAAATCATTTGCCACTTGAAATATTAAGGAATTTGATCAGCCAGAGTCTCTTGGTTTATATAAAATGCCAGGTTATATAGGAGTGGTTTTTTCAATTACATAAAGTTGTATATATGCATATGCAGGTATGTCTGCATATACTTGTCTGTTTACATTTAAATACCTAGAAATGTCTTCTTGGGGTTAACCGTTTTCCTAATCTATCTCTTTTTTTTAAAAAAAATATAAGCTTGCATTTTTTGTTTAAGGCATATAACATATAAAACTCCCAACCTGGACAGGGAAGAGTACACTGCAGGGGCTCTTGAGCCAGACTCCTTCCCTGGCTGTGACTTAACACCCCTCACTTTCCTCAGTAATAAAGATGAACAATACCTACCTCTTAATGTTATTATATTGCAAACATTAATGCACCTAAGTCAGTGCTTTGCACAAAATAAAAGGGTGCTCTTTTTGTTCTTTTGAATACTCAATAATCAAGGCAGAAATATCAAATATCTGTAACTATATAATAACCATACCAGAATGTTCATAATTCTGAAGACTTTTAAAACTGTATAAACTTTTCTATGATTTCTATGCTAATTTTGAAAATAATTGGCAAAATAGAAAAATAAATACAAAAATATTCATGCTATTTTTGAATGCTAATTTCTTATGCCTGTTATGAAACAGGAAACATTTCAATTATTTTAACTTTTTAGTATTAAATATTATTGTTCTTATAGATATTTGATATTATCTGTCTTTGAAGATAAAAAAGCATTTATAAATATAACTATGGACATTCTGTATTCATTTCAAAGAGCTCAGAAATTTCAAGGAAATATTGACACTTTGATTTAAACTAAATTAAAATTATTTACATTTTTATAACAAGATAAATAGGAATATACTGACCCAGTTTCCTACTTCATAAAAATAATAATTCATAAGATTATGGCACACATTAATGAGGTAATGTATGGATAATATCTACTAAATTGTGGAAGGCACAAAGTAGATGCTTGATAAATATTACTTCTTCCCCTTCCATCATAGTTTTATCTATTAATTTCTAATAGATTCTGTAAAGGAAAGGATTTGTTTTAGGCAAGAGAAAAGGACAAATGAAAAGTAAGAGGAAATGAAAGACTGAATACCTAAACTAAACATAAATGCAGAAACATAAAAATGCTGTCATAATCAGTTTATAGAGTTTTGAGATGAAACAGAAAAAAATATAATCAAGCCAGCAAAGAACTGAAAGGGACAATGGGCCTCAACTAAGCTGTCAACTACCATTACTCTAAGCAAACAGATAAATGAGGAAAGAAATAAAAAGCAACACTGATGCTTCTAAATAATCTAGAAATGATCAATTTTCGGAGACAGGAACTATCCAATGTTATCAATTTCAGACAAAGAGTGGCAATTATTTTACAGAAATAAAAAATATGATATGGTTTGATGATTTACAGTGCAGATTTTTCTTGTTGCATGTCAACTGGGAATAGGACAGATGGAGATACTAAACTAAACAGAGGTAGGAGAGTGAGGGTGGGAGAGTAAGATTTGGAAGTCATCTCTCTTTCCTTCTCATAAACATGACATATAGATTTGTGGATGAAATTATCTGAAAGTCTCATGAAACCTGGACACCATTTTGTGGCTTAGATCACATGAGATACCAGTGGTATTATGTCTGTAATTATGGCTGAATAGTTTAGCACCCAAATACAAATAGCTTGTTTCTTCAGAAAGACTAAATTAAGAAAATTGCACTTGATTTTTCATTTCATTGTTTTACCTAAACTTCAGATGCAGAAGTAGAATATTCTCAATATCTCAGCACATAAGTAAAATTTATGTGCTGAGATAAATAAAATTTATGGCATTTAAATACATTGATTTACTAAAAAGAATAAACAAGGTTAATTCATTATATATAAACTTTATTTCTTTCAATATTATCATGTGCTTATAATAGGTACATCACTCTAAAATTATGTTTCTTTACCAGTTCAGATTTAACCAATGCTTCAAATTACAATGTTTTCTTTAAAGCAAATATAAATAAAAACATACAAGAGCATATTAGTAGGTAATTAATTGGTATAGTTTCTGTTCTGTGATCCACTTTAATACCTTAAAAATTAATTATTTTATAAATAGTTTTGAAAGCCATAAATTTTGAGCAACTAGAAATGAAAAGTAAAAATTTGAGGACAGGTTACCTTATTAACTATGTTATGTAATAAACCCATTTCTCCCCAAATTAAAACATTACCATTAATGAAATTTCTTGTTTGAATAAAAATTACCTTTATGTGTAATGGTTTTTTCACCAGATGGTTTGGAAGTATCTAAATCTGATTTCTTACTATATTCCACGCTTAGTACCACATCCTTGACGCCAGGTGATTTCTCTTGTGATGACAATAATTCTTCTGTAGATATGAAAGTATTTAAAATATTATCTAAACCTTATTTTAACCATTAAGGAAAACATCATGGTATAATATCAATTGAATGCCCATTTCAAGCAAAGTTTATATAAAATAAGGTTATAATAAATGATTTCTGATGTAAACAAATGTGCTAATCTGTTTTGAAAAGACTTCACTTCAATATCTTGAGCCACAACTAAGTGTCAGACATCTGAATAAGGTGTTGGGGAATCAGTAATGAGTGAGATTCATGAAACACAAGAATCTGGTAGACAAAAGAATGATGTATGAAATGTGAATCAACTCTACTCTCAAAGTCATTTACACAAGTAAAAAATGTAAAATGTGTCAGATGTGCATATATATATAAGGTGACAGACAACACTGAAAAATTACACCCATAACTACAAAGCCAAACTAGGGAATAGAGTCCTTTCCCAAACTCACGGTAAAAGTACCATTTCTTCATTTTCTGATATTTTGGGGGGAAGAGTTAGGAAACATTTAACTTTCACCATAAAAATATTTATCATGAAGACAAACATAATATGAATTTGATCATCTATTCATAATCCTCATCACTGATTTGTACATTAAAAGAAATAACAATAGAAACTATGTGAGCTTCCGTTACAGGCACTGCTAAAAGCTTCACAGGCCTTACCTCCTTTTTAATCTTCACAACGACCCTATGAAGTAATTATGTTTTAACAGATGAGAAAACTGAGGCTTGGATGACAATACATTTGCCCAGACTACAAAACTACTTAGGAAAAAAAGCTGGGATTTCTAAAGCAGATATGACTCTGTTCTTTAATCCTTGTGCTAAATCAAATCACTGTCTTCAAATCCTAATGATGAATAACAAGAATATCAAAACAATTTTCATGATTGTAAACACATAAAAATACTTTCAAGTTCCAATCATATTCAAAATCTCAGTATAGAATTATGTAATTTATTGGCTAAACTGATATTTTTTAATAAAAGGGAACACTACAAATAATTATGCAGAGTTAATAGATACCCTAAACCTAAATTACTCTGAGCAAGTGAGAATTAAAATAGTATTTTGCAAGGCCTAATCTACAGTAAGAAAGTGCATTTTCAGCAAGCCATACTTTTGTGTTATATGGATAAAGATCTTAAAGCATTCCTTTCTGGAATGCACAATACCCTTAAAATGGTGGAGGGAGGGAGAAGAATAAAACAGTTTAAATTATAGTTATGAACCGATGACAAAGTCCATTATATATCTCTCAGCTATTTAGGCTTTAGGTCATTTGAATGATTTGGTTAATCAATTAATAATGGTAAAATATTAGGTATGCAAATTTTCTTAAGCATTTAATATATTTTTAAGTCATTAGAGGCTATGGAATTTTCCATAGTTTTTTAAAAGTTTGCCAAAGCTAATATTATACCATAACTGGTTTCAATTTTCACTTTTTAAAAAATGGTTGGTTTGTTTTTTAAATGCTTTGAAAATTATATTGTTGGAGCAGAGATTGGTGAGTGTCAGAGTTTAAAAATGGGGAGAGAGGAAGAGTATGGTGAAAGCTATATAGGGATAGAACAAAGGAGATCTTTGTGGTGATGGAACAGTTCTGTATCTTGATTATGGTGCTGGTTACATTAATCAAAATATGTGATATATAGCACAAAGTACACATGTGTGTGCATGTATAGAACTACAGATATGTAAGATGTTATCATTGAGGAAAACTGAATGAAGGGTACATAGGACCTGTCTACTATTTTTTATAATTTCTTGTGTATCTATAATTATTTCAGAATAAAGTGATTTAAAAATTATTTCTAGGGTCTTTTCCAGAGACAGTAAATTTTATCACAAAGTTTAGTTTTTCACTATTAATGTTCCTCTATATATAAAGCATGACTTGCATAAACATAAACATGTCTAACAATTTAGCACTCATTAATTTTTTCCCCCAACTATTTTATGTATCATACTAGAGGTCTGGTGCATGACATCGTGCACTGTGGGCAGCGGGGGAGGGGGATAGGAGGGAGGAGTCGCACACCCCTGGAGTAGACCTAAGCTGACAGTTGGACATCCCCCAAGGGGTCCTTAGCGCTGCCACTGCACTCACAAACCATGAGCCCGGCTTCTAGCTGAGCAGCGCTCCCCCTATGGGAGCATACTGACCACCAGGGGGCAGCTCCTGCATTGAGTGTCTGCCCCCTCGTGGTCAATGCACGTCATAGCGACCGGTCGTTCTGCCATTTGGTCGATTTGCATACTAGGGCATAATTTTTATAAATTTGGCCAATTTAGAATCATTACCAATGTTTGTTTCTCTTAAACATATGATTGGATTGAATTTTATTTTCTAATCACTAGTCATCATCCAAGTTAGTATAATGAATTAAAAAGCACAAACTTTGGTGGAGCCAAACATGTAACCTTTTTTTGTTTTTTTAATATATTTTTATTGATTTCTGAGAGATGAAGGGAGTGGGAGAGACAGAAATATCACTGATAAGAATCATCAATTGGCTGTATTCTGCATGCCCACTACTGGAGATCAAGCCCACAACCCAGGCATTTGCTCTGACAGGAATCGAACCATGACTTCTTGGTTCATGGGTTGACTCAATCGCTGAGCCACACTGGCTAGGCCAGATCTGATCTTAAAATGCCATCACTAAGTACATAACACAACAGATGATAAATATTAAAATTATTGAAGGACTTGTAAGGCTTACAATTTTCCAACAAAGTAATTTATATATTTAAAATAAAAAGATTATTTCAAAAAAGATTTACCATGTCCTTGAAGATGAGATATATCCAGACCCTCTTTTAGGCGAATAACCACTACTCCATATTGTATGTCAAAGGCATCACTATAATAGGAAAAAGAAAAAAAAATTGTCCCTCCTCTCTAAAATGAAGGCAATAATTGAAGATCTTTAAAATTACTTTCAGCTTTAAATGTCTGATTCTTTAATATGCTTAAAATATTATGGTGTGAGCCAAGATAGTTTCAAATACTATACCATTCCTTTTCCCTTTTTCTGTAATGCCTCAAACTATTTACATGAAGTTCTTTATAATCCTGATAATCTACCTAAAGCAGCTATTTAAAGCAGTAACTATTTTTATCCTATCAAAAACAAGCTAAAATTATGGAGTCAAACCATTATTTAATTTAAACTTATACCCCTAAAGTCCAGAGAAATACATGAAGACAAAGATGGATTTTATTACTGAGAATGAGATCAGATTGTAGAGAATGAAGGGATTATTTCTCAAAAGAGAAAGGGTATTTTTAAGTAACTTAAAAATTTTTACAAAACTAGTATTAAAAAGTACTTCTAAGATTTTATATGCATTTGCAGACATGTATTCAAAAGTCGTTTTGATTTTTTTTAAACACAAATGGGAGCATCCCATACATACATAATATACATTAAACCTTTGTACACAACTCTAAAACCAGACTTAAATTCTATAGATTTTGTTAATACCATAAGTCACATAAACCCAAGTTCTCCTCAGATCTACTAAAAAAATTCCAAATTAAAACTTAGGTTGTTCATTGAGGGGCAATCAGCTTACACTAGGAAGAATTCTGGCTTACAATCCTATATAATAAGAGGAATATGCAAATTAGCCAGGAAGCCATAATACCATGACCGCTCAGCAGGAGGCATGCACAGCAGGAGTGGGGGGCGGGGACTGCCATCACCTGGAGGGCCTCCGCGTGGCCCAGCCCGGAGTCCGTCTGGCCTGGGGGTGGTCCCCGGCCGAGGCAGCCATCGGTGGAGGCTGCCCAGCACTAACATGATACTGCCTGTGTATGTCCCCCATCCTCCCCTCCTAGTGCTGATGTCACCTTGCCTGCGTGCACCCCTGGCCTGGGATGTGGTGCTGCCTGCATGTGTCCCTGCCCAGCGCTAAGGTGAAGCTGCCTGCCTGTGAAGCTGCCTGCCTGTGTCCCTGGCCAGGGATGTGACGCTGCCTGCCTGTGTCCCCAGCCTGGGACGTGAAGCTGCCTGCATTCACATACATTTTACTAATTTCCTTTCATCTCTGACACTTCTATTACAGAGAAAGGCCAAATAGTAATATTAAAATATTTCCTCTAATTAATTCCCTTTTAATGTGCATGAATTTTGTGCACCAGGCAACTAGTAAAGTATAAATCCAAAGCCAAAGGGCAGTTACACATGTGTGAAAAACTAGCAAAGCTTTCATTTTTATGAAAAGCATTTAACAATTACTTGAGAAACCTTATTCATCGTGTATTTTATTATTATTTTTTCATCGTATACTCTACATTATCAGTAGAAAGAGATTTTTAAAGTAAAGTATGAGATCTGCCTACTATCTCAAATTGTTTTAAGGCATCTGAGAAGACAAAACTATCTTATGCGACACAGGCAAATAATTATGTGCTTTATGTTTAGATACAAGAGAAGTTCAGTAAGGGAAATAAATAATAACATGAACAGAGTAAAATCAGAAAGACAAAGTAACAAAAGAAAAAAAACCAAACACTAGAAAGCCCGTAACAGGGAAGTTAAAATGATGTAAATAAAAACTTAGGCACCTGATAAAGATCATTGGAAATAGCACTAAACATGAATAGTAAACTCTGAACTTATACTTTAAGGGGTGGAAAAGCAAAACATATTAGTTCATTTTAAAAAGGAACTCATGGGCAACAATGTGGTGATTGCTGGGGAGAGGGGATGAAAGAAGTGGAGGAGGGCATGGGGGGATAAATGGTGATGGATGGAGACTTGACTTGGGGTGATGAACACAATACAGTGTTGTAGAATTATGCAGCTGAAACTGTATAATTATGTTAAGCAGTGTCACCCCAATAAGTTAAAAAAAAGGTAACAACAAAAAAGAAAAGTAAATAACCTAATAGATGAAACAAATAATTAACTGCAAAATTAGAGTGGGAAACAAATCTAACTTCTGAGGTTGATATTAGTGACGAAATGCCTTCCTCAACATCAGATATTATTATGACACCACAGGCCCGGTGCACGAAATTCATGCAGGGGGGGGGGGGGGGTGGGTCCCTTCAGCCCAGCCTGCACCCTCTCCAATCTGGGACCCTTTGGGGGATGTCCAGCTACCGGTTTAGGATCGGGCCTAAACTGGAAGTCAGACATCCCTCTCACAATCCTGGACCGCTGGCTCCTAACTGCTCACCTGCCTTCCTGATCACCCCTAATTGCCACCCCCCCCCCCCGCCCGCCAGCCTGATCACCCTTAACCGCCTCTGCCTGCTGGCCTGGTCGCCCCCAACTGCCCCCCTCTACCCACCTGGTCGCCCAACGCAGCCTGCTGTTCAGTCGTTTGGTCATCCCTCACTAAACCCCCTGCCAGCCTTGTCGCCCCATGCAGCCTGTTGGTTCAGTTGTCCGTCTGGTTATTTAGGTTGTGATGGTCCCTGACTTTTTATATATTAGGATAACTTAGAAGGGGATGGGTTGGACAACATTCAGGAACTCTGCACAACAATAGCTCTAGGGATGTGAAAAAGCTTACTAACTTAAATGGGAAGCCAAATTATATGTGTGTTTGTGTGTATAAATACATATATATACACATATACATATATCTATATCTATATATATAGACATAGATATACACACACACACACTGATATACATCTACTCAGTGTACATCCTATATAATAAAAGGCTAATATGCAAATTGTCCCCTCAACCAGCAGGCAGGCCGGCCAACTACCCACGTCCCCTCCCCCTAGCCAGGCTGGCTGGACCCCACCCATGCACAAGTCCATGCACCAGGCCTCTAATTATACACACACACACACACACACTGAGTGGCCAGATTATTATGCGTTCATAGATCATAATAATCTGGCCACTCAGTGTCAGTGTGTGTGTGTGTGTGTGTGTGTGTGTGTATAATTAGAGGCCTGGATTTTTTGGGAGAAACCATACGGTTTCTCCCAAAAAATCTATTCACACGTTAGCTGATAGTTCAGTTTTGAAAAGGAAATGTGTTTTTAATAAACACTGCCTTTATAATTATTCAAAGTATGTGTGTATATTTTTGGGGACACCCTATATATGTATGAATGATCATGTCTATAAAAAGACAAAGAAAAGATCTGTCAAAATGTTTCATTAATAGATCAATTCAAAGCCCAGATAAGTGTGATTCTTTTCATTCTTATGCTTCTACTTGTGAAGATTATATGAAAAACAGGCTTCAAAAATCAGTGCAAGCTTTCAAAATTAACATTTTCTGAACCAAGTTATTGAATTAAAAGGATACTTACTGGAATACGTTTATATACATATCCACTTCCCTCATATCTGCTTGCAACCAATCTTTCTTAAATCCAAGGACAAGTGTGTTTGGTTTCATACGCCCAAGACCAGCAGCCTAAAATATAAGAAAAATACAACTTTAAAGATATACTTAGTCTTTTATAAAAATCATAGTAACACGAGTTTTCTCAGTTATATATTTTGAAAATAGCCAATTAAAACCTCTAAGCAAAAGCCTAAATGCATTGCTGGTTACAGTCCTGAATCACATCAATACTAAATGCTCCAAAAACCAATGAACCACTCCTTTTGTAAGATTTTAAAATTCGATTCCCAGGGTGTGTGTATTATTGTGGTAAAAAAAAACAAAAAAATTTTTTTGCCATTTTAACCATTTTAAAATGTACAATTCATTGACATTAATTATATTCGCAATGTTGTACAACTAACCTCACCACCTATTTCCAAAACTGTCACATCAGAAATTCTGTAACCATTAATCAATAATCACTCATTCTCACCTTCCTCCAGACCTGGTAACATTGCCTTTAGTCTCTAAGAATTTGCTTATCCTAGATATTCCCTGCAAGTGGAAATATCAATGTATAGTGCCTGAACTATATAGCAAGAGCATCACGTGGAACCTTTTCGTAAATGCTAATTCTTGGGTCTTATCTCTTACCTACTGAAATCATTTCAAAGGTGGGGCCTAGCAGTGTGTGTTTTAACAAGTCTACTAGGTGATTCTCATGCATAATGAAGTCTAAGAACCATTGCTCTAAGAAAATATTTTCTTCCATAACATTTATTAAATATATAAGTAGTTATCAAAATGTTCCTATAAACGGTAGAAAAGCAGCAAGATTTACCCACTAGAGCCAACTTTATGAATGGGAGTCACATTCTACTTGAATTATTTAAATATTTCGCACACAAAGGTGAATAAAGTAATAAATAATCATGTACCCACCACCTAGCTTAAAAAATTAAACATTACAAACACTCATCAAGTGTCCATGTATCTTTCTCATGCGCCCTTTGTATTTTCATTATGTATTACATTATTTAGACACACATAGGTATATGTTTTAAACTTACATATTTAAAAAGTTTATAAATTATTCATATAACTTGCAGTTTTTCCTTTATACTTTTTCAAGTTTATTTTTGTTGATATATATAGCTCCTTTTACCATTATATAGAATTCCATTGTATTATTACACCACAATTAAATTTTGTGGTTGACAGATGAAGACTGAAGTTTCTTCTTCTTCTTTTTTTTTTCACTATCACAAATCATGTTGGTAAGAAGTTTCAGATAGCCTTTTTCACGTGTTAAATTTCCTCTAAGGTATACACTTAAGAATGGAATGTCCTAGGGTACCCACGTCCTAGGATATCCACACTTTGAAATTTGCAGAACATTGCCAAGTTGCTGTCCAATCTACCACACAGTTCAAAGATTCCAATTGCTCTACATAATTTTTAACACTTGACAGGCTTAATTTTGGTTACTTTGATGGGTATGCAGTTTTAATTTTTATTTCTATCATTTAGGTTTCCTCTTCACCTTGTATCATTTGCTCTCTTTTTTTTCTCATACTAATTTACTAGTGGCCTGGTGCACGAATCTGTGCACATTGAAAGGAAATTAATTAGAAGAAATATTTTAAGGAATATTTTAATGTCACTCCTTGCTCTTTCCCTATAATAGAAGTGTCAACCAAATTCATGATCGACAATGACAGACTGAAACATACACGTGCGAATGGTGCCAGCAAGAGCTTTATATATATAAATTTGCTTAATTAGACCTGCTTTCTGATGTAGCTAAACTTTTTCCAGCCCAGAGAAGCACCCCAACTTCTCTTCCAGGTAACTGTCAGCAACACAGCAGTAAACATCAATATGAAGCAGATTATTACTGTAGATCACGCAGTGAGAACAAAGGGTAAAATATTTAATTGCAGCAGTGTTTGACTATATTCTGCACAGTGAGAAAACCTGAAGTCATTTTCAAGGTCCACCATTTCTTTCTTCTTTTCAGTAGGGTCAAGTTTCTAAGCTTTCTAAATCTCTGTTTTCCAGCTAATGAAAAGAAAATAGGATTCCACCAAGTCTCCTACCTACCTATTACAGGACTTCTGTGAGGATCAAATGAGATGAGGCGCAGGAAAACACTTCACAGACATTTGGTTAAAGTGTAAAATGTTTCCACCTGTGTTCCTGGGCTGAAGAAACTCCAAGGAGGATAGTCAATAGGGAGAGGAAGCTGGGCATTGCTATGTGACGTCATAACCTGGCTCCCATAGCCACCATTTCCAGGCTGGGCTGGGCTGTGGGCCACATTTTGCCCCATGGAGTCTCGGCAGTGTGGGCTGTGATTTGGTGGGGTGTCACTCTGGAGTGATGGCGGGGCCTGTGTCCCACTTGGGAGAAGCCAAGTATTGCTTTGTGGGCACCAGGTCCGGGATGCCATTTCTCTGTAAATGGCCAGTGCGCGTCACAGCAGCTCCTGTGTTGAGAGTCTGCTCCCTGGTGGTCAGTGTGCGTCATAGCGGCCGGTCAGATGGTTGGACACTTAGCATATTAGCCTTTTATATATATACTAGAAGCCCGATGCAGGAAGATTCATTTAAGAATGGGCCTTCCTTCCCCTGGCTGCCAGCACTGCCTTCACTCTGGCCCGGAGCCGCCTTTCTGCCTTCCCACGCTGCCCAGAGCAACTGGGGCCGTGTGGAACGCCTGCATGGATGGCAACCATGCAAGCGTCCCGCCCCCGGCCGCTCGGCACCTGCGCATGCAAATTAACCCGCCATCTTTGTTGGGTTAATTTTCATACTCACTCCTGATTGGCTGGTGGGTGTCGTGAAGGTACAGTCAATTTGCATCTTTCTCTTTTATTAGTGTGGATAGATAGTATTGCTTTATACATGGTGGACAAAAGTAGGTTTACAGTTGTTAGTATGGAAAATAATATGATAGTTACTAAGGTAAGTACTCATAACTGTAAATCCACCCTGTATATTCTGATCTATCTCCTTTGGTGTGTGGCTTTCTTTTTTTCATTTTCATTATAAGCAGGAAAGCATTGTCTCATTTTTTAAAAAGTCTTTCCTATATTTTCTTATAAAAGTTTTTAAAAACTGCCTTTCATACAGGTCTTTAATCCATGGATAATCAATTGTCCCAGCTCACTTCTATTTTCTTTCATTGCTACATCAATACCACAGTGTCTTAATAACTATAGTCTCATGATATCTGCCAACGCAACTCCACTCTTACCTCTTATGAATCCTGAGGATTGCCTAACCCAGAGGTCAGCAAACGGCTGCTCACGAGCCACAAGCGGCTATTTGGCCCCTTGAGTGTGGCTCTTCCACAAAATACCACATGTGGGCACGCATGTACAGTGCAATTAAAGGAGTACCCTAATTAAGTTAATAACAATGTACCTACCTATATAGTTTAAGTTTAAAAAATTTGGCTCTCAAAGGAAATTTCAATCACTGTACTGTTGATATTTGGCTCTGTTGACTAATGAGTTTGCCAACCACTGGCCTAACCTATTCTTAACCCTGTGTTTGTCAAGTTTTAAGAAACATGAAACAGAAAGGGCTTAGGTGACAGTGCTGAGCCTCCAACTTCGATTTAGCAAAATAGCTCCACAATTAACACAATGAGAAAGCTTCTTTTGAAGAAAGGGTTCCTATAAAAATCTGTTAGCAAACACTGTATCAACCCATTTTTTGCTTCCCACAACCTTTAGGGGAGAGGAAACTGAGTTTCAGAGAATTTTATTAACTTGCTCAGTCCAAAATCCATACTAAGGAAGTGGCAGTGCTAGCTTTTAAACCTACAACTGATACTAAATCCCACAATCGGGCTACTATGCCATTACTCAAAACTGAAAAAGAAGTCTAAGTTTAGTACTAGTAAATAAGTAGTGAGAAATACAATAAAGAACTAGAATTTTTTAAAAAACTAAATAAGGGCTGCCATTACATCATACTCCTACAAAAAAACAAAAATAAACAAACCCAATACGGTTAGAGAAATAGGCTAAGATAAAAGGTTCTTCAGTAAGCCAAAAGCACATGTTTTTATAGTCCCTTTAACTCTCAAATTATACAAATCTTAGTAGTTTACTTTAATAAAGATATTTTAAAAGTTTTACCATCTATATCAATATGAAGAATGAAATGTAGAATAAGAGCTTTTAAAAGCTTACAATAAACTAAAATGTCATTTGAAAGGCATAAGAAATTTACCTGCATCAAATACTGTGCTCCTTCTCTCAAGTCATCTGCATGTACTGGAGCATAAAAGGCTTTCATTTTGTTTTTAATAAGCCATCGCTGATATTTAGCTTGATCAATGGACATCTCTTTCATGGCTTGTCTTCGAGGCCCCTGTAAGGTAAAAATATTAATATCTTTAATTGAAAGATAATCTATTCCACATTTATAAAAATCTATTATAGTGGCTTAAACAAGGTGCCTAAACATTGGGGTTTGGGGAGAAGAGTATAATAACGGCATTTCATTTTCATGTAAGTGAATTCTTTCCAATACTTGATTATAAAAAGATCGAGTTGATGAAACAGTAAAGGCACACAGGGAGTGCCTGTAGAAGAGAGAATAGAAGAGGAAGAAACAGACTGAAAAACAAGAAGATTTTTATATTAAGTAAATGCAAGTAGAAGTTATCGAATCTGGAGCAAAGATTATGCAGAAAAAAAGAGCTTTCTGTTGTTCCACAGAAAGTTTCCCAGCTTGTTCTCTGTTTGTCCCAAATGTATGTTAGTAACCTAGAAATATTATTGAAATTCAAAGTGAGCTATACAATATAAATGCATTTTTTTCTTCATACTTCTGTTAAACAATGAAATAATAAAGGACATCTTTCTTTCTCATTGTTGTTGTTAATCCTCACCTAAGGATATTTTTTTCCATTGCTTTTCAGAGTGGAAGGGAGAGAAGGAAGAAGGGGGAGAGAGAGAGAGAGAGAGAGAGACATCCACTGGTTGCCTCTCACACGGGCCTGACAGAGGACAGAGACCCAACCCACAACCCAGGAGTGTGCCCTTGACCAGAAATGGAACCCAAGACCCTTCAGTGCTCAGGCCGACACTCTAGCCACTGACCCACACTGGCCAGGCCAGGAAATGAGCTTTTTAAACTTGCAATTCAATTTGATCCTTGCAAGCAACACATAAATGCATTATATACAAACGAGAGGCCCAGTGTACGAAATTCATGCACAGGGGTGTGTGTCCCTCAGCCCAGCCTGCACCCTCTCCAATCTGGGATCCTTCTCACAATCCAGGACTGCTAGCTCTCAACTGCTCGCCTGCCTCTGCCTGATTGCCCCTAACCACTTCTGCTTGCCAGCCTGATCACCCCCTAACCACTCCCCCCTGCCAGCCTTATCGACACCTAACTGCTCCCCATCCAGCCCGATTGCCCCTGCTGGCCTAGTAGCCCACAACTCTCCTCCCCTGCAGGCCTGGTCCCCTTCAACTGTCCTCCCCTGCTGGCCTGGTGTCTCCCAATTGCCCTCCTCTGCTGGCCCAGTCACCCCTAACTACCCTCCCTGCTGGCCTGATTGCCCACAACTGCCCTCCCCTGCAGGCCTGCCCCGCAACTGTCCCCCACTGCAGGCCTGGTCTCCCCCCGCCTCAACTTCCCTCCCCTGCAGGCCTGGTTCTCCCAGCTACTCTCCCCTGCAGGCCTGCACCCCCTCCACTACCCTCCCCTGCAGGCCTGGGCCCTCCAACTACTCTCCCCTGCCAGCACGGTCACTCCTAACTACCCTCCCTGCTGGCCTGATCGACCACAACTGCCCTCCCCTGCAGGCCTGGTGCCCCCCCCCTTGCAAATGTCCCCCACTGCAGGCCTGGTCACCGCCCCCCTCCCGCAACTTCCCTCTCCTGCAGGCCTGGTTCTCCCAACTACTCTCCCCTGCAGGCCTGCACCCCCTCCACTACCCTACCCTGCAGGCCTGCACCCCCTCCACTACCCTACCCTGTAGGCCTGGGCCCCCCAAGTACTCTCCCTTGCAGGCCTGCACCCCCCAACTGCCCTCCTCTGCTGGCCCGATCACCCCTAACTGCCCTCCTTGCTTGCCCACAACTGCCCTTCCCTGCAGGCCTGGTCCCCCCCAATTTCCCTCCCTTGCAGGCCTGGTTCTCCCAACTGCCCACCCCTGCAGGCCTGGTCACCCCCAACTGCCCTCCTGTGCTGGCCTGGTCCCCCCTAACTGCCCACAACTGCCCTCCCCTTCAGGCCATCTTGTGTCCACACGGGGGCGGCCATCTTTGACCACATGGGGGTGGCCATCTTGTGTTCTTGGAGTGATGGTCAATTTGCATATTACTCTTATTAGATAGGATGTATAAAGCAAAAATCTAAAAATAAGTTTAAGAGCATTCTCTAATTACACATGAATAATAAAAGAAAATACAACTTATCTTTCCTCATAGGAAAATTGCCCCATATCTAATTTCTTGTGCTCAATATCCCAAGTTGAATTGATGAACTTGGAGACAAACTAGAAAACTCCTCAGGTCCCAAGTGGGATCAGTGTCTTAATGTGTTCTTCCACCACTCTACACACAGAACACAGCTTTGACTTTGCTACTATTTAAGTAGAAGAGCAAATCTAGTAGGGGCTTGGACATGCCATACAACACACATTTCTAGCACCAAACAATAGAACTTGGGAGAAAAGATAATCTGACAAGTAATTACTCCAATTTCTTATGCAGAACAGGTGATCCATCTTCTAGTGACTGTTTTCAATAGCCAAGATGCCAAAAAAACAGAAAACTACTTTTGGACAAAAGTTTACCACTATTTTTAATATTTTTTTACTCATGGTTAAAACACAAATTAATGAGTAATTAAAAGGGTTTGAATTTATAAATTCAGTATTCGCTCTACTCTTCTTATATACTGGATACTAGAGATATTCATGGTGATTTGTCTACCTTCTCCAACTTTTCTTTCTGGTAAGTAAATATTCCCAGTGTTCTCAGGACTTTATGAGAAATATTAGTAAGAAAAAATACATACTACATTTCATTTAGCCTCCCTTACTTAGTTATCAAGAAGCTACTTTGCCTAACCGGTGGTCGGCAAACTGCGGCTCGCAAGCCACATGCGGCGGCTCTTTGGCCCCTTGAGTGTGGCTTTTCCACAAAATACCACAGCCTGGGCGAGTCTATTTTGAAGAAGTGGCATTAGAAGAAGTTTAAGTTTAAAAAATTTGGCTCTCAAAAGAAATTTCAATCGTTGTACTGTTGATATTTGGCTCTGTTGACTAATGAGTTTGCCGACCAAACCATTCTATAAGGGCAATATAGTTTGCTAAATCTACTCAAAATAAATAAGAAAAACAATTAAGATTTCAAATTCCAATATCGTTTTAGAAATAAGATTTTAAGACAGTTTAGCAGCAAAAACATTATGACAAAAATAACTGCCTTTTTCAAAAAACACATGCAACAGATTTGTTTATCTTATCAAATTATTTCAGGTTTAGGAAGCCCCACAAATTATAAATTATATACAAGAAAAAATGTTTTAATATAGAAAACAAAACAAACACTTACCATATGTACATGACCACAGATCATCAAGCCAACATTTTTTGTGAAATCATGGACAAGATGAAGTAGAGCTGGGCGTGAGTTTGGAGCACCTGTCATAACAAGACACTGTGGCCTAATTTAAGATTGAAAATAAAAACAAAATTAGAGTTTAAGTTTTTAGCAACATGGACATGACTTTAAGTTGTTTTTCTAAGAACATATTATTACACTAGAATTTCATTTATGTAAGTGTCCTCAAGACACAGGCCACAGGATTCTCATAAAAGATGCCTTTTAGGCAGGGTTTCTTGATATATGAGAAATGCAGAAACAGAACCTTCTTAGAACAAATATCATCCAAATGTTCTTCAAAAGTAATAGGTAATATTATATATCAAGATTCTGGTAGTTATTACAGAGGGAAATGACTATACTGATTAAAAATTATGTAACAACTCTGCATCTTCTAAAGGTAATAAATATCCCAGTTCTTTCATGGAATTCATAAAACTTCCTCAGAGCATGACCTTGCCTTCATGTACCAAAAACAGGTCACTGTCCTTCTTAGCTTGATCACATGGTAATTACCAGTACTTCTGCTTTGAAGTATTAGCCCTCTCTATTCTAGCTTAATTTTTACAGCTGCTGCCATATAAGTAAAAGCACCTATGGTGAAAAAAAAGGCTTTTATTTGGACTAAAAGTTTTAAATCTAATTAATTAAGGTGAGAACAAAAATTCAATTAAAATGACAGTGGCATGACTTTCATATTTATTTTCCCTGAGTACAATTGGAAATCAGTTTTTTGATGAAAAAATATTTAGGTATCCTTTTTAGAAGTTCAAACAGATAAGCAAACATTTTTAAAACAAGAATTTGTATAATTAAAACAAAATAACAAAAAGCAAACAGACTAAAAATTCTGCTTTAATCACTAATGATTAGGGTAGTTACTGACCATACTCATAAAATAAGCATGAAAACCTGAATAAAAATGGAAAATATACTAACATTCACAATTTTAGCAAGCTATCTGAAAAACCAGTTCTGTCTGGGAGCACTGCTTTGGAGCAATCAAACGTGAAGTCATCCTCTGTGGCCCAGCCCGCTAATATAGTTCACTGCCCCCAGCTGAGCGTTAGCAGGTTAGGTGGGCTCCCAGCTACAGATTACATTTCTTAGCCTTCCTAGCAGCTAAAACTAGCCTCATGACCTGGTTTCCAGGTCGTGTCCTTTAATAAGGACATTGGCCACTTTCCATACTTTTTCCTATAAGCTAGACCAGTGGTCGGCAAACTGCAGCTCACGAGCCACATGCGGCTTGCTGAGCTAGACCATGGATGTGGTAATGACATTGACCACTTTGACAAAAACACCTCCTTGGGAATGGCTGACTGAGAAGATACAAGGAGTGTGTGACCCAAATGACCAAGTGCAACGAATCTGTCTACTTACTATGAATCATCCATCTGTCTCTGGAATATCACATAACACCAATGTCTGCCTTATTTAGCCACTACTTTTTTCAGCTTTTTGTTATGGTACTTTAAGTTAACTCAATATAGCCTATTACTTTGGGAAATTAATTTGTAGTCCCTATCTTTACTAAATAGTATACATACCACAAAGGCATACATAATTTGGTACAGTTTTATCATACCAAAAAAGGTATGGTGCAAAATATATTAGGGATGACTGTGAATAACAACGACAGAGTATGAACATCTCATGTATCATGAGATTTTTAAGGCACAAAACCACGAAAATATAAAAAATATTTATAAGTAGGCTACAACAGTATTGAAATATTAATAGCTAGAAAATAGATGGAAGAATAAAGGATTTTACAAATCAGGAAAAAGCTAAATCCTAAATGAGCATAACAGAAATCTGTGAAGCTACGTGATTTCACATCTAAAAAAACCATCCAAATGCCTAGGAGTTAGAGGCAGTAGATGCATCTGGACGTGGCGGGGGTGCAATGTGTTAAAGAAACTAAAATAAGGAGTGGTTTGAAGTTTTCATAGACAACCCTGGCCGGGGTGGCTCAGTTGGTTCAATTCCCAGTCAGGGCACATCCCTGGGTTTCATGGTATGGATGGCAAACCAATGTTTCTTCCTCACATAAATGTCTCTTTCTCTCTCTCTAAAATCAATAAAAGAAGCATATCTTCAGGTGAGGGGGGGAAAGAAGCAACTAGACAAACCCAAATTATTTCCATCCTTACGATGTCCTTCTCCAATTCTATTAGATAGGGCTTATTGGCTAGAGAGGGCCTCTCATTACTTTTTCTTTTCTCAATTTCTCTTCACTCCAAAGCTCAAGATCTGTGGTCTCTGGGAACTTTTCATTTTACAAAAAAGGGGAGGTGGATCGAAACAAATAACAAAAAAAATACACAAAAACTTTTCCTACTGGGAGAAATTTGGTATAGCAAATCTTTTCTGGTGCTTATGCTCTTTTTAGGGTTTCTTAAAAATCATTTTTCCTTTTGCTTCACTGACAAACATGCAACATATTTCTGTGTTTACTTACATACATTATGGAATAACTTTTCTATTGATAACTGTTTAAAAAATTAAAATAAAATATAAAGTCATTTGATAAAAACAGTAATAAATACTCTATTCTATGACATTGACTGTCATTAAAACTGGTTTCAGTTAGTCAAAGATGAGAAAGAAGCAATTAACATGAAAATATGTATCACCTTCATAAAATTACAAAGTAAGGTATGTCAAAAATAGTTATGGATTTCTTACTTAGTAGTTATAGACTAGTTATATGACTTCAGTGGTCACAGAGAAGATGATGCCTACCATTTAAAAGGCTTCAGATGAGCCAGGCTGGTGTGGCTCAGTGGTTGAGCATCAACCTATGAACCAGGAGGTCACAGCTTGATTCCCGGTCAGGGCACTCACCCAGGTTGTGGGCTCTCTCCCTAATAGGGGCTGTGCAGGAGGCAGCCAATCAATGATTCTCTCTCATCGGTGTTTCTATTTCTCTCTTTCCCTTCCTCTCTGAAGTCAACAGAAATATTTAAAATAAATAAATCAAAGTCTTCAGGTGAGCCCTGGCCACTGTTGCTCCTCAGTGGTTAGAGTGTTGGCCCAAGCACCACAGGGTCACAGGTTTGATTTCTGCTCAAGGGCACATACCGGGGTTGCAGGTTCAATCTCTGGCTCTGGTTGGGGCATGTGTGGGAAGCAACCAATCAATGTATCTCTTTCACTGTGATCTCTCTCTCTCTCTCTCTCTCTCTCTCTCTCTCTCTCTGTTTCTCTCTCTTCCCCTCCTCCCTCCCTCTAAAATAAAATTTAAAAAATCAATAGAAAAATATAAAAATAGAAGTCTTCAGATAACATTTTATAGATGATAATTTACCTCTTTGTAAAATTTGATAACTAAGAACCTCAACCTTGTTCTTGAATAAACTGCCCAAGTCCAACAACAACAAATATTCTATGTATACTTTTAGAGAACTTCTCATGAAATACCAGTATACAAAAATGTTACTGCACAGTAAGTGAATAACTGATTGCCACCTGAGACAGATGTTGCTATATTACCTTATCACTTACCTAAAGTTTTTCACATGGTCTTCCACTCCAGAAAGACGAATGGAATGCTGCAGTGCACTCAGGTAAGTCAGGGCTTGTGTGGAGGATCCCCAGTTCACATCTGTGGGAAGATAGTGTTCATGCAGAACACCAATATTAACAGCCAATCAGTAACCAATGAGACACACAGAGAAGTAAACAATGCTTTCTTGTTTAAAAAGTCAATTGCTAAAATAAACTATTATAGTTGAAACTTTTAAATAGTTCAAGTTCACAGCATGACATTATGAAAATGGTAATGTGAATTATAATTGCATTTAAAGAGAAAGTACAATTTAGAAAATATGGAGATGACAGGGCTGCAGACATGCTCTGCGTGCAATTCAAGAGTCTTTTATAAATAAAGGAAACATTTTAAAATTATTGTTTATATTGCCAAAGGTTAAAAGGAAAAGAGGCAGCTCTCCAAATGTTATTTATAGTACTTAACAGTTTTAAGTTATTTTAATAGGCAAATATTTTTTTCTTATTGATAAACAGTCTAAACACAAGTGATTTTAGGCATTTGTTACTTTAGAGACTTGATAGGCATATTAGAGAAATGATTGCTTCTAAGATGGTTAAAATAATATATTCTTTGTCCATTTCATTTCTAAAGCCTCCACTGTAATCCAAAACCTCATCCTGTAGTATTAGAATTATGTAATGTTACCTCACGACTACACTGCAACTACTCTTGTAATCTCTTCCTAATTTATTCTGTTAAGCCAAAATCTTTTAAACCTATATCATTGGATCTTTCTTCTGTGTTACAGGTTACCATAGTGAATAGTGGACCAATCCTTAATATAGCTTAGCATCATCTGATGTGAAGATATACCAACAATTATTAATGAAACACATTCGAGGTAATCTTTGACCATTTTGCAGTTAAAACATATTTGTCTAATTTTCCCTGCCACATAGTGAGCTAGTGGGAAGATACTAAGTCTTCTGGTATTTTGTGAATTCCGTGTTATTACCGTAGGTACAATAGGTAGATCATACATACATATGCTTATTAAGCTATCAAGCTTCTATAGCACCGCAAATCTAATCCTTTCAAATAATAATTTTAAAATACAGCCCTGACCAATTTGGCTATACAAAGTACCATTTAATTATATATCAGATGATGCTTAATATGGAAAATAACAAAGAACTTCTAGGTGTTTCTAGCTTGAAATACTAAATAGAAAAGGCTACTGACCTGGCTTTTTATAGGTAACATAAATATATAGCCCAAGGACTATCACATATGTCAGCAATGCAGCCCACCAATTAATGACAAACATCACTATGCAACAAAGAATTGCGCCAATAAGCGATATCCACATATTGTAGTATTTGAATGCAGGACGCCATCCTATCAATAACAAATAAAATAGATAAATACAAGTTAGTCACATACCTCATCTGCTTTAGACAATAGTTCATATGTATGCAAAAAAATAACTTTCTTTATGGCTGCTCCAAGAGAGGGCTTTAAACGTAACAGTAAAGTCATAGACCATAGATCATGATTTCATAATGCTTGATGGCCATGAAAAGGGCACACCTATTTACTTCCACATTATTTTATCTTACTAGTTCTGTATCCAGTAAACTCTTTACCTCAAAAATTGTAAATCAGCCTACCACAGTGAACAGTTAAAACTAAAGACGATTTTTAAAAAGGAGTTTAAATTGAGTCATAAATAGTGTGGTAGTTTTCTTTCTTGATTTTTAGGATGAGACATATCCATATTCTAATGAATATACCAACCAGTTTGAACAAAATGTTCTTGAACATTGTTAAAAATTCATCTACTTACTAACAACAACAACAAAACACACCTAAGAGTTAATAATAGAAACATATCTTCCCATTTGGTAAATTATTTATGAATTAAGCTTCACCCTAGAGAATGTTGAAGACCAGGTTTTAAAATGTTCATTCATAGTTAGTTCCACAGGCAACACTATTATTGTTAAATCTATTCTATACAATTTGTAATGCTTTTAAAATTAAACTTTTAATTTTGAGATAATTATAAATTCACACTGAGTTCTAAGAAATAATAGATTCCAGTTACCCTTACTTTGTTTCTCCCAATTATAACATCTTGCAAAATGATACTATAACTTCACAACTAAGATATTGGTATTCATACATTCAAATTAAAGCAGAGTTTTAATTTAATAAATATATATATTTTTAAAAAGTCCAACACAGCCCTGTTTTGGCTCAGTGGATACGAGTGTCAGCCTGCAGACTGAAGGGTCCCGGGTTCGATTCTGGTCAAGGGCATGTACCTTGGTTGCAGGCACATCCCCAGTAGGGAGTGTGCAGGAGGCAGCTGATCGATGTTTTTAATTCTTTATCCCTCTCCCTCTCCCTTCCTCTCTGTAAAAAAATTAATAAAATATTATTTAAAAAAATAAAGAAGTCCAACACAAAGATCCCTGTGTTACACTTTTACAGCTACACCCATCTCTAAAATTTATATTCTTAAAGTAAAATATGAAACTAAGGTATTCATGTCCTAAGTTTCCATACTTTATTCTTTCTGATTCTGAGAGACTTTTAGGTCCCTAAAAGGAACATTACTTTTGTTCCTTCATTTCCTTCCTTGAGGTCCAACTGGTATCATGGTTATAATAAAAATCCCCTAACAGAAAGTATTTTCAGTTGCTAAAGACCTCCTATATAAGAACTCCAAAGAACTCACTGTGTTAAAAATATTTCTGAAAATGTTAAATATTTATATAATACTAGAGGCCCAGTGCACGAAATTTGTGCATGGGGGTGTGTGTCCCTCAGCCCAGCCTGCACCCTCTCCAATCTGGGACCCCTTGAGGGATGTCCAACTGCCTGTTTGGGCCTGATCCCGATAGGGCATCAGACATCCCTCTCACAATCCAGGACTGCTGGTTCCCAACTGCTCACCTGCCTGCCTTCCTGATTACCCCTAACCACTTCTGCCTGCCAGCCTGATCATCCCCTAACCACTCCCTTGCCAGCCTGATTAATGCCTAACTGCTCCCCTGCCAACCTGGTCACCCCTTACTGCCCTCCCCTACAGGCTTGATCGCCACCAACTGCCCTCCCTTGCAGGCCTGGCCTCTCCCAACTATCCTCCCCTGCTGGCCTGACCACCCACAACTGCCCTCCCTTGCAGGCCTGGTCCCAACCAACTGCCCTCCTCTGCTGGCCATCTTGTGGTGGCCATCTTGTGTCCACATGGGGGCAGCCATCTTGTGTGCTGGAGTGACAGTCAATTTGCATATCACTCTTTTATTAGATAGGAGGATATAGGCCTGATGCATGGATGGGGACTGGCTGGTTTGCCCTGAAGGGTGTCCCAGATCAGGGTGGGGGTTCCCTTGGGGCATGGGGCGGCCTGGGCGAGGGGCCTGTGGTGATTTGCAGGCTGGCCATGGCCCCCTGTGACCCAAGCAGAGGCCCTGGTATCTGGGATTTATTTATCTTCTATAATTGAAACTTTGTAGCCTTGAGTGGAGTCCACTGCCGGCCAGAGCGGGTGGAAAGCTTGGCTTCCTCCATCACCCGGGAAACTCAAGCCTCCTGCTCGCTCCCTGGCCATCTTGGTTGGGTTAATTTGCATACTTGCTCCTGATTGGCTAGTGGGTGTGGCTGGTGGGCATATTGGAGGTATGGTCAATTTGCATATTACTCTCTTATTAGATAGGATAAAACCCTAATGTGCAAATAGACTTAACAGAGGAACAACCAAACTGGTTGCTATGACATGCGCTGACCACCAGGGGGTGCGTGTGGAACATGGCGGGCGTTGGCCGTGGTGGGATGGTGGATCAGGTGAGGGGGGGTGGGCGCTACCAGACCAAGGCAGGGTGCCAGTCGCTGTCATTGGGCTGAGCCTCTGGTGGTTACTGAAAATTCTTTGCTCCCATGTGCCGTGGTCCTGCCTGGTGCTTGCACCTGCTGCTGGTGCCAGCTGGAGCCACCACTTGCACCTCCCTGAGGGGTGATTGGGGCCAGCAGCTGCCTCTCACACCCTCTGCTGGCGATGTCCCCACTCACACCTGCTGCCATCACCAGAGCTGCCACTCACACCCAGCACCAGCCCCCGGTGCAAGCAGCGGGTGCAAGCAGCAGCTGCCGGCCCTGATTGCCCCTGAGGGCTTCTCCAACTCCCCTGGCTCCTGAGGGGCCAATTGGGGCAGCAGCTGCCATTCGCACCCGCTGATGGAGTCAGCCCTGGTGACACCCACTACTGGCGCTGACCCTAATTCCACGCTATCAGCACATGGGAGCAGTGGTGGCAAGAGTGAGGCTGCCAGCAGATGGGACCAGGGGCCGCAGCAGGAGGGGCTGGCCGAGACCTGCCCCTATGCCCACTGCAGCCTCATGGCCCAGTTCCTTTCAAGATTCATGAATTCGTGCACTGGGTCCCTAGTATTATAATATTCTTAGAACTGAAAGACAAAGCAGATAAACATAAACAAAAAGGAAAAGTCTTTCACAGTGCTGCTCAGATTTTTAAAACAAAATACAGAATATTACCAGTAAACTTCATAATAAAGAGATCTTTGAAGACTCAATTTGACTCAATTATAAAGGTAGACTGAGCATTAATGAGCTAATCCCACACATACTATTTTTTAAAATGTATTAGTTTTATTTCCTCTAAAATCAAAGATATTACATTTAAAAAACTTTTTGAAAGTGTAAAATCACCTGGAGATTTTGCAAGTGATGCATGGAATACTGAAAAATTGATCAGTGCATAGGATGCAAGGAAGAAGTTAGAGATAATTGGAGCAATAACATTCAGTTCAGCTGCAAAAGAAACAAGGCATATTTACTGACATATTAGACATTTTTAACTTTTCAAAATTATGAATTATTTCAAAACTTCAGATAATGGCATAAAGCTATTCCTATATTGGCCATCCAGATTTAATAACTACATTTTGCCATGTATATATACTTCATGTACTTTATTTTTCAGAAATCAAATCTGAAATGTACTGTTGAAACCCCTTGTATACATCACTCTTCCAAAACTGGTATATTCTTTTTCCAATGCTATATAGTTTTACTACATACATAGTCAATCAGTATTATGTAGTAATGTTTGGGTGTGTTTTAAAAGTTACATGCAATTTGACTTTACACTTTCTATATTTGAAGTTTATCCATATTGATATATGAAAACCAAGTTCATTCTTTTTTACTGCTAAATATTATTCTGCAGTTTTGTTTTTCCACTGATATTATAATTAACACTAAAAACATTTTTGTATATGGGCATAAATGCAAGTTTCTGTAGGGTACATTCTCCTAAAGATAATTGCTGAATTTTGGGAAATTTTACTAAATGTTGTCAACTTGTTCTCAAAAAGCAGTTATACCAAATACATACCTAATATTACATGAGAGTTAGTTTCCGCACCTGATAGTATAATCAGACTTTTAATAAAAGTCAAATGGACTGGTGATCAGAGGCAAAGAGCAGGTAAGAAGAAGCCCCACTTTTAGGGGAGTTGCTGAAATCCTTTTCTTTATGCTATTATTGAATTTTTTTAGGGACAAGAACCTAACAGTTCTTTCTACCCCTAACAGGGATTTAGAGATAGTAAAAATTTAAGAAAATATGTATTGAGTGCTATTATTTGCAGTATTTTTAAACACTCTTTCTTTTGATCAGAAACTAATTTAGTGAATTAGGCAAAGTAACATTATGTTTAGAGCTAACATTATAAATGCACCAAAATCTACATTAGTACACTGTTTATTTGACTAACCAATTAAGATGAATCCAAGTGCAATTAAGAATGTTAAGATGTAACCACGAAGAGGTTCGTTATTTTTCCCATAACCTTTAGCAAACATCTGGAAAGCTGGGTAGATGTTGTCCTTGCATAGAGCCTAATGAAGAAATGTAAACAATAAAATGAAACATTTCTAAATTAGACACACAGATTTGCTTATAGTTACAACTGGTTAGTCAAGAATGGAGCCCCTACTTCTAATTCTTTGTCCTTTTGATTTCCCAAGCTCATACTGCTTCACCTACATACTGTACAGGAAAGTCACACATTTTAAGAATCTGAAAGAGTATAGAATACCAGAAGTTTTTATCCACCTTACTCCCTTCCCCATGCTGAAATTCTTTTATGAAGAAGGAATCAGAAAAAAAGGCATACAAATAGAAGAAATTTAGAAGCTTAAGAAGTATGACAAAGATGGGAACTGCTTTACAACAAGTCCAAATGCTAGATTAAAGCAGGTAAGAATCCTAATTACAGAACTTGTTTTTCTTAAAACAATACTAGAAACTGGTTGAGGTTCTTTGTGTGTGTGTGTTTTTGTTAATCCTCACCCAAGGATATTTTCTCCTTGACTTTTAGAGAGAATGGAAGACAGGGAGAGATACAAAGAGATAGCAACATCTATGTAAGAGAGACACATTGATTGGTTGCCTCCCACATGCACTCCAACTGGGGCCAGGGACTCAGCCTGCAACTGAGACGTGCCCTTGACCAGAATCGAACCTTCAGTCCTTGGGTCAACACTCGAACCACTGACCCAAACTGGCCAGGGCCTGAAAACTGTTTTAAGAAAGATATCCTACATCTTTACTGAACTAACTGGCTGCAACTACAACATTAAAAACAAAGCTGCAGAATCAACATTTTGTTGCTTTGATTTAGTAATAAAAAAATATTTCCTATTCAGTATCAGCTATTCATTTAATGCTCATTAAAGGGAGATAATATGTGTAGCACCTATTAGGCATTCAAACATCTGTAAAATAAAACATTTAGGTTGGTGTCATGCTATTGGAAACTAGATACTTTAATTCTTCTGATTTATGGTCTTGGACCGCACTCCTTATCTTTGGTACAACATTATGAAAATTTATACTAACAGAAAATGTCCAAAAAAGCAAAAATTCATTACTACTTCCAGAAACACAATTCAAAGACTACACTCTAACAGTATGTAAATGAACAAATGTTATATAGATATATATATTAAAAATATATATATATATATTCACATCATATGCATAAAATTAAATATAACGGTTGGTGTGTGTGTGTGTGATAATATACATTTGGGATTTACAGAAGCAATTAATTTAAAAATACTAACAATCTCAGATTATATTACCTAAACTCTCCTTTAATAAAGACTGTAATGTGAAAGTACTTACCTGAAATATTTTGGGAGCACTCACAAGGGATGCTAATGCAGAAGAAAGAGTGGCTGAAAAGATACCTGCAGAAATCAATGGAGCAAATCCTGACACCATGCTCATTACCTTAAAAAAGGGATAAAATGGGGAAAAAAAGTCTTAAAAACAATTAAGAAAAGATCACAATACTATATATCATTATTCTAATGAAGGAGACAGTAATAAATTGTTATGCGCATTACAAATTCAGAAACAGATCTACCACTAAGCTCTTACCTTAAAAACTTTTTATTTTATAAAATTGCAGACACACAATGACAGAGAGAAGAGTATATTGAGCCACCAAGGATCTATCACCCGGTTTCAACAATGACCTACTCAGGGCCAATCTGCACATTATTGTGAATCAAACTACAGATATCATCTATATAGTAGTATATAAAAGCCTAAGCAACCGGCCGACTGGTAGCTATGATGCACAATGACCATCAGAGGGCAGACACTCAACGCAGGAGCTGCCGAGCTGCAGTGACTTGGCAGCTACAGTTCTCGAGTGATGCACCCAGAATCAGAGAGGAGGGAGCCAGATTCCAGGATGCGTCACCCAAGAATCACCCTCTCATAACCTGGGACCCCCTCGGGGGATGTCGGAGAGTTGGTTTCAGCCCGATCCCTGCAGGCCAGGCCGAGGTACCCCACTGGCTTCCCACTTTGGGTCTGGCTCCCCACTGGGCCTCTAGCCCATTGCAGAGACCATGGGTCTGGCCCTTACAGGAACTTTTCAATTCAATTAGCTAAATGATGAGACATGCAGGACCTACTGGCTGTAGCCTCGACATCTGGCAGCCACGCCAGCCCATTCCCTTAATATCGATTTCCAGTGGAGGCAGCAAATTTTCCCACTACCACTCTTGGCCATGGCATTCCTCATTCTGGGTGGACAGTAGTGCCGGTGGGTAACCTCTGGGGAGGGAAGGAGGTGAAGGAGCAGCTCAGGTGGGAAGGAGGAGGTTCCTGCCGCCACAGGGTTCTGCCTGAATGGAAGGGCCTGGGTGGGAGCCTATACTGAGCAGGGTCCTGCCCCAGGCCGACTAGATTCCAGGCTAAGTAAATCCTATTTGCTAAATTACATTTTGCAGTTAAATGCCTACAAGTCGTCAGTTACTGCCAAACTTAGGGTAAAGTGAGATGAAAGAAGACACAGAAAGAAAGTGACATAATATTGGGAGAAGAGGGAGCCTGATTCCTCTCACAATCTAGGACCCCTCAGGATGTCGGAGAGCCAGTTTTGGCCTGATCCCCGCAGGCCAGGCTGAGGAACCCCACCAGTGCACGAGTCCGTACACTGGGCCTCTAGTATGCATATAAGATCTTTGGTTAATCTCTTCCCACCCTCTCTCCTCCCGCTCTCCCTCTGAGATTCATAAGTCTGTTTCATGTTTCCATGCCTGTGTGTTGAGTGTCTGCCCCTGGTGGTCAGTGCACATCATAGCTACCGTTTGAATGGCCGGATAGTCGCTTAGGCTTTTATATATATAGATGGGTAAGAACTTGTAAAACCCGTAACTGCAAAGCCACTGTCACCGCTTAAAAACTAAATAATTTCTTTACAGCACCAAATAGCCACACAGCATTCAAATTTCCCAAACTGTCCTTTTTCTCTTGCTTTTCAAAATGGTTTATGCAAATCAGGATTGGCAAAAAGATTATACTTTACATTTAATGTGTCTCTTAAAAGTCTCTTTAAATCTGCAGGCTCATCTTTTCCTTTACATTTTATTATTTTTATGTAATTTCTCCTATAAATCTGCCCCCCCCAACTCTGGATTTTGCTGACTGCATTTCCACTTTGTTGTTTAACCTGTTTCTTCTCACCTCTGAATTTTAGTCAACTGGTAAGTAGATACTGAGTTAATTAGATTGAAGTACAAATTTTCTGACAAGAATATTTCAAGGTGATGTGATGTACTTCCGTCAGGAAGGTTGTTTATTTTTTGGATGTTAAGATAATAAGATAGGTATTGTTTATGATTTTTTTTTGTGTGTGTGTGTGTTTGTTTTGCTTTCCCTATCTTTGTACATGTTCAAACATTTTCCCATAATGAAGTATTTTTTTTTTAATGGATAGATCATTTAGATCATAAGACAATCAGATAAATCCAAACTGAGGGGTACAATATCCAAACTGAGGGGTACAATGCAGAACAACGTGCCCTAACTCTTCAAAATGTCAGCAAACTGAAAGATTAAAATAGGCAAACCGGGAACTCCTTTAGGTTAAAGGATTTTAAAATAACATGGTAACTAACTGCCATGCACGATCCCTGTTTGGATCCTAAATGTGGGAAAAATAGCTGTAAATGATATTTGTGGGACAAGCAGGGAAATATGAATATGGTATATTTAGATAAAAGTATTTCATCAACATTAAATTGCCTGAATGGGATAACTGTACTGTGCTTGTACAGAATGTTTTAAATACTTCAAAGTGACTGTCATGTTGCAATGTCTACAATTCTTATATTAGAGGTCCGGTGCACAAATTCGTGCACCAGTGACAGTCCCTCGGCCTGGCCTGTGGGATTGGGCCAAAATTGGCTCTCCGACATCCCCCAAGGGGTCCCAGATTGTGAGAGGACACAGGCCAGGCCGAGGGACCCTACTAGTGCACCATCGTGGCTAAGGGATGCTGGAGGTTGGCCAGCCGGGGAGGGACCATAGAAGGGCTCCAGGGTATGTCCAGCCCATCTTGCTCAGTTCTGATCGGCCAGACCCCAGCAGCAAGCTAACCTACCAGTTGGAGCATCTGCCCCCTGGTGGTCATGTCATAGTGAGCAGTTGAGCGGCCTTAGCATATCATTAGCATGTTACACTTTGACTGGTTGAATGGACAACCCGACGACCGGACACTTAGCATATTAGGCTTTTATCATACAGGATGTTTAAGGAGAGAAAGAATATACATACATAGAAAAATAAGCAATGGGGCAAGCTATAAGCAACTAGTAAATATAAATGAAGGCTAGTTACACAGATATTCATTGCACTGTTCTTTCTGCATCTTTGAAATCTGTCAAAATACCAAATTGAGCCCTGGCAGGTGTGGCTGAGTTGCTTGGAGTGTTGTTTCAGGTTTGATTCTCAGTGTGAGGGCACATACTTCGGTTGCAGGTTCAGTCCCGGTAGGGGCAGGTACTTAGAGGCAATCTCTCTCTCACTCTCTCTCATTTCTATTAATCAGAAAATCAGATTTATGCATACAAAACTCCTCTTTATTTGAATGAGTCCATACTAGACTTGATAAAGACAACGTACTTTTCTATTTTAAGGCAGCAGCACAGAAATCTGATTGGCATTTCAGTCACTGGGCAGAGACCAACATTTGTGCCTTTCATACACAATATCAATGTCAGAATTGGCCTGAATCATTAGCTGGACATGAATACTTTCTTTCATTCCTATAATTTTGCCTAGTCTTGTGACTAGCAAAACAAACTTCTATTACATAATTGTGTTCAATATTTAGAACCACAGAAAGTGCAGTCAATTGCCTGAAATGATACAATAGAAAATAAAAATGCCATTAAAAATTTAAGTCCAAAATTTTTAATAAAAAATTTATATATTCTACATAAAATTTATACTTTTCTGAAATATATTAAATCCTCAACTATTCTGCTTAATGTATTTGTATAATATTGCAAAAACACTAGGAAGCAAAATTTTTATTTTTTACTTTGAATTAGTAGAACCATCTATTGTAAAAATTTATATCTCTCATAAAAATAGATGTTTTAGTCTCCTGAATCTATTACATCTTTGTGTTATTTTCCTTCTAGCATTCTATGACTTATCAAGCAACTCTCAAAATTATCTTAGTAATTCCTTCTCCATTTTGTTTTTTATTATTTTATTTAATCCTCACTCGAGAATATTTTTCCATTGATTTTTAGAGAGAGTGGAAGGGAGAGGGAAAGACAGAAATATCAAGGTGAAAGAAACACATCAATTGGTCGCCTCCTGCACGCAGCCCAGGTGAGGAGGAGCCTGCAACCGAGATGTACATGCCTTTGACCAGAATTGAACTCAGGACCCTTCGGTCCACAGGCCAGTGCTCTGTCCACTCATGCTAACTGGTTAGGGATCCTTCTCCTTTTATATAACCTATTCTCCATTTCTAAAAACCTGTAACTTTTATAAAAATAAAATGACCAGAACTTTTAAAGGGGTATTTATATTTAAAGCAAGTGAGATACCTTTAATTAGAAAACTAAACTCATTTTGGTTAGTATGGATTTAAACTGCTCAAAATAAAAATTAAATACTTAGGTGTATATCTAACAAAATATGTACAAGGCTTGTATTCTGAAAACTACACAATGCTAATGAAAGAAATCAAAGAAGTTCTAAGTAAATGGAAAAGCATACTGTGTTCATGGATTGGAACACTCAACATAGCATAAATATGTCAGTGCCCCCCCCCCCAAATTGATACACAAGTTTAATAGGGTTTAATGGACTTTTTGCAGATAGAATAAAAACAAAAGATTATTCTAAAATTTATATGGAAAAGCAAAGGGAACTAAAATAGCTAAAACAATTTTGAAAAAGGATAAAATGGGAAAAAATCAATCAATCTGACTTTAAGACTTTTATTAACTACAGTAATCAATAATGTATGGCAGTAGTGGAGGAATAAACACAGATCAGTGGAACAGAGCATCCAGAAATAGGTTCAGCAAACATAACCATGTGTTATGCTTGCTTCCTTCCTTTCTGAAACAGTATACTACATATATTATACTCTTAGTATTACCCTTGAATGGCTTCAGATTTTACCTTTTCATATTTTTCTGTTTGTCCAATTAGTTACCTACAGTCTTTATTTAAAAAAAAAATCTAGATATAATATAAAAACAGTCCTCCTTTCTAAGTTACTGCTGTACTCTGAATGGTCAGATTTGATAGTAGTCTGACCTCTAGATAAATATAGAATGTGTTATAACATAAATTTAATGCTCACCTGGAAGTTGTTCATTAGGCCATAGGAACAAGGATTGCTTTCACAATAAGAAAAGTCAAAGTTTAATTTGCATGCTGCGGAAGTACAGTTTGTTAGCTCTGTCACAATAGTATCGTTAATGTTCCCGGTGGCATCCCGAACAACACAAGAACCTGAAGCACAAGCGACAATGAGAACAAATAATATAGCTAATGTTTATATTCATTTCAAATTATATATACCCATAAAGAAATTATGATACTGACTGCATATAAACTTGCTTATATTAGCATACACTGCATTACAGTTAAGATAGCTTTATGTGGAACAGAATTGGGAAAGCATCATTGTCCCCAATATTTTAGTGAAATGGAACCAAGTAGTATTTACACATATACACTTAACAAGCTTGTAAAATATAGTTGTTTATAAATGGCATATTAGGAAAACTATTCCCTGGCCTATTTGGTTAAGATGTCCTTAAGCAAATATAAAAACCTTGTGTTGAAAGAGTTGCACATGGCAGAGGTATTTTCCTATACTTCAAATACTTTATATTTGAAACCTACCAAAGATCAGACTTCAGGTAATTTCTTCTGTATAGGAAAACAATATGAACATTAATAAATTATAATTCTATTTAAACTTTTGTCTCAAATAAGTCTAAGCTGATATTATGAAAATATATGGTTATCTCAGGTTTGCTTAAAAATAACCTTTAGGGCAGAGTGAATGGATATAGATGAAACAAGATTAAACATGTACTGATAATTCTTGAAAACTTCTTTGAAGATGGATAATAGTTATATTGGGCTCATTAGAAAACTCTCTCTACTTTTGTGCAAAATCGAAAACTCCCATAATAAAAATTACAGAAGTTTTCTTGAAGAAAGAAATTCATTATTTGAAATAACATGATGGAAGTAATAATCGTTCCTTAGACCTCATATATTTTTACTTTTGAAGCATTTTAACACTACTATCTGATCATATATAAGGCATTATAGCAAAAACTGAACAATAAAGGGAATAATATTTTAATGACTAAACAGACTACACAGTTCTTTTCTTTCCTTTTTAAAGAGAGGACGGGAGAGGTAGAGAGAGAAAGATAGGCACCCTGACCAGGGACCAAACCCAAAACCTGGGCAAGTACTGTGACCAGGAATTGAACCTGTGACCTTTTGATGCATGGGGCAATACTCAACCCACTGAGCCACACCAGCAAGAGCTATGCACGGTTCTTTATTCTTAAACTAGAAGCCCAATGCATGAATATTCGTGTCAGAATGGGCCTTCCTTTCCCTGGCTGCCAATATCGCCTTCGCCCTGGCGGGAGCCGCCTTTCCACCTTCCTACGCTGCTCAGAGGCCCAGAGCGGCCGGCGGTGTAGGCAAATTAACCCGCCATCTTTGTTGGGTTAATTTGCATACTCACTCCTGATTGGCTGATGGGCGTTGCGAAGGTACGGTCAATTAGCATGTTACTCTTTTATTAGGTAGATTTCTTCATCTAACTTTCAGAGCAGTGTTTGAAAAACCATGTTTCCTTAAAGGTACTTCTGAAACCATAGGGACTAAGGGGAGAACTGAGCCCTGTCTATGCCTAAAGCAGTTACGCTTTTATGTGTTTTTTGTGTTTCATATTCCAAAATATATGTTTTGGGGGACAAAGCTTCATGCTTTGAACTAGTTACCCAATCACTGGTGTAGAGGCAATCTTTACTAGTTTATCCACAGAAGACCAGGGAGAAAGGGCTACTTCTATAGCTCCAAGGGCTAATGTAGGCAGAATAAAATGAGTATGTGGACCAGTAGTGTTAGAGGGTCAAAAACAAACAGAAAACACTTATCTGCTATAACAAATTAGTTTCCAATTTAAAATATAATCATTTGTTAAAACTAAATTATCTTTATGTATAGAATATACAGGAATGCTAGGTAGAAACTTTTAAGGAAACAAAACATATTTTGGTAAGATTACAAATAGCATATAGTTTGTTTTTTAAAAATTAGATTTATCTATGGATTTTAACGCTAAATGAAATCTAATTCCTTTTTTAAATTCTAATTTAACCTTCTACAATAATATTGATTATTGGCTTTTCCAACTCTCATTTACTGATATTTCAATATTACATTTATGAAAATTAGCAGAAGAGTTTGTAAAAACAGTTCTGTCAGGACTTCACAAAAATGACTGAATGTACAGCAAAAATGAAATTTTCTTACTGAAATACTATGGAAACTTTATTCTCTAGTCTGTGAATTTAGAATTTGTGATTCTTTAAATTGGTATTAAAATAAGATTTACTTTTGCACTATGCTTAAAACGTTTAACTGTAACATCTGAATTAGAGCTTATACATTAAAAGCAATGCTTACATTTCAAGGATGTTTCCTGGGTAAAGTATACACTTTAATGAAAGTATAATAAATTTGAGACAATAACTTTAATCACTGCATGCAAATTATGTGTGTTAAGTTATTTAATTTTTTTCTAGACTAGAATGTTTAGTTAAAGAACCTACTACTATAAATAGCCTTTAAAGACTTTATTTTAATAAACAAACCAAAACCCACTATACTATGAAAGCAATTCTATAAAGCAAGCACCAATTATCCTTAGTAGTGAAATCTCTAAGCTCCAATTTCATCATCTATTTTAGAGATTGGTTGACCACTTAAGTCCTTTCAAGTTCTAAAATGCTATGAGTCCATAAATGTAGTAAAATGGTTAAGTACCATTTTAATTCAATTTACTAAGACGTAAGTTTTTTAATTCAATGTACTATGTACTGTTCATCAAAATCAGTTTTTATGGTAAAAAAAAAATGCTAGGCACCGCACTTAATTGTCTTGAAACAATAGTCATAAAGTAGGATTATGAGAAAATATTAAATAACCACCATAAACAAAAATATTCAAGAATGTGTAAAAGGAAAGTTAAATGCATTTAATTTTACATATAAATGATATTTTCTATAAATATATTTCTGAAATTTAAGAGTTTGCAGATAAGATTTTATATTTTTTCTAACTTAATATAATTAATTAAGATTCTGGAGGAGGAGCATTTGGTGGTTTAGATAATGTCTAGATAAAATCACTTACTAGTTTACTTAAACTGTTTTTTAATTAAAATATGCAACACCATATCTTTTGACTGAAATATTTCTGAATTTAAAAAAAACTAAAATTTCTGAAACATATAAAGAAATGTAAAGCTATTTACCTACAGATACTGCAATTCCTACGTAAACCACCGTAGTGATTAAAATGGCTAAGAGTGTTCCTTTGGGTATGGCTGACTGAGGATCCTAGAAGACAAGAAGATTTTTTTTAAGTCTACCTTTAAAAATAAATATATGTATACCATTTTAAATATATAATCAATATAGTGCTTTTTACTATAAATCAATACAGTACTTACTGCAAGATCACCTGAGATATTTGCTCCAGCCAGAATACCAGTTGCAGCAGGAAAAAAGATGGCAAAGACAGAAAAAAAAGTCTCTTCCCCTCGAAAATCTGGTCCAAAGTTTTCATTAAATATTTCAGCTATAGAGAACAAAACATTTTTGGTAATTAATAGATAGGGGATTAGACCATAATAATTTAGGTCAAGAGTAAGTGGTATGTATGATCTCTGACATTTCTTCAGTTCAAGAAACTGATAAACTCTTGAATATTTCCTAATTCACATATTTCTTCTTTTCTTATATAAGGAAACAGTGTACACCAAAATGAAGATCTGACCTGGGACATTTCCTATTATTTTGTGTACCTTCATAATCAAGTTTTGAGCACCTCTAACTTGATTGTTATCGCTGGTCCAAATGTAAATCAAAGAGTGGATAAATCCCTCAATCTCAGAGGTCAAAGAAATAAGAAAGGAGGTATGAAAACAAAGTAACATCATACTAATCTGGAACCTTTTTTTAAATCCAACTTAAATACTATCTATACAGCTTTCTCTATTTTGTAGTGGTAACTTGTTTGATTTTTGAGACTATTTTTGGGTCTTCCAGATAATTTTGGTTTAAGCAGATTAGGTAAAGGTCCTTTCCATTTCAACAATAATGAAAGCTTCAACTAATCCTACTGTTTTCATCTCTACTGATAGGTCCTGACACTAAACCAATTAACAGTCATTTATTTCTCCATCCACCCATCCATGAGCATCAATGTGTCAGGTCCTGTACTGAGGTCATCTAGTTATATCATGAAATAGAACAGCAAGAAACTAGACATGGTTCTTACCTTTATGGAACTTAAGAGTCCCAATAGGGAGCTACACAGTCAGTAAAGAAGCAAGTCATTACGATTAGCAGTAAATATACTGAGAAAACAGGATGTTGTGATAAAGAATGAGAGAATCTAATTCAGTGTGGTTACAGAAGGCTAAAGGATGTAACTAAGGAAACAATACTTAAAAAGATACTTTACTGAACAAGAATCAGCCAGGTGATGATTAGGGAAAAGATTACACCAGGAATAAGAAATGACATGAAGGCCCAGAAGTAGGAAAAAGGCTTAGTTCTTTGAGGAATTAAAAGAATGTAAAGCTCTTATCATAGTAATGTGGAGAATAAAATTAGGTTGGTACAATCAGTGGGGGTGAGACTATGCAAAATTTTAGTTTAGATTTTATCCTAACTATAATGAAAAGTCAAGGTAGGCTTAGAAACATGCAAATGACATGACGTTACTAAGGCTTGTGTGGATGCTGTGTGGATAATGGACCGACGGTATCAACATTTGAAGCAGGAAGACCCACTAGGAGGTTATTCCAATGGTTCATTATAATATAGAAGAAGATTAGAAAGTAAAGGGGCAGGTAGGGAACATTGAGATCCTGGCTTCTTCCACATACCGTACTCAGATATTAAAGTCTGGAAAGGATTAGGTAGGAGAGATCAAATAAGTAGTTATGTATATCCAGAATTTAAAAGAGAAATCCAGGAATAAAAACATCAGTCTCTTAATAGCATTTAGAGCCATGAAAATAGACCTCACCAAAGGAAAGAATACAATTAGAAGGCCCAGGGCTAGACCTGAGCAATTGACTTTTAGAGAATAGGAAGAGGAGAAGGGGTAAAAAGGAGTGATAGACACAGTGACAGTGTGACATCAAATAAAACTAGAAAAGTATTTCAAGGAGAATGAGACAACTAAGTGTAATGCTGCCGAGAAGCAGAGGATAAAATACTGCACACTGGATCTAGCTACCATGTGGTCGTCACCTTGACAGACTAAATCAGACAAGGACTTAATGAAGGAAATAAAAACATTTGGTAAAAGTCTGATGGGAAGTAGGCTATGCAGTCTCCAAGTATCCTACAACATATTATTACTTAATTATAAGAAGAAAAGGGCAATCTCATAATAAAGAAACCTCTCAGATACCACTTTGACTAAGTCATCAAAGTTAAAACCATCACTGATGGGGGAAAAAAGATATCATGTGTCTCCTAATGTGATGCACTACATATCGTTCACGGTGTTTTCCTGGCAAAAAGAAGTAACCTGAATCTATGGAAATAAATCAGATGAACCCACTGGAGCTAGTTCTACAAAACAAATGGCTTGTATTCTTGAGAAATGTCAATATTACGAAAAACAAAGGCTAAGGAGCTGTTTCAAGGTTCAAGGAGATCGAAAATTATGTAAAGAACCATTAGAAAAAAAAAAGGGAGACATGACAACTCAATGCAATACATGATCATGCATTGGATCCTGGTCCTGGCTGGTGTTTCTCAGTGGTTAGAGTGCTGGCCAGATTTGTTGGTTAGAGGGTCTCAGATTTGACTGCTGGTCAAGGGCACATACTTGGGTTGCAGGTTCCATCCCAGCCTGGGTAGGGGCACGTGCAGGAGACAACCAATCAATGTGTCTCTGTCTCGTCTATGTTTCTCTCTTTCCACCTCCTTTCCTCCCCTTTCCTCCCCATCCCTTCCACTCTCTCTGAAAATCAGTGGAAAAAATAACCTTCTGTAAGGATTAGCAAAAAAAATAAAATAAAATAAAAATTTTTTTAGAGAATTGGATTGTGGAACAGTAAAAAACAAAAAGCTACTATAAAGATTTTTATAGAAAGAATTGGAAAATTTTGTATACAAACCATATATTAGATATTAGTATTGTGCCAAAGTTAAACTTCTTGAATTGTCCTTTTCCTTAGAAGATACATGCTTAAGTACAATGTCTAGAGGTAAGTCATGATTTCTGCAACTTCTCTTAAAAGTTTTAGCAATCATAGTAATAATAAGTAGATACATATGAAATAATAAAACAAATGTGGCAAAAAAGACAATATAAAACCATTCATCATTAGTGAATCTAGGTGAAGGATATAAAGAATTTAATGTATCAATTTTCCAAGTTCTCTGTAAGTTTGACATTATTCTGGAATAAGAAATAAGTGAGAAGGTATGGGCGTGAGAAGTTTGCCTATGAAAGGGAACTGGGAAATGAGGTGGTAACTGGAGAAGAATAAAAGACAAGCCATAGAATTTCAAGGATGAGAATTACTACAGCAAGTTCATAGGCTTATATAGAGGTGAGAGTTTTCATACAAGGAAGTAAGAGTCAATTATGAAAGGATAAATGCCTTTGAGAAAGTAAAATAGGATCCAGAATAGAGCAGAGGCACTGGAGAGATACTTCTGTCAGAAAGAAAAAAGAGGATAAATGAATCCCCCTATTAGGGAGTCATGTGAACTGACAAGTTTATCAATATAACCTGTTTACTGCCAACACCACCTTAGTATAATAAGAGGAGAACCAAGCAGTGTCAACTACCAAAAAAGAAAAGTAACAAAGTAAATTTAGATTTATTTATCTCAGACTGAAATAGGCTCAGATGTGCTATTTAAACATAGTATAAATTATTATTTATTCTAGCTAACTATTTGATACTTTTATAAGTGGCCAAATTTCTGGGGGGGAAAAAAAAGGAAATGAAAAATGTGGCCTAGCAAATATATTTAAAGCAATTAAAGTCATAAACAGAAATATATTAATTATTAGGAATATTTTAAGTAATCATTCACTAAAACTTTTAATACTTCCTTTAGAAATAAAAGTGACAAAAACTAATGTTGAGAAGCAGGTGTAATATAAAAAACAAGTAAAAATAATTCGTAATTAGACAATTTATGAGAACATAAAGTACAGAAAATTACCCTACCTAACTAATGTTACAAATTTTTACTCCTGGAATGCTTAGTCGACACCACTTCCCCCAATCCAGGAAATCAGGAATTTAAAACCCAGTTTAGAAGGTGGCAAGAGCACTAGTAGTCAGAACAAAAATCACACTATCAACCCAGGACTAGTAGGCACAAATACTAGGCAAGGTCCTTGGTTAAGGTAGTACCTTGAAACAATTCATATCAGAAAAATGCTCAGCCAACTAAGCCAGAGTCTGATATATACCAAACCAGTTTTATTCACATACTGGAGGCCCGGTGCATGAAAATACATGCAATGGAGGAGGGGGTCCCTCAGCCCGACCTGCCCCCTCTCACAGTCCAAGAGCCCTCAGGGGCAGGAGGCGACCCGGTTATCAGGGGAAGGCAACGCCCCCATCACACCTCTGCTGCTGCCACTGCCCACAGTGCAAGCCCCGGCCTTGGGTGGCTGGGCAGCCGCAATCCAAAGCTTGCCTGCACCTTGGGCCGGCCCTGGGCGGCTGGGGGGCTGAGGGGCCTGGGGGACTCTGGAGGCAGGCAGGACTGGCCGTGCCCTGCACCTGCCGCCCTAGCGGGGCTGAGGGGACTGGGCGCCACCATCTTTGAGGGTGTGGCAATTAGCATATTCCCTCCTTATTGGCTGTGGGTGCCGCCATCTTTGTGAGGGTGTGATGATCAATTAGCATATTCCCCTCTTTATTAGAAAGGATGATCCAAGGACTATATGTTGTTACCAGTCAGCAATAAGATTCAGGAGAACCTGGCCTTTTCCTCTAGGGCTTTGTCAACTGCAGACAGACAGACCTGTCACCTTAAGTAATAAGCCTCTCTGATGCTATTGCAACTATTCTTTCCCACTTTTATTTTATTTTGTGCAAATAGGTTCAGAATTGCTCATTTAAGTGGGGAGAAGATAGGGACTGGGGTAGGGAGGAAGGGTGGGGGCTGGGAGATACAGATAGACCCTTTAGGAAATAATAACAAGTAAATTTCACCAGTAGTGACAATCAGATGTGGAATGAAAAGGGTTATAGGATACAAAAACTGGAAAATTCTCACACATTTAATAATGCAGCCCAGATAGTGTGGCTCAGTGGTTGAGCATTGACCTATGAACCAGGAGGTCCCAGTTTGATTCCTGGTCAGGGCACATGCCCGGATTGTGGGCTTGATCCCCATGGGGCATACAGGAGGCAGATGATTAATGACTCTCTCTCATCATTGATGTTTCTATCTCTCTCCCCCTCTCTCTTCCTCTCTGAAATCAATAAAAATATATTTAAAAGTAATAATGCAAACTGTAGAAAAACTTAAAAACTGCAATTACACAGAAACTAATATTTCTAGTTACTTTCAGTCTCAGACATTTTTAGACTGTTGTGCTAAATGAAAAAGTCAACATCAGAACAAAAGTTACCTTTCACTTACAAATTCCTAAAATTAGTAGAGAACTAAAGCACCTTTTTTCAGTAGCATTGATTTTTTTTTTACATTCTATTACCTTTTGTTGCTAATAATGAAAAGGAAAGATACAAATAAAAATGATTTTTAACTCCAATTGTAACATACATAAAGTATACAAAACTAAATTGAATTGCAAGCCACTACACCAAACTCAATTACATTACAAATATCTAAAATGTACTAAATTTATTTACTAATAGAATGGTATAATATACATCTTTAAAAATATTCTAGCTTTTTTACTTACATTTATAACCAAAGAAACCTTTGGGTTTCTTGCTCTCCAGTGGGATAAATGTTCCTATGACGAAATCAGCAATAGCAAGTAGGAGAATCACCAAAAGAACAATCTGAGCCTGAAATTTTAAACATTAAAAATAAAAATAAAATCTCTTATGTTGTTCATTCAGTTCCACTAGAATATAACTTCCATGGGGAAAAGGATTTCTGTCTTGTTTCCTTGGAGCATCAAACAATGCCAAGCACAGGGTAGGCACTCCATAAAAAAAAAAAATGATTGCAAAAGTAGAATGATGCCACATATTTTGAAATGAATTAATGATGCATATGCTTTCCCACAAATACCGAAACACCGTAGGCTTTTCATTCTGTGCATCATTCTTTCCTGTCCTCTCCACCATACAGTACAATATATTTGCTAAAAACCCAGGTTTTATACCAAGTCCAAACACAATGTTGAATGTGTGACAGCTATATGAAAATAAGGGAAAGTATAAAAAGAAGACAACAACTGGGAGGGGAATTCAAGTACCAGTGGGACTGGAAGAAAGAAATAATCCATGCAAACTACCATCTCTCCTCTTTCACTTTTCTTGTTTTGTTTGATTGGATATAAGATACATAACAGATATATAACAATATATTAGTTTCAGGTGTATAACATAATGATCTGATATTTTTATATATTGCAAAATGATCACTCTAAGAAGTTCCATCACTATATAAATTTTTTTCGGTGATGAGACCTTTTAAAATATACTCTTTTTAACAACTGTCAAGTATACAATACAGTGTTATTAACTACTGTCATCATGGTTGAACATTACATTTATGACTTATTTATTTTTTACTGCTAATTTGTACCTTTTGACCCTCTTCACCCATTTTGCCCACGCCACCTCTCCTCTTTCTCTCTTAACCTCCCAGTAAAACTGGGCAGATACTCATGAAAAACTGTGTCATCTGTGGGAATAAGGACCACTTATATTGTTGTATGAAATTCTTTTTAGTAAAGTCAATTTGTTAACTCTATAAGTAAATGATTTAATTTTATAGTAATGACTTACCTACTAGGGAAAAATTATTCTTTCAGATATTGCTAATTTTTGATGTGATAAATATTATCATAGCTCACATACAATACAAATATGTGATTTTATACAATCTACAAACATAAAGAAACCTGAAGTGACTTTGAGTTGCTCAGTAGCATTTTTGTAGATATGCATTATTCAGGAAACAAGAGCTATACTATGGCATATTCCCTCTAAGATACAGAAATATATGCATTTGGGTGCTCTGCCTATATATTAACATGTGAATTCAGCAATTTCCCCCCGAAGCAATGGTGCCTGTTTTGGTAGTCATGATTTCTGACATTTCAAAAGCTAGGAACAAGATTAGCTTCTCTAACCCCTAATGGCACTAATTTGAAGTTTACTGCCCCTATGTTTATTTTTGAAATTGAACTTTTAAATAAATTACAAAGCCAGCAGTTTAATTTGGGCTACCTAACTCATCTGAGCATCTCTATATAATGTAAGTCATAGAATAGGGGCTGGAGGGGAGGTAGGAAGTAAAACATTTTAAAAATACTGTATTTAACTAGATTCTAGACTAATGGCTATCTTCAAATATCCCGTCTTGTCAATTAGAAAATAACCCTATACATAAATTTTCCTGAAAAAGGCCACTTAGGAACTTTTAAAATCTAAAAATGTTACCACATTTTATCGCATTCTTAAAATAAAAGCTATAAAAGTTCATATATTAAATATTTACTGATATTCCAGTAATATCATTACTTACTTTTGCTTCCCACTCCATTCCAGCTACTGAGATACCTAAAAGGATCACCACAGTAATGGCTCCGATAATTCGGATATCATTGAGTTCATCTATCATAAGAATAGAATGTTCCTAGAAAAAGAAAATTATAAATAAGCAGTATTAGTTTTTAGATAGTCTTTATTTTGAAACATTTTAGAGATATCACAGTGCCTTACATGTAGAAGATGAAGAAATGCCTATTTAACAAATGAATAGGAATCCAATGAAAAAAATATTTACTACTGATGTGTCATTCAAGTATATGATGACATCAATAATATGATCAAATTAATAATGCTATATATTTAATCAGATGTGGTATATCAAAAAGGGAATTGCTGACAAGTAAATAAAAATCATATAACTAACTAGTTCTAATAGAATATTCTTAAGTTACATAGCAGAAATATTTTGCATTCATTTTGATTAGTGAAGTCATGCTTTCGTCTTTTAGTTTGCATAAAAGGTGGTGAATATACTTTCATGCAGTAGTCCAAAAATACACTGTCCCTACTCTATAAGCAAAAAAGTATTTGTGGTTGAGTATCAGTGAAATTAGTATACTAAATTAAACAATGAAAGATCATGAACTCTTACTGATTATATTGCTTCCTTACTTACAGCCCTACCTTTCATTCATCCTTTTAGCCTACATGGATGAGGGCAATGCCAATGTAAATGTCAGTGTTTTCAATCCAATCTCTACCCCATGATCAGATATTTCTTTAGGTCACGTCATGATAATCTGATCATGTCATGGTCCCCCAGTCCAATCTAGATAAGCTCTATTTTAATAGCAAACAAGACCCTTCCTGACTTGATACTTTTCCTTTCTCTCATCTTAAATCTCTTGCCACTTTATACTCCAGTCATACAGAAATATAGTGGGGTTTTTTTTAACCCACCATACTCCACCCTTCGAGGTCTGTTTCCTTTTCTTCACTGTTCCCCCCATTCCACATGCCCCCTCTCCTGTCTGTCTGCTGAAGCCTAGATTCCCTTCCTTGACACTCCTCTGCCACCCCCATTTCTGGATGGTAAGTCAAGTAATCCTCCTTTGTGTTGCCAAGGTCTCTACAGTTACCCAATTCTGACATTCTATAATGATTTTCCTCTTTGTCTACCTCACACACTGAACTTCTTGAAGGATGAGTTTTGTGTTCATCACTGCTTTCCTAGCATCGAATATGGAGTGTGGCACATAAGCCCTCAATAAAGATTTGGGAAACAAATGACTAGAAGAAAGGTGAATTACCTTAAGCAACTCCACCACAGTTTCTGCAAATCCAACCACATACATAGCAACTGCAACAGCATTGGCAAAAGCGAATATCAGGCCAATTGCACCACCAAATTCTGGCCCTAGACTTCTAGATATTAAATAATATGCTCCTCCTAAAGAAAAGGAGAAAAAAGAATAGTACTAAAGTTAGTATTTTAAATGTCCTCCTCCAGTGAGGGGCTGAGGGGCGGGGGGCGGGGGCGGTGAGTGCAGCTAGAAGGATTCAATGGGGGCGGTGGGGAGGATATCTGTAATACTTTCAACAATAAAGATGAAAAAAATTGTCCTACTCTATAATCAGCTGAAGGCCTGAAGACAGACATTCCCCAAGGAAGAAGGAATTCTGCAGCAGATAATCTTCAGACTTGGAACTACACCATCAGCTCTTCTCTGGGCCTACAGACTGCAAACCCACCCTGCAGGTTTTAGACTTCCCAGCCTCTATAATCATGGGAATTACTTCCTTCAAATAAATCTTCTCACACACACACCCTATTGGTTCTATTTCTCTGAAGAATGCTAATACAGACATGTTACAAGGTAAATATATAAAAGTCCACCATTTTCCTATGTGCTAGCAATGAACAATTAGAAACTGAAATTTTAAAAAATAACCTACCTACAATAGTACTCAAAGACAGGAAATACTTAAGTCTAAATCTAAAAAATAATTGCAAGATATGTGTACTGACAACTTAAACCCAAAGAAGAACTAAATAGAGACACCATGATTATGGAGTGGAAGACATAGTTAAGATGTTTATTCTCTCCAATTTGATCTCCAGATTCGACACAATTCCCATCAAAATTCCACCAGGATATTTCACAGAAATTGGCAAGGTAATTCTAAAATTTTTAATGAAAAGGTAGAACAGCCAAAACAATTTTGGAAAAATAACACAGTTGGAAGACTCACGCAACCATCTCAAGAATTACTATAAAGCTACAGTACCACGGTAACATGATACTGGATTGAGGATAGATCTATAGATAATGGACCAGCATAGATTTCAGAAACAGAATCACGCATGTAGGATCAATTAATCTCCCCCAGCTTTAATAATATATCATTTATAACATTGTTTAAGATGTACAATGTAATGATTTGATATGCATATACATTGCAAAATGTTTACCAAAATAAGGTTAACATATTCTTCACTTCACACAATTACCATATTTTATTATTGTTAAAAGAACATTTAAGATTTACTCTTAACAACTTTCAAGTATACAACAGTATTGTTTACTATAGTCTCTATACTTCCTATTAGATTCCCAGAATTTATTCTTCTTATAAATGGAAGTCTAAACACTTTGACCAACATCTTATCATTTCTCTCACCCCATAACCCCTGGTAACCACTTTTCTACTCTGTTTCTATGAGTTCAGCTTTTTGGATTCTACATATAAGTGAGATTATACTGTATTTGTCTTTCTCTGACTTATTTCACTTAGTATAATACCCTCTAGTTTCATCCATGCTGTTGTAAATGGCAAAATCTTCTTTTTCATGTCTGAATAATAGTTCTCGAGCGTGTATGAGTGTACATATATCACATTTTCTTCATCCATCCATCCATGAACACTTAGGTTGTTTCCATGTCTTGCCTATTATGAATAATGATGCAATGAATATAGAGGTGCAAACATCTCTACCAAATAATAATTTTATTGCCTTCTAATAAATACCCAGAAGTGGGATTGATGGATCATATGGTAGTTCTATTTTTTTTGAGGTACCTCCATACTGTTTTCCATTGTGGCTGTACCAATTTATATTCCAAACAATGCAAAAGGGTTCTGTTTTCCCCACATCTTCACCAGCTTTTATTATCTAGTCTTGTTTATAATTGCCACTCTAACTCATTGTTAGGTTTTGATTTGCATCCCTCTGATGATTAGTCATATTGAACACCTTTTCAATAACTTGCTATCTTCTTTGGAGAAATGTCTATTCAAGTATTCTGCCCACTTTTTAATCAGATTGGTTATTTTTTTGGTATTGAGTTATATGAGCCCCTTATCTATTTTGGATATTAGCCCTTTATCAGATAAGTAATTTGCAATTATTTTTCCCATTTTTTAGTTGTCTTTTAATTTTGTTGTTTCTTTTACTGTGCCAAAGCTTTTTAGTTTGATGTAGTCCCATTTGTTAATTTTTGCTTTGTGTGTGTGTGTGTTTTTTTGTTTTTTATTTAATCCTCACCCAGGATATTTTTCCATTGATCTTTAGAGAGAGAGGGAGAGGGAAAGACAGAAATAACCGATGTGAAAGAAACACACTGATGCTTTTTTGTTCTTGTGCTTTTGATGTCATATCCAAAAAAAAAAAAAAAATTCACTGTCAACGCCAATGGCAAGGAGCTTTTTCCTTGTGTTTTCAGGGAATTTTAGAGTTTTGGGGCTTACATTTAAGCCCTTAATACTCGTTGAGCTAATTTTTGTGAGTGGTTTAAGAAAAGGGTCCATTTTAATTCTTTCACCTGAGAATATCCAATTTTCCTAATACCTAGCTTTGTTCTTTCTCAAGATTGCTTTGACTATTCGGTGTCTTTTGTGGTTCCATATTAATTTTACTATACATTTTTCTATTTCTGTAAAAACTGTCATTAAAATTTTGATAGGAATTGCATTCAATCTATAGATGGCTTTGGATAACTAGGGTCGATTAACTTTTTACAAAAGTGCTAAAGCAATGAAATAGAAAAGGGATAATCTTTTAAAAAACTGTGCTAGAGTAACTGGATATCCACATGACTCTTGATGGGCTTGATTCCTATTTTATACCATATACCTGAAAACCTAAAGTTATAAAACTTCTAGAAGAAAATCTTTGGGACCTTTGATGAGGCAGGATTTCTTATATACCACACCAAAAGTGTAATCCAACAAAGAAATAGGAAGTGATAAATTAGATGTAATCAAAACTAAGACTGCTCACCCTAGCCACTTTGGCTCAGTGGATAAAGCCCAAGGACTGAAGGGTCACAGGTTCAATTCCCATCAAGGGCACGTACCTCGTCACAGGCTCGATCCCGGCCTTAGTCAGTGTGCATGTGGGAGGCAACCAAATCGATGTCTCTCTCTCACAATGATGTATCTCTCTCTCTCCCCCTCACTTCCACTCTCTCTAAAAAATCAATAGAATAATAACCTCAGTTGAGGATTAACAACAATAAAAGCTAAGACTACTCTTCGAATGACACCTTTAAGGGAATGAAAATACTGGAATTTACACTTCCATCTTATAAAAAGCTGTGGTTGTCCCCTACTTCATAAGTGAGCGAATCCATATCACAGACTAAGGATGGGAGACCTCTGGTCTGTGAATCTAGGAAATGCTGGCCTGAGTGAAGGTGGCTGCTGGCCAGGACCACCTACGTCACAGAACCTGTTGCCCATAGCCCAAGTAAATTCTGTCAAATCCAAGCTCTTAAGAAGACTGACAAGATCTGCAAAATAGGAAAGAGCTCTGGGCTCCCAGCCGGCTGCAATAATCTGTAGAACATAACTGTCGGTTAAGGCAGGACTGTGCCAGCGATGAAGGTAAGCTGTGATACTATTCTTAACTCTGTGGAGACAGAGAACTGAGGAAATGATTCATTAATCTGCTGCCAGTAACTTTAAGCAGTACCCCCAAAAAAATCACTAAAATCTAATCAAGCCTGAAATCTTTAAGCCTCTTTTATTTTCTAAGTTTTGACTTTTTTTCTTTTTCAGAAACACTGAATGTTTCCATATTATTTTTATCCTGGGCTTCATAATTGAACATTATTACATGTTTACAAGCAGTTCATTTGTTAAAAAATGACTTTCACTGCCGATACAAGGGGAAAAAAAGGTTCCTAGCACTTTCTGTCTGGGAAATCAACCTAGATTTTCCTAGATTGGTATCTGTTTAATCTCTAAAAGATGTTGATAAAGCCAATTTAAGGTTACTTAGTAATATTAAATCTCTCCTGTGGCAAAAAGCACATTAACATTAGGAAAAGTACACATTTCACATACTTTCACAGGACTGGAAACACATACCTTACAAAACAAGAATAAAATATTATTCAATATAAAATATAGGTAAATGTCATAACTTAAGAATCAAGATAAATAAAAATAAACTATCAAGTACTACCTCAATAGTTCTATTAATAAGATAACTAAACAAGTTTAAAAAGGAACTCTTCAAAATGAAATTACTAAACAGAACAACTGCAACCTTTAAGCAAAATTTTAAATATTTCTCCATTAATTCCCTTATTAATAACTTTAAGTTCATAGGAAATTAAGATGGGTCTCAGTAAATCAAAATAAATCCTGTTAGGGGTCTCTAGACATCATTATTCACATAGAATCCCTCCATTTCTCCTATCTAAGCCTTTGGCACCTTGATCCTCTGCACAGTTCTGGTCCTATTACTCTCCTTTCTGTGCAGACCTTTCAATAAGGAAGCAGTCCAAATTAAGCCCTCATTGGCCGAGCTAGAAGAGATCCAATCCAGCACTTTGGTCCCACCCTACTAAAACATAAAACGGTTTATTGTTAAGAACAACAAAGTCACACTCTTAAAGTTTGTTCTCAATCGTAACTCCCTCTCTCTTTTGCTCCATGGAAAATTTTGAATTAAAATTTCTTGTTCCAGGGAGATTGCCAGTGTGAAATTTGCTGTTTTTGTCCTATAGTGTCTATTTCTCTCTCTCTCTCTCTATATATATATATATATTTATTTATGAAAACATAATATGCAAATAGACCAGACGGCGGTTGCTATGACATGCACTGACTACCAGGGGGCAGACGCTCAATGCATGAGTTGTTCCCAGCCCTCTTGGTCCCTCCGCTGGCCAGCAGGCTCCGATCGCGCAATGGTGGAACAGGGAACCAGGTGGGTGGTGGCAGATGTGGGCTGCACCAGGCCAAGGCAGGTGCAAGAGAGCAGGGCCCTGATTGCCAACACAGAGGGTGACCGGCGGCAGGAGGCAGGGCCAGCAAGAGGGCAGGAACGGCCAATCTCTCGGTCCCTCCCCTCAGCCAGCAGGCTCTGATCACCCAATTGGGAACTGGGAACGGGGGTAGGTGGTAGTGGACACCCGAAGCACTAGGCCAAGGTGGATGCGAGCAAGTGGGACCCCAATTGGCCCCACCGGTGGCAGGGGGTGGGGCCGGCAAGCGGGCAGGAATGGCCAACCTCTCCATCCTTCTCCCTGGCCAGCAGGCTCCGATTGCCCAACAGGGAATGGGGAGGGGGGATGGTTGTGGAGGGGAGGGCTGGCTGCTGGGGAAGATCAGCACTGATCACAGGCCAGGCCTAGGGACCCTACCCATGCACAAATTTCATGTGCTGGGCCTCTAGTCATTTAATAAATCCTTTGCTCCCCTGCATGCATATTCTACAAAATGATTCCTGAAGCTGCAGGCATGATACATTTCAGATTCAATTTGTTGGGAAACAATACTTCACAGGTACTCCTACTGAGTAAAGGGTTTACAAAGTTGGAATCTTCTAATTCTCTTTCCTTCTTCACTTATGTAAATTATATAAAGAAAAAAAATCATTTATTATTTTATTGGTTACATTGAGTTCAAAGAAACTTTCATTTATGAAAGCTTTATTCAACATTTATCTTCATCAATTTCATAGCATTCTTCAAAAGTGAAAAATAGGATTTTCTGTTGTATCTGTGATCTCATGGGTTTTAGATGTTCTCATCCAAATCAGTTATTAGTAGTAGTAGTATTGCTGTTCAAACTAAAAAAAAACTTCAGTCAGTATTAGTTTCTTCAAGCTGGGTCCTTATGACGTGAAATTAGTAGTTTTTGTTATCTTCTTTACTTTCCGATGTGAATGATGTCTAGACTCCTCTAGTGCATTTCCTGACCAGATCGGAAACCCAAGGTTCCCTTTAATAGAAATACACAATGTGGGCACTGGGGGTGCTCCTTGCTACTAGCTTGATCATTTGTTACAGGTAAGTTTTGTGAACAAAGCTAAGAAATGTGTCCTTTCTGGATAAAATCTATGAGTCATACTGATTTGATACTTTCAATTTAGAATCATGAGTCCAGGATGCAATGTAATTTCTTCAGTTTTATGCCTGTATTTACTTTCTTCCATGTGGAAAGTATGGTTTTCTCAAGAAACCAGTAAATCCTGTTAAAGTTCTCCAAGTGCATAAAGCAGAGAAGACAGAAGGGGCTTATATTCACTGAAGGAATCTCCAGGCAACATTTAATATGGATGATGCAGCTCATTTATATTCTGTAAAGAACCAGCACGGTGTCCAGTCAACAACTGGCAAGTGAAAAATAAATACCGTCTAGCATAGCTTCTAAGTACTTGGTTATTTCTTTAAACTAATGCCTTTCCCTTTTTTCCTCTATTGGTTTCATTATTTCAACAAATGTATTTACTTTCTCATTTGTATGAATATCTGAAAACAACAGAAGAATTCTGAATTGTATGATCCAATGGGTTTTCCCTATAGTTTCTTCCTTAGTGAGCTGATTCTATCATTTTGAGGACTGCAGGCAAAACTACAACATATAAGTTGTTGGGATACACTCCACGTTCTCAGACTTCCTTAGTATTCCAGGACAGAGGACTAGATAGTCTCTGAGATATATTTGTGAATATATATAAAAACTTTTGGTAGTATTGAAAGGTGAAATGGGTTTTTAGTCATAATGCAGGAAAATCAACACTTCCCATAAATTTGGATTCATGTGGAAAATTGTCCAGGGTTCATGCTGCCAGTGGCTTCATGTCCCATTCCCCCTGAGGCTCACAACCTAGATTCGAAGAGCTGACAGAGAAATTCTTTGATGATTTTATGATTCCCTCAAATAGCCAATACCCCATTCCCTTTGTCCTTCCACTTCAATTCCCCAATAGTAACAGAAAGAAATGAAACACAGGACATCCAGTACGTAAGCCAAAAAGCAACTTCCAGTATTATCTGATAACTCTTTGGATATATACACATCTTACACTCCACTATCACTCAATCCAGACTCATGTACACATGAAACTTCAGCAAATAGTGATGCATGTTCAGCACAGTCATAATCATATTATGTGAGCTACCAGCTTCCCTGAGGACCACAGTGATTTGAATCCTCTGGTAAGTAAGAAATAATGAAGCTAACAGGGGGAAATGAAACACTCAATCTGGGTCTCTCAAAAAAAAAAAAAAAATCGAATACAGATAAATCAGAAAATTATGTGTATATAATATCCAATATAGATCTGAAAAATAGTGGAGGCAGATGGAACAGGTTGATCTTTTTCTCAGGTGATCTGCTATGATGGCTTTACAGAAGCTGGTACATATTTCTTTTTCCATTCTCTAGCTGGATGATGAGCTTTGTTTGAAAAATGGAGTTCTTTTCTTCTTGCTCATAGGGGTTCCATGGCCACTCTCCTGGTCTCCTGGATGCTCTTCCAGGGGAGGGTAAAATCTTACTAGACAGATCTTGTGAACTCCAATGAAAGAGGCCTCAGGAACCTCAGAATACAGTTAGAGTTGAAGATGTGAATTCAGGGTCCCACATATAACTCACAAAAGTTGTTAGATAACGGGGAAAGAACTATGCCTACGTTTCCTTCAATGAGAAGGAATGAGGTTATACTTGTACAATATAGACCAAATGTAAGATGATCCTTTAGCTCTATTGATCCAAGGGCTAAAGCCTAAGAGGAGGAAACAAGGGACAGCCCTGTGGAGCAGAAACCCAGCTAGAAGCTCCATTCTTGCTACCAAATACATTCAACACCCTAAAAACTTAAAGCATACTTGCTGGGTCAATATAAAATTTTATATTCAAATATAGTAGTTTGAAAGTGCTTAGTAGCAACTTTCTTGTCTATATAGACCAATATGCTGCTTTTTAAAGGTAAAAAAATAAGATTTAAATCTCATTTTTTTAGTAACAGTAATCTGATAACAATAATGTGAAAAGACTGAATTTACCTCCTCGAACAAATCCATTAGTAGCTATTGCTGAAGTAGACAATCCTGTGATAGTTGTCACAACAGTGGCCATCATTATTACAAGGACCGACAGACCTTGAGAGAAGAAGAAAAGGGACTGAGAAAACTTACATCTTATTTAACCCTGCCATATCTAGAAATGATTAGTCCAGTTATACGGAATTTCATAATTACGTTATTTTTATCCCATTTTCGAGAAATCAAATGAGAATTATGAAAAAGTAATATTAAAACAATAATCTTATACAAAGGAGAACAAAGCTTAGAATGATTCCAGTTGCTTGTATTTATGAAGTTTAGAGCCTAGACATGCACACAGCTACTTTTGTTTATTCATTCTCAAATGAAACAAGAAGTATGTAACTTCACTTACCTATTCCAGCTTGACCTACAATCCATGATAATCTAATGAAGAGCATCACACCCCAAATGTTTAACATACAACGTACCTGGGAAAGGAAAAGAGGCCAATTTACAGATGAAAAAAAGTGATCAAGTATATAATGCAGCAATAAATGCTAAACTAGCCAAAAGTATAATACCTACATTTAAGACGTAGAAAGTCATTTTAAGAGTTTTTTAAAAGAGCTTAATGAGAACTTAAATGTGAGCTAATGTAAGTATAATATGTGACTATGTGTATTAACCTATAATACACATACCCATCACAATTATCTGAAGCAGCAGAGGCAACCAAAGTAGGTAGACTTATCCTTAAAAAAAAAAAATAGCTTAATTGTTTGTTTTATGACATCCTCAATTTCATGATTTCTACAGATTTGTTTTATATTTTTATCAACACAAAATGCCAATTGTTCACATATCTTTCAAGAATCCTAATTATTTATAAGACAGTTTCCCCAATTTACTTTTACTTTGTTTATTATGCTCATTCATAGAACATAGTCTTCTAAAATACTAAAATCTAAGAATAGACAAACTAAACTATTTGAACCTTCACATTTACTCTATTAGCTAGGCAATAAAATTACTACCAGAACTGGGATTTCCCTCTACCTCTCCCCTAAATGGCAATACAACTCTAAGTGCCTTCAAAGTCCCAATGAGCTTATTTTAGCTTATCTACTCTAATCAGATCCTTAGTGGCTTTTCAAACACAGAAAAACAGAATTAAATCTAAACCTTAGCCCTAACCAGTCTGGCTCAGTGGATAGAGAGTCGGCCTGCGGACTGAAGGGTCCCAGGTTCAATTCTGGTTAAGGACATGTACCTCGGTTGTGGGCACATCCCCAGTAGAGGGTGTGCAGGAGGCAGCTGATTGATGTTTCTCTCTCATTGATGTTTCTAACTCTCTATCCCTCTCCCTTCCTCTCTGTAAAAAATAAATAAATAAATTTAAAAATAAATAAATAAACCTTAAAAGCCTATAACTGTCTACTGAAATGACCCCAACACTTAAGAAAAGGATTTTCCTTTTATTATGTTCCCTGTAACTTCTATACATTTCTCATCAAAAAGTAATGGGGTGGGGGGGATGAGGACACATATGTAATACCTTAATCAATAAAGAAATTAAACTGCAAAAAAAACACAAAAGATAACGGGGGTAGCAGAAAAGGAAACAGGCATATTTTAGCTCTATTGCCTGCTCAGCTTGATTCCGATGCTCCTGTGGCATGTACTGAAAGGTGACAATATGTGAAATTTGCAAGAGGCAATAAAATACAGTTTAGAGGTAATCAAGTATACCTCTAAATTAAAAATATTAGAAATATTTTCACTTTACTGAATTTAATATGCACAAGGAAAGGAAGTACAAGTCATTAATTTGGTCTTCTATAATACTCAAAAAAGTTAAAAAGAAAAAAGTTCTCAATGATTGATGAGAATATTAGGAAGATTTTATAAATAACAGAAATGTTATAACTCTAAAATTAAGTCTATATGTACATACTAATACACCCTTGATCCAGCCAAACTTCACAACTCCTTTACTTTCCGCAGCATACGTAACCACAGCGTCTCTGGTTGGAGTACTTTCTTCCCCATTTGCAAAGCCATCCTCAAAAGGTTCCTGGTTATAAAAGGAAAAATATGAATTATGCTTAAGAATTATTTAAAATCACATGATAAAAACAAATATCACTAAATACACTTAACCATATTTAGAAGGACAGAGTACAAATTTCCAAGGACCAAGGCTTTCCGAATATCTTACCTGAGGAAAATGGAAAGCAATAAAGTGAAAGAAACCTTAATTATTGAGTTTTGACATATTTAAATCTTATGACAGTAAACCTATTTTAATCATCTCCAATTTTAGTTACACTTTGGCAATGTCTGGACAACACAGTGAATACTGTTTTGCTAAGTACAGGCTAGCTAGGTGAGTCAATTCAAACCTTGTCTTTCCAGCCACAAATTCACATTGCCTAATTGGCATCTTTACCACATATGAAATTTCAACGGTAACAATTTTTTCCTGGCCGGTGTGGTTCACTTGAAGTGTTGTCCTGTACACTGAAAGGTAGTGGGTTCAATTCCTGGTCAGGGCACATACCCAGGTTGCAAGCTCTATCCCCAATGGATGTTTCTCTCTCTCTTCCTATCTCTAAAATCAGTAATAAAAAAATTGAAAACTCCTCTTCATCACCAATGAACAATTTTCTCTTTATAATCCATTACAGCAGGATTACCAAGGATCCCAACATTCACTCACAACTCCTGTTACTCCTTGTCTGCAATCAGTCACTCAGTGCTCTTCACTTTTTCCTTTGTAATTTGTCCCACATTCATACATGAGCTAGTTAGTTATACATGCGTTTCCCTAAACAGTGTTCCCTTCTTAGATTTTTATATTTCATGTCTGATTCTATAATTCTTAGTTTTTGTCCTCTATTTTCTCTTTCCCTCTGTTCTTTGTTCTAAACTTTTATTCAGTCCCAATACACCCAAGTCATGACAAATTTCCAAACCAGTAACAGGGCTTTAAACAGGTCATAAAAGGGTAGAAGAGGTGTTGAGAGATAGAAAATGTTCTAGATCTAGAGTCATGTACCCAACAGTATCCCCATAGTTCTTCCTCTACCCATATTCTTAACAGCAGGGAACAAAAAACAGCTATATTTCAAGCATCATTCTTTAAATACAGAAGAGCCTGAAAACCGTGATCTAGATTTCCTATAGCACTTTTTATAAAACCATTTTCAGTGGTTGATACCCTCTAGTTAATTTTGAACATAAATACATTTTCATAGAAATAAGCTGTTGCAAGTTCTATGTTACCTCAGAGCAAAACCTGTCATAATCAAACTTCCCTACTTTCCTTGACCAATGTGTTAGCCAAGTAGACGCATTTAATTCTGTTCAATGCATTATTGCTATATGGTTTTTCAAAGTACTATCAAAACCCAGATTACCTCTTAGATTCCAATTTAATAAATCTTAACTACTGCTAATATTTAGATTTTTATGCAACAAAAGAAACATTAAAATAAGTTAGATGCAACAATGTCTTTAAGTGTATCTTTTGGAAATTACCTAAGCTTTTTAATGATGTTAAGAGAAAAATAATTAAATTTTCAACTAATCCCCATGTTTGCATTAACAGACAGCTATAAGTCTGACTATGTGAAATACATAGAAAATAAATGAAAGATCACTAAGAACCTAAATGAATTTTAATGTTAACCACTTCTGATAGTTCAAAAATCTAAGAGAAATTATCATAATTTACCTTTCAACAAATAGTTTCAAAACCACTGTATCAATTATTATGTACTATTCTATAAGGGATGCCTCAGGCTTATGGTATATAGAACTAACCACTCACATAATTTTTTTTTAATAACCCCAATCTACTAAACTTTTTTAAAAAACTTTTGTTTTTCCATCCATCAATTGATTCCACATTTTGGCTATTAGGAATAATGGTGCTGTGAACATTTGTTTACAAGTTTTTGTGTGGACATTAGTTTTCATTTACCTTGGGTATATGCCTAGGAATGGAATTTTGGGATCATGAAAACTTTTGAAATGACTACTTCTGGTAATTTTTACCATCTATTGTATCAGACTACAGGCTGTCACTCCTCATTTCAGTCAATGTGTCTGCCTGTTGTTATTTCTTTCCCTTGCTTAGACTCATGTACACATTGAAACCAATAACCATTAAACTTGTTAGATATATGTATAAGTAGAAGAGAAAATTATTCTTTACAAGAGGAACCCACTTTTGGCTACTTCTGTTAGATGTGTTCTAGATGGTCAAGTATCAATGATCCCAGATTTTTTTTAAAAAAAGGTCCTGCATAAGGACTGATGACTTAACTGTTCAATTATTCAAATAAAAGCCAGAACAAAAATGTTTGTGTAAATTCAAATAACTAAAGTAGACAGCAGTTGCTCAGTTTTCATTCTGATATTTAATACTGTTCAGTTAATTTATGACTTTAAAATATTACATAATCTCCAAGTATCACCAGAAAAATGTAACTGTGCATAGTATACACAAAAAGACATCTCTTTTTCCATCTCTGTTAAAAGAAGGTTAAAGATGTGTGTATGTAGTAGGCTACTTTCTCTACGGGCACATATTAATGTGGGCATCTTACAATGCAAAGGTCTATGCAGGCACCTTAAAATTTTTGTGTGGGTGTCCACCAGATTTCCACTACAAAGTTGAAGACTTAGTAGTAATTATGCTAATTTTCACTATATTGAGAACAACTATATTAAAAAAACAGAGTAAGACTTTCTACAATATATGAAATAGTATTTTAAAATCAGATGGGGTCCACATAAAATGAAAGTTTATCTTCCTCATCATGTTCCGATAGTTCTATTTCAAAAAGTGTGTTAGTAATCTCAAACATATAACTCAAAAATTAAAACACAAATGTGATTACTTATAGCTCAATCAGTATATTTAAATGTAATGAAACTGGGTTTACAATTGCATCAATTTCCTGAAATAATAGGAAACCAAAGTAGGTTTCTCCCACTATCTAGAAGTACAGCGTGACTATGAAACCTTTCATAAGCTAAAATGGCATAAAGCAAAGAAGCAATTACTTTAAGATGCATCTTGCTAACAAATGCACAAAATAAACTGAGATAAAACACAGATGCTCACAGTTAGTTAGTTCAAAGCTTATGATGGATTAATACCAAGCTGCTGAGTGCAGTTCCCAGAGAAGCAGGTTGGTGAGCAAGCCACTCTCACTGTACTCTGCCTCCATAATGGCTCGCTGCAAAACAAATGCAGAATGCTATTTCTGCTTTTTGCCTTTTTTTCATAAAAGCAAAAATCCTCCTTGGAGTTTCTCTCTTTCTTTTTTTTTTTCTTTTTTCAGTTAGCTAAAATAGATACTAATGCAGGTCTTATTTATTTATTTATTTTAGAGAAAGAGGGATAAAAAGAGAAACATCGATCAGCTACCTCATGCATGCCCCCTACTGGAGATTGAGCCTGCAACCAGTGCACATGCCCTGGGAATCAAACCAGCCACCTCTTGGCACATGGGTGGCTGTCCAACTGCTGAGCCACACCAGCCTGGCTGCAGGTCTTAACAAAGTGGCATAAAACAAAACTTTCAAAATGTGGGGGTACCTGTATTTTGTTTCTTTAAATACATCAGTGTCAGAGAAATAAGTAAATTGTCGGGTAGGACATTTGGTCTACACATTAAAACTTATAATCGGGAAAATTTCATACAATTATGAACTATAAATTATGCTGATACAAAGGTACATAAATAAAATCTTCAATCTGCCATTTTCACAGAAATGATGGGCTTGTGTGTTTTTTTTACTATTTTTCACATAATGAATAAAATGTAAAAAAATAACATAAATGATTTTATGCAAAGCACCATATTAAATGAGGTGGGATAAATTAATTTGGATTTATTTGGTGAAATAACCCTTCAAAAAAAAGGACCACTGTGATTCTCAATCTACAAGCAGGGATTGAGGGTGAGAATAGAAATGGGAAAGTGAGGAAAAGAGAGGGGATAATGGAAGACCTAGATAAGATGACCTTCAGTACTAAAAGGATCTCTTAATGAAAGAAACAGAGAACTAGTAAATAATTATGTCAGCCTGAAAAGGAAATGATTAATTTAATTGAACATGCTGAATTTGAGGAGTCATGAGATGATTAAAGAATTCTACCAGGCAGTTAAAAAATTCATGACTGGAACTTAGGAGAGGGGCCAGGCTAACAAGCCAGTGGGTGAAGCTATGGAAACAGAATGAAGAGAAACTTACAGAGAGAAAGCAGAAGGAGTTGAACATTTTTCTGGGGAGATAGAAAATACAAAGGGAACTTTGGTCTCCATGGTCATTATTTCTTTGCAAGGAGTAGAGAAAGGAATTTTTACACTGTGGATAATATCTCTCTTGTATACTCAATTTTCACCTCAACTTGATCATTTTCTCTCCTTTAACTATGGTTAACATTATTGCACACCACTTCCCTTACCTGTCACCAGAAGCCCAGCCAAACTTACTGAAATACTTCAGCACATTCCTCAATACACAGCAACCTAGCTTTGCCACACAACACTGAACTAGTTTTATAAGACATCCATAGATCTCTCTGCTGCCAAATCTCATGTACATTTTTCAGTCCTGTCTTGCTGGACTTTTGAAACAATATACAATGTATTAACCACTCCCTCTTTCTTGAAATATTTCTTGAAATACCACATTTTCTCTCAGCCTCTTCTATCAAGCAATTAAATAATAAGAGTCCCTTCAACTTAGTCCTAAACCCCATCTCCTTTTCTCTATATTTTCTTCCTAAGGTCATCTTACCAGACCTGTAGCTATAAGCAACATCTAAATGTGTTAAGTAATAAGTGAGGCCTCCATTCATTTCCAGATCAGACTTCTCCTCTGAATTTCAGCCCTGTGTAGGTAAATAGTGATGTTGCCACTTAGATATTTCATAATGTTTATTTACTATTCTAATTCTTACCAAATGAGAATAAGAAGTTGTCAAGGTGTGATGAACAGCAACTTTTCCTAAATAAAAAGAAAAATAATTTATCTTTTTTTATTAGTTTTTATTTCCTGAATTTTCCAGTGAATACTTAACTATCAGAAATACTGTGAAAAACATTATGGAGTTTCCTCAAAAAATTAAAAATGGAACTCCCCTTTGACCTAGAAATTCCACTTCTAGGAATATATACCAAGAAAACAGAAACACCAATCAGAAAGGATATATGCACCCCTATGTTCATAGCAGCAAAATTCACCATAGCTAAGATTTGGAAACAGCCTAAGTGCCCATCAGCAGATGAGTAGATTAAAAAACTGTGGTACATCTGCACAATGGAATACTATGCTGCTTTTAAAAAGGAACTTTTACCATTTGCAACAGCATGGATGGAACTGGAGAGCATTATGCTAAGTGAAGTAAGCCAGTCAGAGAAAGATAAATATCACATGATCTCACTCATATGTGGGATATAATGATCAACATAATTTGATGAATAAAAATAGATCAATCTAGAGACAAATGGTAGGGGAGTGGGGGTTAGAGAGCAACCAAAGGACTTATATGCAATGCATATTAGCATAACCAATGGACACAGACACTGGGGCAGTGGGGGCTTGCCCACGCTAAGAAGGGGTAGAGGAGGGGGTCAATTGGGGGAAAAGGAGATATATGTAAAACTTTAGACAAAAAAAAAAATCAAGAGAGTAATAATGAAAATTAAATGAAATTTAAAAAAAAGAAAACTGTGGTACATCTACATAATGGAATACTACGCTGCTGTAAAAGAGAAGGAATTCTTACTATTTGCAACAGCATGGATGGAACTGGAGAGCATTATGCTAAGTGAAATAAACTAGTCAGAGGAAGATAAATATCACATGATATCTCTTGTGGAATATAATGAACAACATAAATGGAGGAACAAAAATAAAATCAGAGACATAGAAGCATCGAACAGTGTCCAACCTATGAGGGAAGGCGGGGTGAGGGGGTAAGAGATCAACCAAAGGACTTGTATGCATGCATATAAGCATAAACAATGGACACAGGCAGTAGGGGAGTGAGGGCCTGTGCTGGGGGGTGGGAGCAGCTGGGGAGAGGTCAATGGGGGAAAAAGGAGACTCATGTAATACTTTAAACAATAAAGAATTTAAATTTTTTTAAAAATCAATGGGAAAAAATATCCTCGGGTGAGGATTAAAAATAACAACAAAAGAAAAGAAAAAAAGAATTTGGGTCCTAGCTGGTTTGGTTCAGTGGATAGAGGGTTGGCCTGGGAACTGAAGAGTCCCAGGTTCGATTCCAGTCAAGGGTACATGCCCAGGTAGCAGGCTTGATCCCCAGTAGGGGGCACAGAGGAGGCAGTCAATCAATGATTCTCTTATCATTGATGTTTCTATCTTTCCCTCTCCCTTCCTCTCTGAAATCAATAAAAATATATTAAAAGAAAAAAAAAAGAATTTGGCCCAGCCAGAGTGGTTCAGTGGTTAAGTGTTGACCCATGAATCAAGAGGTCACCAGTTGGATTCCCAGTCAGGATACATGCCTAGGTTGCAGGTTCGATCCCCAGTAGGAGTTATGCTGGAGGCAGCCAATGGATGATGTTTTTCTCTCATGGATGTTTCTTTCTCTCTATCCCTCTCTCTAAAAATCAATACAAACATTAAAAAAAAAAAAAAAAAAAAAGAATTTGGCCAGGAAGATAGTAAATTCTTAATAATTAAAATCCTTTAGGGAATCCAAGATGGCGGCATAGGTAAACACCTAAACTGCTGCCTCCGACAACAATTTAAACTGCAACTAAAAGATAAAACGTCTATCACCCAGCACCACGGGAAAGCTGGCTGAGTGGAAGTTCTACAACTAGAAGGAAAGAGAAAAGAGCATTGAGACGTGCACGAGCGCTGAAAAGCTGAGGTACGGAGGCGCGGGATCCGGGCTGGCAGCGGGCGACTGGGTGCGTTGCTTTTTTCAACCTGAACGGAGACAAGCCCCCGATTACTCTGAAATCCAGTCTCTGGGGAGACGCGGGGGACCCAAACTCCTACGGGGAGAAGCTGGACTGTCTGCCAGTGAGAGTGGCTTGCTAGCAGAGCTGCGCGCAGGAATAATTGTCTACGGCACTGGGGCACAGGATTCCAGGACACGGTCGGGACACAGAGCGGGCTTACTAGCAGCCATTGCTGTTTGCCACGCCCTAACCTAGTGACGCCCTGAGACCCCGCCCCACACAACCTACAAACCCACCCAAGCTCCAAGCAGCTCAATTAGCATAAGAAAGCCTGCCCTATTGCAGCTTAACCTAGAAAACTTGCAGCCCGGGTCAGACAGCTCCAAAACCTCCAAACCCCAAGCAAAGAGGAGAAAACTGCAGCTCTCACTGTAGCTCCTGCTGAGTGGCCTCAGACAGTAGCTGACCTGCACCCCATTGGAGATCCAGAAGCCAGTGTACCTAGTGGTCAGTGTGAGACACCAGATTTCAACTCCTCACATCCATAAGTGACACATTCAAGAGGCAGACTCAGTGAGCACCAAAGCCCCACTGAAACAAGTCCTGCCCCATAAGCGCAGCACTTCTTCCATTATAGACACAGGGAGTGCTCACAGCTAATTGGCCTGGAGGTCAATTCCTCCCAGCGTACCAACAGCAATTCAGGCTTAACTGCACCAAGACTTTGCACTCAGCCCACAAAGGGGTGTACCAAGAGCATCCACATCAGGTGATTGGGGAGGCTGAGCTACTGCCCCCTATAGGTCACCTACCACACAAAGCCACTCCATCAACACAGGGAAGAAGCCAAAATGCAGAAACAAAGAAACATGTCACGAATGAAAGAAACGGAGGAAAGCAAACTACTGGATGACATAGAGTTCAGAATCACATTTATAAGGTTACTCAAGAATCTTCTAAAAACTGCCGAGAAACTTGATGACACTTCTGAGGAGCTTAGTGAGACCTTCAAGGACCTTAATGAGAATGCCAAAAAAATGGAAAAGGACCAGTCAGAAATGAAGCATACACTGTCTGAAATAAAGAATATACAGAAACTCAACTGTAGATCAACATACCCCAAGAATCAAACCAAAGATCTGAAATATGTGGAAACAAAAAACATCCAACCAGAAAAACAAAAAGAAAAAAGAATCCAAAAATATGAAGATAATGTAAGGAGCCTCTGGGACAACTTTAAGCGAAACAACATCCGAATTTTTGGGGTGCCAGAAGAAGGGAGAGAGCAAAATATTGAAAACCTATTAGAAGAAATAATGACAGAAAACTTTCCCTACCTGGTGAAAGAAATAGACTTACAAGTTCAGGAAGCGCACAGAACCCCATACAAGAGGAACCCAAAGAGGACCACACCAAGACACATCATAATTAAAATGCCAAGGGCAAAAGACAAAGAGAGAATATTAAAAGCAGCAAGAGAAAAACAGTTAATTACCTACAAGGGAGTACCCATACGACTGTCAGCTGATTTCTCGGCAGAAACTATGCAGGCCAGAAGGGAGTGGCAAGAAATATTCAAAGTGATGAACAGCAAGAACCTACAACCAAGATTACTCTACCCAGCAAAGCTATCATTCAGAGTTGAAGGTCAGATAAAGAGCTTCACAGACAAGAAAAAGCTAAAGGAGTTCATCGCCACCAAACCAGGATTACATGAAATGCTGAAGGGTATTCTTTAAGAAGAAGAAGAAGAAGAAAAAGGTAAAGATAAAAATTATGAACAACAAAATGACATCAAATACATACCTACCAACAAGTGAATCTAAAAATCAAGTGAATAAAAAATCTGAAGAACAGAATGGTGAATATAATAGAATCAGGGACATAGAAAGGGAGTGGACTGACGATTCTCAGGGGAAGCAAGTGTGAGGGTTGCGCGAAGAGATTGGACAAAAATCTTACTCCTATGGATGAAGACAGTGGCGGGGGGTAAGGGCATGGGGTGGGGTGGGGAATCAGGTGGAGGGGAGCTATGGGGGGAAAAAAAGTGGAACACCTGTAATAATCTGAACAATAAAGATTTAATTAAGAAAAAAAAAAAAATCCTTTATAATGTAAAATACATTTTATATTTATTCCTAATTGCACGTCTTAAATATTTACAAAGTTTTCTCAGTTTCCAATATCCAAAAGTTAACTTGTCTTTTAACCGATTCAAATTCTTTTACGTAACAAAGGTCATATTTCAATTATGCTTGAGAAAATACTGCTTATGACACACTGACTTCGTTTAATAATGACTTTTCAGTTTAAAAATTCTTAAAAATCAAGCTATTGTTTCTTTCCTAACAGTAGAATTTTCTTCAGTATTTTAGCAACAACCTATTATGAAATCAGCTGTCTTTTTTTTGTTAATCCTCGCCTGAGGATATTTTCCCATTGATTTTTAGATAGAGGGAAGAGAAAGGAAAGACAGAGAAGATTGGTTGCCTCCCGCAGGAGCCAACCAGGGCCCGGCCAGGGAGGAGCCTGCAACCAAGGTATGTGCCCTTGACCAGAATCAAACCCAGGACCCTTTGGTCCGCAGGCTGATGCTTTATCCACTGAGCTAATCTGAGCTAGGGCTCAGATGTCTTTTTAGAATAATGGATAAAAATCAATATTTAACCAAGTTTTTTAAAAACTTACAATAAAAACCTGTAACACTGCTTTAACCAGCTCTGTAACCTAGAGTGCAAGATTGTTTTCTTTGTACATTATATCCTTCTCATTTCCCAAATGTGTACGCTAATGTGCTTCTCATTGTTAAATGCTTTAAGTATAATTTACATTAAAATATCATGTTTTTTTCTCTTTCTTTGAACATCTCAGTTACTAAGTTCACAAAATTTTTACCTCATGTATGCACTATAGCATAGCATGGGTGGTCTTTGCAATGTCACTAGCCAAGGACTTAATACCCATGAAAGATGATTGTATAGTAATCAAATGATTTGTGGTCACATTTTTTTTCCAGAGTAAGTTAATAAAGGTGTTTATCATTGTGCAAAGAAAAACCGTATCATTTGAACAGTGCAGCTTCTAAATAACAGTTAAAATACTAATACAACACATTTCTGGCATTGTCTATTACCAATCTATTCATTTTTCATACTAATTTATTCTATCTTTACAGTTTAAGTGACAAAGGCTGGGCAAAAGGGTCTCTGCTCAGCAATTTTAGGCCATAGTGGGCAAAAAGACAGTAACCTACTTTTGTTTTTTTAATTTGCAAGGAGGAGAAAATGTTTGGGTTTTTATTTTACTATTAGAGACCCAATGCACGAAATTCATGTAAGGGCCTTGGCCCTGGCCCCTGCCCGCCACTGCCGGGAGAGCCTCTGCTGCCTGTGCCCCCACATCCGGAAGGATGTCTGGTCTAATTAGCATATTATGCTTTTATTATTATAGATTGTTCTAAAGAACAACTAAGCAAAGCTGTACCAAAGTGTCTCTTTAGATCTTATAGGTGCCACAATATTGTTTCCAGGTAGATTTAAAGATGTTCAAATATGGGCATTCTTTGAAGAGGGAAATGTTCCATTCCCTTAACTATATTTAATGTATTAAAAAGTCCAAAGTAGCCCTAGCAGGTTTGGCTCAGTGGCTGGGGCATCAGCCTAGAGACTGAGAGGTCCCATGTAGATTCCGTTCAAGGACCCATACCTTGGTTGCAGGCTCCACCCCCAGCCCGGGTCAGGGGCATGCAGAGGCAACCAACTGATGTCTCTCTCTCACATTGATGTTTCTCTCTCTCTGTCTCTCCCCCTTCCTTCCATTGTCTAGCAATCGGTGGGAAAAAAATATCAAGTGAGGATTAACAAAAGAAAAAAAGTCCAAAATAATTACTGGTGTTCTTTTATTTGCAGATTCTGAATTCCACCCCCCCAACAAAAGAAATTTCTGGGCATAAACCACCCTCATCTTTCCACTCACTCATTAAACAAATACTTACTAATCAATTCTATCAAGCACCATACCAGGTACTTTCCATCCCTTCTAGAGTTGATATTTTTATAGTAGAGACTAGAGATGAAAGGAAGGTCTTCTAACTTTAATCCAGGGCATTTTCCACTATACCAAGTAGCATCTATCAAATTAAATGCTTAACCAGTCAAAAGGTTAGGTGTCTTTTCAATAATGCTCTCTTTTCTAGTCAGCCTCTCTGTGAAAATCACTTTCCTAATCTGTAACATGGAGATGATAACCCCTGCCTCTAGTACCATCCCTTGGAGTCTTGAGGCTCTCTAAAGAAAGATCAGTTTGTAATAAGACAGCCACATAAATCAGATGAGTCTTCTAGTGTGATACAACTTCGCTGTAATACAATAATTTAAATTTCAGTGCCAGTGCCACATTAGAAATGTGAGGCTGTGACTTGATAAGAACTGGTTTGTAGGTTAGGAAATAATTTGGCTTTGCATATTTGGGGGTAAAGTGAACCCTAACACAATTCAAGTTTACTGTGATATACACCAGATTTTTTTTTTTTTTTTTTTTTGCTAATATTGCAAGATATAACAAAATAGGTTTTCTGCCTCAAGAAACAAGTTTCTTATAAAATCTGGTTGTACATCATCTAGGTCTGGTTACTGATAAACCAAGAATTCATTTGTGAGACCCTCATAATCTGCCACGCTTACTTTAGTAACAACTATGATTTACTGAATGCCTACTATGTGTCAGACACTTCCCTAATGCTTATGTGTCCTATTGTCCTGAATTGATAATGACCTCGTATTTTTTCTTTCTTTCTTTGCAGATTGTCCTATTATCCATCTTTGAGAGGTAGGTACGTACTATGACCACCACTTAACAAATGAGGAAACAGTCTTTTAGAGGTTAACTTACCCCAAATCACATATCTATTAATGTGGCAGTGCAGAGAATCTTTCAAATGGTAGAATTACATAAGGAAAATTATTTTATTTACCTATTTTGGGCAAGGGGACAAAAGATAGATAACTCACCCAACTCAAGAAACTGCCCTGCTTGAACCTCCCAATTACCCAGCTATTTTCCCTCATCACCTTGCTTCACCTTTCCTTCTTTCCTCTGCTTCCAAACCTAAGGGCTTCTGACATGGTCCTCTTAAAAATGGCATTAGTTCTGCACTAGAGGGAATTTTTTTTTTTTTTTTAAATCTCTGTGCTTTGTAGAAATTCCTCCAGGATTTACAGTGTCTGTGATACTCTGCCCTACAGGATTATTACAGACAATTGCACCAACCAGCTATGGAGGAGAAAGAATTTCTAGTGTCCAGACATAATCCATCTGGAAGGCATGTCCAATGTTTAAGTATGAAATTGTGTAGTACATAGAGTTATGTGTTTTATTTAACCTTGGAAGTTTATTTGGAGGCTACTATGGTAGAGAGGGTAGGTAAAATAGGCCAGTCATTCCCTTTCTATGTACCTAGGATTTTCTTTTTCCAATTAAAAACCACATATAAGTGGACCAGAACAGTTCAAACCTGTGCCATTCAAGGGTCAACTGTAACATTCTTCAGAAATACATAAAGATAGTAAAAGTCATTTTGGGTGGGAAAAATCAGGACAAAGGCCCAAGGGAAATTATTACCTTTAAGTCATGACAATAGCTACTTTGATGGAGGGATCAGAAAAGCATGTACAGAGGCTAGGGGTTCCAGCAAAGCTCTGTTTCTTGACCTGGGTGGTGATCATTTGAATAAGTTATATATTTATGGCTTTCTCTCTCTGCTATATTCCACAATAAAAAGAAAGGCTTTTAAAAAAGTAAACAAAAAATGTTAAGTGTTTGGTATACCGCCTGACATTAACAGAATAAGTGCTAAATAAATTTTGGCTAATATTATGAACAAGAAATAAGTGATCTATTATTACAACTGCCCATGTAATGAGTTTAAATAACTGGATGTTGAACAAACACATAAAAATAAATACTGCAAAACATCATTCATCTAGACTCTACTACATAGGTTTTATAATTGATATTGGCAGAGTTTCAAATTACCTCTGGAGAAACTTTACATTTAAACATGGCATCACCATTCTGCCTGTTGAGAAAGGATTTATTATCTACTAGAGGCCCAATGCACGAAATTCATGCAAGGGGCTCGGCCCTCGCACTCCCGGCTTCACCCAGAAGGTTGTCCAGAAGGACATCTGGAAGGTTGTTCGGCTGTCCGGTCTAATTAGCATTTTATGCTTTTATTATTATAGATACCATTGGCAAGTCAGTAGGGTATAGTGTGTAGAATGTGGATTTTGATGATCAAAGATGGCACTACTAGAAATATTTTTTTAAAAACAGGACTGGAGAGTGAACTATGTCCCCACCCCACCCCCTTTTTTTTTTACAGACTTTTTATTGAAGGGAGGGGGAGAGAGAGGGTGAAACATCAATATGAGAGGGAAATATTGATCCACTGCCTCCTGCATACCCCCTCACGGAGATCAAACCCATAACTGAGGCATGTACTAGAAATGTTTTGCAACTTCTCTATAACTAAAAATGTGCTTAGTAAATAACTTCCTCCCTTCCCTATTTCCTTTAGTGGCCACCGAAATGCACCTTACAGCAGGGCTAGCTTAGGTTCATATTGGATTAGCAAAACCTCTGGACCCAACTTTAATTAAGCAAATTAAATCTTTGCTAATGACAGCCAAGGAGTGGAAGTCTTTATTTCAGGGCACTGTTAATATAAAAGAATTTATTGTTTTGTTTACAAGCATCTTATTATTGATTTAAATAAACTCCAAATTACACTTCAAAAATGTTCAAGGTCACCCAAAACTATGATTAAAATTCTAAAAACAAACCTCTGAACTAAAGTATTAATAACGATACTTTAAAGATAAAAATTTCTAATATATTTTAATAGCACCTGCTTGATACTAAGGTAAGCAAAGTGTTAATACCATGACACATAGCCAAATGAGTAACCAAAAATGATGCACACATACACAAATTTAGATGCCAAAGTGGCTGGATTTATTCTAACAATTTTTTCATCAAGCCTTCGCCAATTATTTCATCCCAAAGCTACCAACTTTTCCTATCCGTGCTGTCGGTGATTGGTGTATTCAGTGTAATGCTCCCCATACAGACTATTCTCTCAAAACCAAGTATTGTTTTACAGGAATCCAATCTGCTCTCGTTAACAATGGTCTATTAATATCCAGTGGCATTAATGCAAAGCTCAAAACTCAAGTGCCATAGATAAAAGTGATGGTGTGGCCATGTGACTTTACAATAAACCAAGTCAGAACTGCTGATTGCAGTCAAAGAATTCAGTCCTCTAGCCCATCATGTTCTTTACTAATCATTCAAGACTAAGTTACAACAGAATGCATTAAGAATAGCATAATTATCATTTCAAATCTCATACAATTTATTAATGTCAACAAGCTAATAACTTGAAAATATTTTAATTCAAATTACCAGAAAATTTGTACCTTCCAGTATTAATTAATAATATATTGATGAGCACTGAAAGATGTGGCTCAGATGGTTGAGCATCATCCCATGCACTGAAAGGTTGCTGGTTCGATTCCAGGTCAGGATACATACCTAGGTTGTGGGCTTGATCCACAGTAGGGAGAGTAGAGGGGAACAAGAAGCAGCTGATTGGTGTTTCATTCTCACATCGATGTTTCTCTCTCTCTAAATCAATAAAAAAATCTTAAAAAAAAAAAAGACTATGAGGAACCTTACTAAAGTTATAAGAAAAAAGTCTAGCTGGTGTGGCTCAGTTGGTTGAGTGTCGTCCCATGCACCAAGAGGTCACCAGTTCAAATCCGGGTTAGTGCACATGCCTAGGTTTCAGCCTCAGTCCCCAGGAGGCAACCAAACAATGTATGTTTCTCTCTTATTGATATTTCTATCTCTCTCCCTCTCACTTTTTGTCTAAAAATAAATACAAAGATAAAATTAAAAAATATTTTTTAAAAGGGCCACTTAATACAATTCAGTATACAGTTATCTAATGGTTAAAGCCAGATCTTTGATTGTTAACACTTGTCTCTATAAGGGTATTTCAAAGTAGAGAATCAGCACATCAAAGAACTAAGTACAAAGTTATGTACTAAGTACAAAGTTATGAACTAAGTACATAACTTTGTACTTAGTTCTAACTATGTACTAAGTTATAGGGAAAATCAAAGTGTACAACTCTCTCAACATGTTCTAGGACACTGCTTCTCAAACCTGGCTTTCTGAGAATCACCAGAAAGTTTTTCAAAAACTACCTATATATTCTTTGAAAGAGAAATGTCTATAATTTTTCTCCAAGTGATTCTTTTAGAAATTTGGGGATCACTGGTCCAGAAGAAAAGGATAGGGAGACAGAAACCTAATTTCAAAAAAAATTCAGCTTCATCAGGTATTAGTTATGTGGCTTTAGGCAAATCACAACCTTGCAAAATGAGACTGCTACTCCAAGACCTTCTGAAAACCCAACTCCTCGAAAGATAGATTTGAAGACCAGATACAGAAAAACAGCTTAAGAGTGCTTTAGAAACTCTTAACAATTTATACAATATTAAATTCCACAGCCTTTCCAATTAATTCTCAGAAAAAAGATGAATTCCCTGATTCAACAAATACTTCACTGAGGGCTCTGTTCTAGAAACCTTTGAGGAAGAATCCCATACAAAATTAGAAGAAAATTTGAATGTGAATAATTTTAAACTCGTGGTGAGTATTTAATGTGGAAGAAAATAAAAAAAGAAAGAAGGAAAAGGAATGTAAAATAGTAACTTCTGTGATAATAGAAATTTTCTATACCTCCACTGTCCAATACAATAGCCATCAGCCAAATGTAGGCAATTAGCACTTAAAATATGGCTTGAGTAATTTAACTGAAGCTTTAGTTTTAATTTAAACTGAGTTCAACAGCCACATGTGACTAGTGATTACAGAATTAAAAAAAAACACAACCCTAGAACTTTAAAAAATTTAGGTTGCACTTTTGAGAGCCATGGATAAGGAAAGGCAGAGGGAATGGAAGAAAAAAATTTAGGAAGATTCCATTTATAAGATACTTTTTTGTACTTCTTTTTGAAGTTATTTCTATTAGGAAAAGGTATATCCATAAAGTGAAGCTGAGGAGTACAAATCTTTGGAAGTAGCACCAATTGGGAGTCAGAATGTTTGCTGCAAGTTCCAACCCTGGTGCTGCCTGTTATAGGCCCTATGATTCTGTAAGGGTTCCTTAGCTCTTTTTGTGTGTTAAACTCCCAACTATGCAAATTGGGGCAATATGCCTGTCAAATGAACTAGAGAATCTACGTAACAAATATAAGATATATAAAAGAGTTTAAGATTTTTTTGTACTATACTAATTTATTTTAAAAAACTAGTTTTGTTATCCAACATATATTGATTGAGGTTGTGGTGTGTCAGGCCTATATACAAGGTACCGTGAATATAAATAAACAGCCACAAACATAGTCTGCTTCCCATGCAGCTTGAAGTCCAACCCAGTTGAGTCAAATAACCACATTAATAAATATACATGAAATAAGTGCTTTAAGGGAAAGGGGGCTTCTTCTGGACTGGAGAATAATAAGGCTTCCTCTCTGAGGAAATAAGGATTAAAGTGAAATCTCTAAACTGAAATGTTAACTGTGTGTATAAGGTGGAAGGGAGGAAGAGTTCACAGCATCACAAATAGTTCCTATGGTTCCTATTGTGCCTTTGAGTAATTTTAACACTCAAGAAGTAGGCCAGAGCTAGACAATGCAGGACTAGTTTTAAGCTAATGGATGACATAATCAATTTTCTGTTTTGAAAAGATCCTTCTGGGCACAACAGTGATGGGAGGGCACAGTGAATTCGGGGAACCCAGTTAGGTTACTGTAGGGGGGATTTGCCGCAATTGGGTCTGGGATGGTAGTAGTGAAGATAAAAAGAATATTTAGCAAATAAAGGTGACAGGACTTGGAGATGAAATGGACGTGGAGGAATGAAAGAAAGTGTCAAGGATAACTCATGTTTCTCACTTGTGCAATATGATGCATGGTGGTACCATTCATAGAGACATAGGACACACTGAAAGAAGACTTGGGTTGTTTTGTTTCTGAAGAGGGAGGGAGGCAATTATAGGTTTGTGAGTCTGGGGTGCCTTTGAGATACAAAGCAAAAATGTCAGCAGGCAATGGATGCCTAGAACTCAGAAAAGGGGTAAGGGTGGGTGACAAAATTAACTGGGAGAGAAGAAAGAAGCCAGAAGAAGAAAAGCTAGAATCAAGCCCTGAAGGTGGCTCAGTTTAGAGATAAAGGAAACTGCAAAAGACACTGGGCTGAAAGAGCCAGAGAAGGAGAAATGAAAAGACAGAGTAGTGCCTTGGCCTGGTAAGTCAGTATTATATAGAGCACCATCATGATGCTCCACGGTGTGGTTTCCATCCCCAGTCAGGGCACATACAAGAAGCAACTAATGAATACATAAATAAGTGGAGCAACAAAGTGATGTTTCTCTCCTTCTCTCTCTAAAATAAATAAATATAAGTTTAAAAAGAAAAGAAAAGTGCTATTATGAAAGCCAAGGAAGTGATGAAAAGACTGCAAAAGAACATCAAATGCTGCTGGAAGGTTGAATGCTGCAGGGGAGGAAAATAAAGTGTCCTGGAATTGGTGATAAGAATGGAGATGACTAATGACTTTAACAACTATTTAGGTGAAATGATGGGGAAGAAGTCATACTACAGCAAGTCATGGAACCTTTAAGTTTCCTTCCACAGGAGTAACCAAGCCTGTCCTACCAAGCCACCTTACCACAAAAACTCCAAAATGATTTGCATACTAAACTCGAAGCTACATTGATCAAAGAACTAATTCACACCAACCGACAACGACGCCAGTTGGTTTTTAGAATTATTAACCTCAATGAATATCTAATTTGTGAATGTTCAGGAACAGCATAGTGAACATTTAAAGCAGAGAAATTTCTGAGCCCAAGGGTGGTACAAACACACCAGCCCGTTATTAGCTTCTGCAGAGAGATAACATTCCACTAAGCTATTTTTGCTTTTCAGATTTTCCCCTTCTTCTAATTAGAAATCACCAAGTTCTTTATCAGCTCCATGGTTTGTATTATTGCTTTAAGACAGTACTGGTTCTAGTAAAAATTGAAATAATAATAAAGCCACTGTAGATGACAGCTTTCATATTTTAAATAAGAAGCCATTGACGTTTTTAACTTCAGTATTTTAAGTAGTTTTCCCTGTAGTCCATCCCTCAACACTTGCATTTTATGTTTCAGCCTATTAGTTCCCCACCCATTTGTATTCTATTTGAAAAATTGATTTTCATGGCTTTACCTAAATTTGTAGCATAAAAGCACATTTTTATGCGACTATTTAAAACCCATTTTCTTAAGTTATTTTCTTTCTTTAATCAGTAGTTGCAATTTTATGTTTGCCCCATTGTAGAACTAATTTATAGAATGAAATCCAACTCTTTAGTCCACCTCTCAAACTTGCTCTTCCCAAAGACCTCCCCATCTCCATATCTATAGACTCCATTCTAAACAGTGGGAAACTCTGGCATTAATCTTTCCATACACCCCTTCATCTAAACCATCAGCAAATCCCAACAGTTTTACCTTATAACATACCCAGGATATGAATATCTCTCACTGTATCAAACACTATTACTACCTTAATAAAAGTCCTATCATCTTGACTGAAATACTGCTCTAACTGGTCTCCCAGCTTCCACAATTAACCCCTTACAGAAGGATATTTTCCACAGAGCAATCAGAGTGATATTTTAAAAACATAAGTTGAATCATGTCAAGTCTGTGCATTAAACCCTCCACGACTCCCTATCTCACTCAGAGTAAAATCCTAAGTCTTTATCATGATCTACTTATTTATTCCTCACTACTGCTTTGACCTCCTCTCCTGTCACTCTCCCCTTTGTCACTTATCTTGCTGGCCTTCTTCTTTCTCAATCACACCAAGCACACTCCCATCTCAGGATCTTAGTGTGTGCAATTTCCTCTGCCTAGAGTGCTCTTCCCCAGCTATTTTGCATGGTGATCCCTTACTCCCTTCTAGTGTCTGCTCACATATCAGAAAGGCTTTCTCTAACTACTCTAAAACAGCACCACCCCAGCCATAACCATCTATTACCTTCAGTTATATCTGACCTATTTGTTCATTGTCTCCTACCATTAAATGAAAGCCCCATAATTCTGTTGTGTTCATTGCTGTATTATCCCCAGCACTTAGAATAGTGTTGCTGGTACTCAATTTGTTCATATTCATTTCACTTCAGCAAGGAACCAATTTAATTAGTACCACAGACTTTCCAAACACATATATAAAATACGTAATTAAATATTAATGAAGCAAGCATACTCAATAAATAAGAACCAAGAAACACTACTCCGGTCCTTTAGATCTCAACTGCACAGAATTGGAAATATGAGTCTGAACACAAATATACATAGAGAAAACATCCATTATGATAGCAGTGCACAGATTATTTTCCACATTTTAAATCCCCAAATTTATCTTTCCTTTTACCCAGGCAGTCAGTTGGTGTATACTTGGAGAATGTATACTGTATTATGGGTAAAACAGACTTCAGTGCTGGTGGCATGGGTTTAACCAGGTGAAGTCTCTGGCAAAATAGTGAAATAATCCAAGCTTGACTTTGCTATATGCAAGTATTTCTTATCAGGGTTCCAACTTTACTCAATCCTGGAACTATTCTACTCCCTAACCCCAGGGATATGGCCCATTCTTGTTCTTTCACAGTGACTTTTAAGAACTCAAGCTATATACTGAATTAGTGTATGAAATTTCTTGTCCAAGAATCAATACAGCCCACTCGGAAGCACCTACAGGCATTAGAGGAGATAACATACTTGTTTATGTTTTACAGGAAGTCTTTGTTAAATGGGAGGAATTGTCCACCCTGAGACATTCAATGAACAAATCTTTATTAAGTACCTATTCTCTGTATGGAGATGAATGAGATACAAGTTCAGATCCAATGAAAGAGGCAGTCATATCATACATCGTCACAAGAATTCCTACTCATTTCTCTGTTATGTAATCACTAGAATCCTGGTGCACGAAATTCATGCACTTGTTGGGGGGCAGGTCCCTTAGCCCAGTCTGTGCCCTCTGGCAGTCCAGGAGCCCTCAGGGGATGTCTGACTTATGGCTTAGGCCCGCTAAGGTTGGACATCCTTAGCACTGCCGCGGAGGCAGAGAGGCTCATGCCAGCCATGAGCCCGGATTCTGTCTTCTCAGCGCTCCCCCTGTGGGAAAGCAATGACCACCAGGGGGCAGCTCCTGTGTTGAGTGTCTGCCCCCTGGTGGGCAGTGCGTGTCATAGGGACCAGTCATTCCGCCATTCGGTCAATCTGCATATTAGCCTTTTATGATATAAGGATTCCATTCTCAGGAGGTCATGGCAGAGAGGTGATGGTGGTAATCCCCATTGTGTCCCCCTTAACACCCCTGCCATCTCAGAGTAGGTCTGGGGAATAGGTAGGACAAAAAGGTAAAAAGAAAACCCTGGCCTGTGTGGCTCAATTGGTTGAGTGTTGTCCTGTGCACCAAAAGGTTGCAGGTTCAATTCCTGGTCAGGGCACATACCCAGGATTGTGGGCTAGATCCCTGGTAGGGAGTGTGCAGTAAGCAGCAGATCAAAGTTTCTCTCTCACATCAATGTTTCTCTCTCTCTCCCTCTCCCTTCTTCTCTCTCTGTAAACCAATTTTAAAAAATCTTTAAAACAAAAACAATAATAAGAAAGAGGATACTATGTCCTGGCATTGGAGTCAGAAAAACCTGGGTGTGAATTCCATCTGCATCACTTTCTATGAGAGTGACACTAAACAATTTCTTCAGCTTCTATGGGCCCATTTAATCATGAGTAAAATGTGTGTAAGACCTATTTCATAATAATTAAATAAAAAATCCACAAACTCAATAAGACATAAAAGACACTCGATGATATAGTTATTCTCTTTAATGTTCCCTTTGTATTAATGAAAAAGGCTAAAATAGGCCACATAACACCAGCAAAAGGCTCCCAAGCCATGGCCTAAGGACAACTGTCCAAGGTAATGCTACCTTTTAAAACTGTTTTAACAATGCTTTGCCCTGGCCAGGTATCTCAATTGGTTAAAGCACTGTCCCAATATGCCAAGGTTCGGGGTTTGATCTCTAATCAGGGCACATACAAGAAAAAAGCCAATGAATCATCACTAAGTGGAACAACAAATCGATGTTTCTCTCTCTCCCTTCCTCGCTCTCTCTAAAAAAAAAAAAAAGAAAAAAAATCAATTTAAAAACAAACAGTGATTTCAAATAATAACATTAATGCTTTAAATCCAGTAGGAGCTATTATAGATTGTCTACACCAGTGGTTGGCAAACTCGGTAGTCAACAGAGCCAAATATTAACAGTACAACAATTGAAATTTCTTTTGAAAGCCAAATTTTTTAAACTTCTTCTAACGCCACTTCTTCAAAATAGACTCTCCCAGGCTGTGGTATTTTGTGGAAGAGCCACACTCAAGGGGCCAAAGAGCCGCATGTGGCTCGCGAGCCGCGGTTTGCCGACCATGGGGACTCTACATCTTATTTTTCCACGTTTGATAATCATGCTTCCTCCCTCCACTTTTTTTCTTCCTGTAGAGGCAGGAATCACTACTTTGGGTTGATTTTTTTTGAAATACTTAAAAAAAAATACCCCACAATTCCAGGCATTAGCTTTGAAGTTTCTGCTTTCTTGAAAACTTTTCTCTCAGCTTCCCTGAAACAGCTCTCCTAGCTATTTCTAACCAGCATAGCAGCTCCTTAATTTCCTTTACTAGTGTCTCCTCAATCTCTAACAGACATTCCTTCAGACATTTTCTAGGCCTAATCCCAGATCATATACCTGTTCTCTTATCTATGCACTCTCCTTAAATAATTTCATGCATAACCTTAGACACTATACAAACATACACACACCAGTATACATATATATCTATACACACACACACATATAAGATTTTTTAATATATATATACACTCTTCTGCTCCCCTCCCTCATAATGATTTATGGACTAAGATGTCTTACAGGCTACTCAGAATTCTTTTTTTATCCCTCAAATCTATTCCTTCTCCAGTATTTCCCATCTCAGGTAACAGTACTGCCATCTATTCAGTTGCTCAAGACCAAAACCTGGGAATCAGCTTCTCTTGCACTCCCACATTCCCACATTCAATCCATCTACATCCAATTCAGTCTGCCACCAAGCCTTATTATCTGTTATCCAGACCACAGTTAATAGCTTGGATCTCCCTGCTTCCATTCTTATTCCTGCCAATCCACTCTCCACCTAGCAGCCAGCAATTTTAAAACAAAACAGATCATGTTGCCACCTCACACAAAATCCTTCCATCATCGGACTACATTTATGGTAAAATCTTACACTGGTCACCTTATTGCTTTTTAGATATATCCCTCTCTTACCTCACTACCTTCACATATGCTGTTTCTTCACTGGTACAGGAGTAGCATTTATTGCCCAATTCACAGTTGATGCATTTGGTTTATTTGATGGCTATTGCTTTATTATGTGCTTTATCTTGCTTTCAAAGGTGTTTGCACTATTATGATAAAACTCATTGCTCAAGGTCCTAGGAATGTTTTCCTACCCTATCTTCAAAATCATTTAAGTTTCAGCTTCAATATTATACTTCTGGAAAAAGGCTTCTCCAACCCAATTAAAATTAGGTCCTATTATATCCTCACTAGAAGCCTATACTTTTCTTCCCTAGCATTAAAAACAAATTTATAACTATGTTATGTACAACTATTTGATTAATGTATGTTTAAGCAGAGTCAGTATCTGTTTCCCTAATCACTGCATCATTTCACAGTGCCACAGCCATGTGTCCAACACCTAACTCCTTTCACCAATAAACATTTGAAACAGAAAATTCATGAGTCCTGGCCCTAGAATGGCGGCATAATACAGCAAGATATGCCATGGATATTTCCCTTCAGTTGAATTTTTAGGCAAATACTTTTTAAAAATCACAGTGCTAGGCAATGAAAGGAATTCAAGTAGGAGGAAGACAAGTTCCCCTAAGAAGTTTCTAGAGTGCCTGTCTTTTTACTTTTTTTATTCTTCCATAGTTCCTAGCACACAGTCAGATCCCTGGTAGATACTTAAAGCATTTAGTGACCAAACTACCACATGATAATCAAAGTGCTAGAATTAAATGTCATAAATTCTACATAATTCTAAATAGGGTTCACTGAAGGCTAGAAGCATTAGAAAAGTGTTTAAGGAGATTGAACTCAATTTAGACAGGGTGAGGAATAACTTTTAGGGATCTGCCCAACTTATGTTGTCACCCCTCACCTGCCCTCCTTCAACAGCAGTATGGCCAGATTTGTACTCCTTAATACAAATCATTTCTATAATCCATTTGCTGAATTCTAAACAAAATTATCTTCAATATGAGATTCTATGCTTAGTTAACATATATTAATAAAACTTCTTTTGGCCATAAAGGACCTGAATATGATAAAAACCTACAAAGAATTCAGTACTATCTGTTGCATAAATGAAACTTAACAAAACATTTTACATGCTACATTCACTTAATAATGTAGGTGTTAAGAGGATCTAAAATTGAAATCCTAGTGTTTAACTATGTGCTTTCTGAAGGACCAATATAAGATCAAAATAATAACTACATTAGCAATTATTTTCCAAGCACTGCACATGGGCCTTCCTGTGCATTCCCCGCCCCCCCCCCCCCCCCCCCGCCCAATCTTCAAAATAACCCTGAAAGTTAAAAAAACAGGCTGAAAAGCTGGGTGATTTCAACTACAATACAGCTTACAATACAGGTGTTCTTTTTTTAGACAATGTTACCTGAACCAAAAATGCCAAAACAAACATAAAAACCCTGAAGTTTTGTAGAACTTCAAATGCTTGGTTACTGAATTAAAAATAACAAAAGCTTTCCTAGGAAGCATACAAGTTCAAGGAATATAACATCCTTTAATTTAAAAAGTCTTTCTAGCTCAGCTGATGTGATTCTGTGGTTGAACGTTGACCTATGAACCAGGAGGTTATGGTTTGATTCAAGTCAGGGCACATGCCTGGGTTGCAGACTCCATTCCCCAGAAGGGGGCGCGCAGGAAGCAGCCAATCAATGATTCTCTCACATCATTGAAGCTTCAATCTCTCCCTCTCCTTTCCTCTTTGAATTCCATTTATATACACACACACACACATACATACATATATATGCCTTTCTAAAACTCATGGGCAAATATAGAGTGCTGCTTAACTGCCAAACTGCTCAGCTTTGATGAAATATATCTGAAATTTACCTGCGTTAATATTTTCAATAAAAGTTCTCTAAAGAAAGAAAAATTACCAAGCTACATAGCTACTTTACAAAGATTTTTAGTTTTGAAAGGAAAAAATAACAGATTTGAGAGAAACTAAAGAGTATGAGTGTTATAAAAAGTGTTTTTCTTCTAATATAACAAAATACCACAATAGAGTAACGGTAGCATTTATCCAAAGCTAAATGATGTCAGGCTTCTAATCAATAAGCTGTTAAGGGTTGAGACCTCTGTAATTATTTCAAACTGTATGAATGTTACATTATCAAACATTGAGACAAGTAGTCTTGTATGAAATGACTGTATGAGATCAAATAATCACATCAAAAAGAAATTACATACTTCTGTATTTAAACTTTCCACACGAAGATCTTTTCAATCTGTATGGTACCGACTCTTTGCATTCACCAAATTTCATCAATGTAGTCATTACACATTGTAAAAGCAAACTTCAAGTATTCCCATAAAATAGTTAAATATTAGTTGAAACTCAAAAGCATCAAAGTTATCTCGAAATAACAATTTTGTACCATCAAGAAATAAAAGTCGTATGTGGCCATAAAATGGAATTACAGAAACAGTATAGGGATTATTTTCTGTTAACAAAGTATAGCCATCTATGCAAAACCACAGAAAGTCTTTCTGGACTTCCTCCACAGAAAAAAACTCACTCCCCCTCAATCTCTCCTGTGCGCCCCTCCCCCATCTTATTTTTTATAACCCTCTCCCAAAAGGTTTACATTAAAAATGGATTTATAGCATTATCAAGACCAGCATGTCTCTAAATTTATGATCTTTGCATATTCAAGGTTGCAGGAATTGAGCTTTAATAATTCATGGACCACAAACACGCCCTGTTAAGATTTTTCCCTCCAACACTAAAGTTCCTACTCATGGGATCCCTAATGGGTGTACATGAGCCATACAACAATACAATCTTTAAAAAGGACACAAATGGTAGGTGTGCTCTCCTGAGATGTCCTCACCTAAACCTCCTGCACGTTCCCTTGCGGATCCACAAGCATAACTGTCATTCAGAGAGATAGTAATTGTTAAACGCGGGTGAGAAACCAAGCGTAACTGAGATATATAACTGGATGGGGAAGGTTAAATGCAGCCTCTCCAGTATCGCGTAAGTAGCCTAACCCGCTGCAAACTTTTAAGAGATTAAGTTACATTCCTCTGCAATTCCACCCTTGACAGCTGAATCCAGAGATGCCAGCGCGTCATGCACATCCATTCCCGCCACCTCACCGGTGGAAAGCAGGAGGCCACATCCTATGGCCAGCGCTGACCTGAGGCTGGGAAAGAAGGGAGGGCAGGCGAGAGGGCTGCAGGGGGAGGGCCGGGAGAGCTCACCTTCTCCAGCTCATCGTGCAGCTCCGCTAGGCTGGGACGGAGCAACTTCTCGCCCAGCTGTGCCACAGTGTGCCGGTAGTGGTCGATCCTGGGCACGGCGTCCATGGTGTTGTGGCCGAAGGTGCGCTGGTAGTAGGTGTTGGTGTGGGTGTCATAGTAGTAGTGCTGGTGGTGCCCGCTGCTGCCGCCGCCCGAGTGCAGGCTGCTGCCCTCGCTCAGCACCGTGTCCCCTCCGTTCTGGAAACTCACGTTGGGCCCGTCGCCTCCGACCCCCGCCGCATCCGACTGGCTCTCCTCTGCCGAGGAGGCAGCCGGGTCCACGAAGTTCACACGGAAGCGGCCCTTGGCTTCCTCACTGCCTTTCGCCGGCCCGCTTTCACCGCTGGCTTTCCCATCCACGGAGGTCTCCTTGCTCCCCGCCCCAGCACCAGCCGCCGCCGCCGCCGCCGCCCGCCCCGCGCTCTCGGAGACCAGGTCCACCTGGAAGCGGCTCTGGCTCGGGGTGGGCCCCAGCGGTCTGCCCAGCCCGTCCCCGGCCGCCGAGACGCCCTCCCCGCCGCCCCGACTAGCGGCCGCAGCATCCTCCGGCATAGAGGACACGGCCGCGCCGGGCAGGTTCACCCCGGAGGCGGCCCGCGGCGTCTCTCCGACTCCGGCCAGCCTGGGAACGCCGGAGGAGGGCGCCGGAGGCCCCGGATCCATCGCCGCCGACCCTCGGCGGACCGAAGAGCCTGGCGGACTTCACGGGCTGCACGCCCTCCGCGCCTCTGACCGGCGGTGGCCGCGGTCGCAACACCAGAGGAAGGAGCTGGCTCCCCGCCGCTAGCCCGGGCCGGCACAGACCCACCGGCAGCCGAGTCAGCGCGAGAGTGCGGCCGTCGCGGGGCGGGCCCGCTGTTTAAAGGCTCGGCGCGGCCGTGGCGGCTCTCGCTGCAGCACGCGGGAGGCGGGGCCCGAGCTCCCCACCCCTCAGCCCGCCCACCGCGGTCCTGCAGTGACGCCCTCGGACGCTCCCCGTGCGCCTAGCCCTCCTGGGGTGCTGCGCTACCCCACGCGAGAGCTACCCGCGCGAGGGTCGTGTCCGGCCAGCCCGCGCTTGGCTTCGGGCAGCACGAGCAACGCGATCGGGGAGCGGCCGCGCGCCGCCTGAACGCCGTCGCCGGGAAGATCTCCGCACCACTGCCTTCTCTTCCGTCGCCCTCCTCCCACCCCTCCACCTCCTTCCCCCGCCCCGCTCTGCGGTACTGAGGAGTGGGCCCTCGGCTGTTGCCTTCTCTCCCCGCCTCTGGGGCTGCGGTCCACGAGCCGGCACCCCGGACCCCGGTAAACCGGACAGCGGACGGCGCCCGGCACGGCCAGCGGTGAGGCGCGCGGGCCCCGCTTCGGCGCACGGGATCGCGGACGCTCCCGCGGCAGCTCAAGAGGCTCGAGCCCACTGGCTTTTTTTTTTTTCTTCTTCTTTTTTTTTAAGTTCTGAACTCGCAGCACTCGTGCTGAGCCGGCGAGATCTCGCGAGATGCTGCAGGGCCGCTTCCCCTCAGGCGCGTGGTACCCGCGGCGGTGCTGGACCCGCCGCCGGCCCGAGCTGCTCTGGATGACGCCGGGGGCTCTCCCGGCCTGCCCGCAGGTGCTTCCGGATTTGCGGGCGAGGTGCGCCCCTGGGTTGGCCTGCTCGGAGCTCCCGCCGGCGGCGACTCCCGCACTCGCTCCAGGCCTGAGCCTAGGGGAAGACAGGATTTCCTCTGTGTCGCCTTTGAGGCTGTGAACTCACCCGCAGGGCAGCGTTAGATTTGCATAACCTGAGACTAACACCTGTGGAGATTCAGTGGGTGTGTTCAGACTTCCGAGGACACCTTTACTTTAAAAGCTGTGATGTTTGAAGGTGAGAGAAGGGAGATTAGTTATGATACCCTATTGTCTCATGGCGATTTTTAACTGGCGGTATTTCCAAAACTGAGAGGAAGTTCAGAAATGAAAATGAGAGCAGTAACCGGGAAGTTTCAGCATGGAGGTTGTGAAGAATCCTCTGTTTTAATTAAAGCAGAAAGGTCCTCTGCAGGTCTGTTTTCTCTAAGGGGAAATAATTGTTTTGCAACTTCCTTAGCAGAATCAATTTTAACCTAAATTCTACCCAGAGCCCTACATGAAAACATAACAATGATTTCTTCAATCATTTGCCTTTTACTTAGGTGTTTATATGTATTTTTGGTTTTATTTATGAGAACAAACACCGTCCTTTGCTGAATCCTAGAAGTATGATCTAAGAGCCGCAGAGTTTGCAGAACTGTTTGAAAATACAGTACTGTTAGGAAAGCTGCAACCAGATTGTTTTTAAAAAGTTGTCATAACCATCCATGATCTTATTTGACCTGCACAACTTTTCATCTCACTTTATTATCTTTGTTGTAAAGATGGAGAGAGGAAGGAACCGCCCTTGGATCATGTAGCCGTAGTTCTTAAATCCCCTCTTGAACCTTGTAATATTAGCAGAAAACCATGAGGCCAGAAAAATCAGGTGGTCCTTTAGGCAGTGCTACTTCTACTAGGGGATTGCTGCCTTGGTAGCTGACCTGTGTGGTACCTCTTAGCTCCAAAGCTAATTAGATGGCTATTTCAACATTCTTTGAATTGCACAAATGGTAAGCACCCACTATGAGGTGCCCTGTGTTCTGTGGATATAGCAGTGAGCCAAACAGACAATCCCTTCTCTCATGAAGCCCATTGTCTGAGGGGCGGGGCGATAAAAAATAGGTAAAGTATATAGCATGCTATAAGAATATAGAAATATAGAGCATGCTTTGAGTGCTAAGGAAAGAGGAATATGTATGTGAGACGGAGGTGATAAAGTTTTTCACGGAATGGCCCCACTAAGAAGGTGACATTTGAGTGAGGAAGTGGGTGATGCAAATATCTGGGAAAAGAATATTACAAGCAGAGGAAAAGCAAAAACCCAAAGGTGAGAGCATATCTGACATGTTCATAGAATTTCATATAGGCCAGTGTGGCTGAAACTGCTTAAAGGGATGGGGAGGATAAAAGCGCATTAGGTCAAAGAATTCACAGATTGGGGGTATAACAGACCAAATTGTGTAGGACTTCTATGCTATTGGAAGGACTGACTTGTACCCTGAGTGGGATAGGCTATTAGTCAACTTGGGCTGCCCTAACAAAATACCATGGACTGGGTGACTTAAACAGAAATTTATTTTCTTGCAGTTTTAAAATGAGATCAGCATGCCATCATGGCCAGGTTTTGGTGAATGGTTGGAGAATGCCACCTTCTCATTTGGTCACATGTTGAAAAGAGATAACTCTGATGTCTCTTCTTATAAGGGCACCTGTTCCATCTGATCAGGGCGCCACCCTGTGACCTCATTTAATCTTAATTACCTCCTTAAAGACACATAGGTTAGGGCTTTAACATATGGATTGGGCGGGGTTGGGGGGGGTGAGAGACCATTCCATCCCTGTCAGATGGCAATGTATCCTGAGTAGAGGAATGACATGATTTGAATATATTTAAGTGATTAGTCTAGCTGCCTTGTTGTAAATATAGAAGGGAGTAAGTGGTGGGGACAAAGAGGGAAGCAAGGAGATGTGTTAGGAGGTTATACAAAAATTTAGGAAGTGGTGATGTGGCTTTGACCACAATGGGTAGCAGTGGGAATGTTTGCAAAGTGGTTGAATTTTGAGGGGGCAATAGAATTTGCTGATGGATATAGAGTATGAATAAGAAACCAAGGTTTTGGGTCTTCCCCTCTAGGAAAATGGTGTTGCTGTTTCCTTAGATAAGGAGATGGTGAATGGAGCAACCGTGGGTAGTTAAGAATACCAGGAGTTCAGTTTGAGATGTCTGTTGGAGAAAACAAATAAATGCCTAGTAATAATAATAAACAGTCACTCAAAAATGTGTAAGTGCAAACTGAGAAGTTCTAAGACAGGCTCAGCTGGTGTGGCTCAGTTGTTGAGCATTGACCTATGAACCAGGAGCTCATGCTTAGTTAGATTCCAGCTCAAGGCACATGCCCATGTACTGAGCTCTATCCCAATAAGAGGCATGCAGGAGGCAGCCAATCAGTGATTCTCTCGCATCATTGATGTTTCTATCTGCCTCTCCCTCTCTGAAATAATAAAAATATACATTTTTTAAAGTTCTAGGATAGAGAAGAACATGGTACAATGAGAATGTAAAATAGAGGGACTAGACTTAGAGAGGAAGTGACTTTTCAGCTGAAGTCTGAAGGTTGATTGGGATTAAACTAATTTGCAGGGGAGTTTCAAAAAAGGGAAACATTGTGGACAAAAGCCCTCTTGGAGTGAACATGACCTTTCTAGGGAGCTTGAAGCCAGTTTGGTTAAAGCACAGTGATTAAGGGGCAAGAGTGGTAAGAGATTAATGAGTCTGTCTATTCTAAAAGCCCTATGAAATCATTAATGGGTTTCCAGGGAGATAGAGAGGCACATGATCAGATTTACATTTATTAACAGCCTCTGGTTATTTTGTGGGGAAAAGATTGGAAAGGAGCAAGAATAAGCATGAAAAGATAGGCTACAATTTTAGTAATCTAGACATGAGATGATGATAATAATAGTGGCTAACATTTATAGGGAACTTAATATCCTGCCTACTGTGCTAAACTCTGCATTAATAATCTATTCTTAGAACACTATGAAGAAGGTCTTATTATTTCCTCCATTTTACAGATGAAACACTTGGTTAAGAAAAAAAGGTTGAGTAACTTGTCCCAGGTCACTCAGCCAAAACCAAGATTTGAATACAGGTTGATTTCTCCACTAATCAAGCTATAAAAGTGTGGATTATAGAGGCTGCCGGGGATATGGGGAAGGAGAAAATTTGGAAAGATAACTCAGAGAACTTGAAAATGACCTCCTCCATTTCAGGGGACAAATATAATACTTTCAACTATGAGGATTTAAAAAAAGAAAGAAAGAACTTGGAAAAGGGTTGACACTATGAGGGAAAATAAGGGATAAATGCATTTTTTAGCTTACATTTACCTGGGTTTAAGTGGTGGTGATGTTATATGAAAAAGATAAGACATTCTAAAACTAGGTTTGGAGAAAAATAAGAGAAATTTGTTCTTGGGCATACTGGGTTTGAGGTATCTTTGAGTCATCCAAGTGGGAAAGTGAGGAAAATTATTTGGCTACATGGGTTTGTGCTCAAAGGGGAAGTTTGTACTAGTATAAGAGAGTATATATGTGGGGGACTTCTGCAAATAGATAACTGACACCATGGACATGTCGACATAAGAAAAATGCAAACCTATAGATAATTTTTTTTACTAGTTTATTGAGCCAATCTGATGACATATACCAGTGAGCAAGATCTCAAATGCTCCATAGAATTACAGTTTTGCAGCTTATTTATGCATTTGAAATTAAAGAGGGAATGTAAGGAACATTACATGGAGGTGGAAGGAAGCAAGGCGGGGATTGGATTACAGGATAGTTAACAAGAAAATGTGCTCTGTTAAGGATGGTGTATTTCAAAGGTGTGTTAATCGACGCACAGAAGCAATGGACAGGGCTTGCTTAAGGTAAAGATAAAGCTTTTACTAAAATGATATATGCCAGGGGCATGACTGCCCACCATGACCTGCCCAGTTAGGAATTTATGATCAGATCACCCTGTGAGGTAAATTTCCACAGAATCCCTTTTTTTCACCCACAGACATGAATGGGATCACTCAGGGCTGGTATGGAGCAGCACTATACAATAGAACTTTCTGTGATGATGGAAGTCCTGCCCTGTATGATAGCCATGAGCCACCTGTGGCTATTGAGCACTTGAAATGCCTAGTGCAACCAAGGAAATGAATTTTTAATATAAATTTAACTTTATTATTTTAAGTTTATTAAAGAGCCCTATGGGCTAGAGGCTACCATATCTAGCAACTTAGGTATAGAGTTCAAAAGATGGCCTAGGGCCCCAAGTTGTATAATTCCTAAGGGATGAGAAGAAAACCAGTTGAAGGCATTTTCAAAGTAGGATTCGCTGTGTTAAATTGGGCCAAGAGGTGGGGAAAGATGAGAAGTTAATATAGCATATTGAATTTATTAACATGTATTGTGCAGTATGATAGGAAGGTAATGAGAGGGAGAACAAGTGTTCTAGGAGATATATATATATATATATATATATATATATATATATATATGCCTAAGTGACCATTATGACCAGTTGACTGGTTGTTATGACGTGCACTGACCACCAAGGGGCAGAGGCTCAATGCAGGAGCTGCCCCCTGGTGGTCAGTGTGCTCCCATGGCCAGCCAACCTCCCCCGGTCCCTCCCCCTGGCCAGCTGGCCCCTATCAGCCCTAATCACTGGCCAGGCTGAGGGACCCCACCCATGCACGAATTTGTGCACCGGGCTTCTAGTCAAAATATATATGTGAAACTCATAGAAACACTTTAGGAAAGGTCTCCTTTTAATTTACTGTCAACAAACATTTGGTTATTAGTTTCACCATGTATCCATTTAGACACTAACTTTGAGGAGAACAGACTCATTTTTAGTGCCATGATGAAGTACCCAGGTCATTTTGCTCATTTTCCTCTTTTGTCAAAAAGTCAGCCTTTGGCAATATTTGTTTCATTGTACTTAGTACTATGTATTGAATGTACTTAGAATTTTATAACCAGAAAGGACTTTAATTTCACAAATGCTAAAAGGAGATATGTTATATTAGACCCACATATCTTTAGAATTAGAACATGTGAGAACTATGTAGAATCTTTAAAATCAGCTCTTTTGCTTTTTTTTTTTTTACAGTGAGTTTAATGTGCTATGCTTACATTGTACCTGGTATGGTTTTCCTTTTTTACTAGCATACAGATTAGGTCAATGGTATTTCCATTAAGAAATAAAGTGATTATACTATCATAGAAAAAAAGTTACTGAGAGAAGCTTGTTTATTCTGCATCATAATTTTGTTTACTTGCCTAAGTCCCAATTACATTCTTCTTTAATTAAAAATATTATAAACATTTAAAGTCAGTCATGTAATTAAATAATCAAAATCTGACTGTGCTTTTTCTTTAATATTTCAATATATATTTTTGTTGATTTTAAAGAGGAAGGGAGAGGAGAGAGGTAAAAACTTCAGTGATGAGAGGGAACCACCCATTGGCTGCCTCCTGCACACCCCCCAATGGGGATTGAGCTGCAACCCCGGGCATATGCCCTGACCGGGAATCAAACTGTGATCTCATAGGTCAGCGTGCAACCACTGAGCAACACTGGCCAGGCATCATATTTGTGAATTATGTCTTTTCAAAACAGACAGCCCAAGATTCTATTTAATTTAAATCTTATCCAAGCAGTAAGTTCATGACAAATGCCTTTAAAATAAATGTAATATCTGTCTTTTCTCATTCCTCACTCTACCAATGTATGTATGTCATAAAGCTAGTCAAGGAAATCTCTTCTGCTCAAATTTGGAATTGGAAAAGTTACCTTTCATCTCCACTGATTTACTTTTATACATCTAACTCTGCAGGCTATGAACATTTGCAAACTTCCAAATTGTTATCAAATATTAATATGTAGAAGTAAGTAGTTTAGTCATTCCAGTGATGTGGTCTCCATAGCCAGACTGCCTGGATTTGAATCTCGGTTTCAGTAGTTACTGGACATGTGAACTTGGGCTAATGTGACTTATGTGCCTCAATTTCCTCATCTGAAAAATAGTGATAATAATGGTACTACCTCCTAGAGGTATGAGGATTATATGAATTACTATCTAAGGCACTTAGTGCCTGATTCTTTACTGTTACAGATTTTCAATTTTTAAAGCAGTTGGTAATGTCATTTTGCTGCCACTTTTTGGGGAGGTGAAACAGCCTAGACTGAGATTTCTTTCTTGTTCATCTGAAATTCATTTTTCCTTATATAGGACCCTTTAAAACTAATGGTTTGTCAATGAAATCATTACATACTAAATGTATATTATATACTAAAGTATGCTACAGGAATGTTTTGTCTGCATTCACTTTCCCAAAAATATAGAGGTTTAAAACACACCAATACTTACAAAACACGCATATACCTTAATAACTACTTTAAATGTCCCCCTTTATGGAGTCAAATGTTGTAGTGCATCCCATAGCTAAATTACATACCTATATTTTCTTCACTATTAATAAAAAATACCTAATTTTTTATCTTCTATTACATTCCTTTATAATTAATTAATGTTTTCACTTTCAAAAAGCTGTAAGTATAATTGAGAAATGTTTTTATAATTATTTAAGATGCCTGAAATTCAAAAAGCCATAAACATGGAAGGGATCCTAAAGGATTATGTATTAAGTCCCTACTTTAAAAATAGAGTAATTATTCTACCTTTGACACTTACAGAAAAAACACTTTTAAAAAAATTTTTTTGAGTGTATATTTATTAAAACTAGAAACTGTGAAACAAGAAAGCCTCTGGGTTAAAAGAAGCAACAAGTGAGAGCCTGGAGGTGGGGTGGGGGGGTTTGGGGGGTGCTGATTTGATTCATAAAAATGTTATAGGAAATAAATCAAGGTGGGGCTGCTGTCAGCTCACTGGGGAATCAGAGAAAAGGGGATTTGGGGGACAGGCTCAGGGGGTTAGCCCAGGATGAGCTACAGCTGCCTATTGCTCCCCTGGTTGCAAGCCTTGTGGTATCCTTTAGAGTTTAGGACATAAAGTCCTGTGGGGGATGAAGAGGGGGAGGGAAAGAAAGGCACAGGGCATGCTCCCAGGAGGGAGAGCACGCCAGTAACATATTCTAAAGGTTGCAAGTTCTTACAGCCATAGTATTAGACATGTAATACACTCAAAGAATAGGCATTCTTCCTAATGGCTAAACAAAATTATTCTTCTAACAACCCTAATTTTTTTGTTTCTTTTGTTCTTCAGAGGTTATGGTAACCCATAAAATGTAAGGTTATTTTTGGTTTTACTTTTCAAGTGATTTCCTCTTGCATGTCATTCTAGAGCCCAGTTTCTAAGTACGTAATTATTTTTATTACTTTCCTCTGGGCTCTTTCCAAGTAATTTATTCTTTCTTTAAATGTGGGCCAAAACTATTAGGTTCAATATGCCAGTTAAAAGAACAATTGATAATTATAAAGGTAAAGACAGATATTTTTACAGTACAAATAATTGTTTTTACTTAAAACTGGGCCACCACATCTGACTTAGACTATGGCTCTGGGTATCAGCTCTTCTGATTAGTCAAAAAAATATTTTTTGCTTTTTAAGGAAATTTGAACCAGAAGTCCACCTCTATTCTAACCAATTTCTAAATGTTATTGGTGGAAGTGGGGTGTCCACTGGTGGAAGTGGGGAACCCCCTTCCCACTGGATGCTCAGGATTGGGGCGTGAGAGCCCTGTAAGCCAGGAGGGCAAACCAAGGGGCAAGAGCAAGAGGGCCAGGAACAAAGGGAAGGCCGAATAACACAGCCATTCATTTGTGCAGCTTTGCCAGAAAGCTGCAATTTAGACCCACGCCCTGTAAAGTCTGAGTGAAATAGGGGAGGTACTTTCTTATCAGTCACACCTGGGAACGAGTCATTGGCCAGAGTAGGCATGGCTACTGCAAGCTTTGAGATGCATCAGCTAAACAAAGGAGTTCCCTCTCTTGATTCACGCTCTTGGCCCTCATGCTCTTGCCTCTTGGTGCGGGTTCCTGACTTGCAGGACTCTCACACTCCTGAATCCACCTACATGGCCCACAGCCATGTGGATCCCCCACACGATGGACTAATGGACTGCAACTAGCCTAATGTTAAACCAGACCAAGCTCTACTCTGAAATGGAAACTTTGGACTCTGACTCTGCTTCTAGCTCTGCTGAATCCCCAGCCGCACATTTCCAGGACTGGGTTAAGGGAAATGGGACTTAAAAAAATAATAATAATGTAATTCCATGCAAATAAGAATCATTCATCTTGCCATGAGAATCTCAGAAAATTCTTTTCTTAAAATAGCATAGGGACCGAGACTCAGTGGGGAAAGGGATCCTCCACTTCCACCAGTGGGTACTATACTTCCACTGATAACATAAAGACACAGAATTCTAGAATATAAACTCAAAATTTCGTATTTATAAGAGATCGATTAATTTGATATCGATAATATTTTTCTAATGAAATACATGAGGGTTTTATTTTCACTTTTTTTTTGGGGGGGGGGTCTGGAAATACATGTTAAATAGAAAAGTCATAGAAAAAATAAAAGGGAAATAGTACTTCTAATCCCATCACCCTAAAATAACATTTACTTTTGGTTTAGGATAATACAAAATGATTTATTATATGCTTTGTTTCGTAATTTTTAAAACTTACCAATAATGTGAATATCTTTTTGTATATATAAATATCTTGAAGCTACATGATTCCGAATGGTTTCATAATGCGTCATTTGGATTTATAATTTACTATTTTTTATTGAATTTATTGGGGTGACATTGGTTAATAAAATACATAGGTTTCATGTGTACAGTTCTCTAGCATCTGTATATTGTGTGTTCACCACCCCAAGTCAAGTCTCCTTCCATCACCATTTATCCCCCCTTTTACCCTCTTCTACCTCCCCCCACCCAGATTTCCCTCTGGTAATCATACTGTTGTCTGTGTCTGTGAGTTTTTGGTTTTTTTCTTAATCCTTTCCTTTTTTTACCCAAGCCCCCTATCATCTATTTTTGAAAGTTTAGTTTATTTCCTTCATTTTAATTATAGCAAGCACTGCTGCATTGAATATCTTTGTACATATATATTTCTTCATAATCAATTGTTTCCTTAGTATAAATTTCTAGCAGTGAAATCACAGGCTGTGTATATTTTTAAAACTTTTGACATACATTGCAAAATTTTCAGAAAGATTATGTCAGTTTATTCTTCTAACAGCATTGTATTTGAGTGTTTATCTTACATTATCCTTACAACTATCCTTACAAATTCTGGGAAAGATCCTTCTTTATCTTTGTCAATCTGACTGGCAAAAGATGTTTACTTTTCAAATCATTGACTGCTAGTGAGGGTGATCTTTTTAAAGTTTGTTAATTATTTGTATATTGCTATTTCTGAATTGCTTGTTGATAGCAATAGTAGACATTTGCTGTATCCTGGAAGTCTGGTTTCCATTCTACCTTGTTTTGTGATAATAGCACATAACTGTTTTTGTTTATTTTGGTGGAGTGTGGGAATGAACCTTTGTGCAGTTTTGGAAGGACATTGTATTAGAGGATCTTGCCTGGCCCAGCCAAATTGTGAGCACATGACCAATATGCCAGTCTGGCTCTCTTAAGGGTTTTTGATTTTGAGTGGTGTGATGCAGTCAGAAAATAAATCCAGTTGCTGGGACTTTTAGCTGCTCATATCTCACCACCTTCCTTACTAGAGAATTGCCTTGCCCAAGGGAACTGGCTAAGGGGACAGACAATACATAGGCCTTTGCTTCTATTTGGAACTACTCCAAAGAGTACCCTGTAGGATTAACAGAGGCTTCAGCTGCATCCTCATTGTGGGCCTCATTCTCCCTCTGCACAGCCTCCCTTCCTCATTTTCTTATAGGTGCATCTCCTGAGAGCACACCCTCTTGTACCTCCCCCAGCCCCGCTTGGAGTAATCCTCCAAGGCGTCCTCCACCTCGGTCTGTTTCTAAGGACATTTATTCTAAGGTCCATTTATTCCAGTGGCAGCACTGAAGGAACACTGTATAGTAAGTAATTCTGCTACCAGCCTCCTCCCGAACTACCTCTCTTGTCCTTCCTGCACCCAGTTCTTCCTTTTCGCGTTCCCATATTCTTAGTAATTCACTCTAAATTAATAAGAGTCGGTTCCTATGGCTTGCAACCAAGGATCAGTATTAATACATTCTTTGCAAATTTTCTGATGTCTTAACATTTTTGAGCTTTTTATGTATCGCAGACTTAAACCTTAAACTAAATTGGTTCTCTTCAGTTTGTCAGTTCCATTGTAGTTTTTCATCATATTGTTGACATTTGATTATATTTTAAAAATTTATTGCCAGGCCCTGGCTGGGTAGTTCACTTGGTTAGAGCATCATCCTGATATGCCAAGGTTGCAGGTTCCATTCCCAGATAGGGCACAAACAAGAAAGAATCAACCAATGAATGCATGAATGAAATGAATGAATGGAACAACAAATTGATCTCTCTCTCTCTCTCTCAAATAAATTAAAAATGAATTGCCATCAAATATCAATCTTTTTTTGGTGATTTTTACTTTGTTATAATGCTTGGGGGCCTTTGCCATCACACATAAAACGAATAGTATAAAGTTTTTATTTGTAATCCTCTGATTATTCTAACGTTTATTTTTTCTTTGGTGTGAAGCAATGATTTAACAGTTTTCTTCAAATGATTTAACTGAGTATTTAAGATTTTATGTTAAAATCTACTTTATCAGTATCCTCACATTTCAATGCTTAAGTGAGATAGACATTTATCTTTTACTCAGACAACAATCCAGAAATGATATGACTCAAGCTGGCCAGGCAGCTCTGCCATTCTCACCAGGAGGTTCTCATTTCTGGGTCAGAGGCAGCTACTCATGTCTTTCTATATTCCAGTCAGTGGGAAGGAGGAACTAGAGAGTGAAAAAAAGCAACTTAAACACACATGCACACACACACATACACACATACTTGGAGTTCTGGAATTCCCAATGATGATGAATCCTGCCAATGGGTACAAACCTGAATTTTAAAGGATTATAAAGGTTCTATTACTAACATTAAAATGGTAATTATGTTTAACACTAGAGGCCCAGTGCATGAATTTGTGCACAGGTGAGGTCGGCTGGCCCATCCCAATTGGGGTCGATGGGCTGGCCTGAGGGAGAGGCCATGGGTGGTTGGCCGGCCAGCCCCACCCCCAATCAGAGTGGTGGGAGGGGACTAGTCAGGGTTGGGCCTGGTCAGGGGGGTAGAGCCATGGGCTGTTGGCTGGCCGGTCCCGCCCTTGGTTGAACTTACCTTTGAACTCACAGTAGAGGGGACAATTTGCATATTAGCCTTTTATTATATAGAATGGAACTGAAAATGAGCCTACAAATATTAAGTGAAAATTAACACACAGCTCTAACATTTAAAGGGTTTTGCCTTATAAAGTGGTATATGTGTGTGGGGGGTGTACCATAGGAATTCAAAGCGTCTCTCCACCATATAGTTTGATATGGGACATGAGTTGAGGAGACTTTTCTTTTAATTAGATGATTTGAAGCCTCTTGACATGCTTCATGTACTTCTTTTGTTCAGTTCTCAGATTTCTTTCTGTGCAGGCTACGTGAATGTGGGCAATGATGATAGGAACGATATATTAATAGTATTAATTTATGCACGGGGGTGTGTTTCCCTCAGCCCAGCCTGCACCCTCTCTAATCTGGAACATCCCTCTCACAATCCAGGACTCCTGGCTTCCAACTGCTCACCTGCCTGCCTTCCTGATTGCCCCTAACTGATTCTGCCTGCCAGCCTGATCACCCCCTACCACTCCCCTGCCAGCCTGATTAATGCCTAACTGCTCCCCTGCCAGCCTGATTGCCCCTAACTTCCATCCCCTGCAGGCCTGGTCACCCCTAACTTCCCTCCCCTGCAGGCCTGGTCACCCCCAACTTTCCCTCCCCTGCAGGCCTGGTCACCCTAACTGCCCTCCCCTGTAGGCCTGGGTCCCCTGCAACTGCCCTTCCCTACAGGCCCAGTTGCCCTCAACTTCCCTCCTCTGCTGGCCTCATCACCCCTAACTGCCCTCCCCTGCAGGCTTGATTGCCCCCAACTGCCCTCCCCTGCTGACCATCTTGTGGCAGCCATCTTGTGTGTTGGAGTGACAGTCAATTTGCATATTAATCTTTTATTAGATAGGATAGAGGCCTGGTGCACGGGTGGGGGCCAACTGGTTTGCCCAGAAGGGTGTCCCGGATCAGGGTGGGGGTTCCCTTGGGGCATGGGGCAGCCTGGGCGAGGGGCCTGTGGTGGTTTGCAGGCTGACCATGCCCCCGGGCGACCCAAGCAGAGGCCCTGGTATCTGGGATTTATGTATCTTCTATAATTGAAACTTTATGGCCTTGAGCGGAGGCCAGGGCTGCAGGAAGCTTGGCTTCCTCCATTGCCGGGGGCAACTCAAGCCTCCTGCTCTCTCCAGCTCCATGGCTGCCGCCATTTTTGTTGGGATTTATTTATCTTCTGTAATTGAAACTTTGTAGCCTTGAGCGGAGGCCAGGGCAGCCAGAGCGAGTGGGAAGCTTGGCTTCCTCCATTACTGGGGAAACCCAAGCTTCCTGCTCACTCCGTGGCCTTAGCCATCTTGGTTGGGTTAAATTGCATACTCACTACTAATTTGACGGATGGGCTTGGCTTGTGGGCATAGCGGAGGTACAGTCAATTTGCATGTTTCTCCTTTTTTGTGTAGATAATTGTTTAAAAGGATTTGCAATTTATGAAGTAAATCAGGAAATATAATATTCTTGAAGAGGAATGATTTAGGTATGAATATGAAATATCTAATAATGAAGAAGGAATCAAAGTTCTATCTTATCTAAATACAGAATCTACTCTCAGTACTGATACTGATTTTTGTTGTGATGGTTTGGACACAGTCTCTCTGTATGTTCTTTTCGGGTTATAAGTGCCCAATCTTAGAATTCATCCTGCAAGCCTAAGGATGACTCCTTGGAAACTCACAGAAGATGTCCTTTGGAATAAAAAAATATTGTTCTATGTGGGCCATGTTTTTGATGCAGAATGGTAGTAGGTGCTTTGTTTTATTTTTGTAGTTTTTATTATGATGTATAACATACAGTGACGTGTTTAAAATGTACATTTTGATGAAAATTACAAAACAAATATCTGTAAATCAGCATCTAGGTCATGAAACAATACTGCGAGGCCTCCAGTAGCTCCCAAGTGTGCCCCTTCCTGATCACACCCCTTTTATCCCACTCCCAGAGAGTTTGTGACAATCATTTCCTTGGCTTTACTATATATATATCTCCATACCTAAACATAATATCAATGGATTCACACTGCATGTTTCTTTTATGTCTTGCTTCTTTTCAGCATATGTTTATGCATTTGATCCATGTTGTTGTACGTGTTGTAGTACATTGGGTTTATAATGTTATTGTGTTACCTTGTATGGATATACCACCATTAATGTGGCCATTCTGTTAATTAATATTTTGGTGGTTTTCAGGTTATTTTTGCTATTATGAACATGGCTACTGTGAACATTTTACTACACATCATAGGAATATGTGTAAGTTCCTGTAGTATCAATATTTAGTTATTGGTAGTTCATACCTTGAATAGATGGTGATAAATCATCTATACAAAGTGACAACCATAGATGACAAACTGTTTTCCAAGTGGTTGCATCAAGAATGATATTATTTTTAAGGTTCTTTACCATGTCTTCAAATATTTGCTAAAAGTTTCCTGAGAGAGGAAGAATATTTGGCATATTATCTTATTGTATTTTGTTATAATATAAAATTTAAAATACCACCTAGAAAGGTGGTATTTTCCCATTCTTTTCCAGCCATTGGTTTAAAGATAAAAATTATGAACAACAAAATGACATCAAATACATACCTACCAACAAGTGAATCTAAAAATCAAGTGAATAAAAATCTGAAGAACAGAATGGATTGGTGAATATAATAGAATCAGGGACATAGAAAGGGAGTGGACTGACGACTCTCAGGGGAAGCAGGTGTGAGGGGTGCGGGAAGAGATTGGACAAAAATCTTACTCCTATGGATGAAGACAGTGGCAGGGGATAAGGGCATGGGGTGGGGTGGGGAATCAGGTGGAGGGGAGCAATGGGGGAAAAAAAAAAAGAGGAACACCTGTAATAATCTGAACAATAAAGATTTATTTAAAAAAATAAATAAAAAGGTATCTCAGTGTGGATAACATGTAATAATATATATAATGTAGCATATAAAATATATAACATGTAATGTGCTATATGAAGTATATTACATGTAATATGTATACAATATATTATAAATTATGTAATAATACTAGTGGCCCGGTGCACGAAATTCATGCACATTAAAAGGGGATTAATTAGAGGAAATAATTTAATATTGCTATTTGCCCTTTCTCTATAATAAAAGTGTCAGAGATGAAAGAAAATTAGTAAAATGTATATAAAAACCTTCCTCCTGTCAGAGTCTGGGGTGCACCATGGGACCCGGAGTCAAGTCCCCGCCCACCCACTCGCACCTCAAAATCACGTGAGACCCAGACCCGGCTAGCCCCCCCATTGGGCTGTATCCAGACCTGGCCAGTCCCACCCTTGTCAAGCCCTGCCAGGCAGGGGTTGTAGCCTCAGGTCTCCTGGCCCAGCACCAGGACGGGGGGCATGGCCTGAGGTCCCCCAGCTCAGACCGGGGTGGGGGCGTGCTTTGAGGTCCCCCATCAAGCCCTGCCAGGTGGGGGACGTGGCCTGAGGTCCCTTATCACCGCTGGGTGGGAGCCATGGCCTGAGGTCCCCCGTCACACCCCGCCAGGCAGGAGGGCGCAGCCTCAGGTCCCCCGGCCGGGCACTGGGAGGGGAGCACAGCCTCAGGTCCCCAGTCAAGCCCTACCAGCAGGGGGGTGCAGCCTTAGGTCCCCCATTAAGCTGCACTGGGCAGGCTGTGCAGCCTGAGTTCCCCTGACCCAGCACTGGGGGTGTACCTTGAGGTCCCCTGTCAAGCCCTGCTGGGTGGGGAGCACAGCCTAAGGTCCCCTGTCAAACCCCTCCAGGCAGGGGGGCATAGCCTCAGGTCCCCCGGCCTGGCACTGGGGCGGGGGGAGCAGCCTGAGGTTCCCTAGCCCAGCACCAGGATGGGAAGCTCATCCTGAGGTCCCCCATCAAGGCCTGCCGGGCAGGGGACGTGGCCTGAGGTCCCCCGGCCTGGGGCAGAGGATGAGGTCTGAGGTCCCCTGTCAAGCCCTGCCGGGTGGGGGGCATGGCCTGAGGTCCTCTGGCCTGGTGGCAAGGTGGGAGGTGCGGCCTGAGGTCCCCTGTCAAGCCCTGTGGGGTGGGGGATGCAGCCTGAGGTCCCCTGTCAAGCCCTACAGGGGCTGGGGAGGGCGTAGCCTCAGGTCCCTGCTGATTGCTTGTTAAGGCTCCTTATGGGAACTTGGCCTCAGCTGTGGGTGCAGCCACCTTTGTGGTGGAGTGATGGTTAATTAGCATATCCCCTCTTTATTAGATAGGATAAAATAGGTACTGTATTATAATATACCACATATATTATACTATATAGATAATATATTAGTTATATCATCTTACCTAATAATAGACAAACATGTAAATTGACTACCTCAGCTACACCCACCAGCCAATCAGGAGGGAATATGCAAATTAGAAGGACAAATATGGCGGCCACTCAGCTGCTCCAGGCGTGGAGTGGCCAGGTGATGCCTGCTATGAGAGGGAGGGCGGGGGGCGAGGTGATCTACAGGAGCGGCACTCCGGCCTTGCAGCGAAGAGGAAGACAGCAGACTCTGGCCCGAGTCTGCAGCGAAGACGAAGATGGCAGACTCCAGCCAGAGCAAAGGCCTGGGTCATGGGTGCCGGAGGAAAACTGGTGCTAGAAGCCAAGGGAAGGAAGGCCTATTCCACGATTCTCTTAGTATAATATATATTATATATTTATGGGCCTCTAGTATAATATATATTTATGTATTAATGATATGTTTATAAGATGTTATAATTACATAATATAAATATAAAGGTCAATTTATATGTGATAGAGATAAATATATATGAAATATGTAATATAACATACATAATAGATTAATATACATTGATAAATATATATAGTAAAATAAAATTTTGTATTAGGCAAAAAGGCATAAAGTGAATAACAAAGCCTCTATTAACTTCTCTCCCTAAAGTTCTGCCTTAAATATGACCTAATAAGCAGCTTTTGTATGCTTTTAAAAATATATGTTTTTATTGGTTTTAGAGAGGAAGGGAGAAGGAGATAGATATAGAAACATCAATCATGAGAGAGAATCATTAATTGGCTGCCTCCTGTATACCCCACACGGGATTGAACCTGCAACTCAGTCATGTGTCCTGACCTGGAATCATGACCATCTGGTTCATTGGTCCACACTCAACCCCTGAGAACAGCCAGGCTGTATGCTTCTTTAAAAAAAAGTATCTTTATTGTTGGAAGTATTGCAGATGTCCCCTCCTTTTTTTCCCCCTTATTGACCCCTTCCACTCCCTGACACATACACACACACACACACCCTTGGCCTCACCACAATATTCTCTGTGTCCATATAAATTCTTTGGTTAATCTCTCCTCCACCCACCCATCTTCTCGCTGAGATTCATCTGTTCCATGCTGCTATGTCTCTGGGTCTGTTTTGTTCATTTATTTTGTGCTCTTGCAGTGGCTCTGCCCCACCTAGCCAAGTGTCTTTTTCCCAGGTCAGACTGGCAAACACCTTCTATATGTCTCCCCGGCTTCACTGTGCATGTGCCCATTTCTCCTTTGATCCCTTCGCCCAGTGATTTGCACGGAATGGATTGGTGGTTCTCTGGAGAGTGTGAAACTTGCAGCTTCCTAGTGAAGCTGCCCAGATGACTATGCTTATAATGTCTGGCCTCCCCTTTGCTTTCTTCATATTAATAACTAGCTAATTACGATGATAACATAATTACCTAATATGAACATTTTTTAAAAAATTCACAGGTTATCAAAACCTGTAATTCCAATTAAAGATTTAAAAAAAGAAAGAGTTCAGGCCTTCAAATATTCAAGTATTGGTTTGCACTTCTTAAGCCTGAGGTAAAAATGACACTTTTATAAGCTCTTGATCATCAATAACAGAATCAAAGTTAGGTTAGATACATTAGCACATGAAAACAGTCAACTAATTCACACCCTACTTTAAACCCACAGGAAATGAATTGATTAGCATCTCCTAGAAGAGAAATTGGCACACACTATTCCATCAACAATATAGATGATAAATTGTGTTCTACAAGGAGTTCTCTGATATACAGAAAGGTTCCAAACTATCCTCATTTTGCATTAGTTATAACTGCATTTTAAACATTTCTTTTCCCAAAGCCAAAGCTATCCTTCTGGAAATATAAAGGATTAGACTTGTAATAATTTATCCAGAACTGTTACATGATAGTTTAATAAATTCAATTTGAAAAGGACAGCAATTATTTCTAAGTTCTAATATTTTATTTGTAGTTAGATTATAATATTGTACCAATAAATGCTAAAATTATTCTACTCCAGCATGTCTGTACTTACCTTGACCATTTTTTCTTTTAATGTTAGAATAGTTACACTTCCATAAGCAGCAGTATGGCATAGTGAAAAGTAACTTTTAGAATCAGATATACTTAGAGTTAAATTGTCTGCTATTTATCAACTGTGTGGCCTTGGGCAGGTTAACTTCTTAGTACCTTAGTTTCCTCAAATCTAAAATAAGAATAGGACTCATCTTGTAGTGTTGCAAGGATTAGGGATGACAACTACCATCCTTCTTTGAATTTGCTTCAGAATTTACAAAATTATACAAGTAAAACAATTAGTACCCTCGCCGATTTGGCTCAGTGGATAGAGCGTTGGCCTGTGGACTAACGGGTCCCAGGTTCGATTGTGGTCAAGGGCACAGGCCCAGGTTTCAGGCCCAATCCCCAGTAGGGGGCGTACAGGAGGCAGCTAGTCAATAAGTCACTTTGATGTTTCTTATCTCTCTCCCTCTGCCTTCCTCTCTCTGAAATAAATAAAAATATATATATTTTAAAAATGAGTAAATGTATTCCCCTTATAAAATAATAAAATATTACAGAGAAGGAGTTGGACTTCGATGTCCATACCCTTTCCCACCTGTCAGTAGTAACCACTAGTATCAGTTTGATGCATATTGAGAGAACGGACAGAGAGGGCCAGACTGTATATGTCAATGGAACTGACACTCAGGCTCTGTTGCAATGGTCCAGAAGTGTCACAGCTTAGTCAATGACTGTCAGCTTTCAACTCAGGAGCAAAGAGAAAGTCAGCTTCCCAAACCAATCGCATAAGATGTCTACTTCTAGTTAGTCCATCTCTAGCTTCCCATACCAGCACTTTCCAATCACAACATACCTGAAGCCTTCCCTTTTTTTCCAGTATAACACTTCTTTTCACTACACCTCTGCCTGTCTCTGAGTCCCTGCCAAACATCAGTGATGATGGCTGACCCTTATGAGGGTCCAGAGCTAGCCACCCTGTTATTTGTGTTGGAGTTCTTGGGTTCCCCAAAATAGAACTCAAGAAGAAACCCCAGAGAAATTTCCAGACAGGTTTTATTAGGCGTATGCTCTAGCACAAGGGAGGCAGCACAGAAGGAAGGAAGGTTCCTCTGAACTGGCTCCAGGCTGGCTCTGCTTGGCTGCTTTTATAAGCTGGGGATAAAGTGGGCTTTCGAGAAAAGGAGGGCTTTTTGAAAAAGGCAGGCTTTCCATTTTGGGTGGAGCTATTTCCTACTGTAGGGTTGCTTAGCAATTATCTTCCAGCCTGGGCTGTGAGGGCCAAAATGAGGGTGTGCTCATTACTGCCATCCCAGGAAGGTCATGTAGGAGTGAAATCTTGATCAACTGTGATGGCAGAACTGTTTTTTGTTTTTTGGGTTTTTTTTTGACATCTGGTGTACCTTCTGGTCATTTGGCATTCCTTCAGCTGGGCCCAAATCCCTATGCTCTCTCAACCCCAAGACTCTCTTCTGTGCAATGTGGATTGTTTTGAATCAAGGGCAACTTGAATTTGGCTTCAGGAGAAACTTCTGACTACCTGGAAGAATTTGAATTAGGGGCCTTGCCCATAATGGGAAACTATCAGAGATAACCTCTTTTGACCTGTCTGGACCTTTTGAAGCCCCCAAGGCACCTTACTTACCTCATTCCTAGCTCAGAATATTTTATACGCTCATGTTGCTCTTCTGTCTCTAAACCTCTCCTGTGTGTGGCATATCTCTCAGGCATGCTGGGTTTCCATACATGATTATTCAATTTAGTTGTTTTCTCCTGCTAATCTGTCTCATGTCTATTTGATTATTAGAGCAGCCAAAAAGAACCTGGAGGGTAGAGAAAAAATATGTCCTCCCTTACACTTCTGCACTACACTTACTTAGCAAGCCTTGAATGTGCTCATTTGGTGGTCTTTGTTTATTTTTACAATAGCCTTCCAGTCTTTTCTACTATGAATTTATAGATGGAAATTTATATGTACCGTTGGGAAATGCATAACATTCTATGGATTTTTAAAAACAAAAATAATGTTAGGCATATTTTCCTGGAACTTGATATATATATATTTCTCTTAAAAATGGCTTGTGAATCTATCCATGTTAATTCATCCCATTTGTTTTCACTAGAGGGAGGTAGTAATGTTTATCCTGGCTTTTTGTAACACAGTTGGCTTTGTGGTGTTAGCAGTCTAGTTCTTTACAGGCTGCTTGCTTTCCTGTGTCCATCACAAGACACATCTTTCTGCCTTTGCACCTCAATCCCCTTCCCTTTCACCCCCATCCCCAGGCCACTCCTCCTTTAGTCCTCACCCACTGAGCTGTAGTGGATTTTCCAAGACCCAGATTGGCTTCAGTGGACTAGAGTGTGGGTAGGGGATCTATAAAAATAAGTAAAGGAGTTAAAAGTTTCCTCTGTCCGAAGGCCTTAGGGCTGATAGCTCTTGCTATAGATATGCTAATTAACCAGATGACTTCTGCTTGAGGCTTGAGCAACTCATTGGTCTGGGAAGAGGTGGAGAAAATGCACAAAGTAATGATTCCAGAACTGAACTCAGATCTAGGTGGTTGGGGGAATCAGTAATAAAGGGATTTAGAAATTTCATGCTTTTCCTTGGACCATCCCTTTAAGTGCCTGGTTGTCTCCAGTCCCTTCACTTCACTCATATTCCCTTCCCTTGATATATATGATGCCTGAACTTCTGAGCTCTGTTAAGATGGATTTGAGAATTAGTTCTCCCATCTTCTCAAGCTAGGTCTTCTCAATCAATAAAAACTTTCCTCACTCCAAAACTCTGATGTATTGAATATTGGCCTTTCTTTGGAAACATATGGCAAGTAACCTCACAGGGTGATCTGATCATTAATTCCTAACTGCCTATCATGATGGGTAGTCATACCCCTTTTTAGTAAAAACATTTATCCTTGCCTTAAGCAAGCCCTGCCCATTGTTTCTGAGCATCAAAGGTTAGCACACCTTTGAAATAAGCCTAACCAGCCCCACCAGTGTGGTAGAGCATCGACCTATGAACCAGGAGGTCATGGTTCCATTCCTGGTCTACAGGGCTCAATCCCTAGTTGTGGGGTGTGTAGGAGGTAGCCAATCAATGATTCTCTCTCATCGTTGACGTTTCTATCCCTCTCTTCCTCTCTGAAATAAGTTTAAAAGTAATGTATTTTTTAAAATGTAAAAACAAAAAAGAAATAAGCCTAACTGCCCTCACCTATAATCCAGTGCTCACTTTGCTTGCTCCCACTTCATGTAATGTTCCTTATGTAATTCCAATGCATAAAAGAAGTTGCAAGACTATTATTTGTTAGGGTCTCCAAAGAAGGAATGCACGAGGCTGAAGTGGTAAAGAATTATAAATTTACCAGAGGCTCGGTGCATGCCATTTGTGCATGCACCGAGTAGGGGGTCCCTCAGCCCGGCCTGTGCCCTCTTGCAGTCCGGGACCCCTCTGGGGATGTCCGCCTGCTGGCTTAGGCCGGATCCCTTGGGGGATGGGGCCTAAGCCAGTAGTCAGACATCCCTCTCAAAGTCTGGGGTTCTTGCAGTCTGGGGCTCCTTGCTCCTTACTGCCTGCCTGCAGCAGAGATGGGAGAGGCTCCTGCCACCGCCACTGTGCTTGCCAGCCATGAGCCCAGCTTCCTGTAGGGCGACCGGTGGGGCGATGGGGTGGGGTGGCCCTGCTGTCACCCATCTTGGCTGGCCTGGGGCCTGTGGGCTGGGGGCAGCTCCTGTATTGAGTGTCTGCCCCCTGGAGTCAGTGTGTGCCATAGCGACTGGTCATTCCGCTGATCTGCCCACTGTTTGGTTGATTTGCATTATTAGGGTTTTATTATATAGGATATATAGGATTAGATCATCTGAAAATCAGATGGGCTGAGCCCAGAAATGGTGCCAGCACCCAGGAACAGGGAGTCAGATATTTTAAAGGACTCTAGGCAGGCTTTTTCTGCAGGGAATTCTCTGGGCAGGTCCCTTTTCTGGGCAAGTCTGGAAGAGAAAGTTACTGGTCTTAGAGAATGGAACATGGGTCTAAATTAAAGGGAATGTTGATTTCCCAGGGGAGTGATATCGATTTGATTATTTGATCAGATCTAACATTATTCTGTGGAGCATTTGAGATCTTGCTCCCAGCATAAGTCATCAGTTTGGCTCAAATAAACTCATAAAAATTCTTTACAGGTTTGGACATTGTTTAATATTGATGCTACCTTCCTTCATGGCTGCTAGTAATGGCTTTTCAAGGGCTGGATCTTCAGCTACAAAGTTGGGGCATATCTAGGTGTTCTGAGATATTGGTCTCTGATTGATCTAGGTTCTCTATGTTATTTGCTCAACTTCTTCATTATGGGCATGTGAAAAATGAAACCCTTACTCATGCTGGATTCTTTCACCTTGAGTCATTTTTCCAATTCTGTATCAGAAACTTATTCCAATGAATTAAACATAACATGTACCCCACAAAGTAAGATCCATTTGATATGAACCCCAAAAAGGAATTATCTGCTGAGATGGACTCCCCCTGGGCAATCAAGGGCCCAAATTTTAATTGTCTAGGGGCCTTTGCTCACAGGGACTCCTTAGTATTCTGTGTCCTAGAAAAAACCTCAGAGTGAATCCTCAGCTTCCCACATTATGCCTGGCTTGTTTACACTGTGTGAGTCAACCACTGCAGATCTGCCCCATCCAATAAGAACTACACAATTTAGATACCTCATTTACATAAAATGAACCTAATTGATAACCTGGGAAGAAACTTACTCTGTAACAGGTGGCCTCCCCTCTGTCTTTGTGAAACACAATGTAGAATTTAGGTTGCTTCCTACATCTGTGTTTCCTGGGCAGTAGCTCTTTTTGCTCAAATAACTGCTTATTATTCTTTATTACAGTCTAAAATTAATTCTAGTTTATAATACCAACCTTAAAAACCAGTTTGAGGCAAGTAAAATAAAGTTAAATGCTTCATTTATCTTTGCTTTTCCCAAATAATTTAGGTACACCTTGCAGTCTTCCAAATAATATTCCTCCTGGTAAATACCAAAACATTCAGAATTAAGGCATTAATGGTAGGGTCTTGGAAGAATTGCTTTTAAGATTTTACAGTTCACATGGATTGGTAGAGCCTCTAGACCCAGTATACACAATGTAATGAATTGATACTAGCATATATATTAGCATGGTAAGATCCTGACGCTTCTGTTCAAGTGAACTTGGGCAACTTTTCCTAATTTCAATTAATTTAAGGGTTCTCTCAAGTCTACATTGAGAATGAGATTTACTTACATGATAGGATTTTTGGAGGAAATTTTTTTCCTCTACCCTGGGGTTCAATAACTGGCGATATGGGAATTAAATTGACAAAGGACAGATTAGCAAAAGAATTGATAGCTTTTACTCACCTGTATAGTGGGAGCACACAGAGAAATGTGACTCTCCAAACAGCTAAAGACGGGGTTTTTATTGCACTTTGCTTTATTGGATTTCACAGGTGTTTCTTTTTTTGTGTGCAAATTGAGACAAGACCCTTCACCAGCTAAAAGATTACTATGTGTTTTAGAGCATTATGGTGGTCTGGAACCCAATCACAATATCTTCAAAGTTTGCCTACCTATACCTAATTTAATAAGGGACGGAGTGGGGAGAAAAGGCTTATGGAAAGAACAGATGGGTTTTTAGGGGAACAATGGGAGATAAAGTTTTTGTTAATGTTTGTGTAGGTTCAAATAGTCTTCTCCATTGTTCTGTCCAATAAAACTCCTCTGGTTGGGGATTTATGATAGCCTCAATTTTAGAAGTTTCTGTCTTAGGTAAGAGAAGTTTCCAAAAGTCTTCTTTCTGCACGTTATATCTCAAACTAGAGGCTGGGGTGACAAGGCAAGTAAGTGTTTACCCCCCCGACCCCCCCGGTTGCTCCATGCCCGCTGCCCAGAGGCCCTTCATGGCCAGGGTGGAACGCATGCCTTGTTGCTGCAGCGATGAAGCAAGCATTCCACCAGGCCGCTCATGCTGCCTGCTCTCAGTGGCCGCCCACCCCCGCCCAGGACTGGGGGACTCCAGCGCGGCTGAGAGAACTGAGTGCTGCCATCTTGTGGCTATGGGTGCTGCCATCTTTGTGACAGAGTGATGGTCAATTTGCATATTCCCTCTTTATTAGATAGGATGTCTTTAGTGTAAAATAATCTTCATACCAACTCTGGGGGTCTGAGCAGTACCCCCAGGTTGCTGTGGGAATAATTGAAGTAAATCCGGTGAAGCTGTTAGTACAGCCAGCACTCCAAAAATATTTAGTTATTACTGATATTCGAAAGTTAACCTTTCTGTCTTGACCAGTAGCAAATGGGAAATTACAGTGACTTTTAGTTCTAATAATGACCCATGTAATAGATACCAGTTAGTCTGCTTAATTCCTAGATTAGCATTTCTTATATAGTTATTCAGTTGCTGATTCATCACTTTTTGCTTATATTAATCAAACTCTAAACCCAACTCTTCAAAATCAGTGTTTTCCTGATTGTTCAATTTGCCTTAGAATTCATAGTAGTTGTGGGTGACTCAAGAAAATTAACATCTGCTAAGATCTGTTTCTATCTTTCTGAACTTCTTTCTGGCTTCCTGTGGATGCCCTGGAATGTCACATGGGGTGGGTTTTTGTTTTTTGTTTTTAATCTATATCCTGTTCATCTCTTTGGCTTTTTACCCCTCAGAGGAGAAACAGAAAAGTGATACCTTTGTTTATGTAATCCTCTCATGTCATCAGTTGTTTATAAATGCCTAGCATTTAGTAGGTCACTATGGTTTAGTGGGAAAAATGCATCTTATCTATGGATATCATCTTTTTTTGCCATTTGATAATGTCATGAACACAAGGTCCCTTTAGCTGAAGTGAACAAAATCCTTATATATTTAGGATAGGTTAGAAGATCTGGATATTAGGTTATAGTGCTTGCAGGAGTTACATAACTTCCCTTCAAATTTACTTGAAATAAGATATATTGCAGTTTTCTTCGGCTGCCTAAATTTACCAGATACATATTTGGTTTGCTTTGCTTGGGTAAACATTACTCATATTAAAAATATCTTAGGTGTTCTTTATAAAATTGCGGTGGAGTATAAACGTGCTCATTAATTTACTACTTTAAATTGGTAATTGCTATTTTATTTGTCAATGAATGTTTTATGTATTATGGTATTAAATAATTTGTATATATATTAGTAGATTTTTTTTGCTAGATTATAAAAATATATACTGTATCTTATAAAAGTGCATTTTAAAAACACTTGAGTTGGTCCCTTGACATGAAAGCATTATTTCATCTTGTATTCAAGTTGCCAAGAGGTAAATACTTCATGGTGTTCCCTGAGACCAGCACGTTTACAATTTGTTGGCCCACCAGGGGGAGTGAGTACCGGAGCTAAGAATACCTCACTGATTATATAGTAGACTTGAATAAAATTAGGTAAACATCCATTTAGTTGACCAAACAGCCTGGCAAAATGTATAAGAAAGAACTAGTTTGACAGGCTTACTGATAATGATAAATAATTTCAATTAAACCAACCATTAATTTTTTTAAAAACCAGTTGTATTGTCCTGGCCAGCGTTGCTCACTTGTTTGAAGCGTTGTCCTGTGAACCAAAGGGTCATGGGTTTGATCCCAGGTCAGGGTGTGTGAGGGAGACAACAAATTGGTGTTTCTCTTTTACATTGATGTTTCTATCTTTCTCTCACTCTCCCTTCCTCTCTCTCTAAAATCAATAAAAACATATCCTCAGGTGAGGATTTAAAAACAAACAAACAAACATTAAAACAAGTTATATTCTCATCTCATTGCCAGTGGAAATGAAGTCCTTTCACTGAGTCATAAGAAAAGCATTTCAGAAGACTCACACATGCGAGGATGAGGTTTTGTGGTAAGATTCATTATAGAGTCAAATTAAAGGACTGCCCCTGGGTTCCTAGGGTCCCATCTCCGTCTGTCCCACCATGGAAAAAAGTCCAATCATGTCTTTATCAAGCCCAGAACAAAGGCCAATGTCCAAAAGTTCAATCCAAGTCTAGTCCCTGTCACCATCTGGCTAGCATAGTCTGTATTCTGGGCTGATCTCTGGCTTGGGAAGGACAGAGACCCTTTCAAACTAACCAATCAACTTCCCAAGCATTCACGGGCTGGTCCTGCAACGTCCCCCTAACCCCGTGGTCGGCAAACTGCGGCTCGCGAGTCACATGTGGCTCTTTGGCCCCTTGAGTGTGGCTCTTCCACAAAATACCACGGCCTGGGCGAGTCTATTTTGAAGAAGTGGCGTTAGAAGAACTTTAAGTTTAAAAAATTTGGCTCTCAAAAGAAATTTCAATCGTTGTACTGTTGATATTTGGCCCTATTGACAAATGAGTTTGCCGACCACTGCCCTAACCTATCCATTTTCTAGATTTTCTGGGGTTCTGTGTCCCTTATCCTATGCAACCCTTTTCCCAGGCTAGACAGACAGACCTCTGTGGTCACCATCTTTGCTCCTACTGAGCATGCCTCAAAATGGAAGTACCTCCCCATGCACCATTGTGACTTTCTGGCATGTGTCCAGCAGAGGAATTTCTCCTTTATTGTCTTATCCATCCCCACCAGTAATCTGTGAGGATGGGACTGGTAGGTTCCTGGGGAGTGTGTGAAGCTGTAGCTTCCTAGTGAAGTAAGGCCCAATATTAGGTTCAGCCTCCCAGTTTATTAGACTTATTAATGTCTAATTCCTTTTGCTTCCTTCCTTTATTAATATGTAACTACCTACACTAACAATCTGACTACTAGTATGTCTTTTACTACTAGAAAAGTAGAATTGTGTCTATGACATATTAGAATAGACATCAGCTTTAGATTTGGCTTTCTGGATGTGGAATTTGTTCCTGATTTACTGGCATCTATTACAATACAGAGGTTCTCTTTCTTAAGTTTTCTCTGTCTTCTAAGAAGGAAGTTAAACTCTAACATGTAATTTAAAAGATTGCCATTCCAAGTCACAGCATCATTTACATTAAAAAGACAATAGCTCTGGTCTACAATTATAATTGGACTAGTGGCCTGGTGCACAAAATTCATGCACATTAAAAGGGAATTAATTAGAGGAAATATTTTAATATTGCTATTTGCCCTTTCTCTCTAATAGAAATGTCAGAGATGAAAGAAAATTAGTAAAATGCATATTAAAATAATATATAAATTTATTAATAAATAAACAATCACAACATGATACAACAAAAACAAAGACATGATATAAAAACAAAAACATAATATGAAAATAACAAAAACATGATATAAAAACAACAAAAACACAATGTAAAAACAACACTGATACAAACAATGACTGATAAATTGATTAACCTTATTCTAATATCTCCCTGTATACCACATTAAGAGTGAAAACACTTTCAGAGTGCTTGACTAATTTTTCTTGTGATGAAGTATTCACAACTTTAACATCACACGTTCTTCGAACTCCAGAGAAAGCAACATATAACTGACCATGTGCGAAAACGGGTTCAGGTAGGAATATTCCTACTCTGTCTAGAGTTTATCTTTGTGATTTATTAATAGTCATCGCAAATGCTGGCTGGCATCACGGGAAACTGTCTTCAAATTAAATGGGAGGCCAGTGTCAGACGGGGAAAAATAAATTCTTGGAATCAGAACAACCTCTCCTTCTGCAGATCCTGTTAATTCTTCAGCTTCGATAATGTTAGGTCGCAACCTTTTGATAATAAATCTAGTACCATTACATAGACCCCATTTACTATTAAGATTTCTCAGTAGCACGATGTTTGCTCCCACTTTCAATTTTAATTTATGACACAGCATTTTTCGAGGAATGGGGCTCCTTCCTCCCTCCTGTCAGGGTCCGGTTTAAAGGCCAGCCATGCCCTGATCATGTGAGACCGAGTTCCACTCTGGATAACCCAGGCTCCCTCCCGCCACACCGGCCAGACCCAGACTGACTGCCGCCACACTGTGAGACTGAGACCCGCCACACCACTAGAGGTGCTCCATGCACCTCCTGGTGACTGGTTGGTTGGTTGTTTTGGTCATTACGGCCATTGGCTTTTTATTATGATGATAATTCAGTACAGGAAGCACCCAAGGAGAACAATAAAATCCTGTGTTTTTCCTAAAACCAAACACAACCAAAAAACCCTATAGCAAAAATCACTGGCAGGAAAAAAGCTAGTTTCATTTCCTTAAGGGCAAAAATAACTTAATTTTACAAACATAGACCCATCTCTATACTTTAAGGATATTAGAAATATTTGTTTTATTTCCTGAGGGCACAAAGATGGGGCAGGGGAAAGGTATTCTTCCCCATAGATTTATTAGAATCTTCCTTCTAATACTAAAAATAAAAGGGGAAAATATTCTGTATTAAAACAGGCTAATTGTTCATATCTAGCATACAAATAACTGCTAGAAAACATATTTTTCTGACTAAAAGACAGTACTATGTCATTCCCAAACAACAACAACAAAATACTGGGCATTGTTCTCACTCTTTTTTAAATTTTCTGGTTAGTTTTCCTAACCCTTGAGCCTTCTGACAGAAATACTAAAATGATAATTTTACTAGTACACTCACTTTCAGCAAAAGTGAAAAACAAGTCACTGACATGATAAATTAATCTTGGCCTCACCTCTGATTGGGGCAAGATGAAAGAGTGTGGAGAATTTGACATCATCAGCCTTGTGCTCCAGAGGATACCACATTCCTGATTTTTGGTAACTGCCTAAGTATAGACTTCTCTTGCCTATGCCACCAAATTCCATTTCTAATCAAACACCAAAGGTTATTATGATGAACATAGAGAAACCCTATTCAAGGTTGGTGAACATCTCTTTATGATCAGAAAGAGTTCATGTGACTAGGCATTCTAAATGTCTCACTTAGTAGCAGGCACTGTGGGGGGATTGAGTTTTATTAGTATATTTCGTTTTGGTTTGGTTTTTAATGAGACCCAGGAACTATCCCCTAACATTTTTATTAGCATACAATATGTGTCATCCCTTGTGGTAGATACCTTGAAGAGTAAGATATAATGCCAGTATCTGAAAATTGTAGTGTTTACTCAAATAGAGACTCTTGAATTTTTTTTAACCTCCAATTTGTTCTAATGAAAGCATTTTTGAGAGGAGTCCACCAAAGAAGCAATAGAGACATCTATCAGAGGTTAATAGTCTTTATATTTGAATGATGTGTTTATAGGTACTTTTATATTTCTAAGTTTTTCCCTTGTTTTTTTTTTTTTGTTTTGCATAGAGTATACATAATGTTTTGTAAGGGGAAAAATAAACACTAGTTTTTAAAGTGATAAACAAGATCTTACAGGACTTTTTCATAATAGTGTGCTCAATGAATATTTGTTAAGCGAATGAGTACATTTTTCAAATTCTCAAAGTCTTCTTTAAAAACATTAAGGACATTTATTTCAGGTCAAAGAACTCCCCAAATTTCTGATAAGGGAGGTATTCTGCTAACTTTATCTTCAACATTTGAAAACCACTGACAGTACATAAAGAACTTGATAAAATCCATGGATGTCATATTGTACCCAAAGGATAAAAAAGGTAGATCTCCTTTCCCTCTTCTCAGTTTTAGAACATTTTATAAATAAACACTACTGGTGTGTAGGACATAAACATAATGTCATCATAACTTGGACTTAATTCACAACTGCTAACGTCTTCAACTGATCTTAATGGAATAGATTAGAGAATGCAAAAAATGTTTATCCAAGCTATAGGATGTAAAGATAAGTAATTGCAATAAAAACCAAACTTAAATTACTAGAATAATTTGACCTCAATCCAGGGATAAAAAAGTTCAAAACAGTCTGTAAATTTAGGTTAGTTATCTGGACTGTAATGAATCCAGTGTTTCAACTTTAGATAGTCCACTCACTTTATTTCTTTAGCCAGTGGCTATGCTGCTAAACTGGTCAGCCTTCCTACATAGATGTGCCATGGTGTTAAGGAAATTTGATATAAGGACACAGCAGTATCATGAGAAAAGAATTCAAAATACAATCTTTAAAAACAGTGGGTGGGGAGTTCTTTGACATCAACATTAAGGGCTGAACCAGGGAGGAGTGGTAGTAATTGTTGGTAAAATTTTCAACTGAATGGCTGTATGTCACTGAGATACTCAGAGTACCATCAAAGAGACAGGGACACACATAGAAAATGAATTTATAAGATATATCATGCCTTTTATAAGCCATCCACTCCTATTTGTGCCATGTCTTATGGATACAACTGAACAAAATTTACCTAAGCTCAAAACACTCTCCTCCTCCTCCTTCTGTTTATCCTACTACTTCTTGCCTAGGGCATCTCTAATGCCACAGTGAAGGCCAGAGACTCATGCATGTGCAATCAAGAAGTGAGGGGAACCGTGGCTGATGTAGCTCAGTTGGTTGAGCATCATCCCATGTACCAAGAGGTTGCAGGTTCAATTCCCTGTCAGGACACATGCCCAAATTTGGGGCTTGATCCCCAATAGGGGGCATGCCAGAGGCAGCCCATCAATCAATTCTCTCTCTCTCAAATCAACAAAAGCATATTTTAAAAAAGAAGCACAGGGGAGTTATTGCCATTAGAGCCATCTTTAATCAGTGGGAAACAGAAGCTTATCTATACTAATAAAAGGGTAGTATGCTAATTAGACTGGGAGACCTTCCGGACGTCCGTCCTTCCAGACAAAGCCATGGTGGTGGGGCTGAAGCAGAGGCGGTTAGGGGTGATCAGGCCAGCAGGGGAGGGCAGTTGGAGGTGAGCAGGCTGGCGGGGGGGGGGGGGGGGAAAGAAAGGGCAGATGGGACAAGCAGGCCAGCGGGGGGGGGGCAAACGGGGGTGAGCTGGCAGGCAGTGGAGGCAGTTGGGGGTGAGCAGGCCGGCAGGAGGGGCAGTTGGGGCCGAGCAGGCTGGCAGGGGGCCAGTTGGGGGTGAGCAGGCTGGCAAGCAGAGTGTTTAGGGGCAATCAGGCAGGCAGGCAGGCAGGTGAGCGGTTAGGAGCCAGTGGTCCTGGATTGTGAGACCTGTGGGATCGGGCCTAAACCAGCAGTTGGACATCCCCCGAGGGGTCCCAGATTGGAGAGGGTGCAGGCTAGGCTGAGGGACACCCCTCCACCCCCGTGCATGAATTTCATGCACTGGGCCACTAGTAAGTGAATATTTCTTCCTTTTATTTTCAGTGGATTTTCAGAGACACATTTATAAGGCTCATTAGAAGATCCAGGTGAGACCTGGCATCAATTACTTGTAGTGTTGGCCAATTCATAAGTTATCCTTGAACTGGCTCTCCTATCTCTGTCCCACACCCTCAGGCTGTCAATCATTGCTTCTTGGATCACTTCCCACTAATATGCAAGCCTATATCTTAGCTCTTCTTTTGAGACAACCAATGTCAGACACCAGACAGGGAGAGATTAGTGTGATAATCAGGCCATAGCCAAAGAAAGGTAATTGCAATGAGAAATCTAGAGATGGATTTCAGATTTTACAAAAGACAGTAAACTTAGTAATAAAACAATGAAGAATGAGGATAGTCAGCTTGGAGGGCAAGGCGATGGGTTCTATTCTACATGAGGTCCTAACTTAATGTTAATGCTTAGCCGGCAATTGGGACTAAGCTTTAGGGATCAAGTGAGAGTTGAAATCTTGAGAGTGAATGAATTCTCTAAAAGAAGACTATGAAATGCAGGCTATAGACTAAATTTCAGATAATCATCAGATTTCAGGGGTCAAAAAGAAAAAGAAGGGCAGCTATTGGGCACTCAGGAAAAGAGAAGAATTTAGGGCTTTGGGTAAGGGCAGGTGAGTGGAGAGACCATACAGTTCAATTCTACCATCAGGTCAGTGGCCAGACTGAAGAGGCTTAGGTTGAAATAGATAATATACAGTGAAGAGATGGAGGCAATAATGTAGATGGCTTATAGTACAGATAATGTATGGAGCTAGTTCACTCCTGACACATAACAAACTTGCTATGAGTGAACAGGAGGGAAGTTAGAAGCTTGTAGACCTAAGTAAAGTAAAATTTCCCCAGGATTTAGAAAAATGGGAAAAAGATAGTGGAGACAACCTTTGTATAAAAAAACCCTGAGCATATTTTATTTCTAAATAATCTTTATTGAAATTAGCCATTAACTACATAGGAAATGTGAGATTTATCTTACTCTCACTTTTATTCCTTTTTATTTTTAAGAATACTCACTTTTTAATAAGATGAATACTCATAAGCACTATCTCCAAGATGCTGACCAACAGAGTAGCATTATTGAAAAGTACCTCTCTTCCAGAAAATATTGGAAGAATTCCACTTGAATAAATATTGCATAACTCAGTGCCTACTTTTACATACCCATATTTGTGTTCCCCTAATCCTAGTTTCTAAAAAAAGGTTTTGGTACAGTTGAAAAGCATTTCTGAAATACTGCCAACCCTATCTTGTGATTGGAGTCCTTTGGTAAAAAAAAAACATGTTAGAAGAGGAGAGATGCCAAGCAGGTATTTAGAGAGTTTGATTTTGATTTTTTATATTGGAATGGGTCATAGTTTAGACAATGTGTTTCTGTACAAATGTTTTCAATATGCAATATGATCATTTTCTACTTTTCCATGGAGTATTTTCTTGTTGGTCCTTTAAAACCATCTGCTTTAAATCTAAGTGATAGTTTATCACAGCAAGCTTAGATTTTAGCAAACACTGTTGGTCTTACACTTTGGATCAAATAGTTACTGTATGAGTGAGATTTGAGACAGTGGCTCATTGCCCACAGAGAATGAGTGAGCCTTACTAACTACATACTGTTTATTCAATTTGTTATTATAAACTTGTTGTTTATCTACACAAATGTAACTGTGATAATCAAACTGTAATTCATTTGCAGGAGGTTTTTTTTTTCCTACTCCAATTCTCATGACCATCATATTATCTCATTTCAATCGATATTAAGCTACTGCTGAGTTCTCTCTTTCTTAAAGTTTTACAGATTTTAGTTTTATTTACTCAACTTGTGGACTGACAAACATTCCACATAATATTTTAAATTTACTTTTAGTGTGAAACTTTATTTGTTTAATGCACAAGAAGTGCAAGTCCATATTGCTAATGAGATTTTTTAAAAAGTTGGGGGATAAAAATTTTTGCAATCCCACCATTCAGAGAGAACCGCTATTGACATTTTCATCTATATGATGCCATACTTTTTGTATGCCTATGTATGGATAATTAACAACAAAAATGTGATCACATAGGACATAAACTTCCAAAACTTGCTTTTTTCATTAACATGTACATCCTATATAATAAAAGCCTAATATGCAAATCGACCAGTTGCTATGATGTACACTGACCACCAGGAGGTAGATGCTCAATGTAGGAGCTGCCCTCTGGTGGTCAGTGGGCTCCCACAGGAGGAGCGCTGCTCAGCCAGAAGCCGGGCTCACAACTGGCAAGTGCAGTGGCAGTCGCGGGAGCATCTCCCACCTCTGTGGCAGCGCTAAGGGGCAGCGAGCTCAGTGGTAAGGAGCAGTGAGCAGGCAGGCGGTAAGGAGTGAGGGGTTCCAGACTGTGAGAGGGTGCAGGCCAGGCTGAGGGGCTCCCCTCCCAAAGTGCATGAATTTTGTGCACTGGGCCTCTAGTAAACATATAATCCTACCCTAATATTACCCTACACCAGTGGTTGGCAAACTGCGGCTCGTGAGCCACATGCAGCTTGTGAACCGCAGTATGCCGCTATGTTGACTAATGAGTTTGCCAACTACTGCCCTACACAATGATTTATAGTTGGCACATTATAGGTGTTATATATCAAATGTTAAGTGTTTTCAATGCTGTGATCAATAACTGTTTAGGTAAATCTCTCCTGATTGCCTTTATTAAAATACTAGAGGCCTGATGCATGAAATTCATGCACGAGGGAGGGAGGTCCCCTCAGCCCAGCCTGTACCCTCTCCAATGTGGGACCCTTTGGGGATGTCCAACTGCTGGTTTAGGCCCTTTCCCAGGGATCAGGCCTAAACCAGCAGTCGGACATCCCTCTCACAATCCTGGACTGCTGGCTCCTAATTATTCACCTGCCTGCATGCCTGGTGCCCCTAACTGCCCCCCCTGCTGGCCTGATCAGCCCTAACTGCCCCCCAGCTGCCGGCCTGGTTGCCTCCTACTGCCTCCCCCCCCCCCCGCCAGCCTGGTTGCCCCCAACTGTTCCACTCTGCTGGCCTGGTTGCCCCTAATGCACCACCCCCCCCACCCCCCAGCTGGCCTGGTCACCCCATGCAGCCTGCTGTTCAGTCATTTGGTCATTCCTCACTAAACTCCCTGCTGGCCTGGTCATAGGCAGCCATCTTGTGAGGGTGTGAGGGTTAATTTGCATATTACCTCTTTATTATATAGGATATCACTACATTATTTATAATATTTATGTATTATAACCCTTATTTTCCAGTAACATAAGCCCATTATATATCACAGGTTCAGCCATCCTGAGAAAAACTAAACCGATTCCAATCCTTCTTCATCTCTACCTCATTTACCATTTTAGATTTCCAGGATTAGTATTCACCTTCAATCAGCTTGGGTCTAGGGGTGATGTTTGATGGACATGGTTGGTGGGCATCCCCTATAGTCATGTAAATGATGGGGAGGACTGGGGAGTCAAACTATGTATACCATCACATTTTCATCACACTCTCATCACACTAATTTTTATTTGGAGATATTTATTGCAATACATTGTCACTGTTAGACCAGTAAAAGAAAGGAAATTCTTTTTTCCTTTAATAAGAATAGCTTTTTCTAAGAGTGAGTTCATTTAATCTGACAGTAGGTTGCAACACCTTCAGAGGTTTTTTAGTCATGCGTCTACAAGGGAGATACAAGAAGCAGTCACACTTAGGTGACTCAACTAGAAAATTGTCTATTATCACAATCATAAAAGTAAGAAAATCCTATGATGCAATTAAAATTTATCAACTATTCTCTTCTAGATTAAACACTTCAATATACATAAAATCATGTTTCTCACGTAATGAATTTCATGGTAGTTAAAAGAAAAATACATCTACTATTTCAGAATAGAACATTAATATTTAGAGCAACTTAAATCTAAATCTTCTATGGACTTTTATTATGCAATTAAAAATATGTTTCCACAGGAGAGTGAAATTTTCCAGTCAGGTGTGTTGAAAACTTTTTGGAGAGGAAGGAATTAATAGGATGGAAGGCCCAAGGCAAACTAGGAATTATAGAATTTCATCAGTTCTATCTTATATAATAGAAGTCTAATATGCTAAGTGTTCGGTTGTCCATTCAACCAATCAAAGCATGATATGCTAATGATATGCTAAGACCGCTCAACTGCTCTCTATGCCATGCACTGACCACCAGGGGGCAGACAGTTGACTGGTTGACCAGTCACTATGACGTGCACTGACCACCAGGGGGCAGACAGTCTGACCTGTAGGTTAGCTTGCTGCTGGGGTCTGGCCAACTGGGACTGAGCAAGACAGGCTGGACATGCCTTGGAGCCCTCCTTCATTCCCTCCCCAGCTGGCCAATCTCCTGCATCCTTCCCTGTCCCCAATTGTGCACCAGTGGGGTCCCTCAGTCTGGCTTGCACCCTCTCGCAATCTGGGACCCCTCAGGGGATGTCAGAGAGCCGGTTTCAGCCTGATTCTGCAGGCCAGGCTGAGGGACCCTACTGGTGCACGAATTCGCTTCTAGTGTTTTCTAGAAAAGCCTATAATGTTGCATAAGTCTGGGATCTCTACATTTTTTTTCAGTTCTATTCTCTACTGTATTAGTTATCTATTGCTACATAAGAAATTACCCCAAGGTTTAGTAGCTTACAACACCAATGTTTATACACAGGAAGCCAGGAGGAGCTTAGCTGGGTGGTTCTGGCTCAGAGTCTCAGCTGGGGCTGCAGTCATCTGAAGGCTTCATTTAACTGGGGTGTCTGCTTCTCGGCTGATATGTGTAACTCTCAGGAGGCCTCATTTCTTTACTACATAGGCCTCTCCATAGGGTTGCTTATGCAATGGCAACTCATTTACTCAGGAGAAAATTATCTAAAGAGAAGGAATTGGTAGGGAGGGGACATAGAAACTGCACTGTCTTTTATGACTTAATCTTGGAACTAATAATCCATTCCTTCCGCCATTTACTATTGGCTATGTAGAACTAACCCTAACATACCTGGTAATGGTTTATGTTACGTAAGACATGAACACCAAGAAGTAGGAGTCACTGCGGGGCCATCTTGGAGACTGGCTACCACATATACTGTTGTCAGATCATTAAAATTACCCTTGATTTATATTTGGATCTCTAGAGCTCTGGTTCCCTTCTATTTTTTTTTTTTTTTTGGTACTCAGAATAATGTTATAAATCAATTGTGTTTTTACAGTTTGCATGTAGAGGCTTTCTTCAAATATTCCTAAAGTTTAGGGATTGGGACCCAGCAGGTTTTCACATTTTTACCAATGCTATAAATCCTAAATTATATATATGTTGTTATTTTTTTTTTTTTAAAGAGGGTTCATTAAATGTCTCTATTCTAGGCCATCATTCATTCATTTATTGATTCATTCAACAAATAATTATTGAGTTCAGGGCACTGTGTTTTCATTTTTAATCCTCACTGAAGGATATTTTTCCATTGATTTTAGAGCGAGTGGAAGAGAGAGGGAAAGATAGAGAGGAATATTGGTGTAAGAGAAACACATTGATTGTTTGCACGAGGCCGGCAAGGGAGGGGCCTCCAACTGATGTGCCCTTGACCGGAATTGAACATGGGAACCTTTGGGTCCACAGGCCAACACTCTATCCATTGAGCCAAACTGGCTAGGGCTCAGCTTTTTTTTTTTAAGTATACAACTAGTACATGTACATTGCTGAAATAATAGAAAATACACAAATGCAAAAGTAAGAATTTGTAAGCACCCTTACTCCTGTTATTTTGGTGTATATCCTTCAAAAAACTAAACAAATTTGTGAGGGTAGGTATTTATATAAACTGTAAATGGGGTTTTGTAAGCTTTAAAAATCTGTGATTAAAAACTGGGCCTGTATTGATATTTCTAATTGTGGTGCAGTCACCTGTTCTGATCTCCAGGAGGTATCTAGCACCTTCTTTCCTCCCTGCCAGCTGGCTCCCCTGGGTCCATGTTCACTGACTAGAATGGTCCCTGAAGGTGCCTCACCACCACCATTACTAATGGCACCCCTTGCCTGTGTGAAGGGACCTCCCATCTCACAGTGCTCAGAAGGCTGCCCTTTGCCTCGTGCACCTCAAAGCAGCACTGACATGAGGCATGACTCTAAAGAAAACCAGAGCAAACAGGTTTTCCTATTTCCCAGAGCTCAGCAAGCCTGAAAACAAATACACTCATTCAATTTATAAGAACAAGTGGTATAAAACAAAACATTTCTCTCAAATAGAATAATAGTTGTCACACATTAAACACCATATGTGTGTAAGCTACTTAGCTTACCCATATGGGCAGCCTCCTGTATGAACCTCTTTGTACTAAAACATGAAAATTTACGAGGGCTCATCATTTCAAACAACTATTCAGATGAGGGATTAGTTTAATACTTACATAATGGCCTATTCAGGATTTTCAGATCAAAGAAGTGGTTTGCCCTGAAAGAAGATTCAACACTGCAAAACAAACAAACAATAAAAACCAGTTCATTCCTTTGACAGTTTTGTAGGCTTTTATCTTCTTCATCTAGGTTTCAGTTGGCCAAGTTTCAATAAAGGTACAAGTTCAAGGTTCTTGTTCCTTGATTAATATCTCAGCTCCTACACTGACTCTGCTGAGGAGGGTCTTAATTATGGGTGGGAGTGGCAAAGAGGGACTGCATTTTCATGTTACACACACACACACACACACACACACACACACACACACACACACACCCTATATAATAAAAGGCCAATATGCAAATTGACCAAAGAGCAGAATGACTGGCCGCTATGATACACACTGACCACCAGGGAGCAGATGCTCAATGCAGGAGCTGCCCCCTGGTGGTCAGTGTGCTCCCACAGTGGGAGTGCTGCTTAGCCAGAAGCCCTGAGCCAGGTTCATGGCTGGTGAGTGCAGCAGTGGTGGCAGGAGCCTCTCCCACCATCTCTGCTGCAGGCGGACAGTAAGGAGCGAGGGGTCCCGGGCTGAGGAACCCCAACCCCCAGTGCATGAATCTCATGCACTGGGCCTCTAGTTTTAATAAAAAGAAGGCTAATATGCAAATTGTCCCATTGGCAGAAGTTCGACCTATTGGGAGTTAGATGTGCGCTGATCACCAGGGGTCAGCACAGAACATGGCGGGCGTTGGCGATGTGGCACTGGCATCGCGAGGTACTAGAGGTGCTGCTGGCCCTGATGGGCCTTTATGAGAGCGGGACTGTGGTGGGATGGTGGAGCAGGTGAGTGGGAGGCGCCAGGCCAACATGGGTGTGAGCAGGGGCCCCGATCACCCTGCCAGTCGCCCCACAGATTGGCCCTGATTGCCAGCCAGGCCTAGGGACCCTACCCATGCATGAATTTTGTGCACTGGGTATTTTAATATATTTTTATTGGTTTCAGAGAGGAAGGGGGGGGGACAGAGAGAGAGAGAGAGAGGAGAGGAGAGAGAGAGATAGAAACATCAATGATGAGAAAGAATAATTGATGGGCCATCTCCTGCATGGCCTCCACTGGGGATCAAGTCTACAACCTGAGCATGTGCCCTGACGGGAATCAAACCATGACATCCTGGTTCATAGGTTAACACTCAACCACTGAGCCATGCTGGCCAGGCAGACACACACACACACACACACACACACACACACACACACACACACACATTTATTTTTTAATAGATATATTTATTTACACATGTATATTTTTATTGTTGCAATGAGAATATATTTCTATATTAGTGATATAATTTTAAAAAACTGCCAACATTACCACCAACAACACAAAGGTAGAAAAGTGGCCTCAAACACAATGAAACATTCAGAGTGGAGCTCATGGCATATCTATTTCTAATGCATGGTCCATTGGGAAGGCTAGTTCAGAAGCCATTCACTTGGCTTTGTAACATCTGTGCAATCCATGGGCATGTCATTAACTCTCCCCTTTCCTTCCTCATCCCATGGTAGGTGGAATGATGAGGCTTCTTTGAATCCCACAATTCTTTAGTGTGTGTGATTCTCATTTCAATGCTCTGGTTGTAACAAATGTCTCATTATTTCATTTCTCCTAATAAAATGTAATCTTCTTGATTTCTCTTTTGCTGGGTTACAGAAAAGTTCATTGCCAACCTTTTGTCAGATTTCCTGTCCCCTGTTGTAGGATTCTGTCAAGAGTCCCGGACACTGTGCAGCCCACACATCTAGCTGTGGGTAGACGTGCTATGGACATGCTCCTTGTCCAGTTCTGTGAGAGTTTGAATGGCGGTTCCTCAGCTTCTTTTTCCCTTATTTTGGCCATGAGGATCCTTTAGAACCTCCAAGAAACTTCTCCTAAAGCTTTTTGCTACGTCCCCTGTACTGGTCGTGTTTGCTTGCTGCTCTGCTCCTGCTGCTCTTTGCTCATTTACTATTCCAGAGGGTTGTAAGTCTGCACGTTGCATTTCCCGGGGTTCCTTGCCAGCAGGCTTTAGGTTAGGGCAGCTGATGGGAGGCACTGACTAAAGTGAGCAAGAGGGATTCACATAGGCCAGTGGTGGGCAAACTCAGTAGTCAACAGAGTCAAATGTCAACAGTACAACGATTGAAATTTCTTTTGAGAGCCAAATTTTTTAAACTTAAATTTCTTCTAACGCCACTTCTTCAAAATAGACTCGCCCAGGCTGTGGTATTTTGTGGAAGAGTCACACTCAAGGGGCCAAAGAGCCGCATGTGGCTCGCGAGCCGCAGTTTGCCGACCATGGACCTAGGCTTTCCAGTTTCTGAGAGTCTCAGGCAGCAATGGTGAAAGTTACTGCAGTAACGGTGTTGCCAGAATTCCTTTCCTGGGAGAGGCAGCACTGCATCAGCAGGTCTGGAGCTGCCTGCAATAGGATCTCACTCGGTGCGGTGAGTGGGAGGTCCAAGCTGGGGAAGCCTGGCTCTGAGCACTGGCAGTTTCTATCCCTTGGGCATATTCTTTTTGCTTTTCACCCTCCGCCTCCCCTAATTCCCTATTTTCTCTCTTCCAGTACTTTCATAGCCAGTTGTTTGAATTGAATTTTCCCTAATTGGAATATTTAACTTGGTGTTTGTTTTCTTGACTAGAAGGTAATTAACAGATCCCTTTTTCCCCTACCCAGTATCCTTGAGTCACCCTATCACACCTGGGTACTTCTTTTGGAAGTCTGTATAAGAGTAAGATGTCCCTACTATTCTTAGATCCCAGAAAAAAATATAGTTAAGATTCCTTTGGCCCTAGCCAGTTTGGCTCAGTGGATAGAGCGTTGGCCTGTGGACCGAAGGATGCCAGGTTCAATATCTCAGTTGCAGGCTCAATGAAGGCTTGAAGCCTGGCCCTGGTCTCTCTCACATTGATTTCTCTCTCTCTCTCCCTCCCTCCATCCCTCCCTCCCTTCCACTCTCTATAAAAATCAATGGAAAAATATCCTCAACTGAGGAAATATATATATATATATATATATATATATATATATATATATATTCCTTTGGTTGCAAATTTTTAAAAAACCCACCTCAATTGAGGAAACAAGACAAATTAAGAAGTGTATTATAAGACTACAAGTGTGAGCCATGGAACATTAGTGCTGGGATGCATCAGTGCCTCCAGAACCATGGATGGAAACATGGCAGGGCAGTGTGTCAGTGAGCTAATGCTGCATAACTCACCAAGACTTAGCGTTGTATAATAACAACCCGAGACTTGGAGGTATAGTCACAGTCATGAGACTATGGGTTGGTTGGGTAGTTCTGTTCATTTGGGCTGAGCTTGGATGCCCTGGGTTTTTAATGTCTCTTTGGTCAGCTGCTGTGTTAGTTAGAAGCTGGCTGGTTAGGACGGCCTTGGATGGGGCATCTTATCTTCCTTCTCCTTCCAGCATACTAGCCAAATATGTCCTCAAGAACTGAATGGGTCAAAGAGAAAAAGTGGAAACATACAGGGCTTTTGGTGATTCAGGCTTGAAACTGGCACTCTGTCACTTTCACCAAGTCACAAATCCAGCCCCACTTCAAGACATGAGATACTACAAGGCTCTGCCTCTTGGTGGGAAAGATTGCAAAGTCATCCTGTGAAGGGGGTCGTATCCAGGAAGGGGAGTGTAGAACTGCGGCCATTTTAGCAATCTGTCTACTACAGTAAACCCAGGAAGTAATCTCTGCTTTTCTGTAAACTTTTGCTTTATTTTTCTTTCACCAATCTCACTTTTCTCTCTTACTTGTTCCATGTGGTAGAAGATGGCCATGTTACCAGCTTCCAAGTTTACATGTTCGCTCTTCAGTAAGATAGTCAGGCTAAAACCGGAACCTCAACCAACTCTCCATATTCTGGAAAAGGTCTTGGGGGCTCATCTTTAGTCAGGTGCCCAAAAAATGGTTGTCTAGAAGACAAGATCAAATTGGTGCTCCCACTATAGCCATATGGAAGGAAGAAGAGTGGAGAATAGTTATCAGAGAAGGAAGCAACAATCCAAATATTGTCTAAATGGAGCCACAAAACTTACAAATGGTTCCCAGATATCTTCAATTTTACTTTTAAGAAAAATATCTTTTTCCAACTCTGATTTAGGTCATGAACAAAGGAAGAAGATGAATTAGTGTCAAGAGCAAGAATGAGTGTGGGTTCTGGATTAAGATTGTTTTTGTAGGCAGCTCCCATCTGCAACATCCTAGCTGTTTGAACTTGGGCAAATTCTTGACCTATTTGTGGTCCAGTTACCTTAATAGTTACACTGAAAAGAGAATGATTTCTTCCTTATAGGTTATTTTGAGCATTTAATAAGAAAATATATACTGTATATAGAACAGTGTCCATATATAGTAAATGTTTGATAAATTCAATAAATATTACCAACCAATACTGTTATTAACACTAAAAATGTGTTGAACACTTGAGTATAAACATTTAGCAGTATAGTACTTATGATTTCTGGTTTTTAGTTTTTAAAAAAATATATATTTTATTGATTTTTTACAGAGAGGAAGGAAGAGCGATAGAGAGCTAGAAACATCGATGAGAGAGAACATCGATCAGCTGCCTCCTGCACACTCCCTTCTGGGGATGTGCCTGCAACCAAGGTACATGCCCTTGACCAGAATCGAACCTGGGACCCTTGAGTCCACAGGTCAATGCTCTATTCACTGAGCCAAACCAATTAGGGCAGGTTTTTTTTTTTTTTTTTTTTTTTAAGAGCTAATGTTGGTAGAACTATTGTTTTCCCTTTTTATTTAATTTAGCGGGGTGATATAGTGGTTAACAAAATTCTCCAGGTTTCAGGTGCACAATTCTAGAACATATCACCTGTACTGTGTGCTCACCATCTCCAAGCACCTGTGATTTGTATCAACCCTCGTTGTAAGATTTATTTGCTAGGTGCTGCTAGTGATCTCTAATTTGAAATCAAATTAAAGGCATCATAGAAAATCCCCACTGGAAATCCCAGATTTGCTTTTACCATTCTGACCATTAGTCATCTTTTTAAGGCATTCCTTCAGGTTTTTGTGTATCCTTATCAGAGGCACAAAGTTAAGTTAAAAGTGAACAAAGGCCAGGAAGGCCAAGGCATCAGTGACAAAGCTGTGAACCCACCGGAAGAATGGGGACCAGAGAATGACTCTCTGTTTGAGGCTATAGTAAGCCCAAAAAGCATATAATTTTTTAAGAAAAAAGTTTATCCTTATTTAAGTTTTCTTCAACTCTTACACAAAACCCAGAATCCTAGAAGTGTTAGTGATTGTATACCCAATAGTCCTGGCCAAAAAGGTAAAAAAAAAAAAAAAAAAAAAAAAGCCCACACATTTAAATAGTGTAAGATTCCATAGAGGTAATTAAAATCATATTACATAGAACACAAGTAAATAGGAATTTAGAGGACACTAAATCAGGACCTTGTTTTAGCAAAAATTAGAAGAACTATCTTTTTTTTTCTTTTGATTTGCAATATAATATAATTTTTTAACATATTGCAATCAATGGCTCAGTTTAAAAGTATGCGCAAGATGTTATAAAAATGTATTGAAATAGCTTTTTTTTGTTTTATTTACCACACCTACATTCTTCGTGCATATTCACATAGGAAGCAGCTAAGACTGAAGGCAGGCAATTCCTTTATAATCTTATCAAAAATAGAAGCCAAGAGTTGTAATGACTCACTTGTTTCCTCCTGCTTTCAATCCTTATCTTGGGACCACAGATTGCATTACTGTCGGTAAGTAATTGTACATCTTTTGTGAAGTACCTTGAAATCCTCTGGCATGATAATAAACTGGCCACGTATTAGAATTCCCAAACAAAGCTAAGTTTTGTGATTAAATCCTGTCCCTTTATGTAACTCTTTATATTATTTTGAGAACCTGCAGGAAGTAACTAGAAAAAAAGATCAGAGCCAAGCACTTAATAAAAAGTAAATTAATTTAAATAAAAGATTTCCCTATAGAGAGACCTGTTTATGTAAATATTTTTCAATTTTAAAATATATAATGAGCATGTCTTATTGTAAATTCTAGGTAACCTAATGCTTATAAATTTTATGGTTGTTTTTTTTTCTATATTGACCTTGGTGCCAATTTATCTTTTCTCTGCATGAAGTACAATGGAGTAGTTTGAACTATGAATAATGTTACTTTGGGTAAGGATCCAACTAAAGATTAAAGAAATTCCTAAGATGGATCCTAGGCATCTGATTTGATTATTAATACAATGTTAAAATGTGTGGTGCGGAATGTGGAAGAGACTGCTAGTTCTTCCCCTAAATCCATTTTCCACCTCATATTCATCTGGGCACAGGGCTACCCCTCATAAAGGCTGCATTTTTGTACCCTCCCTTGCAGCTGGGTATGGCCAACTAATTCAATTCTTGATAATGGATCTAATTGGCATTATGTATGACTACTGCTGGAATTTTGCATTTGAGAAAAATGAACTGCTCTTACCCCACATCCCACCACCTATCTGCCTCTCATTGGATAAAGTTACTGGGAAGTGACAATAAAGTGAGTTCTTTGTCATTAGGTACAACAGAAAGAGGGGACCAGGAGAGGAAACTATACCTCAGTCTGTAATCAGAGAGAAAGTCCTGAACTTTCACCAGCATACCCAATTTCAATAGAAGCCATGTATTTCTAAGCCCTCCTTAACAGTATAAAACATTTGTTTGGAAATTGGTTATTGCTTTTCTGTATAATAGGCCCCATCCAATGGTTCTGTCTCTGATGAAGGTGGAAAATGAAAATTGGACTCAAGTCATGGGAAGAGAGATTTGCGCTATTAGGAAAAATTTAAAGAAAAATGTGAAGATGATAAAGAGTGGAAAAAATCTAAGTAAAAGATTTAAATTATGATTATATTTTAAACAGGATAAACAGCTACAGTTTTTTATTTTAGTCTCTTCAAATATCTTTCTGACACAGACTTACTTACATAAGTCCCCTAAATATCACACCTAGTTAAAATTGTAGAAGTCCTCTTTTGAGAAAAAAGTATAATATATTTTATTCTCATTTCTCTCTCATAGGCATTGCTTGAAAAAATGCATTTGACTTCAAACATAAGTAATTCTTAGAAAAACTAAATAAAAAAAAGAAAATACTGGCTTTCATTTTTATTTCTGTCATGTGAACCTTAGGTAGGCAGCTAAATATATATTTAATCATATCAAGGCATAGAGCTAAGCTGTAATTTCTAAGCTGTTTTACAGGTCATAAATAGGACAACAATATTCTCATTGCATGCTCTAAATATTTTGTTTATAGCATCAGGTAAGATTGGCTGTAATTATAGTTTTCTTTATCAAATTTAGAAGACTATCAACTACAACACACATTTATTCTACCAGTCACTTTAATCAAGTCTGAAAGCCATAAGACAAACATCACTGCATTCAGTCATCTATGCCCAGTCATCATCAAATATGCCTAAGCAATTCTTACTTCTCTTGGACATGAGAAAAGAAATGAATGTGAAAAGCCCTGTCAGGTAGCTTAGTTGGTTAGAGCATCCTCCCGCTACCCCAAAGTTGTGGTTTCAATCCCTGGTCCAGCACATGCAGGAATCAACCAATGAATGCACAAATAAGTGGAACAACAAATCAATGTTTCTCGCTCTGAAATTTTTTTAAAAAAGAAAGACATGTTAAAATAGCTAATTTTTTATAGGGTGTATGCAAAGTGTTGAATGTTGGTCATCTCCTTTCACTAAAAAAAAAAAAAAAAAAAGATGAATTTCTTCTCCTCCTCCTACTAACTATACTAACAGTGAAACTGATCCTAATTTTTCTCTTGTTGCTTACAAAACTCTTCCAGAATAGCACTCTTTATATATAACTTATATCTGGGCAGCTGACTCGCAGAGTTTTTCCCTAAGTTTGACAAACACATTATCAAAATATGGTAACTGTACCAGCATATGTTTCCTCTTTGTATCTACTATCTAATTTTAATTATAGTCCACTTATACTGAACACTGGGTGGGATAAACATAACATTACCATTGGAGCATTTCTGATAATATCTTAGCATTATAGTGTTCACTGATTTTAAAAAAGTATTTTTCTAATAAAGTGTAATACGAGGAAAGGAATTAGGAGACCTGGATTCACGTTCTGACTTTTGCCTTAATTCACAGCGTGAACCTGGGTGCCCGGGGTATTAGTGGGTATCATTGCCTTGCCTGTACCCCAAAGGGAATTAGACTAAAAGATCTCTAAATTTTTTTTCTCTAAACTACCATATGTTAAAGTTAAAATTTAAACAAACACTTAAAATGACTTCTTTCTTTACTTGGTATACTGAAGTTATATAAATTTCCCTGTTTTTTCATGTTAAAAGCCATAAACCTTTGAAAGAGTAGCACTTGTAGGGTAATTTAAGTGGGAATTGGAAGTAGATTTTCATTGATGTTTTTGAAAAAATACTAATTACTCATATCATCTTTCTGAAATGAGTAGATGTGTATGTTTATTTTATACTTAATGAGAATTTAAATACGGATTCACCAATTATAGCCCAAAATTACACTTGGAGTAAATTAAATAATGAGAAAGTCTGAAAATTCAATGCTAAAATAATATAGAAGGGTTGGCAAAAGTAGGTTTACAAATAAATAATACAATAATAAATAAATAATAATACAAGAATAAACTCTTTCATGTACCCACAACTGTAGACTTACTTTTGCCCACTGCTGTATAAAATATACATTTTGTTTGTTTGTTTTACAACCTCTATTAGTATATCCTCTGGTTTTACTGATACTTTAACTTTTGGAGAAGAAATTTGGAATTATAGGGGATCTTTATTTAGATTATCAGAAATTATTGAAATAAAACAATTCCAAGGATGAGTCACATTTCATCATAACTCAAAGTTTGGACATGAGCTACTCCCATAGCCCCCAGTGTTATTTTTTTAAATTCAGAACCCATTAATTTATTTCCTCAGAACTCTCCCCTCTTCTTATTCCCACTATTAAGTCTCTCCTCTCCCCCAACCCCCAGCTACCCACTGTGTTTCTTTGCTATTTATTAATGGTGCAGGTCACTCTGACCTTTCCTTCACCAGCTGACCGCTAGACAGAGACATCTTAAGGGAATGCAAAATTCAGAGGGCCCATGGAATCAATGCAGTCTGTCTAGCCACGAAATTTCTCTCTTGGTTGGTTTTAGCTGCAGAGCATTCATCCGTTGTCTCTGGAAGGTGCTGATGTTCATGTTGTATCATAAATGCAGGTAATATCTGCAGGTTCAAATTATTACGGATTTCACCCAAATAAAAGCATCAGTTCACATGGATTCGTCCTTGACATTCAAATGAGAGCAGTTACCTAAAAGCTGACCGAAATCAGAATTATGCATCAGCAACCATATCACTCATTGAATTTGCCTCAGGACCTTTATTGCCACTTCTAAAAATGTTTGCTTGATTTATATTAACTTTACAGTTCTGCAGAGAAAATGCCAAATACTTAAGAAGATATAGTACAGTTTCAGCAGCTGCTGAATGAATACAGATAAGGAAAGGATGAGCTGAAGTTTAAGAGGCACCTGATTTATATGCAAAGGCAAGTGCTTCAGGCTGACTACCCAGTAGCTGTCTTCACTTCTCTGAGGAAAATCATTGCAATGTAGGATCATAGTTTAGCTGATTTTAGCTGACTGATATAGACATCAGGGATAGGTCAACTTTAGGTAAACAAAGGCGCTAGAGGGCTAACATTTGAGGGTATTCTGAATCATGCTTAGCTTCTAATGATAAGTTGAGCAATGATGAATGCTCTAAAATAAACTAAAATTCTTTGTAATGTTGAGAAATGAAAACAAGAAAGGAAGGTTAGGTAAGCAAAAAACCCAAATGTGTAGACAAAACATTGTTCAAAGCATGCCTTCTTTAACCAACACTGACTAGCTATGTTTTGTTTATATAATTCCCAGATGTACATGAAAAGTATATACTCTCAATTGGTAAATATCATCTTTTATGTGCAAAAGTCACACAAAGTTAGAAAGTGTCATGAATTAATCACCTGTCCTTGGAGAAGTAGTTTGAGAGAAATCAAATTTGGGGGCCTTTTCTTTAAGAAACTCTGTTGAATCTATCCAAAAAGAAGAGAATTTAAGATGTTGAAAAGATGTAGTGTTAACATGTTAATTTCTAGCTGTGCTTTTAAATTACATGATCACTCTTTGTTAGCAAATGCATCACCTTCTATTGCAAGTCAGATTTTTGCCACAGTACTGCTATATTCGTGAATGAATGCAAATTATTTAATAACCTGCCATCAAATTCTTTAACCAATTCATTATTTAAGATTAAAGTGCTAAATGTTCATTCTATTGCTGAGTGGGTTTTCTCCAATTTCACCTGAGAAATTTTACAGACAACAGACAAGGTTTTTCTAGCTTTATAAATACATCAATGCACTATTGAATTATTCATACTGTCATCCAATTACGAATTCTGTCTTAATTTTGTTAGAGCAATTCATTTCTATGTCACATGAAGAATGGGTGAAAAGGCATTTATGTAATGGATGATGTGGGATTATTTTATCTTTAAGGTCCTTTGTAACACAAAACTAATGTAATAAAACACAATTTTCTAAAAAATAAGCAATACTTCTGCTTGATTACTCACATATTAAATGACATTAACTGTTCATATGCACACCCAAATCTTTTTTTAAACATCCTTTAAAGCTGTGAATTCCCGGTATATGCTTAACAGAGGGCAGCTTTCCTAGAGACATCAAAATTTTGAACTATTTTCTATTTTCAGAGCTTAAATATTTATTGGAGTCACCCTTTTAAAATATTTTAAATTTTATTTTGTGACTTAAAAATAGCACCTATGTCACCATAGCCATATGGGTAGATTCCAATGCAAAAAGGTGGGTAGCCAGCATTTTTTAAAAAAAGATGTTTTTCATTGATTTCAGAGAGAGGAAGGGAGAGGAAAAGAGATAGAAACATCAGTGATGAGAGAGTATTATCCATCAGCTGCCTCCTGCACACTCCCTACTGGGATTGAGCCTGAAACCCATGCATGTCCCCTGACCAGAACTGAACCATGATCATCTGGTTCATGAGCTGATGCTTAACCACAGAGCTATACCAGCTGGGGGGCAGCAGCACTTTGACAATTCCTAGGAACTCTGTAAACTGGGGAAGGAGGTGTGGTCAAGGGTGGAACAATGCTCCAACCTAAGCAGCCACTCCAGGCAGGAGTTATTTTCTTAACTAGAGGCCTGGTGCTCCTAATGATAAGTTTATTTTAGAGCATTCATCATTGCACTGGTGGGGTCCCTCAGCCTGGTCTGCGGGGATCGGGCCAAAACTAGCTCTCCGACATCCCCCGGATTGCGAGAGGGTGCAGGCCAGGCCGAGGGACCCCACTCGTGCACAATCAGGCTGGGGAGGGTCCTCGGGAGAGCTTTAGGGTATGTCTGGCCCATCTCGCCCAGTGCTGATCAGCCAGACCCCAGCAGCAAGCTAACCTATTGGTCGAAGCGTCTGCCCCCTGGTGGTCAGTGCATATCATAGTGACTGGTTGAACAGTCAAATGGTCGGACACTTAGCATATTAGGCTTTTTTAAAGTATAGGATTAGCTAAAAATGTTGGCATAAATAAATGAGGAATTTTAATTTAGAATGTCTTCTGACTGATAAAGGATTGATTTTCTTTAGAGCCAAGCTGCTTTGCAAAGTTGCTACTCACTTGAACTCTCATTGGCTATGTAAGAATATAGACTAAAATTAAAAAATATATCACAGGGATGGGAGTGAAGGATACGGATATGGAGTGGAAGAAGATTAGTGGTTTGGAATAGATTGTTAACCTTATTAGTGGTATTTGTCAAACACTCCTGGTTCATAGCCCTTTGATTTCAAGTCACTAAACTCCACTCACTATACAAGTATTGCCAATTTATACAAGTATAGATTCAGCACATCCAGTTAAATTTGTATTTCAAATAAACAGTGAATAATTTTGCGTGACATACTTATATCAAAAAAGCAGTGTTTCTCTGTAATTCAAATTTAACTGAGTATTCTGTAGTTTTATTTGATAAATATGGCAACTCTGTTTGGAACTAAAATTTTCACCAAAAATGTAGTCAATATCTCCAATAAAGATCAAGTTAAATTTGTATTCATTTGTTTCTAAGTACACTTGAATTAAGGATGGTATGATGAAGCCATGCAGTGTTTATAGAAATAAGTTGAGCATTCATATTTTTTCTTCCTTTTTCCTGCTAGGAATTCAGTGGGAAATGAAAAGTTTCTTAACCTATTACATTTTAGTTTTTGTATTTAAAACAAAGCCACCAAATTAAAAAAACATTTGCAAGTATATAAAAATTAATGCAAATCACCCTTGGAAATTAATTTAAAAAAATCTTTATTGTTGAAAGTATTACATAGGCCTTCCTGAAATTAAATTTTAATATGAATGTGATTAATTCAATGTGGTGAAAGAACATGGATGTCATTTTTATCACTTTTTCATAACTTTATTTTCAATAAAACTATTTTTAAAATTATCACATGTCAAATTCCATTATCACTAACAGTTTTAAAGTGACTGTATTTTCTCAGTTCTTGTTATTAGAAATTATGATGTTTCAGATGTTGCTGGAAATGACAGGACAGTTTCTTAGACATCCTTGTGTCATCCAGAATGTGTTGAACAGGGATTTAAAAAAAAAATTTTTTTTTTGGTTAATCCTCACCTGAGGATATTTTTTCCATTGATTTTTAGAGTGAGTGGAAGGGAGGCGTAGAGACAGAGAGAGACATCAAAGTGAGAGAGACACATTGATTGGTTGCTTCCAGCATGCCCCCTGACCAGGGCTGGGGATTGAACCTACAAAAGAGGTACATGCCCTTGTCCAGAATCAAATGCAAGACTCTTCAGTTCTTGGGCCAATGCTCTAACCACTTAGCAAACTGGTCAGAACTGAAAAGGGATAATTTTGCCATGGGTTTCTCTCTACTAGATGTCTAGAGCTTTGGGATCAAATTCTTTTCTTCATTTTACCTTTGCCATGAACCCTAATGCTTTTTACATCTTCACTGTTAACTTTAGTCTCCTTCTAAATCTTTTAATCTCTATAACATTTTCACCTTTTATGCATAGTTTCCACATGGCATTATCCTAGAGTTTACCAACACGACATTACTCTGGATTTTATCAGCAATAATTTTCTTTTGTAAAAATCATTGTTTTCTGAGTAAGCGAAGATAATGCTTATTTTATTGATTTTTAGAGAGAGAGGAAGGGAGAGGGAGAAGGAGAGGGAGAGAGAAACATTGATGTGAGAGTGTAACTTTGATTGGCTGCCTCCTGCATGCCCCCTACCAGGAATGGAGCCCGAAACCCAGGCATGTACCCTGACTAGGAATTGAACCGGCAACCTTTCAGCGCATAGGACGATGCTCAACCAACTGAGCCACACTGGCCAGGGCTCATCATGAATTTTTCCAAAGACTTTGAACAGAGCCATTTCTCCTTCAGGGCCACATTCTCATAGCTGCTATCCTCTTTGCTCCTCCTCTCGCAGGCAACTATTACCAATTCACCCAGTCAGTGAAGTCTTCCTTGGTTCCCTTAAATTCACTTTTTGCCTGACATCCATTGATTCTATTTCAACACTGTAGATTACTTTCCATCTTGAACTTTCCATGGCATGGGCATCAGTTTCATGACTTTATAGACCTTCTTCAGCACTTGTTCTTGGCAAGAGATCTCTGTTGAAGGAAATAGGACACTGTGGGCTAGATCCCTTGCAGACAATTGTGTCATTAAAAAGATTGTAGGTTATGTGTAGAGTGAGACCAAAGCATGCAAGATCCAAGCAGAACTAAAAGAATAGGAAGGTTTGCAGAATCCCAGCAGGCAGTAGAGAGATTAATGGAATCAAATCAAAGCATGAAGGAAGTAAATTGCAACCAGAGTGAGGGTACAGAATTCTAGCAATACCAGTTAGGTAATTAAAATAGATAGGATGAGTGGCATGGGCTTATTGACATAATTTGTACAAAAAAGGTGCAGTCCTTTTGTGATTCCCACAAAATCAGGGAGATATAGATCTCAAGTCATACTTCCTGTCTCAAATGTCTGAACAATAAGTAACTGTATCAAGGTCCTAGGACTCTGATTTAATAACTTCTTTCTGCTGGAGATGAAAAATCTCCATTATTATTATTTATTATTATTATTATTTTAAACTCACTCCTATTCTTTTAATCCTTACCTGAGGGTATGTTTTTATTGATTTTAGAGAGAGAAGAAAGGGGGGGAGAGAGAGAGAGAGAGAAACATTGATGTGAGGAGAAACATTGATCAGTTGCCTCTGGTATGTGCCCACACTGGGGATCAAACCCACAACCTAGGTATGTGCACTAACTGGGAATGAAACCGCAACATTTTGGTGTACAGGATGATGCTGTAACCAACTGAGCCACCCAGCCAGGGCAATAAATCTCCATTATTTAAGTAAATGTCTTGATATTCAGGAAGGTTTAGAACGAAATATAAATACAATGAAGTAAATGAAGCCAATGGTACTTATGACTTTATATAAGAACATTTTTACACAATTCTTTAAAAAATATGTGTATTTGTTATTTAATCTGAGAGATTACACATGTGACTTTCATTTGAAATATATATTTGGTTTAGACATGTAACTTTAGTAGAAAAGTATAATAGAATTTAAATAATTTTAAAAATCAGCTTTGTGCTCAGCCAGCGTGGCTCAGTGGTTGAGCATCGCTGCATGAACCAGGAGGTCATAGTTCGGTTCCCAGTCAGGGCACATGTCCAGGTTGTGGGCTTGATTCCCAGTAGGGGGCATGCAGGAGGCAGCCAATCAATGATTCTCTCTCATCATTGATGTTTCTATCTCTCTTTCCCTCTCCCTTCCATTCTGAGATCAATAAACATATATTTTAAAAGAAAAAAAATCAACTTTGTAATATTTAAGAACAATTGTGATTCACACTTTTTATAGATATAATTTAGTAAATCTGTAAGTGTTATGAAGGAACCAAGGAAGGTCTTACTTGTTAGGGTTGTGTGTCTACTAATATTTAGACATTTGAAATGCTTACAAAAAATCAAATCTATTAAATGTGTAATTGAAAATGTGCAATAAATAATTTTTAGTAATTTACTAAAGATTTAAACATAACTGCTTATGTGATTTTAATCTGTTCAACATGAGTTAATTCAATATTAATTATAGACTATCTGAAAGTAACTACCTGTTTTACATAACAATTATTAGATTTTTAAGTAGAAGATTTGGATGTCCATCTCAAAGGTTTAAGAAAACAATAAGTTAACAAGATCTGCATATTAATTTGAAACCTAAGTAATTGTAAACGCCCTTTCTGAACAAAAAATGGAAACTCCTAAACTAATACTTAACATTATGCATTTTCTCTTCCTCAATTTGTTTTTCCACTGCCAGAATATGCTAAGCAGTTTTCTATTCTGCCCCAAATGCCTCCTTTCTTCCAAACCTGGTTGAAGTTTCTGCATCTTCAGAATATCTTCCTTAAAATTCGGTTCTCAATGATTGCCTCTCCCTTTGATCTTCTAGTGCTCTTTAATCTGCTTCATTCAGTTTGGACTGAACTGTTATAATTTGTCCATAATGTCTCTCAACCCACCAGAAGGCAATATCATTGCATCTTTATGCTATATGTGCAATATTAAAAAAATTTAATATATATATTTTTATTGATTTCAGAGAGGAAAGGAGAGAGAGGGAGAGAGAGAGAGAGAGAGAGAGAGAGAGAGAGAGAGAGAGAGAGAGAGAGAGAAACATCAATGATGAGAGATAATCATTGACTGGCTGCCTCCTGCTGGCCCACACTGGGGATTGAGTCCATAACCTGGCCATGTGTCCTTGACCAGAATCGAACCTGGGACCCTTTAGTCTGCAGGCTCTATCCATTGAGCAAAACTGCCTAGGGCCATGCAGTATTAATTAATGTTCAATTAACATCAAATCCTTGACTGGGTGAGTTTAAGTGTTTCCATAACTCCACAGTTTTGTTTTATTTCAATAACTGCACATTTTGATTTTTAACAGTTGTAGTGGGTATAATTTACATACCATAAAGTTTTCCCATTGAAAGTGAACAATTCAATGATTTTTAGTAAATGTACACAGTGTGAAACATTTCCCCAAATCCATTTTTAAAGCATTTTTCTTTTTAAAAAAGATTGATATTCTGATAGATTGATTTTTAGAGAGAGAGGAAGGGAGAGAAAGCGCGAGAGAAACATTAACTTGTTGTTTTACTTATTGATGTATTCATTGGTTGATTCTTGTATGTACGCTGACCAGGAATCTAACCCACAGCCGTGGCATATTAGGACAATGCTCCAACCAACTGAGCTACCCAGCCAGGGCCTCACAATTCAGTTTTAAAACATTTCAATTATTCCTCCTTCCCAAATCCCTAGTCCTACTCCCAGTATTACTGATTACTCAGATAATCACTTATAAATTTGGCCATTCTGGACTCTTTATATAAATGGAATTATACAACATGTAGTCTCTGACTTCTTTCATTTAGCAATTGTTTTTGAGGTTCATCTATATTGTAGAATGTTCAGTATTTTGTTCATTTTTAAAAAATACTTTTATTAATTTCAGAGAGGAAGGGAGAGAGAGAGATAGAAACATCAATGATGAGAGAGAATCATTGATCAGCTGCCTCCAGCACACCCCTGACTGGGGATTGAATCTGCATTGTGGGCATGTGCCCTTGACCAGAATTGAACCTGGGACCCTTCAGTCCACAGGCTGATGTTCTATCCACTGAACCAAACTAGCTAGGGCTATTTTGTTCTTTTTTTTATTGCTGAATACGATTCCATTATAAGAAAATATCAGCTGAAGAATTCTTGGGTTATTTCCAGTTTGAGGCTATTATGAATAACTAGAGGCCTGGTGCATGCATTCGTGCACCAGTGGGGTCCTTCAGCCTGGCCTGTGGGATCAGGCCGAAACCGACTCTCTGACATCTCCTGAGGGGTCCTGGATTACGAGAGGGCACAGGCCAGGCCAAGGGACCCCACTGGTGCATGATTGGGGCCAGGGAGGAATGCAAGAGGTTGGCCAGCTGGGGAGGGACTGCAGGAGGGCTCCATGGCATGTGTGGCCCGTCTCACCCAGTCTGATCAGCCGGACCCCAGCAGCAAGCTAACCTACCTGTCAGAGCGTCTGCCCCCTGGTGGTCAGTGCATGTCATAGCACTGGTTGACTGGTCAACTGTCTGCCCCCTGGTGGTAAGTGCAAGTCATAGTGAGTGGTTGAGCGGCCTTAGCATAACATTAGCATATTATGCTTTGATTAGTTGAACAGATGACTAGATGACCGAACACTTAGCATATTAGGTTTTTATTATATAAGACTAGAGGCCCCGTGCATGAAATTCGTGCACAGGGGGAGGATGTGTCCCTCGGTCCAGCCTGCACCCTCTCCAATCTGAGACCCCTGTCACAATCCAAGACTGCTGGCTCCCAACCGCTTGCCTACCTGCCTGCCTGATTGCCCCTAACCACTTCTGCCTGCCATCCTGATCACCCCCTAACCATTCCCCTGCCAGCCTGATTGATGCCTAACTGCTCCCCTGCCAGCCCGATTGCCCCTAATTGCCCTCCCCTGCTGGCCTGGTCACCCCTAACTGCCCTCTCTTGCCATCCTGGTCACCTCTAACTGCCCTCTCCTGCTGGTCTGGTCACCCCCAACTGCCCTCCTCTGCTGGCCTGGTCATCCCTAACTGCTCTCCCTTGCTGGCCTAGTCACCCCTAACTGCCTTCCCCTGCAGGCCTGATCTCCCCCAACTGTCCTCCCTTGCAGGCCTGGTCCCTCCCAACTGGCCTCCCTGCTGGCCTGATCGCCCACAACTGCCCTCCCCTGCCAGCCATCTTGTGTCAGCCATCATGTAGCCACATGGGGGTGGCCATCTTGTGTGTTGGAGTGACGGTCAATTTGCATATTACCTCTTTATTATATAGGATGTTGCCATGAACATTTGTGTACAAATCTTTGTGTGAATATATATTGTGACTTTCTTGGGTAGATTCTTAGGAGTGAAAATGCTGGGTCATCTGGTAAACTTATGACCAACCTTAACTATCAGAGTGGTTATGCTATTCATAATTCCACAAAAAACATTCTGAGGCTACTACTTTTCTAGATTGTGCTGGTTCATTATTGTTTTTAAGACTATCAAGCCATAATTCCTGCTTTCTAGGGTTACAAATGTAGTAAAGTATCATAGACTTGTGGGTTTTTTTGTGTGTGTTTTTTATTTTTTTGGCCCTATAGATGATAAGAATACATTTGACTGTAAATCACATGTTATTTGACTAGCAAATGATTACTATTTCAATATTAAAGATATTTAATTATCTCAGACAACAAGATGTCTAAAGATAATTACCTCTACTGGGTGCAGCAGTTCAACAATATGATCAATGACCCACCACTCTTTGTACCTGTCCTCGCTGCCATCCTCCCTTCAATGCTTGTCATAGCAAGATTCCAATGTGACTGTTGTAGCTCCAGAAATTGCATCCTCAAGCTACTGCATTCACACCCAGAAGAAGATACAGTCCTCTTCATTCTTTCTTTTTTTATTATAGTTAAAATCCTTTCCAGAAATCATCCCCCATAGAACGTTTCCATTATATCTATTTGACTGATGCTTGGTTATTTACTTACTTGTAACCTAGTCTCTACCAGATGAAGACGTGTTACCGTGCTCATTTAGACCAGTTTTGCTTTATACGCTAGCACTGGGTGAGTAATACAAGTCATGTTATGCTGAATCCCACTGTTACCATGATTCCTTTGATAGTCTTTGGAATCTATGTTGGGATTGTCACTTTTACTCTCTGAGCCTCATTTCTCTGTGCTGTAAAGCAAGAGGATTGGAGTTAGACTAGGGTTAGGGGAATCACTGAAGATTCCTTCCAGCTCAAGAGATAGATTGACCTATTAGATTTTAAAAAAAAATTTCTTTCTCCATTCCAATGGGAATTTTATGGAAACTGGATCCATCCTTATTTGATTTCAGGAACTGCAATCAAGGTATTGAAGTGGAAAGGTGAGGAAGAAATTTTTCTTTTCATTTGTCTTCAGAAAAATTCATCTTTTCTCTTTTTGACTTTGGAGTCACAGGCTTGTATTATCTTGGATCTTAATATACTTCTATTAAGAGAGCATTGAAAGAATTCAAATCATGATCTTTAATACTAAAACCCCTTTGTTTAAAATATGTCTTTGTGGTTGGCTTGTCTGCTATTTTAAAAGCACTAGGGTGCTTAAATATTCCAGTTGTTAAATAGGACAGGTGTCTGATGATCCTCAGAGCAGCTGTCTAAAAATAGAACTTGAGTCTGGAATACATTCTCTGGCATAGCCACAGGCAATCACCACTATAATTAATGTAAATGAATGCCAGATAGTTTTGTGTGTGTGTGTGAATTTTAATGCAGCATAAGAAGATTTTCATTGCTTACCCCCAAATTGGGTTAGCTCTTTGAGATTAGAATCTAGAATTTTATGATTTAGGGGAATTTTTTACGGCCAAAAGGGTAAAGCAAAAAATATTGTATGCCCATTTGGTATTTTTTTCTATAAAATTCTTAATGTAAGTGATATGATGAAATTAATTTTTTTGGTTTCTATGAAGATGAAAGGTGGGTGGAATGGGGGTTGGGAAAGGAAGCATGGATTTTTGCAAGGTTATGGAGAATTGATGGAGATATGAGGGCAAAGGAGGGGCATTTATTTGGCATTTACATTGAATCCACTAATATCTCAACCACTTTGCTTATATTTTCTCACATAATTACACAGAAAACCTATACAGGTACATGCTATTACCTCATTTTAAAAATGTTTTTCCACCATATGTAATACCAGTTTACAAATGGGAAAATAGATATGAGTAAGAAAATTTCCCAAGATCACACAGTTATTAATTGGCAGAACTAATATTCAAACCCAGATTTAACTAATTTCAGAGTCATGCTTCTAATCACTGTACTATACTACCTATTATGAGGCTATGGTTTTGTTAGGTTAAAAAAAGTATTTTTGAGGTATGTTATCTATCATTTTAATGTCAAAGAAGTGCAGTTTAGTTGCTGTTAGAGAGTGTGATAAAATTGTAAAATAGATATTATACAAAAATATCAAAATACTTGTGTTGGGGTAAAAGGTATCAAAATAGTCAAGCTCAGAAGAGGATAAGGAACTTCTAGCAGAGATTATTGGGGGATTTGGGAAGTTGGGAATGAGTTGGAGGATGGGAAGTTGTTGTATAGGATAAGGGGAGATAACATAGTACTTAGAAAAAAAGAAATGGAAATAAATGTTAGAGTTCAGTGAAGAAAAAGAGAATGAAAGATACCAGAGAGGAGCAATGAATGTAGTATGGGAGAACCAAGATGGCAGATCAGGAGTTCAGGGTTTTGTTATAGCCGAGGGAATAGAAATAATGTATAAACTGGAAACAAAGGTGCACTCCCCTATTGTCAAGCCAGAGACAAGAGTCAGTTAAATGGAGAATTTGGGTCCTGTAGGAAAGAGGTATAAGGGCTAGAAGAAGGAAGTTTGTGGAGAAGAAGGTGGACAATATTACATAGTATTTTAAGCTTAACCTGACATCTATAGCAAAAGCGACATCCTTGAGCACACAGAATTAAACCAACTGAATGATGTTAAATGTACTTTGCTTTTTAAGTATTTTTTTAATATTTCTTTTTCTTAGAGATAGAGATAGAAACATTGATGAGAGAGAAATATCTGTGGGCTGCCTCCTGCACACTCCTTACTGAGATTGAGCTGGAAATCCAGGTATGTACTCTGATTAGGAATCAAACCAGCAACCTCTTGGTGCATGGGATGATGCTCAACCAACTGAGCCATGCTGAATGGGCAAATATACTCTGGTTTTATATCCATTTGGTCTGTAGAAGTTGCAAAAAAAAAAAAATAGTGTCATTGGATGTGAAGACCAAGAATTTGGTCCAGTACTAGATAGGCTGGGTTACTGTCAAGCTGTGTGACATACTAGCTTATGGTCTTTGATCTTCAGTTTCTTCATTCATATGATGAATTGTTATTTGCATTAAATGTGATAAGGTAAGTAAAAGAGCTGACTCATGGTGATACTGAATTGTTTTCTGTGATACTGTTTTTAAAAGGTTTTAAATAAAAATAATGCATTTATAAATTAAAAGACCCAAAAAGGATAAAAAGGTTTACAGTGAAAAACAATTCTCTGTTTACCTATAATACTCAGTTCTATTCCTAGAGGCATTCACCATAAATAGACTCTTGCCTCTTTCCAGAAATACATAATAGAAGTGCAGTTTAGTTGCTGTTAGAAAGGGAAATAAATAAATCTCCCTATTTATTTATTTTCACTTCATTGGGGATATTCTACAAAATGTTTTCTTCACTTAATAGTATATTCTGTAGATTATTTTATAATAGCACATATAAACATACTTCACTATATCGATTTGACTGTCAATTTATTTTACGAGTCTCCTCTTGGTGGACACTTAGGTTATATCTGGTCCTTTGCTTATTACCAACCAGTGTGCAATGTAAAATTACAATGCAATTTAACAAACTTTAAATACTTACTGTGTATAAAGCCCTATTTTTAGCATTATTAGATAAACTAGACATGTTTCTTGCCATCAAGATACCTTTAAGCTATTAAGTGTACTTGGCTGACAGTTCATGACCTATATCCACAAGAATTCAAACCAACCTCTTGCATAAACATCTCTCTTACTCAGAAATGTGTTTTTGCCTCCAGATTGCCACTTTGCTTAATAAATCCCAGTCTTACCCTGGTCCGTTTTCTCAGTGGTTAGAGCATCAGCTGGGACCAAAGGGTTCTATTCCTGATCAAAGGCACATTCCTCAGTTGCAGGTGTGATCCCCACCCCAGTCGGGGTGTGAGTGGGATGCAACCAATTGATGTGTCTCTCTCACATTGATGTTTCTCTCTTTGTCTCTCTCTCTCTCTCCCTATCCTTCCTTCCACCCTCACTGAAAAATCAATGGAAAAAATATCCTTGGGTGAGGCAAAAAATAAGTAAACTAAAAAAAAAGTACATAAATAAATAAAATAATAAAATCCCAGTTTGTCTTTTTCAAATATTGTTGTAATATATAATTGGCATATGAATTATAGATGCAGCTATGATTAAAAATTCCTATGGATATAGACCAAATGCAGGTAAATATAATGAAATATAATCAAATAATGATAATGCTATTAAAACATCAAATTCACACAATAATTTACTTTTAAAAGTATTTTAACACACACAACCTAATCCACTAAGATTACTGAATAGATAAATGGATTCTTGCAAATACTTTGGAGGCAAAACTTAAGTATAGTTGTAATTTTGTGGAAATAAAGTTAAAATAAACTTTATGGTTTTAGAATCATAGAATTTTAGTGTTAGAAACAAGTTGGTTCTAAAAGTTCTGAGTCTTGAATTCCTTTGAGAATCTGATAAAAGCTCTATTAACTCCTCTTAGAAAAATAAAATTTATGATATAGTTTCTCAGGATCTATAGATATCCTGAAGCAAATCCATGGCACTCTAGAACAGTTTTATTTTTAAATAACTTTATTGAGATGTAATTTAAACATCATAAAATTCACCCATTTTCAGTGTACAATTTAATGAATTTTAGTATATTTATAGAGTTATGTAACCACTACCACAAACTAATTATAGACCCTTTCCATCACCTTAAAAAGAAATCTTAAGTTCATTTACAATCACTCCTCATTTCTAGCCCAGTCCTAGCCAACCACTAATTTACTTTCTGTCTCACTATATTTGTAGCGCAGAATCTTAAAATGTTTTACTCTAGTCACAACAAAAAATATGTTCGACATCCAACTCAGATGCATGCATAGACACAACAAAAGTTTCATAGAACAATACTCTTATTCTGTGCAATATACTCTAATATATTCCATTCTATTACAAAAACAGATTTTTATGTGCCACTAGTGAGTGAGTTACAACTCCCAGTTTGAAAAATTGTCCTAGAGAATCCACTTTAGGTAAAAATAACACCAAACTAAACCCTGAAGCAGATGGCTCCCTTATTGAACAGCTGAAGAAACAGGTCCAGAAATGTGACTTGCCCAAGGCAACGTCAGGATTAGAATTAGTTCTCTTTTGTCCTAGGACACTTCATTAGTTGTTCTACTTCTTATTCTCACAACCTAAGAACAAACACAACAGGGGTTTGTAAGAAGTCACCAAAAATTTCTAAAACATCAGAACAGTTGCTTAATGTGTGAAAATATGGGGCAGGAGAAAAGAAATTTCATTATTCCTAGGGGAGAGAGGTCCATGAATGGCTGAGTGGTGTGGGGTTTCTCTGGACCCCATGAGGAAGGCTTGCCTGTTGCAGAGTGACCAAAAGCATACCCTGGAGCCCACAGCCTGGGCTAATTGCCCTATAGCCTGTTCAGGTTATTAGAGCTGAAGCCAAGCAGCCTTTTGCACTGAGACGTCTCCTGTGACTATTGCCGAGGAGGTTCTGGCACAAGCAAGGCTGTTTATAACTTTCTGCAGTGACTTTGCAGCCTGAGCAGTAACTCCATTTGCTTTCTGAAGTCTGTGGACTGGTACCCCATTTGCTTTTAGAGCACATGCCTATAAGTGCATCATCATTCTTGTTTGCCTTTGCTGTTGGCTGACATGTTAGCTCTCCATTAGATCGCTGGGTATTCTGTGTGATGATTATGAAACCCATTGGTTGTGATCCATACTTTGGGAAGCAAGTAGCAGATTGGAGGGTGATGGTAGTTGTCAATATTAAGAAATCAGATGCTGTGCAGATAATCATTCAAATAATTGACAACAACTGTGAACAGGGGTATAAAGGAAAGGTATAAAGCCCCCCTGGGATCACATAACAGGGGCTAGTTTACAAGATGGGAGAGGGGAGTGTTTTATATTTCTCAAGGGGCCCAAGACATCCACTGCTGAGTAGGTGGATAAAATACAATGGGTAATTTCCAGAGCAGTTTTCAGCTTCTTTGGCAGGAAAATGTATGACTAACTAATCATTTTGTTAACCAAAGCAGTCATGGGAAGGGGGCACAAAGAATGAGGATTTCATTAATCAGATTCCAATCCTGATTCATCAAAGAGGGCCTTAACCTTTGAAGTAAAAATGGAAGTTGTGATTCCCTGTTTGTGGTTATATGCAGATTTGATGTGGCCTATTGCTTGTCTTTTTGCAGTACAACAATTGGGAAGGAAAGTCTAAAAACACTTGTTGAGCCCATTTTCTGGAAAAGGAATGGATTTGAAAGCATATTTGGGCAATAAGGATTTAAAAGATAAGAACTGATGACCAAGATGGGGTCTGAGAGTGGGATTTAAATCATGGATGCAAATGATAGGAAAATAGACTTTTGGCTAGGGATGGGGTACATCTTACTAGAATAGAGAAGAATGCATTTGCCTGGTCTAAAGTTCTTTGAATTCAACATGGAGGGGATGAAGAGAAACATCTAGCCCTTTGGAAAAGAGTTGGTTGACATAGGAAGATTGTGGGATCAGTTCAGATTTTGATAAGTGATAGTTAGCAGGAGATCAAATATAACACTTGAAGCCTTAGACGTTCATCCCTTGTGTAATAGGAATATAGATAGCAAACAAGGTGCACAAAAGGAGCCTAGAAGCATAATCAGCAAGTGTGAATTCAGATGCATCACTTGGTCTACTATGCCAGAGCCCCACTGGGAAAGTGCAGTGGCAGGGGTGGTGGCTAGAGTAGAGGTGAAGTGGGTCAAGAGGCTAAAAGAATCAGTTTACCTGTTTGTGCAGGCATACTGCAGAAAAGAGCAGAGGATGGAGGAAAAGAAAAGTGCTTTATTATTCTACAAGTAGAGCTGAAACCATCTGGTGAGAAAGATAAAATGAATAATGCACTCCTGATGCAGGTCCTAAAATGGAGAAGATATGTGGTGGAGATGGAGGGTTTGGGCTTGCCAGTCATCTGCCTCCATGTCTCACTTGGATCAAGTTAACCAAGTTCTGGTCTGGCCTTATTGACAGTTATATTCACCCAAAAAGTTATTTATATAAGTCAGTGGTACTATTTCTTATCCAATATGGATAATTCGATGACTTTTGCCCATTTGAACAGTATTTTCTACCTGGAGAGCCAGAAGACAAACACTAGGCTGCAGCTCTCTCAGAATCTAAAAATGTTTCTTATAGTTCACTAAAACAATCAAAATAATCTAAAATGCTACTTTCCTAATTTAGTAAATTCTTTTGTTATTCAGATAGCTTCTGGAGTCTGCTTCCTCCCCCCTTTTTTCTTTAAATGGAGAAGAATTATGATTTTCCATTCAACACATGAAATGCAGAGAAGAGAATAAGGGCACTTCAAGAAGGGGAAATGTGTACAAGGCTTGGTTCATCAAAAATAGTGTGTTGATTTGGCTATAGTTGTCTGTGGTGTTGATACAAGGAAGGAAGCAGTGGAAAATAATCTTGGACAGATAGTTGGCAGTCAGATTGACAAAGCCTTGAGTGTCAAGTTGTTTGAATTTTATATTCAAAGTATTGAAAGTCTGGAAATGTTAAGCAGGAAGTATCAAGATGAGAATGATTTTTAGAAATATTAACTGGGTTGCCATAGCTAAGGTAAATTTGAGGGTTAAGGGGGGTTGGGAGATACTGAAAGCAGGAAAACCAGACGGGAGAATAATATAATAGTGCAAGCATGAACTGGAAAAGGCCTGAAGTAGTCTGATGATAGTGTCAATGGAAAAGAGAGATTATGGAAAAGAACTGTCTAGACTTGGTAAGGTAGAAAGAGGAAAGTCAAATTAGGCTGAAATTTTGAGTTCAAGTGACCAGGTTAATGAAAGAGAAGATGAAAAATAAACCTATTGCTATATGACTTCCTGGTGCTGGCAGGAAATCCAAGTGTAGAAGTCCAGGAAGCAATTTGAGATAAGAGAAGGCAGAAAGGGTCAGAAGTTAGAGGTAGAAATATAGATTTTGAATTCATTTTCACAGAGCTAATAGCTGAAGCTACAAGAATATGAACTTTAAAACATTCATGGTGATAAAACTATTTTTACTAAATGTTTCTCTTCCAGCAACTATGGTTTAAGGTAGGTTGTTTTCATTCCTTTAGCAGTCAGAGTTCAGTTGTAGGCAACAGAGTCTAGCCTGTTTAAGCAGAAAGATACTTTGCTATTAAGAGCTTTGTGAAATCATTGTGGAGGAGGGAACGGTAGAAGCAGACTCCAGGCTGAGCTTCTAGGAGTGACTCTTGATTACGGAACTGGGCATGGGAGTGAAATGCAGCAAGCCTTCCTCCACCAGGGCCAGCGAGTCCCCAGATCAGGAGGTCCCTGCCATGCTGCTGACCATGGGACAAGGCTGTGTCCATCACAAACCTTGCCAGGAAAATGGACACAGAACCCTGCCTTGCTCTCCATGAGGGTCTTTCTAAATAAAAATCTGAAAGAAACCCTACATTTAAAGGGACCAAGTAATGTTTCTTAGCTTTCCAGCTTCTGCATTCTAGAAGGGAGTTGGTATGAGGGTTGAGTAAGCCAATCCTCAATATCCAACTCAGTGTCTCAACCCCGTTTTACAGTAAATATCTAGCCTAGTGGAACTTTAGGTTTGTGCAGACAATTCTTTTTTTTTTTTGAGAGCTAAAGTGAGTTTATTTAGGTAGAGAAAAAAAAGAGGCCAGGACTCAGGTTCCTGGAGACAAGATCGGGGGTAAGCCTGGGACTGACTGCCACTGCCCACTGCCCGCTGACTGCTGCTTCCCTGGTTGCAAGTCTCATAGGGCACTGCTGTGAAAGAAGCAAGAGTACACATCCAACATCCAAGTGGATGCTGGCAAACTCACCAGTGAATAGCTGCATAGGACTCTTAATAACACCAATGAGTCTGCAATCCTGACCTTTCTGTAGGCACAATAGAATGTTCTTCATTGAAGAAAAAAAAATTTTTTTTAGCATATTCTCTACAGAGCTACCAGTTCAGGCAGGACAGTAAGGGCCAAGATTCTGGGCTGGAATCCAGGCTCAATGGGAAGCCTGCCAAGATTGATTAATAATGTCTGCCCGGGAATGGGGATAGGGCACTGGTGCTTTCACTTGTCATCTTCATACTAGCTCACTGCTTCATTAGTGATAAACTGACTGCATTGTGACTATAGATTACTATCCTTATATGTTAGAAGCAACAGCCACTCCAATATTTTGTTGACTAAAAATGTTTTCTACTATTAGAATGCATACTAAGTCCCAGGTACCCTGAGTATTTTGTGTACTTTATTTTGTTTTTTACCTCCACGTTTATCCAATACTTCCCCCTGTTTCTTCCTATGATTCATCTGCTACCTCAGGGGGGTCGGGCCCCTCAGTGTATATTTTAGGAGCGGGAAGAAATGGCTGCAGGACCAGATAGTGTTGAGTAAAGTTGGAAGTGGCCTACCCCTGAGCAACTTTTAGCTTCCAAGGCTGAGAACATAGCCAGCCTGAAGGGGTGAATTTTCTGCTGCTACTGAGAGAGCTCTCTCACTTTCCAGGGACCTGTGGATTCAGTCTTAGCTTTTCTGAATGTCTCTTCCTGCCCCTCTATTCATACTTCAAGGTCACCTGCTCTTTGCTGCTTTATTGACGACCTCCCCTCATCCCCACTCCAGACAGATTTAGCTACCCACTTTCTCTATATTCTCATATTATTTGGTTCAAATCTGTTGTAGCAAATATCAGATCACATTTTAATTTTTTATGTACTTGTCATATTTTCAGATTGAGCTACTCAAGGGCAGAGACTGTCTTTTAAAAACCACTATGTACTATTTCACCTATATTATCTCACTCAGTTATTATAATAAACCTAAGAGGAAACAGAGGCTCAGAAGGGTTAAATATCATGCCCCACTGTAATGTAAATACTTGGCAGAAACAGGGCATGAAACTAGGTCATGTTTTATACCTAGCACAGTGTTTGGCATGAGGTGTGTGTGGGGAATGTCAATAAATGCTCATCAAATGAGTAAGTAATTAAATGAATAAACTGTATGCTATGAACGACAAGGAAGCCTTTTGGCCACCAGCTGAAAACAAGTCCTTTCAGTTACCCTCACAGTTCAGAGCATGCTGCACACTTTAATTCAAACCAGAGTCTCATACCTAGGAGAAAAAGGATATATCACAAAACCAAATTACCGAAACCATGCAGCTGACTACCTCACTTAAGGTCATCTACTGAGCCTGGCTTCCCAATAATGTGGTTCTTGTCATAATGATTATTTAAAGATTCAATTTAAAAGGTTAACACAGCAGTGTCAGAAACATACAAACACGAAGAAAAGATGGAGTAATGATTCTGTCTGTTGGCATAATTAATAAATGGCAGGTGTCTGAGTTATTTTTTTGGCTTGCCTTTTCAGCTGTGAAGTGGGTTTTTCCATTACATTTACCATCCCTAGGAGTGGAGGTTGGGAGTGGCCATGTACTTCCAGGGTGCTGCACTGGGAATGCTGGACTCTCTATTCCCTTGGGTTCATGAGCTCACCCTGTTTCCATGTGTCACTGCACATGTGTTGGATCCTGGTGGAAAAATAGTTGTGTTTGAGTGGAAAAGCAGGGAGTGGGACAGCTGCATTTCAAAGCTTTTCATTTCCTTTTCCTCAGCATCCAGCATATGGCTCAAATAGGGTTGCTGAATATATTGTTCTGTGTAGTTTCCCCCTCATTTAGCTTTCTCTCTCACTTCTGTGCAAACACCATCCCTAACCTTAAAAGCCAAATAGCATTCCTACTGTCTATCTCTTGGGATAATGAGTATCATTTGAATTAAAAAACAATTTAGGCTTTTAGGAATTATGCTCATGTAACCTAGGACTATTTTTCAATGTGATTATCCACTATAAGATTTTTTTCCCTTTATCTTTTATTATTATTACTAGAGGCCCAGTGCATGAAATTCATGCACTGAGGGGGGTGTCCCTCAACCCAGCCTGCACCCTCTCCAATTGGGGACTCCTCAGGGGATGTCTGACTGCTGGTTTAGGCCCGATCCCTGTGGCAGTCAGACATCCCTCTCACAATCCAGGACTGCTGGCTCCTAACCACTTCTGCCTACCAGCCTGATCAAACCCTAACTGCTCCCTTGCTGGCCTGATTAATACCTAACTGCTCCCCTGCTAGCCGATCACCCCCAACTGCCATCTCCTGCCAGCCTGGTCACCCCCAACTGCCCTCCCCTGCAGGCCTGATCTCACCCCCAACTGCCCTCCTCTGCTGGCCAATTTGGTTCTGATTGGTCGGTTTCTATGCCAGTCATTGTCAAAAGCTCTGCCTCCTAGGTGGCCATTGGCTCCTCACACTTTACCCAGATTTGGTTCTGATTGGTCAGTTTCTATGCCAGTCAGAGTCTCTGGGCCTATCAACGGGGTCTGATCAGAAAGGCGGGCCTGATCAGTAGCCCCTGTGGAGGCCTGGAGAGAAATGGAGGCATGGCTATTGGCCAGGCCCAGAGAGAAAGAGAGAGGCAAGTGCTGATCAACAGCTGCCACAGAGGCTATATGGATCAGACCCTGCTTTTCTCTTCAGGCCTCTCTCCAGGCCTGATTCACAGGCCCCTCAGCAGTCAGTGCTGGGTCACCACGTCTGCTGCCATAGCAGTTAGTGCTGGGTCTCCATGGCAACCCAGCGCTGACTGCAGGACTGACTTCCAGTTGGTCGAGCCTCCGGTCGTGACCGTCCCAGTGTTTTTATATATTATTATTATTATTATTTTCAGGAGATGAGTACAGGTTTGGGAAGAGGCAGTGTGATATGTGATAGTCCTGTGGTAGTAGGAATGGAGATTTGCTTTCTGGTTCTAGCTCTGCCTCTAGCTAAATGACTATTTCAGACAAGTCACTTAAACTTGTCTGTAGAACAAGAAAGATAAAAGATGATTGGATGATCTCTGAAATCCCCTCCAGATTAAAAAAAAAAAAAAGATTCTTGGATCTTATCCATCTGGTTTTAGAATTTTTTCTTTTTTAGATTTCCCAGAATTTGAGTGAAATGGAATTTGGAGGAGATACAATGTGAACAGGACTATTTTTACACAGTAGAGATTTTCTACCAGAAACACATTCTCCATTGATTTGTTGTTCTGTACATTTTCTGCGAAACAAATTCTTCAAAATTATCTGTAGTTCACAATATATTTAGAACCATGGGAATATAATTAGATCCACTCAAATGACTCTCAGATTGGCCATTAAATTGTGTTTGGGGCTATATTAGTTTATTGAAAACAGGGCTTTAGTGTCTTCTTCAGAAGAAACAGAATCATTTATCTTAAGAAGAAACTTTCTGGAATGGATTTGTCCATGAATTTGTGTTGAGGATTCTAGCTTCTATTCTCTTTTCCCCCACCTTTATTTTTGCATTTGTTTATCTCTGTAGGTTACAGATTGTCCAGCTAATCAACAGCAGTATTATTTCAGAATTATCTAGAATTTAAGGGTTACCAAGTTAATTTCTATATCATGTTTTGAGATATTCTGATAAAAGGTGATAAAGATGTCTTATTTTAGTCTCATTTTCCTCTTCATGCTATTAAAAATATTCAACACGAGAAATACTATTTCTGCTTTCCCAGCGGAACTTTTGAAAGTGTTGATGGTTATAGTAAAACCTTTTAAAAGAAAAATCAATCAGATATTTACTAAGCATAAGCATTAACATTATTTATTAAGCTTCCAATCATTAGCATTAAGTTACTGCCCCCCTTTTTTTCAGGGAACTATCCAATTTCTTTGCATATCTTGATCATTAAGGGTATCCTATATCCACTAACAAGAAGGTGACTTCACTTTGTGCCAGATAGAAACTAATTCTCCCTAGAGAGTTTAAATTGTTTCATTTTGTGTAGAGTGGATCAGAAGGATGTCTTTCTTAGTTCTATGAAGGCCACTTTTATCCAAGGACTTTTATTCCCTGGCCTAATTTAGCCATAGACATCCTTTAAAGTTGAATAGTATCAATGATTGATAAATATTACTGCATAACTAGATATAGCTAGTAATAATCTAGAGACTTTGTTCTTTATCTTGGCAGTGGAATTTCAAATCTACATGTCTTTCCAGATTAATTACTTATCTTCTGGAATGAATAATTTAAAACATAAAAACTTATTTTGCTTTGAAATTGTTGGCATGTGAACTAACCACATTATTGTCATCTTGATCCTTTATTATTTTATTTTTTTCACGGTTTTCAAAAGTTACATCAACAGAAGTTCTATTGGGTCAATATAAGACAGGCGTTTTACCTACTGATGTATACCCATGCAAGGGTGAATCCAAGTTTTCAGGGGCCTGTTTTAGTCCATTTGGATTGCTATAACAGAATACCATAGGCTGGGTGGCTTATAAACAACATAAATTTATTTCTCACAATTCTGGAGGCTGGCGAGTCCAAGATCAAGGCACTAGCAGAGGGCTTGCTTCCTTGATCATAGATGGCTGTTTTGTCATTGATTGTGTCCTCACATGTTGGATGGGGCAAGGGAACTCTCTGAGGTCTTTTTCATAAGGGCACTAATCCCATTCATGAGGGCTCCACATGTCCAGGTTGTGGGCTCAATCCCCATTAGGGGATATGCAGGAGGCAGTGGATCAATAATTCTCTTTCATCATTGATGTCTCTAGCGCTCTCTCATCCTCTTTGAAATCAATAAAAATATAAAAAAACCCCACAAAGTAGGTTCTGGATGGGTTTCTCAGTGGTTAGAGCATCAGCCTGTGAACAAAGGGTTTCAGGTTTGATTCCCAGTCAAGGGCACATACCTGGGTTGCAGGTTTGATCCCTAGCCCCATTCAGGATGTGTGCAGAACGCAATCAATTGATGTCTCTCTCTCTCCCCCCCTGCCTCTTTTCCTCCCTTCCACTTTCTAAAAATCAGTGGAAAATAAAAATATCCTTGGGTGAGGATTAAGAAACCAAAAGCAAACCAGCAAACAAAAGTTAACACAAAGTAGGCAAGTATGTTCACAAAAAGAAATCACCCAAGAAAAGAAATTTAAGAGCTGACAAATACCACAAATTAAAATAATTGAATTAAATATCTGAAATTTAACTACCCCATTCCCAATATTTTTGGATATATGCATTTGATTACCTCTTCATATACCAACAGTTTAAAATTTTTATATCACTTTCTGTAGAGAAAATAGAATAAAATAAATTTTCCACTAGCATTGTTTATTTTATTTATTATCTATAGTTTAAAAAGTTTGTTTTATTTCTACCACCCATTATTAATCATGAAAAGTATAGATTGGTGTTAAATTTTGGAAACCTCTAAAAGTTTCACCTACTGTGTACTCTCTGTAGTATTCCTGTAAACACAGAAATTGTAATACATTTTATTTCATATAGTTGCCACCAAAAGAAAAAAAATAGGGTGTTTATAATTGCATATACTGCATTACTGAGAATATTCCTGACAGAAAGAGAACTTCTACTTTGATTAGACATTTATGAGAACTGCACTTTTACAATTTTACAAGTCTGATGATTGGGATAATTTTCCAAAGATTCGCTTCTGACTTCCCATGTTTCTTCCTTCACCCACTTCTGTCACTGGGTATCACAGAATATGCTCATGTCACAGTACAGCCTCTAGTTCTGCACACTAGGTGTCAGGTAGGTGTTAGGAATATTCCTGAAAGTCAGTCCTTATACTAGGATGGCTAGTGATAACTTATTTATACGTGGAAATGATTGTGAATCACATGAATACACTTCATTCAAACAGAGGTAAATATATATTGTATTCACTCTTCCCTTAACCAAATCTTAAACATGCCTATAGGCAGGTTACCACCATCAACATGAAAAGTTAAGTGACAGTCAGGATATAGGAGTGGAAAGAGACAGTGGTCTTAACTAACTACTTATATAAGATCTCACTTTTCCGTATTTTATAGAAACATGATATTCTCTGAGTACATTGCTGGCATCCCTCCCAGAGCCTTGGAAGGTGCTTATGAAAGTGAGATTCTGAACCTTAAATGCTGTTAGCTTCACAGAAAACCTGACTCTTACCAAGTGTCTGGGCTTTTATTTATTTTTTAAATATATTTTTATTGACTTCAGAAAGGAAGAGAGAGGGAGAAAGAAACATCAATGATGCAAGAGAATCATTAATAGGCTGCCTCCTGCATGCCTCCTCCTGGGGATGGAGCCTGAAACTTGGGCATGTGCCCTGACCAGGAATTGAATGGTGACCTCCTGGTTCATGCTTCAGTTCTTAACTACTGAGCGACAACGCCAGGCTGGGATTTTTGCCTTTGGAAATGTTGTTCTTTATATCTTCGGTCCAAGTATGACTATCCCATCAAGGCACCATGCTTTGGTTGCATTACCTGCTGTCATGGTCATAGCAGTAGACTTCTCTCTTTCCCCGTTCCCATTTGTTTCTGGTATTCCCAGAGCACAGCATTGTACTTGGCACACAGCATGTGGAGAAGCAAGAAGATGGGCCCATTCAGAGTTCAAGTCCCACTTTTGCTAGTTATCTTTTGGGAAATTTGTTTATGTTTATAATGCCTCAATTGTATGTTGGCGTTAATAATACATACCTTTAAACATTTCTGTGAGAATCTGAAATAATACATGTAAATTAGTTCATTTTTGGATGAGCCCTGGTTTACTCATTTGCAAAGTGAAATTAGTAATACAATTCTTGAAAGGTTGTTTTGAGGATCTGAGATAATGCATGTAAGTTAGCTAGCACAGTGCTGGGAATATAGATAGTATTGATCAATAAATCATCACTGATTGTGGGAAAGACTCACTAAATACTCTATGTTCTTCTATATTTCCCAGACTACCTTGTAGTTAGTTTGGAGTCATGTGACTGGCTCTGGCCAGTGAAATGTGAGGGGATGTGGCATTTATGGGCCATGACAGTTAAAATCTACTGTATTTCCTGCATATCGTTCTACCTCTGCAGCAGTAACCTTGGTGATATAGTTATAATATGCAAGGAGTCCTGAGTCACTTTCAAAGGAGAACTTCCCTGGAGGGCTCTGGACTATAGGGAGCTTTGTGTAAACATGAAATAAAAGTCGATTGTGTTAAGGCACTATGATTTGGGTGTTGTTGTTTTTTTTTGTTACTGCAGCTTAGCCTAGCATCATGGTATCATTATTATTGTTGTTGATTTTATTATTACTAGTGAATTGAACAGAACTACTCACAAACATTTGCACTTTTAGTGGAGGGTGGAGCTAAAGTATTGGCTTCTGCCATCATTCCTGGGGACATAAAAATATTGCTGCTGCATGTAAAACTCCTAGTCCTTCCACAAACATAGATTCCAGGAATGTCAAACTAAAATAAAATAGGATGGAGAAAGAAGTGCATTAAATTTTCCATTTGGCTCACCAGCTAATCTTTCTTATTCGGACTACCTTATTTCCTTGAAACCCTGTCAATGCATATTTTCATGACATTAAACAATGATGTCCTTTTCAGTCAAGAGTTTTAGAAATTATGTTTCCTTTCTTCTCAATTTCACCAGCTCAGCAATCCTCCACACCTTAATAAAAGGTCTAATTTGAGTGTTTTGCATTATCCTTCTCATTAGGAATAAATTCCATAATCTCAGATTTTCAGATAGGCAGCTGATAGGTCACCTTCAGAGTTTAGCTGTCAGCAGGCACCAGAGTGAATATCTTTGTTTTTATTTTTGTAGGAACCATCTCAAGCTACATGGAAAACCTCTACTTAACCGTTTTTTAAATTTTATTATTTTTTTTTATGGCGTGACTCTAAAGACAGTTCCTGACGCCCAGCTCTCTTTAGGAAGATTAGTAGAAATGCTCGCTTGATGGGCTATTTCCTAGTTCTTGAGCACTTGTTACCAGGAGCATCCCAAATTAGACATAATTCAAGGAGCCAGTGAAAATGACCACAAGGGGTTAGTATCTGAAGGAGTTCAGGACCTGCCACCCCAAAACACGCTGCTTTGCATATTGATTATTTTGAATTGAGGCACTTGAAATGTGGCAGATGCAGGAAGGATTCTCTGGCCTACCCCTTTCTACCTAAAAACAGGACATAAAATTCCCCAGTGAGAAAGATGCCCTCCCTGTACTATGAGGAGAAGAATGTCCTTATCAGTAGAGATTGAGAATTGATGCTGAAATGGAGCTGTACAAACAAACTTACTAAAATAACCTTATTTTTCAAGTTTTGCCCCTTCATAAATCACCTAGTCATTTCCCACAATTTGTTGCCTCTATCCTAAACCCTTTGTCTTATTCTTACAATTAATTGTTTGTCTAAAAGGTATAAAAGCTTTCTGCCACAGTTACTTCTTCAGGTCTTCATTCTCTCATGTCTGGGTTTTTATTATTTTGTAAATATGTTTTTATTGAATTCAGAAAGGTAGGCAGAGGGAGAGAGATAGAAACATCAACGATGAGAAAGAATCATTGATTGGCTGCCTCCTGCAGGCTCCAACCGAGCCTGAACCCAGGCATGGGCCCTGACCAGGAATCAAACCTCCTGGTTCACAAGTCGACACTCAACCACTGAGCCATGCCAGCCAGGCAATTCCAGTTCCAGTTTTTTCCTAAGGCCGGTTCTCAAACTTTAGCATTAGACTCACCTGGAGGATTTATTAAAACACGGATTGCTGGCCCAGCCCAGGAGTTTCGGATTCAGGAGGTCTCAGGTGAAGCCCAGGAACTGGCCTTTCAAAGCAGCGCCCTGGAGATGTGATTGCTGCTGGTCTGGCAGCAACCACTCTTGAAGAAACACTGCTTTCAAAAATACAGTAGAGGTATTTTCTATAGTGAATTATTTTTTAACAAAAGTAAACCCTTTTCTGTGACCCTGGTGTGTGCTTACCAATCCCTTTTTACTGCTAGATACTGTATATTTAAATGTTTCTAAAGACCTTCCCCATGTCACCAAACCTCTGAATCTCAAGTGTTGGACACACCTCACAGGGCCAGATTTTCTAATTTCCTCCTTTTTGCCTCTTTCTTTACTGGGCATTAACTACAGTTTTACACTTTGTGCTTTAACCCAATTCCCTTGGACTCTGTGGTAAAGACTCTGTCTTCCTCTACAGTTAGCTGTTTATCAGTGACCGTCCTTGTTTTTCCTCTTCATGGGGAAGGATGATTATCTAACGAATACATTGACTTTAACAAAAGCACTGTAAATAGACAAGATATTATTCAAACTGTGGTCACCTCCCATCTCAAAATAGCAGTACTTAGTGCTAGCTGATTTTTTTTCTTTTTTCTTCAAACTATAAGAGAAAGTTTATTTAGAAAGTCACAGAGGTAGAAAAAGTGAGCCGTAGAAGAAATGGGCTCTGGGAACAGGTTACAGAGGCAAAAGATGGGCCCGTGGATCTTAGAAGAAAGAGAGGCAAGGCAATGCACCTGGGAAGGGGGTGGGGAAAGGCGCTGGCCTGCTCCACAGAGAGAGCCGCCTGTTCTATTATTATTTTTCCTCCGTGGAAAACATGATATAATTCTGCAGATGAGAATCCAGTTTAATTTCATCTTTTTCCTAGTTCTGATTTTTTTTTTTTCTTTTCCCCAGGTTTATAACATTTTACATTTTAGCATCAGTCACTTTCTGTCATAAGGACTCCCTGCTTGCTCTTTTCATTTGTTTGTTTTCATTACATATAATATTTATTGTGGCAAAATATACATAGTACAGTTTACCTTTTCAAACCAATTTAAAGTGTACACTTAAGTGTCATTAAGTACATTTGCAATGCTGTGCTACTATCACCACTATCCATTTTCAGAACTTTTTTCATCATTCCAAACAAACTCGCAGCCCATTAAATTTCCCATTCGCCTCTTTCCCCAGTTCCTGGTAACCTTGGTTCTAGTTTCTGTCTCTATGAATTTGCCAATTCTTGGTATCTAATACAAGTGAGATCCTATGGTATTTGCTCTTTGTTTTTTCTGTCTGGCTTATTTCACTTACAGTAATGTTTTCAAAGTTCATCTCTGCTTGCTATTATAATTTGCATTTCTTTTTAGATCTCTTCAATACAGCTTGTATTTTCTCTAGTGCCCTTTCCAAAAGTAAGCTCTTCTTTTTATTAATATTTTATTATTTATATGACTATTTCTCCCATTTTTGAAAACGAAGTATAACTATCACGAAGGTAAGAATTCTAGAACCATGTCTTTTGTTTGGCTTTTACCAGCAGGTGAATAGAGTTTTGTGTGCTGATTATTCATTCTGTGACTCATGTGTGGGCGCCACCAAAATCTCTATCATCTTGTTCCATAACCAGCCACAGCAAGTAGAGTGTTCCAAACATATTCTAGGTGTCTCTTAAAGAATTTTGCCAAGAGCTCTCTTTGTAGATCCTTCTGAAAGTAATCTTTAAAGCCAAGAGCCTCAGAAATAGGAAACAATACAAGTACCCATTAGAACTGCCTCTAGCATTCCGTCATTAACACAGCTATTGCTTTTTTCCTCAAATAATGACGGAAGAAAGTAGATGCTAGGGTTGTGAAACAGTTTAGAAATCAGGAGAGTCTTTTGGTCATCTTTAACTTGTATTTTGTTTCATAGGCCGGTGCCTTATATTTGACAGGGCAGCAGCACAGGACTCTGCCAAAGGGGGAAAAAAGCCATCTGATAGTTAGGGTTAGAACAGGGTGATAACAGTGTCTTTAATTACATAGGAGTTCAGGCTGTGCATCAATTTGTTAAAATAGCACCACTTCGTGCTGGCTGGTTTTCCCTGAGGTGGGGAGTTCAAGGGTGCCTCCAAGGAAAGTAAATTGTGCAGCCCAAGCACTAGAGTGGGAGAAACCACGTTTTATCAACAACGGATTCCTTTTCCATTATTTGAAAGTCACACCAACTTATAAGCTGCTTAAATTAGGCTTGTACTCAACTACTGCCCAGCTCTCAGTTGGATATCAATCATAAGAGTGTTTGTTCCTAATAATCTCATTTATAGATACACAACTGTGCACACATGATCTGAAACATCTATGTAGGTAGTACTTCCTTCTTTAAAAGAATTGCTTATTGGTACTAATTAGTGAATGATGTTTTAACAAATACTATTCTTTCTTTTCTTTGGTAGATGACAGGCTCCATGTGTTCAGAAAGAATAGAGACTATGCTGTTTTTACTGGATTTGCAATTTAATAGGCCAACCTTGGTTTCATTTCCAAGTTAAAATTATTTAAGCAAACTGGGAAAAATAAATAACATTTATACCTTTTGTAAGCAAATAAAATAAAAAGTACTTTTATAAAAAGCAACAGTTTTAAATACTTATTTTGCCTCAACCCTTGATGTTATCCTCCCTCACCCATTATCATGCATTTAGAAAATTACGTTTAAAAAATAGCTCACGCTACAGAATCAAGGAATGAAGAAATGATTGTGGGAGTGGAACTTTAATTCCTCTGCCTATCTTGCAACTCTGCTTCCAGTTAAGAACTTGTAGCATTCAATGCACATTTCTGCTATATTTTTCAACATGGGACTTCTTAATACAGGCATATCTCGAGAGATATTGCAGGTTTTGTTCCAGATCACCACACTGAAGTGAGTCACACAAATTTTAGGGCTCCCCAGTGCATATAAAAGTTATGTTTACACTGTTGTCTATTAAGCATGCAATAGTATTATGTTTAAAAATATATATACCTTAATTAAAAAAAAAAAAGTTGTATTGCTAAAACATGCAAACCATCATCCAAACCTGTTGGAAAAATGGTGCTGAAAGACTTGCTCAATATAGGGCTTCCATAAACCTTAATTTGTAAAAAAACAACATCTGCAAAATGCAATAAAGTGAAGCCCAATAAAATGAGGCATGCCTATAGGTATTAAAAAGAAAGTTGCTCCTCTATTTCCTCTTTATTTAGTCTCTAATACCTTGAGTACTAAGATAATTTGATTCAATTTACTCAAGTAAATATTTGGGAGAAACTTTGTTAAGCTCCACTTCCTACTTGAAGATTAGTAACCAATGTTCCTTCTTGTAAAAAGTTCATAATTTGGCCAGGGTAAAGTGGAAATAAGGTAAATATACGCATATGGTTAAGGCAGTGAAGAGAAGATAAGTGCTAAGGGATGGTACAGAGTGCTCTGAATGTGTGACTGGAGGAAGAGATCAAGTATCCTGGGAGGGAGAAGGGAGGAACTGTGTGGTAGCATTTGAGAAGGATCTTGAGTCTCCAACTTTAGTGCGCACCGGGATTACCTGGAGGCGTTGTTGAAACACAGATTGGGGCCTGAAATAAGTATCTGTTTCTAACAGGTTCCCAGGTGACCCTGCTTTTTCAGAGACAACACTTGCAGAACTATTGCTCTAGACCAGTGGTTCTCAACCTTTCTAATGCCGCGACCCTTTAATACAGTTCCTTGTGTTGTGGTGACCCCAACCATAAAATTACTTTCGTTGCTACTTCATAACTGTAATTTTGCTACTGTTATGAATTGTAATGTAAATATCTGTGTTTTCCAATGGTCTTAGGCGACCCTGCTAGCAGTCACGACCCACAGGTTGAGAACCGCTGCTGTAGAGCCTACGGCCATCAGAAAACACACATATTTACATTACGACTCATAACAGTAGCAAAATTACAGTTATAAAGTAGCAACGAAAGTAATTTTATGGTTGGGGTCACCACAACACAAGGAACTGTATTAAAGGGTCGCGGCATTAGAAAGGTTGAGAACCACTGGTCTAGAGACTGAAAATGAATGGCAAGTATTTAACCCAGAGAAAGAGTATGAGCAAATTTGAGAGGCAAAAAATAACTGAAGAGCAATTTAATAATAATACTTACTTTTTGGAGTTATTTTATTTTTTTAAATATATTTTATTTATTTCAGAGAGGAATGGAGAGGGAGAGAGAGATGGAAACATCAATGATGAGAGAGAATCACTGATTGACTGCCTCCCACACGGCCCCCACTGGGGATTGAACCTGCAACCCAGGCATGTGTCCTCGACCAGAATCGAACCCAGGATCTTTCAGTCCACTATCCACTGAGCCAAACCGGCTAGGGCTTTTGGAGTTATTTTAATTGTGCCAATGAGAAGATTAGGTTTCAGAGGGATTAAAAAACTTGCTTAAAGTCACAGAGTTAATAAGCCACAGAGTCTGGATTTGAACCCATGGAGGCAACAACCCAGACCATTAAGTCTAACTGCTATAATTAATAGTAGGAGGCAGAACATCTTGATGAACATAGGCATTTTGTTGGGCAGTAATGGGAGTTAAGTCTTAGCCTGGAGGTTGCAGCTACATTTCAGAGGTCTTACATGCCAGGGTAAGTGATTTTGTACTTAGGACGTTAATCGATATATATTGACAATTTTGATCAGGACTAATTGAGCAGCAATATACATAATCAAGAGAGGCAAAAGGATGGAAGTCTAGTACAAGTCTTTTATAACAGCCCAAGGAAAAGGAAAGGAAGTAAATGAGGGCAAATGCAGTTGGAAGGGGAGAAGCGGATGGAGGTAAGAGCAATTTGGTAGGCAGGCTATACTGGCAATTCTCATCTTCCTACCAATTGTGATTCTATGATTCTAAATATTGGTTTATGAAGCAAACTGGATTTAACTACACAAAGAGAAATATGTTCCATATGAGATCATTATTTTTCCCATTATAACACATCCACATTGTAACTAACACCTCATAATCATCAAAGGCTCTGTCCTGGTGGTGATAAGCACCAAACTTGAGCAAGTGAACAGACATTTAAAAATACTTTACTGCTTTCAGTTGCAGGTCTTTGTCCCTATGCCCATATCCAAGGTCAATCACATGATGAACCTTCAGAGTGAAGTCTGATCTATATTCATGTTCAGGGATTCTGATGCTATCAAAAGCCAGTGGAATATTTTAATGATCCTGAGGTAAGTTACCATACTGATGTAAAAGAATTCCAACCAAAACAAAAAAATCCATGTGGTTTGATGGCGAACATGTAATTTCCATTAGATATTTGAAAAAATGATATACTTTTCCTCTTTATAGAGTTTGAAACATACAGGAGTTTGCTACCTGATGATATGTGTGGGTGCCCGTGAGTAGGAGTCAATGAAGACTGTATATGTTCAGGTCTGGGTGTTCTGAAGGGGTGGGGAGTATTGACCAAGACAGGAAGTTCAGGAAGAGGTCTGGGTGGGGAGAGTTGGTGCTGAATGTGAGGTGGTTTTGAACAGGCATACGGGCATGTCTCTTTAACTCAGCACCCCAAGGCAGGATTTTGTTATGAATAATCCCTTACGAGAACAAGAAGTACTGAAATTTTTTGGAGTTCAGAAAAACCACATCGATATGTTTTAACCTGATAAACTTTAACCAACTGGACTAAGTGGCCAGGATCCTGATACACTTTAAGAATGGAATTTTTAGATAAAATAAAAGTTTTCTAATGTTGATCTTAAAGTTCCACTTAAACTTTCTGTCACTGTTCATACCATGGAAAAAGAATAAAAAAGATTGAGGTTTCCTTCAGACATAGCAGTGGTAACTGACATGTCTGCGGTTGTGAGCTAGTTCAACACCAGGCCTAACGTAGCTGTAGCTGGTGAAAGCGCTCAATACAGTGACCCACTTATGCACAATAGAATCTAGTTTCTCCCTCACAGTAGCATCCAGCCTGGGAGTCATTCTCACACTGTTGTCAAAAGCCAGGACACCTGGACGGGGAGTGATTCACAAAAGCAAGTTTTTACAGAGGGCACAGAAAAGGAGAGTATCTAAGTTTCAGTATCTGTTCCATAGCAAATTAGGAAGAGCATTCACTAGAGCTATACATACAATTCATTATGTGTATTTAGAAATTGAATTTTGAGCAATTACCATCAAGGATACTGAATATGCGCTGTGAATTGTCATGTCAACCTTGCTAAAGGAAATACTAGCTCTGACAGATAACTGAGGTAAGAAGTGGAGCAGCATAAAACAGAGGAATTCCAGCAGATAACCTGTAACCAAGATGATGAAAAAGAGGACACAAACATGACCAAGGCCGTATATTATTCTTAGCCACACATAGCTAAGTGAGTCACCATTCTTAATTAGAAAGAATGCTAAAAGGGAGTAATTTAAAACTTTATATTACTTACAGTGAATATATGTATGTATGTATTTTCTTAAATTAGCTGTTAAGAAAGCTCTATTTAGTTTATTCCTCAGTGAGGGCTGAGTCATCAACAATTATGTTTTTACTTTTTATTATTTTAATTTTTTAAAATTTGTCTTTATTGTTGAAAGTATTATAGACGTCCCCCCCCTTTCCCCCCCATTAACCACACTATTCACCACACTATTGTCTGTGTCCATGGGTTATGCATAGCCTATGTAATAAAAGCCTAATATACAAATTGACCAAATGGTGGAATGACTGTTCTCTATGACGCACACTGACCACCAGGGGCAGATGCTCAACGCAGGAGCTGCCCCCAGCCCACAGGCCCCAGGCTAGCCAAGGTGGGTGCCAGTGGGGGCCCCCTGATTGCCTTGCTGGTTGCCCCACAGATCGGCCCTGATTGCTGGCCAGGCCTAGGGACCCTACCTGTGCATGAATTTCGTGCAGCAGGCCTCTAGTCTATCCTATCTAATAAAGAGGAAATAGGCAAATTGACCATCTTACCATCACAAAGATGGAAGTGCCCACAGTGGAGGCAGGGTTTCCATAATACAAGATGGCTTCACCCACAGCAGAGGTGGTGTTTCCGTAATACAAGATGGCTGCACCCACAGTGGAGGCCAAGTTCCTGTAATGAGCCTTAAGGAGCAATCAGCAGGGACCTGAGGCTGTGTGGCACTGGGCCAGGGCAGGGGACCACCAGGCAGGGGGGCTTGACAGGGGACCTCAGGTCATGGCCCCTGCCCTGGCGTCAGGCCAGGGGACCTCAGGCCATGACCTCTGCCCAACAGGGCTTGACGGGGGACCTCAAGGTGCACCTCCTGCTCTGGTGCTGGGCCGGGGGACCTCAGGCTACTCCCCCTGCCCAGGCCGTGCCCCTCACCCTGGTCCCGGGGGTTAGTGGGGCTTGATGGGGGCCCTGAGGCTGCACCCTCCCCCCAGTAGGGCTTGACGGGGCATCTCTGACCATGCCCTCTGCCCGGTGGGGCTTGATGGGGGATGGGGGATCTCAGGCTGCATCCCCCGCCCAGCGGGCTTGACGGGGGAACCTCAGGCCATGCCCCTGGCCCACTGGGGTTTGATGGGGTACCTCAAGGCGCGCCACCCACCCTGGTGCCGTGGGTCCTCAGGCCATACCCCCTCCCTGGCCAGGGGACCTGAGGGTGTGCTGGAGGACCTGAGGGTGCCCAGCACCAGGCCGGGGGATCTGAGGCTGTGCCCCCTTCTGGCAGGGCTTGATGGGGGACCTGAGGCTGTGCCTCCTGCCCTGTGCCTGGTCAGGGAACCTGAGGCTGTACCCTCCCACCTGGCAGGGCTTGATGGGGGTTGCCTGGTCTGGATCTCATCCAATGGGGGTGGGGTCGGCTGAGTCTGGGTCTCACATGATTTTGAGGCACCTCTGGTGGGCGGGGACTTGACTCTGGTTTCCACAGCATGCCCCAGATTCTGACAGGAGGAAGGTTTTCATATACATTTTACTAATTTTCTTTCATCTCTGACACTTCCTATTTTAGAAAAAGGGTAAATAGCAATATTAAAATATTTCCTCTAATTAATCCTCTTTTAATGTGCACAAATTTTGGGCACCGGACCACTACTATATATACACATTTATATGCATATATGGCTAAGTGACTGACCACATGTACATCCGACTGACCGACTGACCAGTACATATGACACACACTGGCAATTTAAAAATAAACATTGACTTGCACATGCGTGATACATATAAAGCTCTTGCTGGCACCAATCCCATGCATATGTTTTGATCTATCATTGTTTATTGTGAATTTGGTTGACACTTCTATTATAGAGAAAGGGTGAATAGCAATATTAAAATATTCTAGTTAATTTCCTTTCAATGTGCACAAATCTGTGCACCAGACCACTAGTATGCATATAAGTTCTTTGGTTAATCCATCCCCATCTTCCCCCCTCTCCCTTCCCTCTGAGATTCATCAGTCTGTTCCATGCTTCTATGTCTTTGGATCTGTATTGTTTATCAGTTTATTTTTTGCAGAGTCTATGAGCAGCAGAATCTTTAGGGTGTTGCTAAGCAGGACTAGGTGGATCCAAGTAGTGTTTGCAGCCAAGCCCTTGCTTGGTACCCAGCACAGAGAAACAAGGGAGCATCCCTCCATACCTAAAGCTGCAGAAGCAGTCAACCAGCGTCATCACAGCCCTGGCAGTTGGCACAGCATGACCTGAGGCAAATGGGAGCTTTAGGAATAATCCTTTGGTTCAAGGTTAACCAGAGAGACTACAGCTGTTATACCTTGTAATTAAAAGGGTTTTCCATATGATTACCTGACAGAGTTGCTAAATGGCTTGCATGAAATAACATGCAACATTTTGCAGTTGCTGGGCAATTACCTTATATTATCACCATGCATTCAAAATACAAAGAGAAAATACAGGGAGAAACTTTTAACAGCAATTTGTAGTGAAGATGTTTGGAATGAGAACACATTGCTTGTTACCACTGGCTTTTAACGTTAATCACCTAATTGCAAATTGGCTTTCATTAATGTCTGGATACCACTAAAATAATCTTATACCTTCTCTATTCCAATATCCTGCTATTTATACTTACAGTGAACATGCCTGTACATATAGGTTTTAAAAAATTTCCACAGGCATTTAATGGCTCCATTTATTCCTTTCTGTTTGGATGCAGGGAGATAAGTCCAGTGGTCTATGAGACTGTGTTCTGAGCCCATAGCTCATGGATGGAATATAATATAAAAATGGAAGTGTTCTGAAAAGCAATATACAGATCTTTATTGATAGATATGCCTACCACAAGTCCAAAGTTCTGGAGAAAATATGTATTTTCTGCCTTGACTATTGCCATGTCCATCCTAGCGTTGTGACCCTCTCTTCTTAAAGAGAGTCAGGCATAAAGCCACACTTTGCTCACTACATTCTAACTGTGACGGTCATCTGCTGTGAATGAAAAAGGACATGAAGCACCCATTGCCCATTGCATTTTAGTTAGTGTACAAAACCAAGAGAACAGTCTGCATGGTCCTCCCTGGCCCCCAAGTGTGTACCATTCCAGACACTGCCATGGGACATAGAGTATCAACCCCTTAATAAATAGGGCTTCAGTGAACTAGGTTTGTATAAGCTATTTTTACAGTGTTCTAACCAAGGAAAGGGGAAAACACACCAGTGGGGCTGGGCAGGTATTCTCCTTTTCTCCTTCTTCTTCTTCTTCTTCTTCTTCTTCTTCTTCTTCTTCTTCTTCTTCTTCTTCTTCTTCTTCTTCTTCTTCTTCTTCTTCTTCTTCTTCTTCCCCCCCCCCTCCTCCTCCTCCTCCTCCTCCTCCTCCTCCTCCTTCTCCTCCTCCTCCTCCTCCTCCTCCTTCTTGACTTCAGAGAGGAAGGGAGAGGGAGAGAGAGATAGAAACATCAATGATGAGAGAGAATCATTGATCGGCTGCCTCCTGCACGCTCCACTATTGGGGATTGAGCCAGTAACTTGGGCATGTACCCTGACTGGGAATCAGACCGTGACCTTCTGGTTTATAGATTGACGCTCAACCACTGAGCCATGCAGGCCAGGCTCCTTCTCTTCTTCTAATACAAATCTCTTTATTATAGAAACTCAAAGTGTAAAGAAGAAAACAAAAATTACCTGTTCCCTCACATGGAAATAATCCATATAAATGCTTTGCAATTCTTTTATCCATTCTTTTTCAAGATTTATTATTTATATTTTGATACTTCTGGATATATTTACTATTTCATTATCTAAAAGGAATGTATATGTTTATCAGAGGAAATGTTCCATGCTTATAAGGATCAGTTTTTTAAAAACCAAATTTTAGCTTAATATAGCATATAGATTACAGATGGTCCTTTTATGAACAACTGGAAGAGAAAATGCAGAATTGTACATTCCATTTGTTGCATAGTATAGTACAAATATATATCTTTCTAATTTTTGTTATTTTTTTAGGCAAGTTGAAATACCATGGTCATCTTCATTTTAAACCTATTCCCATAATTTTGTTTTTCATAATGCTGAGTTATATATTTTAATTAATTTGCTTAATGAATTTATTTTGAAGTAAAATTTTTATGCAAAATTTATATTTTATGAAAAAAAATTCTTATAAAATGTAGTCTTAAGGAAAGAAATAACACATACCCAAGTAATCAATAAGTAGGGTGAAAGAAAAAGCTGTGAATGCAGTTTGAGTTCAGTCTTAACTGCTTAGTTAAAAGCCTCTTTACACTCTAAAACACAGAAAAAGAACTATTTTTTGTTGTTTTAAAATCACAGCTAAACATAATACCAACAAAATAGTTTCATTCCTAGCAACTAAGAAGATTTTCTCTTTTTTCTTGATAATGGGTTATCCTTATAATCATGTATTTCAAAGCCTTTCTAAAAATTAACCTACTGAATAAGGTGATGAACCTGTTTGACTTTGATTGAAAATTTAGTAACTTTAATGAATATGTTGAAGGGAAGAAATAGGTTTTGGTTGATAAATTCTAGTGGGATGAATAAAAAATTCCATTTTTGATCTGTAGACTTTTTTCAAGTTAGGCTTTCCAGACTTTCTGGAGACTTTCACAAATAACTATTTTTCTGGAAATACATAGGATAATCTGGCTCCCAAACTAACTTTCTTAGGATATCCTTTAATCAGGGGTCTTAGGGTAAGCCTAACTAAGTTCACCCAGCATTCAGGCACATGAGAATGTCTGAAAAATTTGCAAAGAGGAGGTAGGGAATATACTGTGTTCATGAGTCTCCTGAGCAAAATTGTATTCCCAGAAAGAAAGGGAGACCAGTGCTAGAGAAAGGGGGTGACACAGTGGCTGCCTTTTCAAATCAATCCCTAATACCCAGACTAATCCCTGGTTTCTACATAACAGTTTCAGCAACCTTGCCAAAAAGGTGCATCACGGCTTCAGATTGTGGCCTTGGCTCAGAGTTCTGCACTCTCAGTGTGGGGCATTGCACCTTTACTGGGCATTGGTGGTGGCCCCTGCTTTTGGTGTTCATAGAGCGGGCAAACATCACCCTCTCTCTAGGACACAGGAGACGCAGAGCCCAGCCGGGGCTATCACGGAGGCTGGATTGTAGAACACAGAGGAAGCCATCTTTGAGACTTTTTATACTTATTAGGCTGAGTGGGGCAGAGTCAGAAAATACTGTTTTGTGATCATTGTTTTGACAATATATTTATTTTGAGGCTGCAGTGACCTAGGAAACAGGAGTTTTCCTCCAACTTAGAATTTGTGCTGGAATTAAAGTGAGTCAAGGTGAGAGGAAAAAGTCTCTGAAGCATGGAAATAGGATTATAAGCATTTTAGACACTATTTATTATCCATTTTTAAAAAAAATATATTTTTATTGATTTCAGAGAGGAAGGGAGAAGGAGCAAGAGATAGAAACATCAATGATGAGAGAGAATCATTGATCAGCTGCCTCCTACACGTCCCCTATTGGGGGTCGAGCCCGCTACCTGGGCATGTGCCTTTGATTGGAATAGAACCCAGACCCTTCAGTCCACAGGCTGACGCTCTATCCACTAAGTCTACCAGCTAGGGCTATTCAAATTTTATTTAAGTAAATTGGTTGTATTTTACTGATCTGCGTGGTCTAGGTCCACTTGGATGTTGGGCTGGAAATGTCACATTAGATGTTTATCAGCTGATAAAATATGATTTATAAATAGATAATGGCTGCCTCTTACAGAACTATGTCTTTCAGACTGCCATTGAAAATGCTGTCTAATGCTGGGTCCCCATAAGCAAGAGCTTAGATGGAAATCCAGAGCCCAGGTTGCTGTTAGAAGAGTTTGAAAGATCAGCTCTATAGTTGGGGAGACATAGCTTATCAGGAGAGTATGCTAGATGTACACTCCTAAAGCCATGGGTCTTATTAGTTAGTTTTGTTCACTGTTGTAGCCCCAGCACTAAAACAGTGGCACTCATGAAATATTTGTTAAGTGAATGAATAAATGAACAAGTGATGGGGGCATCTCATGCAATTCAGGAAGGAGGGGGAACTAGCTTAAAGCAAACTACATGGGCACAAGTCATCTTCAACTGACATTAGAAGTTGTCAAACTAGAAAAAGACTTTGCAGTCTTTCCCAGAAGGCAAGGAAGATGGATTAGGCTTAGAGGTAAATGGACAGAAGTATTTAGGTCAGGACCACTGAGAAAAATTTGTAACCCAATTGGACTCTTCATTAGCTATTTATGTCCCTGGTTGCCTCCCTCATGCCTACAGTCAAGAGAGTTTTGTAGAATATCTACTAGGAGAAGGAATATAGGCTCCGTAATTATATCAGTTATCTGTTGCTGAGTAATAAAGTTGCCCTAAAATGTAGCAACTTATTTTGGAATTCAGGCACAGCTTGACTGGGTGTCTCTGGCTCAATCTTTCGAGAGGATACTGCAAAGCATTTGGCTGGAGCTGCAGTCATGTCAGGGCTCGACTGGGGTTAATGAGTCTGCTTCCAAGTTCACTCACATGGCTGTTGTTGGACCTCAATTCCTCACAGGCTGTGTGTAGGCCGGCAGGTTCTTGTCCCGTGAACCTCTCTATAAGGCTGCTCAAACAAGGCACACTGCATTTTCCCAGAGCGGTGATATGTGTGTACGTGTGTATAAGAGTGAGAGAGAGAATGAACCAAAATGGAGCCACTGTCCTTTATAACCTAATATCATGCGTTATAACCTAGTGACATGCGTTTATTTCTGCCATACTCTTGCTCACACAAACCAACTTGGGGACAATGTGGGAGACAGCTATTGCAGTGTGTGGGTAGCAGGAGGCAGGGATCCTCAGGCCATCTCAGAGCTGGCTATAGTAATAGCTGTGGACACTGTTCAAGGGAGTGTGTGGTCCCACAGGGGAGAGAGTAGCTTGATCTCAACCCTCAAGTAGTTTATAGTCTATGTTGGGTTATAGAAATATTTGAATAATACTTTTTTTTTTTTTTAAAGTAAGGTATCTACAAGTTTAAAATCAAATCCAAAGTTCTCTCCCATAGGTTTCTGCTACAGTATGGGGTATACTGTATGGAATGCTTCTGGAGTCTTCTGAAACCATCTAATTGTGGGACCATGGTCAGAAAGTTATTTCCAGTCTAGCATCTCTGGATCACTGTATCCAACCTTCAGAAGGGGCAGGAAGAAGTCACCTTTTCAATTCTACTTTTATTAGTTAATTTCATGGGCAGGGATAAAGGCGAATCCTTTTGATCATTCCAAACCTCCTTTTTTGGCTTGCACAACCTCTTTTTGACATCAAGATTATCTTCACATAGGGTTCCCTCAAGCCTCTAGTACAGTCTCTAAAAAAAGTCATATTGTCCTGGCCAGTTTTACTCAGTGGTTAGAGCATCTGCCCCTGGACCGAAGGGTCTCGGGTTCAATTCCTGGTCAAGGGCATGTGCCTCGGTTGCATCCTCAGCTCCAGTTGGGGCGCATGTGAGAGGCAACCAATCCATATATCTCTCTCACGTGAATGTTTCTCTCTCACACCCTCCTCCCCCTTCCTCCCTCCCACTTTCTCTATAAACCAATGGAAAAAAATATCCTCAGGTGAGAATTAAATTTTTTTTAAAGCCGTATTTCCATCTAGAGAGTGTTACATCCACGCAGTCTCACGGCTTGTGCAAATAATCAAAAGTCATCTGTTAAGGAAGGCCATGTACCTGTGTCCTGGTGCGACTGGAGAGAAGTGTAAGCTCCAACAGGCAGGGCTTTTCCGTGGGCTGAACTCGGTAGACAGTTCCCTGTGTGGAGTGTTTCCATCTTCTCAGGGCTTGGCAAGGTGTGGCTCCTATGGCTACATTTCCATAGGGGAAATTCTGCAAAATAAGAGTCCCAGAAAGGCCGGTTTAAAACCTATTAAGCACACCCATGGACTCAGTCCAGGATTCAGCTTGGGCAGCCCCCCTCCCCACCTCCAACAATGATGCAAACAGGCTGGACAATGTCCCATCTCTCACCACAGCCAGCCTAGCTACACCACAAGGAGTTAACGCTGTCCCTTTGCACACAGCCAAGCAACAGGGGAGCAAGGGAGGCTCTAATTGCTTCTCTAGAACCGGCAGGGGGATCGGTAGCTGCAGTGACCTAATAGTTTTTTTCCACAGCTATTGTTTTGATCACATGAGAGCTATCGGTAGTCCTTATAATCTAACATTTCCAAACCCTGGCAGTTGTCGTGATTTGAGTTTCAATTAATCTTTAAGCCATTTTGTTCCTTAGATCTTTGAAGCCATTAGACAATAACAGTGCAAGTTGCTAAACTTTGGCTGTTTTGTAAAACCACACAGTAGATAATCATTACAATGGCCTTTCCCATTGCTTAGATAAGCTCTGCTGGTAGGATTAATACACTTGATCTCAGCATTCCAATGAGGAAGTGGTTTTATTAAACCACTGAGTTTGATTCTGGCAACATAATTCTTCACAGTAAAGTTAATGTAGGAAAATCTGATTCTTGCTTAAGGGACAGTGAGGTTACTTATCAAAATTTTACTTTCACTTAAATTCTAATTTACTTAATACATAGTCTTACAATAAATCTTATTGTAAGGGCACGGATCCAATTATAGATGCTAATTACAGAAGCTGTTTCTGCCAATTCTGTGGGTGCTGAGAAAGTCATGATTTAAAGGACTGTTTTCATGTAGGCCTCTGATGAGAGAGGAAATGGTGCCTTTATTTAATAAATGGGGGGAAAGTGAGTATTTTTAGGGACCATGTTCTTCTGCTCTTCTTTGTCCCCAGTAGTTTATTTCTGGATTTTACCCATTGGCCTGAGGTAAGACTGCTTGTCAAAAGCCAGTCTGCTTAGTATAATCTTAGTTTCCAGTGAAATTACACAAACGGTTGTCCTACCTTTAACAAAATTGACTTAGCCCTTGATCTAATGCTCTAAGAACTCTAGGCAAAGCATGACAAAAATGACTGCCTTTGGGAGTGTGGCTGCAAAGCATCCCCAATAGAGGATATCTTATCCCATGGACCCTTCACTGCTGCCACTGGTGTGACTTCGAAAAATGTATCACTTGGTTGCTGTCAGTGCCTTCACAAAGGTCACTTTGTTAATCTGCTACCTCCCCCCACCCCCCCCCCCCAAGTCAATTGTGAGAGGACATTTATTAAAGTTGGGGGCAGTGAAAAAAGGAAGGGTTTAGGATAGAAGAAGCAATAGGAGAGAGCCTAGGCGGGGCTGCTTTGCTCCCTAGAGATGTTATGGGAAAGAAGTGAACCAATGTGGGGCTGCTGTTAGCTAACTGGAGAGACAGAGGAAAGGGGGCCTTGGAGATAGGCTCAGGGGGGTTAGCCCAGGAGGGCCTGCCGTTGCTCATTGCTCCTGGGTTGCAAGTCTCTGGGGTCCCTTAGAGTTTAGGAGATGCAGGCCTGTGGGGGGAAGAAGAGGGAGAAGGGAAAGGCAGGGGGTGTGTTCCTGGGAGGGAGAACACACCCATCTGCTAACATTTAATAAGCACTTGCTGAATTCTACTCTGTGCCAGGCAGAGAAGTGGGTGCATTTAACAGCAGATGTGGAGCATAGTTTTAAGAGCTTGGGTTTTGGACACTGATTGCAGAAGTTAAGTTCCTCTGTCTGACATGCTAACTGGGTAGCCTTAGGCAAGTTACTCGACTTCTCTGTGCCTTGGTTTCTTCAACTATAAAATGGGGATAATGATTATCTATCTCACAGAGTTGAGGTGAGGGTTAAATGAGTTAACATTGGTAATGCTTTTATAACAGTGCCTGCCATATAGTAATACTATATGTTTTAGTTATTATAAATCTTATTATTAAAAACAGTCTCAATTGACTATTTTCATCTAAATCATGGTTACTCTTTATTAGGTTTAAAGTAAATTTTCACAAGAGCTTCAAGAATTACTACACTCTGCAATGTGAGACCTTACTTTATAGATGACAGTCAGCCTGGATAGGTGAGGTGAATGGCTCAAAGTCACAACTTAGTGGTCATTTCCAGGATTCATACCCTATTTATACCTCTAATATCTGAATTGTGGCATAAAGGTCAGGATAGCACAGCTTTGGGAGCCAGAGGAACCCAGTGCCACTGCCCTGTCAAAAATCAGCATCCATCTTTACCCAACAAAGCCAGAGAATGTGGCTTTGAATCTCCCTTATGAAAAAGTTCTGGCCACTTACCCAGCCCTGTTCTTATAGGTAGCCTTAATCCAAGAGCTAAGAAAATGTGAGTATCTGCCTTTTTCCATGGTTCAGCCAATGCATTGGTGATGGAAACCAATCCAAATTAACTTATACATAAAAGGAGGCTAGAACTGAAGGAAGATGTGAGAACAAGCTCTGAGAAAGTCTCCAGAAGACAAGAACTAGTGCACATTCCATCAGAATTATCTTTGTCTCTCATCTCTGCTAGAGAAGCAGAGTATTGGCCTAATTCTCCCAGCTTTTTTCACATGGCGTGGACGTGGCTACCATAGCTCCAGCTCACCACCCAAAAGCTCTCTGATTATGTGACACAACAGGCCTGCCTTGCACTGTGTCCATCACTGTCAAGGGGAGGAGGAATCTATTTCACGTGCCCATTTTATGGGCAGTATAGCAAATGGGAGGCTGGGATTATCAATCATCCCTTTCTGTAACAAAACGTTCTCCGACATCTGTTGGTCTGGGATTTAAGAAACCTTCTCGATGAAAAACATAGCAACTTGCTTAATATTTATCATCACATCCTATCTAATAAAAGAGTAATATGCAAATTTACCATCACTCCAACATACAAGATGGCCGCCCCCATGTGGTCAAAGATGGCTGACCCTATGTGGACACAAGATGGCCACCACAAGATGGCCTGCAGGGGAGGGCAGTTGGGAGGGACCAGGCCTGCAAAGGAGGACAGTTGGGGGGACCGGGCCTGCAGGGGAGGGCAATTGGGGGCGATCGGGCAGCAGAGGAGGGCAGTTAGGGGTGACTGAGCTGCAGGGGAGGGCAGTTGGGGCGGGGACCAGGCCTGCAGGGGAAGATAGTAGGGGGGGACCCAGGCCTGCAGGGGAGGATAGTTGAGGGGGACCAGGCCATCAGGGGAGGGCAGTTGGGGGGACCAGGCCTGCAGGGAAGGGCAATTGGGGGCAACTAGGCCTGCAAGGGAGGGCAGTTAGGGGCAACCAGGCTGGCAGGAGAGGGCAGTTAGAGGCAACCAGGCTGGCAGGGGAGGAAAGTTAGTGTTGATCAGGCTGGCAGGAGAATGGTTAGAGGGTGATCAGGCTGGCAGGCAGAAACCATTAGGGGCAGTCAGGCAGGCAGGTGAGTGGTTGGGAGCCAGCAGTCCTGGATTGTGAGAAGGATGTCCAACTGCCCATTTAGGCCCACTGAGATCTGGCCTAAATGGGCAGTTGGACATCCCTCAAGGGGTCCCAGATTGGAGAGAGTGCAGGCTGGGCTGAGGGACACACACCACCCTCCTGTGCATGAATTTCGTGCACTGGGCCTCTGGTAATTTTATAAGCACTTATATTTGGCCATATGTGGGGCAGTTGTTTACAAGACCTTTTACAAATGAGAAAACCAAGGATCTAATTTGCTCATGATCACATATTTAATTAGTAATCCAACATGAGGTAGAACGGCATTATTTTGTCTCATCAAAGGTTTTTTCCATATATGTTGCTAAATCAAGGAAAGCAAGGGTGTTTGTTTTTTCTTTGTTAGCAAAAAAAGGCATTGAGTACAGTATGCTAGGGGTCTGGTTCAGTGTATACGTCACTACATATTTGTTGAATGAATGAGTGTCTTACCCACACCACAGAGTGCAGTCTGAACAAGGTGGAGAGTAGAAAGGATCTGTGCAACAGTGGGCCCCCCACTAACTTCCCTTGACACACATCTACAAGGGCTGGCACCCTTCTGAAGTACTGGCAGAGGGAAGCTCTTCCTTATTTTCATTCCTGATTCAGATTGCCAGATCCTTATATTTGACTTGAAATTGGTTATGACAGCACATCCTGTTTATTTGGATTAGTTCACAATTATTCTTTTTTTCTTCTGTTCTATAACAGAAGGGTTACTTTTTCATAGCTCACCGGATGCTTAACATGTCCTTTATGTGTTTGAGTTTATTTAGTTCTTGCAAATACATTTCGCAACTGTATTGAACAACTCAATTCATAGGATTAGGGTGGGGGCTGGTGAGTAGTGTGAAATTCTACAAGCTCTTTTGCTTGGCTATTAAAGAAATGATTCATTCTTCATTAAGTATTACTTAAAACAATTCTTAAAGGGATCCAATTCACTAATTAGATTAATCATGTTTTCACTGAGAGTTTTTGATTTTCAAAATCAGAACTTGATGTGGTAAGGACTTGAGAATATAGTTTTGCAAAGAACCTACTTCTATTTCAAACCCTAGAAACCAATGACCAGATCTCAGAGAAGTTAGAACTTAAACCTTATGCTGCATAATTATCAGTGAAACCAGTTTTTAAAAATGACACTTTACCAAATAACCAACAATAGAAGTGTTTCATAATTGGTAGCAACTAACCCTTCTCAGCTTTCATTGAGATGAGATGAGATTTAATCTGTAGTTTTCCCTTTGAAGCCACCAAGCTCTTAGTAAAGAAATTAATTTACTTTCCATGAAAGTGAGGGCCCAGTCTATAGGCAGTGGAAAATTCCCACATGCCATCTGGTTGAGCTGTTCACTTAGTGATTAGAGAATTCAATATACATACCGATCAGACCTGTGAGGGCTTACATGGTGACTCAATGTGCCACGCCACTTATTACATAACTATAAACATAAGCATCGGGCTATATAAATACTGGTCTTGTACCCCCCCAAAATTATTTCTACATTTAGAGCCTTATGCTAAAATTCTCACTCAATTTTTTTCTTCCAGTGTAAACACATTCATATATCTTGGCCTCTTTTAAGGGGGTTTCCCCCTAAAATCCTATCTAATAAAAGCCTAATATCCTAAGTTTCCAGTCGTCCGTCCGTTCATTCAACCAATCAAAGTGTAATATGCTAATGATATGCTAAGGCTGCTCAACTGCTCACTATTATGTGCACTGACCACTAGGGGGCAGTCGACCAGTTGACCAGTTGCTATGATATGCCCTGACCACCAGGGGGTAGATGCTCTGACTGGTAGGTTAGCTTGCTGCTGGGTTCTGGCCAATTGGGACTGAGTGGGATGGGCCAGATGTGCCCTGGAGCTCTCCCATTGTCCCGCCCCAGCTAGCCAACCTCCCATGTCCCTCCTGGCCCCAATTGTGCACCTGTGGGATACCTCAGCCTGGCCTGCACCGTCTTGCAATTCGTGACCCCTTGGGGGATGTTGGAGAGCCAGTTTCGGCCTGATCCCGCAGGCCAGGCCGAGGGACCCGACTGGTGCACGAATTTGTGCACCGGGCCTCTAGTCATGTTATAATATCAGTAGTGTTATAATTACAGTAGGGACAACTAGCAGGCAGGTCATTTAGCATCCAGAAAAGCTCTACCTATTGAGTTAGGCAATTAGGTCCATTGGTGATGTAATGAGGCAGATGTCTGGTATCATTGTAGTGTTCATGAATGAGCACATCACTCTCACGGGTGTTAGATACACGTTGCAATGCCTGGACCATGGGCACTGACCACAATCCTACCTCTGCCAGGTATCAGGAGAGGGTGGAACAGGAACAGTATAAATTTATCATCATTCCCGAAAAAGCAACTCAAAGCTCCCCAAATTCTAGAATATACCATGTAGTTAAACAGCTAACTACATGCTGCCTCTTGTTTTCCTTGTTTCACATAGGAGAGTCTTAGCTCCCCAAATATATTGCTAAAAGGCATAATCCCAGGCAAAGTATAAGTCCTCTCACTTGGTATTCTCCCCCACCCCAGCATTACTATCTTTAGTTATGTCCTCTTTTCTCTAGTAAGACACTGTACGCTAACGTACAAATAGGCAAATCTGGTTAGAATTCCAGCTCAGTACTTACTGGGTGACCTGTGGCAATTACTTATGTCCAGGTTTTCTTATCCTTATAAGGCTAAGGATATGGGGTGTTGCAAGGATTAAACAAAATAAGTTACTGAAATGCCTTACACAAGGGTAACAGTGTAATAAATGCTGCTACTTTCTGCTTCTCCTTCAAATTCTATCTATACTACACTCATTGGGGCTTTCAAATGTTGCACTATACTCATTGGGGCTTTCATTTGCCTGGTTCTCATAAATTACATCTAGTAAATAAAAATTATGCACTTTTAAATATGAAAAGACTTTAGAAATTATCTGGACTAGAGGTTTTCAGGAGTGTTCTATGAGGCCTAAGGTTCCCCTGGGGAAGCCTGCAGTGTTGCCCAAGGAGAGGAGGGGATGGAACTCAGCCCTTGACTTCCTTTGACCAGAGAAATGCTGTTTTTATCAGTTTTAGGTAATGAGATTTGCACGGCTGGTGTGGTTCAGTGGTTGAACATTGACCTATTAACCAGAAGGTCATGGTCAGGGCATATGCAGGCTTAATCCCCAGTGGGGGGCATGCAGGAGGCAACTGATCAATGATTCTCTCTCATCATTGCTGTTTCTATCTCTCTCTCCCTCTCCCTTCCTCTCTGAAATTAATTTTTTAAAAAGTATATTTTTTAAAAAGTGAGATTTTATTAATATTTCATTTTGGGGGTGCAAAAGTGTTTTATTAAAAAAAAAAAGTAAAAAAAGAGTTTGCAAAGCTGCTTTGGCCAATAGCAGCTTTGGTTTTATAGATAAAGAAAATGAGACCCAGAGAGGTTAGAGTTCACTGCCATGCTCCTTCTGTCAAGCCAAGTCACTGGACTCACATGTAGCACTTCTTTAATGCCACTTGACTGTACTCTGCAGTGTACTCATGAGCTTGGTCAATAAAGATTTATTAAATTAAAAATAAATAAAATTAAATTTCCCCAAAGTTTCACAACTGTTTAGCATTAGAGCCCCTCCTATGAGTGTTGACATAATTCTTTCTAAGGCATTGGTGAGTGCCTCTAAGTTTCATTGCATTTAGTTTTTAAAGAGTGAACAAATCTTTAAAAAATTTTAAGATAATTACTTAGTAATACATAAATATATGCTAAGTATTCAATATAGGAATATTGGAGTAAAAAACAGAAGTACTTTAGACACCAGCTTTCTCCTGAACAAGACCAACTAACTCCCTGTTGAACTGGTTAAAGGTTAAATGTGTAGCTTACCAGATACTATTCTGTTTTTATATAAATTCACAGATAGCTTTAGTTTTCTTCATGTAAATGACACCAGACTCCTCATATTATCTTATGACTTGATTTCTTTCCTCCTAACAACATTGTAGAGATATATTCAATAAATATACACAACGCCACTCGCTTAACTTTCTTCACACTGTTCCATTTCATGATGTGTCACTAAAAATGAGCAAGTAAATGGTTGCTTTTGTTTTCTACCTTAAAAATATCCTTGTAATGAATATTCTTTTTTAAAAATATATTTTATTGATTTTTTTTACAGAGAGGAAGGAAGAGGGATAGAGAGTTAGAAACATCAATGAGAGAGAAACATTGACCAGCTGCCTCCTGCACGCCCCCTACTGGGGATGTGCCCACAACCAAGGTACATGCCCTTGACCGGAATCGAACCTGGGACCCTTGAGTCCGCAGGCTGACGCTCTATCCACTGAGCCAACCTGGTTAGGGCTGAATATTCTTTTATATACCTCTGTTTACACATTTGAAAGTGTATTTCTAGATAAATACCTGAAAAATTCAAAAGTCAATTTAAAAAATTAACCAATGTAGGCATACTGTTTTTCAAATGTTGATATTCATTTATGTGCCCACTCAGATTACCAGAGTAATTTCCTCATAATCTGAATCAGTACACAATATTGAAACTTGTATATTTTTAATTTCATATCTTTTAATTTTTCCACTCAAAAAGACTAAAGTGATACCCTATTATTTTATAAATTTTTGTTTATTGGTGGGTTGAACATTTTTGTTTTTGCTTATGTCATTGCCCTTTGTATTTTTTTCTGTAAATTATCTCTTTATATCATTGCACATTTTTTCTATTGGGTTGTCTTTTTCTTATTGATTGACCACTTCTTTATATATTTTGGATCTTAATCCTTTTCTTATATATGCCATATACATTTTATCTTAATACTTTGTTATATGTTACACATATTTTCTCTTAATTTATTTAACTTTTAACTTAGTTTACGGTCCTTTTAAATACGAGATTTACATTTTCATATAGCCATATTCATCAAAGTTTTTGTTGCTGTGATGGATGCTTTTCCATTGATTTTTAGAGAGAGAGGAAGGGAAGGGGAGAGACAGAGAGAGAGAAACATCGATTGGTTGCCTCTTGCATGTGTCCCGATCAGGGCCGGGGATCGAGTCTGCAACTGAGATATGTGCCCTATACTGGAATAGAATCTGAGACCCTTCAGTCCTCGGGCCGATGCTGTATCCACTGGAGCTAAATCAGCCAGGGCTCAAGTTTTTTCTTTTTTTTTTTTTTTTATTTATTTTTTATTTTATTTTTTATTTTTTTTAATTTTTTTAAATTTTATTTTTATTGTTTTAAGTATTACAAATAGTAGTACATATGTCTCCTTTTTTTTTCCCCTTTGATCTCCCCCCGATCTCCCCTACCCCCCAGGACATGCCTTCACCTGCCCACCCTCCCCCCCCACCCCAGTGTCTTATATCCATTGGTTGTGCTTATATGCATGCGTACAAGTCCTTCGGTTGGTCTCTTACAGCCCTCCTCGCCCAACCACCCCTGTCTTCCCAATGTAGTTTGACAGTCTGTTCAATGCTTCTTTGCCTCTGTATCTTTTTCCCACCATTTCTTTCCTTTAAAATGTTTTGCCTTTGCAGACTGGAAATAAACATATAATAACAAAACAAGACAAAACAAAAAAATGTTTGAGTCCCAATTTCAATGTCCAACAGTTCCTTATGTGTACATGTCAGCAGTGATATCTGGATGGTGGGCACATGGTGGCAATGCAGGTCCGACCCTCTCTGGTTTGGTCCTAGGTAACCTGCAGCGGTGCACAGCTGCTGACTGCTCCCATGGCAAGGCGTTGTCAGCGTCTTCCATCTCTGGACTGTTTTTTCCTCTTGTCTTCGTGGTTGGAGCACTCCTGTCAATTCCTCTCTGTTGCAGGAATCCATCTGGTCTTGGGGTTGTTTTCTGAAAATATACAAATATATTCTCGACCACAAGTTAATAAAGGAATCTTTTCTATATAATTGATTTGGGATCCTTTTTATTTTTGTTCAAACGATTTTCCTTTGTCTTATTTAGACACCATGTGTGTTTTTCATGGCCGTCTTGCTGTTAGCATTGCAAATGAACCTTAATTTGGTAAAGTAAAAATTTTCTAGATGTAATTTACTTATAGGATATTTTTCCTTACATGATATTGCCCTACTATCCCCCCCCCTTTTTTTTTAATGGAGGTTTTTGTAAATTTTATAATGCAGTCTTGATAACTTTAAATTTAAAAAAAAATTTTTTTTTCCCCACACATATGACTGCTTTAGGTTCATTGCATATTCAGGAATTTTACCATGAGATGAACTACCAATAAAAATTTTAGTTATTACTTTAAGAATAGCTTTTTGTCCAGTACTTGAATATTCACTTATTTCAATGAGCCTATTTAAATTAATCTGAAAACTCGATTACTATTTTACTGTCAAATTTAATACTCTACCAACAATCTTAGTTTACCCTGTAAATATTAGTGGGAAGGATTATTTGCATTTTTGAGTGGGCCCTGAGCATTCCAAATGCTCAGCTGAATTTAGATATAGGGCAACTGCTGTCGGCCAAGTCTCTTGTCTGTTACCTGGGTCCCGATCTGAGCTGGGCCAAGTCTCTGTCTGTCACCTGTATCTCGATGTGAGCTGGGCCGGGTAAGTTTTTTCTTTATGCAAATCCTGTCAACTCTTTCTGCCAAGTCCAGACATTTCTCTTCACCTTTCTTTCTACCATTCTTGCCCAGGACACTGTCCCCTCTTGTAAGGACTGCTGCAATAGTCTCCTAACTGATCAGCTAGCTTTCACTCCTGTCTCTCCCCAGTGTGTCCTCTACATCTCCTCCACGTAGGAGTGTCTACCAGATATTATCCCTCTCCTTAAAACTCTTTAATTGCTTCACATTATATTTAGGATGAAATCCATATTTCTAACTCTAGCTTACAAAAAAACCTGAATGGTCTGGCCTACCACTCAGACTTCTTCATCTTAATATAGGTACAATGCTTCAGCTACATAAGCCTAAAGGTTCTCAAACTAAGTTTGTTTTTAGTTTATGAGCTTTGCACTAATTATTCTCCCAGAATAGAAAGCATCTTTTCCAGTTCTTTGAATGATTTGCTTCTTGCCATTCACATCACAATTTAAATTTAATCCCTTCAGAGAAAATTTTCCTCCAAAAATAGCCAAGAAAACATTTTTATTTTTTTGCAAATGAGAGCTTTATTTTAAGTTATATACTTTTACATTATATTCTTTAAAAAATAAATTTATTAGGGTGACATCAGTTAATAAAATTATATAGGTTTCAAATGTATATTTCTATGATACATTATCTTCATATTGCATTGTGTGCCCACCACCCAAAGTCAATATCCTTCTGTCACCATATATTTGACTCCCTTTTGCCCTTTCCTACCTGCCCCAGACCAACCTTTCTGGTAGCAAAAATATGAAAACAACCAAGGTAACTTTTGATCATCACATCCAGCTTTAATTCTCACTACAACATACGTATCATTATTTGATCCTCTTCTTTTTTAAAAAACATATTTTAATTGATTTTTTTATAGCGAGGAAGGGAGAAGAATAGAGAGTTAGAAACATCGATGAGAGAGAAACATCAGTCAGCCACCTCCTGCATACCTCCCACTGGGGATGTGCCTGCAACCAAGGTACATGCCCTTGACCGGAATCGAACCTGGGACCCCTCAGTCTGCAGGCCGATGCTCCATCCACTGAGCCAAACCGGCCAGGGCTGATTCTCTTCTTATTGGTTTGTTGTTGGTTGAATGATTAATCTACTTATTAATCTATATATCCACTCAACTACCTATCCATCCATACATTTACCTACCTATTCATGTTGTTTATCCACTCATCCATCCATCCATTCATCCATCTCTTCTCTTCGACTTTGTCACTAATCTTTAAAAAATCTATTTACTGCTATTTAAGTGAGATCTGGGGAGGAAGTAGATATACAGGATGGGGAAAAAGTAGGTTTATGGTTGTTCATGTGGAAAATAATAGAATAATTACTAAATAATAATACAAGCATAAACTCCATTTCACATATTTACAACTGTAAACCTACTTTTGTCCTACCCTGTATATATGATTAATTGTAGAATGGCCATAAAATTTATTCAAACCAAAACACTTTAGAAAGTAAAAGGGATTATAATTACATTGGAGCAAGAGGTGTAATCTGGGACTGTCTCAGGCATATGGTTACCCAATTTCATTCAAATTATTGAAGCTTTATAACATTTTAATATTTGGTATGCTTTTTTTTTCTGCAAAAAACTTTTTTTGTTTCATTTGGTCCAACGCATGGGAGAGGGCTTCAGGGTGGTTAAAAGAATGGCTAGTAGTTTCAGGAAGAGGCTCAGGTAAAAGCCAGACACCAGGGAAATGCAGAGGGGCCCCTGAAAGGCCTCTGGGCTCCAAAGGCTCCTAGTTGTGCTTCGGGATGAGCCTTCGAAGAGATACTCGCCCAGCCCAGCCTGGGGGCTGGCCAGTCTGTGGATGTTAGTCAGGTGGTGCCCATCTTCTTGATGAGTTTCACCTCCTCATCCAGGATGTGGTTCTCCAGGAAGTCACAGAGATGAGGGTCTATGTGGGCAGAACCCAGGGCATGCAGCTCCAAAAGGGCCTGGTTCAAGTTTCTCTCCAAGGCCATGGCGGCTACCATGGTATTCTGAATTTTGCCCCACTCATCTTGGGAAGGCTTCAGCACATCCTGGAAGAGAATGAGGCCACTGTGATTGTTTTGCAACTTTAAGAGATGCTCAGCTCCCCTGTGCTTCTTCTCCACCAACTCAGGAAGAAGTGGCCCATGCCCTTGAGAGCCACATCAGAACGGTCAAAATAGAAGCTCAGAGAGAGGTAGGTGTGGGAGTCCTGCAGATGCAGGTTGGCCAGGAGGTTGACCACAGCTTCCACCTTGGTGGAATAATTCTGACGCATTTGGGAACTCATGGTTGTTTGGCAATAAAGTGTTAAGGTAGGAAAAACAACACTGGTGTGTTGGCTGGTCCTGGTGGTGGTTCTGAAGGTGGTGACTGGAAAAGACACAGGAGAGTGGCTGGAGGCTGGAAGAAGGGTGTCCCTGGGTCTGTTCCATCCAAACTTTGTTGAAGCAAGAGACAGATCTGGGACTGCCAAGGGCACTACCTCAGATGTTTTTTATGCCCTTATTTATTCTTTATTATTAAGGCTATTGACAATTCTAATACTTTTGCTCTTCCTCATAACTTTACATTCATATTATCAAATTCACTAAGTCTATGTTGGGCTTTTCCTGGGAATTAAGTTACATTTTTAGCAGAAATAATATTGCGCAAGAGCAGGATGTGTTGCATTTGGTCAGAAATAACCAAATTATTGCCCAGCCAGCATGGCTCAGTGGTTGAATGTTGACATATGAACCAGGAGGTCACGGTTTGATTCCGGGTCAGGGCACATGCCCAGGTTGTATCTGGATCCCCAAGGTGTGGGGCATGCAGGAGGCAGCCAGCCAATCAATGGTTCTCTCATCATTGATGTTTCTATCTCTCCCTCCCTTTTCCTTTCTCTCTGAAATCAATAAAAATATATTTTAAAAAAAAGATAAGCGGCTCTCACGGCTACATTCTTAAAAAAAGGAAATAACATTAAGAAACATAATATATCTCTCTTCCTTTATTTCAGTTTTAAATTATATTTCAGAATATTTAATGTTTTCTTCTCGAGTCCTGTATAATTTTTAACTTTTTCTAAATTCGTATATATTTTGCTGTGCTGATGTCAATGGGCATGTTTTTTCCCTCCACTTTATTTTTTACCTATTGTTGGTATGTGGAAAAGCTCTTAATATTTGCTTATTTATAATCAGTTAACCCTAATTCAGAAAATTTTGTCCTTTATCCCTCATTATTTCTGTAGGAAAGATATTTTGTTCACTGTGGAAGATTCTATTTGTCAAAGATGGCTACAAGAACATTTCCCATCCCATGTGCTCTTCTAAATGTGACCCTGCCACTGCTCCAGCAGAATTTCCTTTAATTGAATCAGGGCTTAGTACTCACTTGTAACTAATAGAATGCAGCAGAAGGGATGCTGTGTGACATTCAGTTTCTGCCTAGTTCCCTTAAAACATTTCCCCTCAGGATACTCCCTGTTGGGATGCTCCTCTGTATAGATGTCATGCTGTGAGGAGTCCAAGCCCCACGGAGAGGCCATGGCATGCAGGTATTCTGGTTTATAGTCCTGCATGAGTGGTTATCTTTGTCCAGGTACCAGCCATGTGAGTAAAGAAGCTTCCAGATTATTCCAACCTCAGGCATTTTGGTCACCCCCAGTCATTTCTTCCTACTTGTGAGGCCTCAGACATTGGGGAGCAGAAATGGGCCATCCCCTCTGTGCCCTGTCCAAATTCCCTGATGCTCTGAATCTGTGAGTACTAAGTTGGGGTAGTTTATTACATAGCAATAGGTAAATGGAACACTCATGAATCAGTGCATAGAATAAAGAGCCATTTGTTAGCCTTAAGATGTTCATCATATCAACCAAGCTTTCTTAGACTTACCTAAAAAGTAAGTCTTATGCTGCATCTCTGAAACATGAAAAGAACTCTGCTTGTTAACAATAAATGACTGAAATTTCTTCTTGGGAAAGGAAAGACTTGTGTAGTTCTGTTTAGGATTCAAGAAATCCAGGTAGCTCAGACATGACCTGAGGTAAAACTAAAACTGCTAGAGAGTATCTCAATTTTGTGGAGACTTTTCTTTGCAACCTAAGGTCACCACATTAAAAACAATCCAAACCAGGTGTTGGAAGAGCTGCTTACTGCGTTACCTCAAGACAAACCAAGGCATATGTCAAAATGGCTTAAATCTCCAACATGAAGTGCCAGAGTCGTCAATGATTAGACCAAACTCACCAAATTCCACACAATCCAAGAAAAATCAGAGTTAGATAAAGAAAGTGTTTGACCTTTAGAAGAGCAGTGAGAGTGATCTCACTCAGTGTTTCTTCTTTGTTTTATTATGAATCTAAGAAAGGAAAGTGTTTATACAGGAAGTATAAACATTTGAGTTTCCTGATTTATATTCCTGGGTTCTCAAAATCAATTTCTGCTTTCCCTATTTTTTTGACTCTATTAACTCTGCTGAATCTGAAACAATGGAGTATCCCTTTCAGTTGTCTGTTTTAAGAATTTTACAGCTGTGAATAGGCAAATAAATAAGATTTAAGGCTTAAAGGCAGTGTGATCTATGGGAAAGAACATTTGCTTTTGGGTAAGACCTTGGTTCAAATCATTGCACACATATAAACAGCACTACAGCTATCTACCTAAATTGTTTGAAGCTCAGAAATGGGGTAAGTAGGGATAAAAAGTTTACCTCTTCATGTTATTGTGAGGATTAAATGGCCTCGTGTTTGGGGAAACAAAGTCATGTTGACATTTTTACCCCAACTTTCCTGGATGAGATCCTCTACAAACTTACTGCTGAATATCCCAACAATCGTCTTCCTCTTCAATTTCCTCTAGGTATATCTGGAACTTCCCAGGTGATTCTACACATACCCACACATGGAGCTAAGGTCTCAGAAAGTTTAGAATAAGGAAGTACCCACTTCAGCTTCCAGGCCTTCACCCCATAGGCCTGGTAGTTAGACATAATTTCCTCTTTAAAATTTTTTTTAAAAGAATATGTTTTCATTATTTCAGAGAGAGGAAGTGAGAGATAGAGACAGAAACATCAATGATGATAGAGAATCATTGATTGTCTGCCTCCTGCATGCTCCCTACCATGGTTTAAACCCCTAACCCAGGCATGTGCCCTGACTGGGAATCAAACCATGACCTCCTAGTTCACAGGTCAACACTCAACCACTGAACCACACCTTCCAGTCTAATTTCCTCTTTATAATACTATTTTTCTTCTCTTTCTGACTTACCTTCCTGTTCAAGTTCACAACTACCTCTTACTCATATGCAAATCAACTCATGAAATAGACTTGGGAATCATCAGACCTCCTACTTCCTAGACACAACCAGTAATTTGGATTTACTGGGATGCCTGGCACAGTCTCCCCATGTAGTATCTAATTTTACCCTAGGGGAGGCTAAGTGACATATCCAAGATCACACAGTTAGGATGCAAATTCAGATCTTGTGACACTGCAGAGGCCCTTCTATATGAGCTGGTGTCAGCCTTTTTCTCTTCAGTGACTTTGGAAGAGTCCTCTCTGGGCCAGGAAACCCAAAGACTATTTTGTGGCTTAGCCTGGTAGCTGCCCTCCATGATACTGACCTTAAAAGTCATCCTAAAAAATCTACCATGCCTTCTTACTCAGTAGGAAAAAATAAAATCATGTCTTTATTTTTCACCCTTGGCAAATATTAGAGTGTACTTTTCCTGAGTAAATAATTGTTCTTTGTGTTTAATTTCTATTGTGCATTCACAGTTTCCGTTTATGGGCAGAGTCAGGGTTTAAAATAAGCCGACCTCATACAATTTCATGTTCAATACCTTCCCTTTTCCTTACATGTTGTGAAAGTGCTGGGCTATTTCTTGGGAGTATTGGCAGAGAAGCTAGGTAGTGCTGTCACATATACATACAGAACAATCCAGGGATTTTGATCAAAGATACAGACCAGCTGGCATCCAGATTTAGTTGCAAAAAACTTGCAGTTAGTGCTCATGGGAGGCAACTTAGATACTTCAGTAGGCTGACTGCCAGGGTCCTCCTGCATCTCAGAAAACTATAGGTTGAAAGTGTTACAGCATTGGTTTCCAGTCAGAGACTAATAACTGCACAGTATAATCCAGAGATGCACAGTTGGTTAAAACAATCCTTTAGAGAGCCTTGTATGACAGAGGTCTGCAGGCCTCCCCAGATCTTAGCCAAATATTTCCTACATCTTTGAAAGGTCTGGACTACAGACCTCAGAAAAATATACAATGCTCTTTCTTGGCGCTATACTTGAGACTCCTGAGGAGATAGGAAAATCATAGTTGCTTTATTTTGTATAAGAAAAAAGAGAATTTCTGTGACTGGAAATAGAACTGTTGTTATTATAACCAGGACTTTTATTATTAGGAAGGTTTGGTATAGGAAATGTCTCCTAAGGAATTCCTTTTATGTCCTTCCTCATTGTTCTTATTTATATTTCTCTTCATTTATGTGTCTTTTTAGGCTTTTGGCCAGGGAATTAAAGCAAATTGAAACTTGTATTAAAACCATAACCACCACACTAGCTTACTAACCCTGAAGCACAGGTAGATAATCCATCAATATTGATTTAGGACACAGGCTAAATTAAAGGGTTTTAAAAAATGTTTTTTCCCTTTGAAATCCCAATGAATAGGTTTAAAATAAACCTTTCTTATTTTTTTATCAAGAGCATCAAAATATTCTCAGAAATAAACAGAACAAAATGTATGGATTTTAAATTCTAAAGTCTGCGATCAAAGGGAGAAACTGGGATCATTGCTTGGGCAGCTAAGAAGATATGTCTTGTTACTTGAGATGTTGGGGAGATTAAAAAACTTTCTTTACTTACTTAATTATTTTACTTTTTTTAGCTGTGACTCATTTCTTGCCAGGGCCCCCACCCCTTGACTTCAGCAAGTTGTCTGAGACTTGGGTTGGCTCCCACAGTCTCCTGATGCTGTATTGTCCTTAGAATGGGTAGGAAACTATTAACCAATCACATCGTTGTTCTGTGTACTCCTATTAGCCCCTGAAGCTTATAAAGCAGATTAGGTACAGCTCCAGCTTCCTGAAAACACAAGAGAGAGAGAAAAACAGTCTAATTTTCAAAAGGTATTGTGGAAAAGCTCTCCTTCTTATGCTTGCATTATTTAAAATAATTACCATAATACCTGCACTTTTCTTTCTCTGAGGAGACCTCAATTTTTTGCACTAGGCAAAAATAAACCTCCGGACCACTTGTATGCTGGAACTTGTGGGGAAACAGGACTCAGTGCAGCCTGACTTTTTCATTAGTGTTCAAGTGGATGCTAGCCAAGCAGCTCACATTAGAGCCCTGTGGACTCAACTCCACGTGGCAGGAAATTACTCTGGACACTTCAGGGGACAATTGTTCTCCATCCCCCACCCCATCTCTGTATACCAAAAGTCCCACTCTGGTTACCTATATTTACTTTAGCCCAATTTGTGCTACAGATAGGAATTTCCATTTTAAAATAACAACTGGCATTTATTGAGTGCTTACAATGTGCTTGATGATACTGTGGCAAGTACCATATATATTCACTTAATTCGTGTTTAGCACAAAGCCATGAGGGAGGCACAATCATTCTCCTTTCATACAGGAAGGAAGTAGAGGCATAATGGGTTACATTCCTTGAGTATGTAGGCTCTGCGAGAGCCTGACTTGTTTTGCTCATGCAATATTCTGAGCATCTAAAAGAATACCTGGCACTTAGTAGGTGTTCGACAAATACTTATAAAATAAATGGTTGGATGAGTGAATACTAACAACCCAAGGTCACATGACCAGTGGGGACCCAGACTCACCCAAAGATCTATAGCTAACTAGGACCCAGACTCAGTCTCTGACCTGATGCCCCTGCCCTTCCAGGCTCAGCACGTGGTTTCAGCAACGCTGCTACCCTGTGACCTCCAGCAGCTCAGAAGGGGAAAATGTGGTTACCTTCTTGTTATCAGAGCCTCTGTGAAATCACTGGCCAAAGCAGGACCTTGCTACTTGCTTGGTTTTAATATAAACAATCCAGAGAACTGATAAAAACATAGTGTGAGGGCATCAGATAGAACTCTTTGTTTGTTCGTTGTTAATCCTCACCCATGGATTTTTTCTCCAATGATTTTTTTAGAGAGAGTGGAAGGGAGGGAGAGGGAGAGGGAGGGAGGGAGGGAGGGAGGGGGGGAGAGAGAGAGAGGTGAGGTACTGCCCTTGACCATAATCGAACCTGGGACCCTTCAGTCTGCAGGATGACACTCTAACCACTGAGCAAACTGGCTAGGCTAGAACTCTTAACCTCAGTGTTCCAGTTCCATCATCTGTAGAACAGAAATAAGTGTATTTACTGCATATAGGTATTATGAGGATTAAATGGAGAAAATATAGATAAAACACGGAGCACCGGTGTCTTGCACAGAGCAGGCATTCAGTAATAGTTGACTTGTTCCTTCTCCCATTGAATCTGAGGTTGTATCACCCATTTTTGGATAGGCAACAACATTCTCTGCGCTCTCCCTTTCAAGCAAAATGTGGAGGAGAAAAGCCAGAACAAGGACACTGGCCAAGGGGGATTGAGGATGCAAATGTACTCAATTTGTACTAACTGTTCTCCTGCAGGTAAAAAAAAACATTCCCTTGTAGATATTTCAGCAAGTGTGTGAAATACTCAGATAATTCTGGCGCTTGTGGACATGGGAAAAATGCTAAACGGAGTGAAGGCTGAGGATGCTGGACTAGAGCCTAATTAAATAGGTTATGAAATGCTGTAGGTACTGTGCTAAGGCTCTAGCTGTTTTGAGGTAAGGAAGGCAGCCTTTTCAGAATGTTTATTCAGGGGAGTAGGGAGTATAATTAAACGTTACAAAGGATTCAAATGTTAAGAAAGCCTGCATTAAAAAATATATACATATAGAGCTAAAATACTTATTTAAAAATATTCCTTACAGGAAAAAAAAGAATGCCTTCCTAAATTTCACTGAGATGCCTTTGAAATTTTTCTTTGACTACAGTGTGGGATTTTGAGTAGGACTGAAGAGGAATGGAAAGCGCTGGGAGTAAAGAGGCAAGTGGGAGCTCACCTGGAGAGTGAGGTCTTCTGTGCTCTCTGGTCCTGGGTCTGATGCTCACCTAGGCTGAGCCCTGCAGCGGGAGCTAGCTTAGGAAATCAGCTTTAATTGTGAAGAAGAAAAAGGATGGGTGCTGAAGCGCTTGCAGCAGAAGCTTCGCATAGAGGTAGATAGGAGCCCTACGAGCTTGATGCAGGGGCTGCTGCTGCGGCTCACGACGTGCTGCTCTGAGCTTACAGTGCTTTGCTGTCTAAATTCAGAAGAAAATGGTTTATCCCAAACAAGACACTTATCCAGAACCACAGCAAAGTTCCACAGACTGGGAAGAGATCTCTCCTATTTTCCTGTTTCCTAGCCCAAGGTCGCCCCAAGGCTTAGCACTATTCCTTGATCTCTGTAACTTGTCTTGGAGATTGGAACAACAAAGAAGGTCTTTAGTGGCATGTTTTTCCTTGAAGATGACAGGTAATAAAAGCCAGATTTAGGAAGGGGATTTAGGAATGGGAAAGATAAAGTAAATAGGAAGTATCATTTGCCTTCTTTTTTTCTGCCTCCTGCAAGGCTGCATAAGTAGCAGTTTGGGAGGGGTATTGGCTGTGTTTGTATCTCATTTCCTTGCTACTTTTGCCTGCCATCTTCTTTTGTTCTGATCTTTATTTATCTTCCCACTACCCATTTCAGCTATTTAAATTTCCTGTCTTCTCTCCTTCTTTTCTTGTGAGACTTTCTGAGCTTGATAGGTTTAGGGATCCGCTTTTTTTGCTTTTCCCAAAGGGTTAAAATTAAAAATTTAAAGTTGATTTTAGATACTCAAAGGGTTAAATGCAAGAGATTTTTATTTTAAAATTAAAATATTTTTAAATATTTAAAGTATCTGAAAGTTTTTAAAAAATTGAATACCTTTTAAGATAACTTACTTGGGGTATAGCAAAAGAAGGGCTGTGCAGGCCAGCAATGGAGATCTTGGTAGATCTCACACAAAGTAAATACATTTGTCTTTAGTTAGTACCAGGATAGTCCTAGAGACGACTGAAGAATAATTTGGAGGTAACCTAATATTTTTCTGTGAGCGTGATAACTGACTAAATTATCAACCCTGTGTTTTCATAATATGACTAGAGGCCCGGTGCATGAAATTCGTGCATGGGCGGGGGGGGGGGGTCCCTCAGCCCAGCCTGCACCCTCTCCAATCTGGGACCCCTCGAGGAATGTCCGACTGCCCATTTAGGCCCGATCCTACCGGCAGGCAAACGTACCAAGGAAATGAGATACAAACAGGCAGTCGGACATCCCTCTCACAATCCAGGACTGCTGGTTCCCAACTGCTTGACTGCCCGCCTTCCTGATTGCCCCTAATTGCTTCTGCCTGCCAGCCTGATCACCCCCTAACCACTCCCCTGCCAGCCTGATTGATGTCTAACTGCTCCCCTGCCAGTCTGTTTGCCCCCAACTTTTCTCTTCTGCCAGCCTGGTCACCCCTAACTGCCCTCCCCTGCAGGCTTGATCGCCCCCAACTACCCTCCCTTGCAGGCCTGGTTCCTCCCAATTGCCCTCCCCTGCTGGCCATCTTATGGTGGCCATCTTGTGTCCACATGGGGGCAGGATCTTTGACCACATGGGGGCAGCCATCTTGTGCATTGGAGTGATGGTCAATTTGCATATTAATCTTTTATTAGATAGGATAGAGGCCTGGTGCACGGGTGGGGGCCAGCTGGTTTGCCCTGAAGGGTGTCCTAGATCAGGGTGGGGGTTCCCTTGGGGCATGGGGTGGCCTTGGTGAGGGGCCTGTGGTGGTTTGCAGGCCGGCCACACCCCCCGGTGACCCAAATGGAGGCCCTGGTATCTGGGATTTATTTATCTTCTACAATTGAAACTTTGTAGCCTGGAGCAGAGCCAAGCCTTCTGCTCCCTCTGTTGTGGCAGCCATTTCTGTTGAGATTTATTTATCTTCTATCATTGAAACTTTGTAGCCTTAAGTGGAGGCCAGGGCCGGCCAGGCTGTGCGGAAAGCTTGGCTTCCTCCATCGCCAGGGACAACCTTAGCCTCCTGCTCTCTACAGCTCTATGGCTGCCGTCATTTTTGTGGGGATTTATTTATCTTCTATCATTGAAACTTTGTAGCCTTGAGCAGAGGCCTGGGCCAGCCAGGGTGTGTGGAAAGTTTGGCTTCCTCCATTGCCAGGGAAACCCAAGCCTCTCTCCTGCTCCCTCCATGGCCACAGCCATCTTGGTTGGGTTTAATTTGCATACTCTCTCCTGATTTGCTTGTGGGTGTGGCTTGTGGGTGTAGTGGAGTGATGGTTAATCTGCATATTACTTTTTTATTAGATAGGATTATCAAGTTTAATAAGAATCTAAAGATATCATTTATGTCTCAGTCCTGAGTATCTAAAATCAACTTTAAAATTTTAATTCGCAGTTAAAACAAAGCATTTGGTATTCCCCTATTGTCAAATACTCTTCTCCTTCTATAACATGTTTAGGAAAGTGACAATGATACAAAATCTATAATATAGTTTACATAATATAACTACATGTCTAATTTTAATTATTTCATTGGGTAACTATCTTTGGGTAATATACCTTTTCTCTTTTCCTGAAACCTGTTCATTTCTGTTTCTGCACATCTTGGCTTGTTCATTTATTCCAGACACTGAGTGCCAACAAGCACACAGTGCTATGTGGTGAGCATTAGAAACATAGTGGTGAGCAGCCAGACCTGGCTAGGTCATCCTGGAACTTAACATCTGCTTGTTCCTTAAGTGCCTAGTTTCTTAATAGCCTCACAATGACTTCAAAGAAAATAACTAATTTTTTTTTAAAATTTGCATATCAATACTTTCAACCACAGCAATGCTAGTATCCTAAATATATGAATCTTACTTGAAGGTGAAGACAGTTTGGCTTGTAAGAGCATACCTTGAAATTAATAATTTATCAAGCTTTGAAAAGTATTTACAAGGTGTGAATTATTAGGTAAGTTCTATCATAAGTAAAACCCCAATGAAATCTTCGAGGAATATATGGAGTATATACACATATATTTTCAGTTTTGAGTTAGCTTTTTTTTAATTTTAATGTGACAGGTAGTTTTATTTTCATTAGCTTGTTTAATCTTCATGCATTCTTATAAATTACATACACTTATCATGCTTATTTTACAGATGAGGGAATTTAGATGACTCAAGGTCATATATGTAAGATTCTAGTAGTTGAATCCAGGCAGTCTGGTCCCAGATTCTGTACTTTTCATCATTCCACTTTATTTTATTTTATTATCACTAGAGGCCTGATGCACAAAGATTCGTGCAAGAATGGGCCTTCCTTCCCCTGGCTGCCAGTAACGCCTTCACTCAGGCCCAGAGCTGCCTTTCTGCCTTCCCACACTGCCCAGAGGCCCGGAGCAGCACAGAACGCCCGCCCCTGGCCACTCAGCACCTGTGTATGCAAATTAGCCCACCATCTTTGTTGCGTTAATTTGCATACTCACGCCTGATTGGTGGGCGTCACAAAGGTACAGTCAATTTGCATCTTACTCTTTTATTAGTGTAGATTTAAAAATTGAATTTGTGATATTAGTTCACAAAAAGTCATACAAGTTTCAAGTGTACAGGCCAACAAAACATCATCTGCACACTGCATCATATGCCCGTCACCCCAAGCAAAATCTCTTTCCCATTCCACCCCCACTTTTGCCCAACTCCAACTACCCCCATCCCCCTTTCCTTCTGGCTGTCACCACACTGTTGTCTGTATCTCTGTGATATACAGTATATATATACATATATATATATATGTATATATGTGTGTGTGTGTGTGTTATTGCTTAATCCCTTCACCTTCTTTCATCCATCCACCCAAACTCTTCTCTCCCTTAACAGTTGTTGGTCTGTTCCATGTATCCATGTATCCATGCCTCTGTTTCTACTTTGTTTGTCAGTTTATTTTGTTCATTAGATTCCACAGATAAGTGAGATCATATGGTCTTTGTCTTTGTCTTTGTCTTTGTCTGACTGGCTTATTTCACTTAGCATAATAATCTACAGATCCATCCATGCTGTCACAAAAGATAAGATTTCCTTTTTTGTTGTTGTTGTTAGGGCAGAGTAGTATTCCAGCTTTTTAAAAATCTTTATTGTTGATAGTATTGCAGATGTCCCCTTGTTTCCCCCATTGTCCCCTTCTAGCCTGCCTCACCCACCACCAGGCCTTCATCACACTGTTGTCTGTGTCTATGAAATGCATATATGCATGCTAGAGGCTCGATGCATGAAATTTGTGCAAGAGTAGGCCTTCCTTCCCCCAGCTGCCAGCACTGGCTTCCCTCTGGCACCCGGGACCCACACTTCCCCCCAGCACCCGAGACTGGGGCTTCACTCTGGCTGCTGGCAGGAACCTGGAACCCAGGCTTCTCTTGCAGCCCCGGCTTCATCCAGAAGGTTGTCTGGTATAATTAACATATAATGCTTTTATTATCTATAATAATAAAAGTGTAATAATAAAAGTGTAATATGCTAATTAGACCAGATGTCATTCCGGATGAAGCAGGGGCTGCAAGGGAAGCCTGGGTCCTGGGTGCCAGAGGGAAGCTGGTGCCAACGGGAAGCTGGTGCCAGCAGCCAGGGGAAGGAAGGCCTACTCTTGCATGAATTTCATGCATCAGGCCTCTAGTTATAGATAACTTCTTTGATTGATCTCTTTCCACCCACCCACCCACCCCTGACTTCCCTCTGAAATTTGACAGTCTATTCCATGCTTCTATGTCTCTGGATCTGTTTTGGTCATCAGTTTATTTTGTTCTTTAGATTCCACATATGAGTGATTTCATGTGATACTTGTCTTTGACTGGCTTATTTCACTTAGCATAATATTCTCCAGTTCCCTCTCTGTTGTCTCAAAGGGTAAGAGATCCTTCTTTTTTACTGCTGCATAGTATTTCATAGTATAAATGTACCACTTATGGGCATTTGGGCTGTTTCCAGATCTTGGCCATTGTAAATAATGTTGCTATGAACATAGGAGTGCATACATTCCTTCGAATTAGTGTTTTGGTTTTCTTTGGGTATATTCCCAGAAGTAGGATTGCTGGGTCAAAAGACAGTTCCATTTTTAATTTTTTGAGGAAACTCCCTACTGTTTTCCACAGTGGTTGCATAGTCTACATTCCCACCAACGGTGCACAAGGATTCCCTTTTCTCCATATATTCACCAACATTTGTTGTTTGTTGATGTATTGATGATAGCCATTCTGACAGGTGTGGGGTGATATCTCATTTTATGTTTTTTTTTATATATATATTTTTTATTTCAGAGAGAGGAAGGGAAAGGGAGAGAAACATCAATGATGAGAGGGAATCTTTGATCGGCTGCCTCCTGCATGCTCCTTATTGGGGATCAAGCCTGCAATCTGGGCATGTGCCCTGACCAGGAATCAAACCCTGACCTCCTGGTTCATGGGTCCATGCTCAATCACTGAGCCACACTGGCTGGGATCATTGTGGTTTCAATTTTCATCTCTTTGATGATTAGGGACATTGAGCATTTTTTTATATGTCTATTGGTCATCCTCTTTGGAGAAGTGACTGTTCACATCCTTTGCCCACTTTTTAATTGGATTGTTTGTCTCCATGGTGTTGAGTAGTATAAGTTCTTTATATATTTTGGAAATTAACGCCTTATCAGATGTATAATTGGAAATATGTTCTTCCATTCAGTGGGTTCCCTTTTAATTTTGTTGATGGTTTCTTTTGCTGTGCAAAAACTTTCCAATTTGATGTAGTCCCATTTGTTTATTTTTTCCCTCTGTTTCCCTTGTCTGAGGAGCTATATCTGCAAAAATATTGCTATGTGAGATGTCTGCAATTTTACAGCCTGTTTTCTTCTAGGATTTTTATGGTTTTGCAACTTACATTTAAGTCTTTAATTCATTTTAATTTCATTCTCATGTATAATGTAAGTTAGTGTTCTACTTTCATTTCTTTGCATGTATTTGTCCAATTTTCCCAACAGCATTTATTGAAGAGACTGTCTGGACCCCATTGTGTGTTCCTGCCTCCTTTGTCAAATATTAACTGACCATAAAGGTGTGGGTTTATTTCTGGACTCTCTATTATGTTCCACTGAACTATATACCTCTTCTTGTGCCAGTACCTTGCTGTTTTTATTACAATGATTGTGTCATATAGTTTAATATCAGGTAGTGTGATACCTCCAAGTTTTTTTTCTTTCAAAACCTCTGAGGCTATTTGGTGTCTTTTCTGGTTCCATATAAGTTTTTGGAATGTGTGTTCTAGATATGTGAGATATTTTAATAGGAATTTCATTGAATCTGTAGATTGTGTTGGGTAGTATGGACATTTTAATGATGTAAATTCTTCCATGAATATGGTGTATGCTTCCACTTATCTGTACCTTCCTCAGTTTCTTTCTTCAGTGTCTTATAATTTTCTGAGTACAGGTTTTTTACATCCTTTGTTAAATTTATTTCTGTGTACCTTATTTTTCTTGTTGCAATAGTAAAGTGGGATTGTGTTTTTTTTTAAATTCTCTTTCTGATAGCTCATTATTTATTTTATAAAAAATGCCACAAATTTCTGAATATTAATCTTGTATCCTGCTACTTTGCCAAATTTATCAGTTAGATCTAGTAGTTTTTTTTTGGTGAAGTCTTTAGGGTTTTCTATAAACATTATCATGTCATCTGTGAATAATGACAATTTAAATTCATCCTTTTCAATTTGGATGCCTTTTATTTCTGTGGCTGGGACTTTCAGTATTATGTTGAATAAGAGTGGTGAAAGCAGATGCCCCTGGCAAAGATGTCCCCTCTCACCATTCCTATTCAACATTGTGCTAGAAATTATAACTAATGCAATAAGACAAGAAAAGGAAATAAATGGTATACAGATTGAGAAGAAGACATAAAACAGTCTTTTTAAATGACATCATTATCTATGTTGAAAATAAAAAGGAATTGTCAAGTCCTGGCTGGGTGGATCAGTTGATTGGCGTGTTATCCTGTACACTGAAGGGTCTCAGGTTCAATTCCTGGTCAGGGCACATGCCCAGGTTGTGAGTTCTATCCCTAGTCAGGGTGCTCATAGGAGGCAACCAATGAATGTTTCTCACATATCTCTCTCTCTCCCTTCATTTCTCTCTCTAAAAATCAATTAAAAAAAAGAGACAGCACAGAGGGACCTGGAGAGTATTATGCTAAGTGAAATAAGCTAGTCAGGAAAAGACAAGTATCATATGATCTTACTTATATGTGGAATCTAATGAACAAAATAAATTGATGAACAAAACAGATCCAGAGACACGGAAGCATGGAACAGACTGATGAATCTCAGAGACAAGGAGGGGAGTGTGTGGGAAGAGATTAACCATATAACTTATATGCATATATACATAGCCCATGGACAGACAATAGTGCAGTGAAGGCCTGGGAGGGGTGGGAGCAGGGTGTTGGGGGTCAATAGGAGAAAAAGGGGGGTACATCTGTAATATTTTCAACAATAAAAATAAATATATATTAAGAGAATTAAAAGACAAGCCACAGAGTGGAAGAACATATTTGTAAAAATACACCTCTTAGTTATTCAAAATATAATAAGAACTCTTAAAACTCAATAATAAGAAAACAAACAACCTAGTTTAAAAAATGGGCCAAAGACCTTAACAGACACCTCATCGAAGAAAATATACAGATGGCAAACAAACATATGAAAAGATGCTCTACATCAGATGTGATTAGGGAAATGTAAATCAAAACAACAAGATACAACACCATACCAAAATCCAGAACACTGACAACACCAAATGCTGGTGAGAATGTGGAGCAGTAGGAGCTCTCATTCATCGCTGGTGGGAATGAAAAATGCTGCAGCCCCTTTGGAAGCCAGTTTGATGATTTATTAGAGAAATAAACACACTCTTACAATGCAATCCCACAGTCATGTTTCTCGGCATTTACCCAAAGGAGTTGAAACTTAGGTCCATACATAACTTGCATATGGATGTTTCTAGCAGTTTATTAATGATTGCTAAAACTTGGAAGCAATCACAATGTTCTTTAGTAAGTGAATGGTTAAACTATGCTATATCTAGACAATGGAATATTATTCAGCACTAAAAGGAAATGATCTATCAAACTATAAAAAGACATGGAGAAGCCTTAAGTGAATATTACTAAGTGAGAGAAGCTGATCTGAAAGGCATATTGTATGATTCCAATTATATGACATTCTTGAAAAGGAAAACTATGAAGACTATAAAAAAGACCAGTGGGTTGCTGGTGGGGAAAGGGGCAAGCACAGATGAATAGGTGGAGCAACAAGGATTTTTAGGGCAATGAAAACACTGTATATTATAATGGTGGATACATGTCATTGTGCATATGTCTGAACTCAATAGAATGTATAATACCAAGAGTGAATTCTAAAGTAAACTATGGACTTTGGGTGATTATGATCTGTCATTGTAGGTTTATACTTGGTTAAAAAAAAATACAATTCTGGTGAATGATGTTGATATGGGAAAGGCTATAGATGTGGGGGAACAGGATATATGGGAAATATCTGTACTTTCCTATCAATTTTGTAAATTTAGATCTGCTCTAAATAAATCACCTTTTTAAAAAAAATGTTTTTTAAAAAATTGATGTTAGAGAGAGAGGAAAGGAGGAGGGAAGAGAGATAGAGAGAAAAAAGAAAACCCACAAACACATCACATCAATGTGTGAGAGAAAAACCAATAGGTTGCCTCCTGCATGCAGTTTGACTGGGGATTGAACCTGCAACCTGGATATGTGCTCTGCCCAGGAATTGAACCAGTGACCTTTCAGTGCACAGGATGATGCTCAACCATTTGACCCACACCATCCAGGGCTAAAAGAATCAAGTCTTTTAAAAATATCAAGTCTTTTTAAGCAAGTGTGCCTTCCTAAACGTGATTCCTTCCTGCTGGCCATCAAGTTCCTTTCCTTTTGTCCAGCTGACGTGGCTCAGTGATTGAGCGTCAACCTATGAACCAGGAGGTTGTGGTTCTTTTCTCAGGGCACATACCTGGTTGCGGGCTTTATCCCCAGTGTGGGACATGCAGGAGGCAGCCAATCAATGATTCTCTGTCATCATTGATGTTTCTATCTCTCTCTCCTTTCTCTTCCTCTCTGAAATCAATACAAATATTTTTAAAGTTCCTTTCCTTTTGAACATTTTTTTCTCATCGATAATTCTGTTTTACATTTGGTGATTCTGGGCTTGCATATTAAATTCATTTTTGCTTCTCAGCACAGCTCTATATGTCTTGTAGAAAATGAAGTACTAAAAATAGAGGGAGAAAAAGATAAAGCAAGACATATGAGATCTTAATGGGGCTCTAAGTAGACAACATATCTCAAATAAACCCCTACTGGAAAGTTGAGAGGCTCATTTATAAACTTTCAGTGTCTTTTACATCATATCTGTATGTCTTAACTAACATTTGCTAACAGTCATTGAACAAATTTCATCATCTGCCTGCAGATTCTAATTTTCCCTCAGTTTTGCAACAAATACACTCAATTATTCTGCCAAAACACAGTCTCTTGTGAAGCTAAATTTGATAAAAAGAACAGTGAAAGGAGGAAATTGAACTTACTCTAGTTTTGGCTTGGTGTTCAGTAGAGCCCTCAATCTGATTTTCCTTTAATACTAGTTAACTATGCCAATTCACTACAAAACAAACAAACAAACAAAACACAAACAAAAGCAAAAACAAAACACACACACACACACACACACACACACACAACCCCACAACAACTCTGAATCAATGTTTGACAACCTAATAATAGACTCCTTGGCTAAATATTTCTATTTCTTGGTCACTGGTTACTGTCATATAAACCCAGATTCTCCATTCTATTTTCTGTTTGTCCTAGAACAAATAGCTTGCCAGTTGTATCTAGTTTTAGAATCCTTCTGGAGTCTGTTATTATTATTTTCCATTATCTGTTATCTATTACCCTTCTGAAGTCTATTATTATCCTTCCAGCTTTAGTTCTTCCTTTAAATAGTTTTCAGACCAATGGACAAGTATTTTAATCCAAGAGAAGAATATGATTTTGTGACCTAATCCAGGATTCAGTAGGTTGCACTATTTCAATTTAATAACAGTGAAGGGAAATGAAAGGCATAAAAGTCACTGCCCTCAAGGATATATGCATCTAGTTATGGAGGGGAAAAAAAAACCCCACAGTTACCACATTAGGTTATTAAGTGCTTAATGTAGGCTTTTGAATATGTGCTATAGGAATTCAGAAACAGGAGAAATTACCATGGACTGGAGAACTCAGGAAAGATTTTGTAAAAGAATGGAGACTGGAAGAGAAATAGGATTCTGAGAAGAAGGCAGAAATAGGAGGGCAGTCCAGGTGGAAGGCATTGTATAATGAGGCACAGAGATGGAAAGGCATAGGAATACTTGATGGAAATGATGGTTAGAACAGAGTAGTAGTTAGCAAGGTTTGAGCTCAGAAATGGGAGATGAGTTTGGAAATATTGGGTGGAATAAACAGTGGTAGAGCTTGAATTTGTTGTATGAGATGTAGGAAGCTATGTTTAAGCAGGAGAGAAATATATACATTTAAGCCCACTTTCTATGGTTCTCATGCCTTCCCAGCACTAAAATTTTAATTTACTAAGTATAATTTATTCAATTATGTCTGCCTCTTCCTGGAACTAGATACATCTCTGAATCCATCTTCCATTCTTTCTTTGTTTGTTTGTTAATCCTCACCAGAGGATATTTTCCCATGATTTTTAGAGAGAGTGGAAGGGAGGGTGAGAGAGAGAGAAACATCAATGTGAGAGAAACACATCGATCGATTGCCTCCTGCACATGCTTGATCTGGGGCTGGGGTTGAAGCCTGCAACCAAGGTATGTGCCCTTAACCAGAATTGAACCTGAGACCCTTTAGTCTGCAGGTCGATGAGATATCCACTGAGAAAACTGGCTAGGGCTCTCATTCTTTTGAGGGTATATTTACCACAATTCAGAGCCTTGAGAAGACACTGTTGTATTTGCTTTGCTGCTGGAGATGTCCAGGTAAGAACATCTGATTCAACTCTCAGTTATTAAGCTGTCTGAAATCAGTGGTGGTGAGATATGAACTATAGGACCCTAATGTTTGATATTTAGTTTTCCTTTATTTTTTCCTAGATACAAAAATTTAAATTGATTTTTAAAGAAGAAGGGAGAGGGAGAGAGAGAAAAAAACCACATTGATGTGAGAGTGAAACATTATTCAGCTACCTCCTGCACACCCCCTACTGGGGATGGAGCCCGCAACCAGGGCCTGTGCTCTATCCAGGAATTCGAACCGCCAGCCTTTGGTGCACGGGAGGATGCCGAACTAACTGAACCACACTGGCCAGGGCTAGAAAACTTTTTTATACTTGATGAACTCTTCATTGGCAAAAAACAGGCCAGTCTTCTTTTGGTGCTGTAAAATGCCTCCCAGAGAGATGCTAATAAAAAGATGGCCCTACTGAGAACTGCTTGTGTCTCAGAAGAATGGAAATATCTGAATTTGGTTGTTCATGGGAAGAGGAGCAGGAAAACAACCACATACACTCCTTTGGACCTGCTATCTTTCTGAGTGACTCAGTACTGGGAGTTGCAAAGATAAGCAACCTCATGGTCTCAGCCAGAGAAAGCTTTCCTTTTCTCTTAACCAGCCTTATACTAACCAGGTCACTGCATCCTGCATTCATGGCTTCACAAAGCCCTGCTTTCATCCTAATTGGAGGCTGATCTCTATTCAGGACCTTTGTTGTTGATGACCACCGAATAAAAGAAAAGGGATCTGATGTTGGCTGGGCCAGGATGGGCAGAACTGTGAAGCGGAAGTCTCTTAGTTTCAAAACGGGGCTCTCTATTGGCCCCTCATTGCCTCTAAAGCTAGGAGAAGCAGCTCCTAGTTTCTCCCAGCTTTAGGTCCCCCCAAAATGTCAATCCCGTTCTGTTCATTTGGAGTTTGTGACCCATCTCTATAATCTTGTTGTATAAATCTTATGGATTTAAAATATTGTGTTACATAGCAGAGGAAGTGTGATCAATAGGTTGGCCTTTTGGTGCTGCGAAAATTGTGGCATGTGGATAGCCACTGTTTTGAATATATATAATTTATCTGTGTTTAGAATTTTAGAGCAAACAGATTTTACAGGCCATTCTAGTCTTCCCACTTTACAAAAGAGAAAATTGAGGTTCACGGACAGGAACCAATATGGTGACCAACCAACCATCCAGACTGCAATGCTTTCAGAGGGAACCTGGGAAAGCCTGAAGCAGATGAGGATGTTGGCCACCCAACAACCAGTTAAATAGCTCAAACTTTCATAGTGGCTTGATATACTGCAGACTAAAATCCATGCTTTCTGTCTTCTAGTATAAGGTCTTTCACATGACAGCATAATGCAATAAAAATATCTCCTCATTCATGAGCAACATATTAAAATTCTAGAGTACTGTAATATCAGTTTGACTTTATGTTCTAGGATGTTTATGAAAGTCTTTTCCCACTTCTGATGTAGGCCATCATATCCCTAAGAACTCTGTATTAGTACATAAAATTTTAGCCTATTTAAAATGTAATAAGGATAGGATAGTAGGCTATTTCTGTCTTCATTGGATGGAGGGGAAAAAATCGATGAAGTATATTGAGGTTAGCCAAAGACAGCATTTGTTCTGGAAATTCATTGAGGATTATAGTTAGAGGGTCTAAAATATATGAGGCTCAGATAAAAGACATAAAGCAATGGTTAGGTGTTCTGTTCTATTAATAAAAATTGGTACAATTAACCCAAGCATTGTTATTAACAATTCTTTCAGCTCAAATTCTTGTCGATGTAGTTAGAAAGCAGTGATGTCAGTTAATGCATACAGTTTTCAAATTGCCTCACTAATTTATAGGCACAGCTCCTTGTGGCTCCATGTGATAAGAGTAAAATAAAACTTACTCTTAAAAATATCAACTTACTCGAGGTTGATAAAACTTGCTGAATCTGTGTGAAGACAGAATTTATCTACTCCTTAAATATTAGTGATCTCTTGGATTCTTCTTAATCACTATTTTCTTCTTGAGCTACATACTGTCTGGGGGCAAACTCATCCTCATCCATGATCTCAGCTACTATTTATAACAGGATGAGTGAATGTACTGCATGTCTGCTATCACCTCTGGCCTACGCCCATGGTACACATTGCTGGTTTGTCCTGGTACTCTGTATACCTCAACACACATCTTAAATCTAATCCCTAGATTAATCAAAATTGGCACCAAATCTATTTTCAAACCCACAGTTCATCAGTCTTGGACCCAGATGAACCCCCAAGCTGTGTTTCTGAATGTCTCACAGCCTATCTCTACCTAGATGACTTAAATATATCAATTTCAACATGTCCAAGCAAAATCACCTTTTTACCCCCAAACCTGCTTCTTCTCTGTCTTCCTTGCACTTTCACTCCAATTAGTCACCAAAGCCTGCACTTTATTTCTTCTTGAATCCTTCTTGACTTCTGCTACCTTCATACCTTCCGTCACTGCTTTGTTCAGATCTTATAAAACCTCCTTGCTTACACAGTGCTGTAAGAAGGATTTCTCTCAAAACCATAAATCTGACCACATCATTCCTCTACTTACCAATCCCTATAAAGACGCTCGCATGACTGTTAGAATTCATTTCAAGTCTCTCACCTCAGCTTATAAGATCCTTTTCACTCGTCTGTACCTACCTTTCCAGAGGTGCTGACTACTTTCCTGTTTTTATATTTTCTGAAGTTTTCACTGTTATTTGTCTTTCATAAAGACATATTTTTGGCTTTTTTTATTCATCAAATCTTTATTATTTTTTTTGCTTTCAAATTTTATAATTATCTTTTATTTCTAATTTCTTTATCTTTATTAACTTTAAAAATTTGATATGCAGATAATTTATTTTCAGTTTTAATGTTCTCACAAATGTTTTTATGGCTCTGGATTTTCTTTTGCATATTGCTTTGGTCACGTTCTATAATTCATGTTCTCCTTCTCATTCAGGTCTAACTTGTTTATACTTTTGCTCTTTACTTTGGATTTTACTCAGGATTTATTGCAGAGAGATACTTAACAGTTTTCGAGTAAATAGATATTTTTTCCTCTTTTTTGTTGTTTATTTATTATGAATTAGAGTCAGAAAAACGTGGCTGAAATAAATGTCCCATCTTGAAATTATGGAGCATTCGTGTATATGTGTGTGCTGACTAATCATGACCAATATTTGTAAATATTCCATAGAGCTTAAAAAGAATGCATTTTCTCTTACAATTAAGTATACTGTTCTCTCCATATGTATTAAGTGAAACATATTTATTGTGACATCCAGATATTCTTTCTGGAAGAGTTTTTCAGTGGCACCTTTTCTGACTAAGGATGTACGTACATGCTCCCCAATTATTTCCCTTGTTCTTTACTTTCAGTGAGATTTTGGCTAGGAGAGAATTCTAGGTTCAGAATGGCTTTCAGAATTGGGAAGATATTGGTTTTTTGTTCTCTAGCAACCCTATTTGCAGATCAGAAGTTCAGTGTTCATCCAATTATTTCCTTATGGGTACAGCTTTTGTCTCTCTAACGTGTTTTAGGATAGTCTCGTTATCTCGTTATTGTTTGGATTCTGAAATTTCACCAGGGCAAGCCTAGCGTTGTGTTTTGTTTAAAATTTTAATTTGAGGTTTTTCATCTGAAGATCTGATAAGAGCCTTTATCTCTATTATTATTTTTATTACTTCTTCCTCTCCTTTCCTTTCTTTCTGTTCTTTTTAGGATTTCTATTAAATGGGTAATTATTTTTCCAGATCTTTTTCTCATGTTCCTTAGGTTTTTCCTATAATTTACCCCCTTTTTCTTTCTGCATTAATCATTCTTCTTTATCTTCCAGATAACTATTTGACTCTTCAGCTATGTGCATTTTGCTATTTGGTCCATTATATTTTGGTCATATTTTTAACTTCTCCCTGTTGTGTTTTTGTATTGCAATGTGTTATTTTCTTTTGATCACAATACCCCTTCTAATCAGTTTGAGGAAATTTATTATACTTATTTTGCAGCTTCATTTAATTTCCTTAGTTTATATTATTTTGTAGTTTTCTTTCATTTGCTGGATTCCATGTTTTCCCTTAGGAGTTAATTCTTGTCCTTGTTCAGTTTAAAACTCATTTTAAATATATATATATTTAAAATAGAAAATATATATATATATATTTGATGTTTTTTCTGTTGGTTTTCTTCAAATATTTATACATTGTCAATGTCTGTTCCCAGAGGGAGAGGTGATTTCTAGCCAAAATAAACATCACCGCTCATGTAACACTGAAACAGGTTCTGATTATAGGAGCTGGGCTCCAGCAGCTAGTGTGGGGAAGCGTGTGTGGGACCATCATCCCAGGCCCTCCTGTGAGCACAGGCTGTCTAATCCTTGCTTTGCTTTTCCACTTTCCTTCACTCTAGAGTTCCCTGTGCCTCAACTGCCACTTTAGAGAACCACCCTCATGTTTGAATCTGAAGACCATTCAAGATCTATAGCACTAAGAAGTAGCCACTCTCTTCACAACAACAGGGAGGTGGGGGTGGATACTGACGTAAATATTTTATCACTCGTACTGAATCACCTTGCCAACAGCTCTTTTCCCTAGTTTCCACTGTTTCTGCTCTTTGGATTATTTTGGTACACAGTGGAGAAAACACACTGCCTTTGACCTTCTCTTTCTTCTATATGAGATTGTGACTTCCTTAGTTCTAGTACTTTTTACTTTCAATCTGGTCTAAATGGCTATATCCTGCAGAAATTCGGTCAGTGGCATCTCTTTCAAATTTACCACTCTGCTAAGATTTATTCTTTTTATGTATACTTTTCCGTCATTTTAGTGGGAATTTTTTTTTTTTTTTAAGAGAGAGAGAAAAGCTTGTGTTCAGTTAGCCAAACTTGAACTGGAAAATCAACTCTGTTTAAGTCTTCAATATGTAAGCAGGACTTTTCAATTTTATTGTTCCCTCTGTTGAAGAATTTAAAACAAATGTCTCAAGGTCAGGTCAGAAATATCCCTGGCTTTGCCCCAAGGCTCTTCCTTGGACATGATTAATCAGAGTCCCTTGCGGAGGAACGTCTTAGATGTCTTCTTCCGTGGGGTGAGAACGGGCAGACCACCTTGTCTCACCTTTCAGGGAATATAATCACAGAGTCTCAAACTTTGAACATGTTATCTCAAAATCTACTTCACATTTATCTCAGGGAATTTCAGGACCTTCATACAATAAGGACTCCAGGTTGTTTATCTTTTTATCCCAGAGTTCCTGAGGAGATGTAAGAGATTAGATCCAGGGCACATACAAAAGCAACCAGTGAATGCATAAATAAGTGGAACAACAAATCTATGTGTTGTTGTTTTCTCGCTCTCTTCCCCTCTCCCTTCTTCCCTATCTTCTCTTTTCTCTAAAACAAACAAATAAACAAATAAGATTAAGTCCCCTTGAATTCACTTATGTTTGTGGAACACTTTTCCACTTAGCCTAGACTTTCATGTTGATATTTCATTTGAGCCACTTTACCAATTTTCTCAGGAGATGTGGAATATTATCCTCATGTAACACATGACAAAATTGATCCAGACAAGTTTTTCTTTTTTGCCAAATTATACAAATAAAATATCAAATCCTGAAATTTTTCCTCTGAGTACACCCCATATGGATTTCTTTAATGACTAAAGTGAGATCAGTGTCCGTAGACAAAAGCTGATTTTAAGTCTAGATATGTATCCCTAAGGCTAGACAGGAATTAAACTAGATTGGAGGGGCTGGACTCAATATTTACTGAAAATAAAAAGTGCCTGATTCTGACACATCAGATTTTTATATTTTCAAAGGTCATAGAAGCAATTATTCCTGAAAATAACAAAAAAAAAAAAAACACAAACACAACAATTACAAGCATGATTATAGAAATTATTGCTTTAAGATGCTTGATCACCTACATTAACTCCATATTTTTGTCCATGTTCCCTTTATTGGGTGTATTAGTTATCTTCTGTTGTTTTTAAAAGCACACTCCCCCCAAGGTTAGTAGTTTAAAACAACCACCATTTATTATTCTTCCTAAGTCTACCAGTCAGCTGGCAGTTCTGTTGATCTGTCCAGGCTCAGCTGAGCTCAGCTGGGTTCACTCAAGTGTCTGTGTTCAGCTTGAGTGGTGACTGGGATCTGGCTACTCTACTCATTGTCTGATGGTTGGCTGCTTGGCTGTTGGCTGGAGCAGTGTCTTTCATCATCCAGCAGGCCAACCAGGCCTGCTGCACCTCCTTCATGTGTTAGCACCGGACGTGAAAGCTCACCAGGCCTCTTGAGCCCTAGGATTATAACTGGCCAAATGTCACTTTCATATTTTTGTTGTTGTTGTTTTTAATCTTCACCTAAGGATATTTTCCCCTTGCTTTTCAGAGAGAGTGGAAGGGAGGGAGGGAGAGGGAGAGAGAGAGAGAGAGAGAGAGAGAGAGAGAGAGAGAGAGAGAGAGAGAGAGAGAGAGAGAGAGGTGTGAGAGCAATACATCAAATGGTTGCCTCCCTCATGTGCCCCAACTGGGGGCAGGGAGTGAACCTGCAACCCACGTTCGTGCCCATGTCTTGGAATCAAAACTGCAACCCTTTGGGTCACAGGCTGATTCTTTAATAGAATTAAATACCAGCCAGGTTCTACTATATTTTGTTGGTCAAAATAAGTTAGAAATCCAATCCAGATACAAAGGGTAGGAATCTTCAAAGTCATATTGGAAGGGCCATAGATACAGAAAGGAGAATATTGGCCTCATTTTTGCAAACAGTCTAGCATACCTATTTATTGTACCCATGCCTCTGCTTCTGTGAATGTTAGCTGCCAAATGCTCTCTGATACCTCCCTTTTTCTGGCAAATTGCCCTCAGTAGAAGGGGACTGCAATGTCCTAGGGATTAAGACCCATCTTTTTGTGAGGGGAAGGAGGTGCAGCTCACAGCAAATGGCTGATGGATATGGGAATACAAATGGCCAGCCCCCTTGAGGCAAGGAGTTAGGTGGTGCGATTTAAGCTCCAGAGCCTCCCTGTGGATCAAGGCAAGAGTAGACTTCCTCTGGGTCCACATCCTCGTTCTGCTTTTACCCTTGACTTTTTTTAACTTTCTCACCCCTGTACATATTTATAAGCATTGTTGCATACTTTTAGCTTAGTTGCAGTCTCTGTGAGATTTCAAAATGCTGTTTTACACTTCAGTAAAAATAATGGCTAATGTTTACTGAGAGCTTACCACGCATGGGCTCTGTGCTTGGTATATAACATATATGACCTCATTTAATCCTTGCCATGACCATATGAGATAGCTATTGTTATATTTTTATACTTTTAATGTTTTCTAAATCATTTAGTAGTTGGATTTTGTTCTTTACTCTAGCAACATGAGACTTCTGAGGCTGCATAAAAATAGCTTTAGACACATGGCATGAGGAAACACCTGACAAGTCACAGACAAGACAATCTGACCTCCTTCAACCCGGAAAGATCAGGCCTCACTGGGTACATCATTGAACAACATTGACAGGAGAACCTGAGGGCGAAGGAAAATTCCTGTTCAAAACACTAAACCTGTTCAGTGACATCAGTTGGTCATTTTGGTGTGTAATTCTGATATTACAAAGTGTGACAAAGTGTAAAAGTCATTCATAGATGTATAACAAGTGTTGTGGACATTACAGGAAGATAAGAAATGAGTCAATAGCAACTGTTCAAGTCAGTAAATTCCTAATTTCAGCAGCTGTAGCAGGAAATGGGAAATCTTTTAAAGGCAGGGTCAAGGGAAAGACCTCAATTCTTCGTTGGTTGTGTGGCAATGCTTTGTCTTTTTCAATTTAGGTGGAAATGGCCTCGAACTCCCAGGGAAAACCCAGAGAGGAAGGCCAGATAAGACAGTTTGGCATGATGCTAAACCAGAAACCAAGGCTTAGAGAGGTAAAGTGAGCTAACTACTCCCCAAAGTTACACAGCTAGAAAGTGGTATAATGGGGATTTGAACCAGGATGCTCTGCTGCCCTTGGAAGTAGCAGGAAATGAAAGAGTGGACAGCATGGTGCTCTGTAGAGGTTGCTTCCTGGGCTCCCACAATGCTTACTTCTCCTAGAGCAGTGGTCGGCAAACTCATTAGTCAACAGAGCCAAATATCAACGAGTGAAATTTCTTTTGAGAGCCAAATTTTTTAAACTTAAACTTCTTCTAACGCCACTTCTTCAAAATAGACTCGCCCAGGACATGGTATTTTGTGGAAGAGCCACACTCAAGGGGCCAAAGAGCCGCATGTGGCTCGCGAGCCACACAGTTTACCGTCCACGGTCCTAGAGTAAAAGCAAAGCAAACTCAACAGGTGGCATTCCACGCAACTGTCGTGATTCCACCTACCTGAGCTAACGCCCTGCAAGTTTTATTTTTAGGCGATTTCAGCTGGGGTTATAAAAGTACTGTAGATATGTTAGTCACCCAGAAGAGACATTTGAAGAGCGGGGGAGCTTGGGAGAGAGACTGGATAATGAGTGTGTTTCTGAGTTCAGTTCATTTGAAATTGCTGCTGAAACTGACAAGAAGCTGCTAAGAGGTTTAAATTTGGGAGCTTATGTAAAGAAAGTTTCTCTGGAAAGTGAGTAATTAAGACATAATTCTTTCAGTGAAATAAACAGAGCCTAATTTACCAGGAGATCAGGTATCTTGTTCTATATGCTACCAGAGATTGAAAGCTGCTGCTGTGCACTCTGCGAATTCCCCCGGGAGGACTCATTGGCATCCAGCCTATGGGTGACCCACCTGTGTGCACTCCCACAGGAAGGAGCCACAGGAATAATTCAAGTTCCCGAAGATCATTTGTGTCGTCCAAAAGAAAAGCAGTCACGCTAGAGCCCCATGAGTGCCCAGTTTAGTCTCACCATTTAGTGGATTTTTATGTGTCCCAGTATCTTGAAGACGAAGCCAACAACTGATTTTTTTCATCTGCCCAGCTGATCTTGGCCTGCGCTAAGCAGGCAGGCAGGGAAAGCAGGTCACTTCTATTACCTAACATGCAGGAGGTACAGTAAAGAGAAAAATGGAAAAAGAAGTGAGAGCATAAGGCAAAAGGGTTGAATGAGCTCAAAAAAGGACTATAGGGGCCTGGTGAGCAATCCTTGGCAGGCTGCCCAGAGCAGCTTCAGGAGATGGACAGAGCCCAGAAAGAGCATTTCCTGCTTTGGGTTAAAAAAATAAATCCAACTATCCTCTAAGAGGTGGTCTATTCATCCTGGGCAGCATTAGGTCATTAATTTGAAAATTGCAGGTAGCAAAAAAAAAAAAAAAAAAAAAAAAACCAGAAAAAACAAACCAGCATTTTCTTAACACCTGAATGAATGGGCCTCTCGCTGCGACACCCACTGCACACCTAGGTTATATTACTATTATCTTGTGTGTGGGTAGTTTCCAAAAAGTTTCAATGTTGGTGAAAGCTTGAACATCCTGTTGCTTCTCCAAAACTTCTCCTACATGTCCTAGTACCTACTGTTTCTCTCTGCCCACACTTACCTTTGATAGTAAATAAAGGGTAATCACCACATGGGTTAGGAAGTAGCATTTTTTTCCAAAACCATAATTTTTCTGGAATTAGCAGAATCCTTGTCATAGAATCCTAAAGAGGCTTTATGTTTTCTCGACACTCTAGAACTCACCGGTTCCTCTCAGCAATACTTTGGAAGTTTTCAAAGCTCTGCACTACCTGTCTACCTGGCCTTCCTTAAGAAGCTGGTAAGCCTGGCTTTGTCTTTCCAATTTACCAGCCCAGGAAACCTTGGATTTGCGGAGGATTGTCTAGGTTTGTTACTCTGAACCGTTTTCCATGTAAATTTTTCCTGATGCTCATGCAGTCTGTAATAAATAACTACAGTCCTTTGAACTCCGAGCAGGTGTATGGTTTTACAGCACAATATTTTAAGATATAATTTGTCTTAATCTTCAGGTAAGCCTCTTTAGACAAACAGAGCTGCTAAGAGAACAAATGCAATTCACTGACAAGTTGTTTGTCTAGTTAACAGTAAGTACGCAAATCAGTTTCCTGTTCACACAAAGGATTTTCTTGTGTTTGAAATCTTTGACCAAAGGGACATTGGCTTGGATTTTTACAGGGAATTTACAACTTAAATGATCTATAGTGCTCTGTGCACCAGGATGTGTGGTGACTTAGCAAGCAGATGGTTAGTAGCAAACAAGTATATTGCCAGAGTTCCTGAAAAGGGCCTTTGTGTGTGGAGTGAAGGCATCAAGAAGGGCCTGTGTGGAAACAGACTCAGCTCCATGGAAGGCATCAGGAAGCTGGAGGGCAGCATGGAGGGAAGGAAAAGGAAAGCCTTATTGTCAAGATAAAATTAAGACAACAGTTTGCTAATGGTCCATTTCCCACAGGTTTTGTGTTCAAGGTTTTCTGCTTTTGCTTTTTTTTCTTCCAAGTATTTCTTCCTTTTTTTTTTTTTTTTAAAGAAACCTGAAAACATTTACATTAATAAGTCTTTCCAAGGAGCCTCTTGAGTCTGAAGGTCCATAGCAGGTTTGGATGGTCTTCGGAAGATAAATTGTGTGCAGCAATCATAGCTGAGGCCTAGAGCTGCAGCCCTGCAGGCTATGGAAGGATGTTATTTTGATGTGTGCCCTTCATACAATATAGATGCTTTATAGATATAGTCCTCCATGTGTTAATTGATGTACTTTGTCCTTTTTGCCCAGCTCTTTAACTTTCTCCTTTTTACTTTTTTACCCCAAGAGATTTCCCTGCAGTCCAGGTAAATGAGACATAAGTTACACATTGCCTCCGGGAAGGTAGTTGTTTTGGAACCTGAATAACAAAGGTAGCATATTCTCAGTTCTTAAGTTCAAAGCTGCCGGTTTAAATGAAAGATGGAACAAGTCACAAGTATCCTTGTAGAACCAGTTTCTCCTGTGGTCAAGCTGGGAGAATGCAGATATGAGTAAGTGTGCAGTTTAGAAAATAGAACAGTGATTCTCATGGAGTTGAACCCCTCCTTCCCATGCCATTCTGATGTGACAGCTGGTAGGTACTGATGAGAACTGGTGGCATAGTTTATCTAGGCAGTAGGGGGCGAGAGATAGTTTCCTCAGCTGTATGTGCATTTGAAGGTGTGAGCGAAGGCACTCAAATGTCTAAGAGCAGGTCACTGATATAAGCTGGGGGAAGCCTCTGGGCTCTACGGGTCTTATGGCAGGAATGAAGGCTTACATCTTTAGCAGGGGATCAAGGCCACATAGTTCCATGTTTGCAGATACCAGGGTACTATGTGGGAACCAGATCAAGGTCTGCAGTCTCCGAAAGTACCATGGGAATAAGACAGGGTGAGTCACACCTGAGAGGCCAGCATGGGCCTGACACAGAAATAAACACCTCCTGTTGGCTGCTGAGGGAGTGCCATCTGCTTATATTCTCTCAGAGTTTATTAGCATCAACCTGAGGATGAGGACAAATAAGAAATATTCTTTTTTAAAAAAATTCTTTATTGTTTAACTTAAAGTAACATGTGTCTCCTTTTTGCCCCATTGAGCTCTCCCCAGCCACTCCCACCCCCCGACACATGCCCTCACCCCCCTAGTGTTTGTGTCCCTTGGTTATGCTTATATTCATGCATATAAGTCCTTTGGTAGATCTCTTATTCCCCCCCCCCCCCCCGCCCCCGCCTTCCCTCTGCGGTTTGACGGTCTGTTGGATACTTCTCTGTCTCTGGATCTATTTTTTTCATCAGTTTATGTTGTTCATTATATTCTACAATATAAGAAATATTCTCGATTTAAAAAGAAAAACAGATTGAGTTTATTTTTCCTATTCATTTTTTTACTTGAGATAACTTAGATTCATATGCTGTTGTCAGAAATAATAAAGAGAGATGCTGTATATCCTTTACCCAGTCTCTCCAATGGCAACAACTTGCAAAACTGCAGTATAATATCACAGCCAGTACATTGACAGTCTGGGTACAGAACATTCTCATCACCACAAGGATCCCTCATGTTGCCCTCTTATAACCACACACACTCTCCTCTCTAGCCCTTAACATCATAAGGCAACCACTAATCTGTTCTCCATTTCTATAATTTTGCTTTTATAAGAACTCTTTATTTCTCCTTCACCTTTGAAGAATAATGTTGCTGATATAAAATTATAGATTAGTGGCTTTTTCTTTCAACACTTTAAATATTTCATTTTACTATCTTCTTGCTTGCTGGGTTTGTGACAAGTCCAATATAATTCTTATCCTTGTTCCTCTGTAGGTAACGTGTTGTTTTCCTTTGGCTTAATTTAAGATTTTCTCTTTGTTTGATCTTTGAGTCTGAATATAATATGCATAAGTGTGTGTGTGTGTGTGTGTGTGTGTGTGTGTTGTATTTCTCCTCCTTGGTAGACTGTGAGCTTCATGGGTCTGTTTTGGTGTCTGTTATTAATTTAGGAAAGTTCTCAGCCATTTTTACTTTAGATATTTTCAAATTGTTTAGTTATTCTAGTTTGACTTTACATATAAATTTTAGAGTAATTTTTTCTATATATCCAAAAAAATATTGCTGAGATTTGATAGGCATTGGATTAAACCTGTATATCCATTTGGGGAGAGTTGATATCTTTACTATGTTGAGTCTTCCAATCCATGAACACAATATGACTTTCCCTTTACTTAAGTCTTCTTTGATTACTTTTATTAGCATTTTACAGTTCTCTGTATACAAATCCTGTACATGTTTGATTAAATTTACTAGAAAACCTTTTAAATTATAAAATAAAGTGATGTAAATGGTAATGCATTTTTTAATATCAGTGTTTTATTACATGTTCATTGTTATTACATAGCAAAACAACTAATTTTATTTTTGTACCTTTATTTTGTAGCCTGAGACCTTGCTGAATTTATTTATTTTCCTAGAAGATTTTTTTCTTTTTAAGATCCTGGAATTTTCTAAAAATCTGCAAATGGAGAATTCTTCATAAGAGAATAAGTTGAATAAATTTCCCTGTATCACAATTTCTGTGAGAGTATTTGATCATAAGTGGGTATTAATTTTTTGTCAAATGCTTTCTGTACATTAATTAATAGGGTTATGTGATTTTTCTTTTTTAGCTTGTTAATATGCTGAATTACATTGTTTACATTTTGAATATCACACCAGTCTTACAACCCTGAAATAACCTCATTAGGTGATGATGTATAATTTTGCTGAATACTATATTGCTAATATTTTGTTAAGGATATTTTATTGTAATCATGGCAGATATTGGTCTTAGTGTTCTTTTTTAATTTTTTTTAATTTCTTTATTGATTAAGGCCATGGTCGGCAAACTGCAGCTCGCAAGCCACATGTGGCTCTTTGGCCCTTTGAGTGTGGCTCTTCCACAAAATACCACGGCCTGGGCGAGTCTATTTAGAAGAAGTGGCGTTAGGAAAAGTTTAAGTTTAAAAAATTTGGCTCTCAAAAGAAATTTCCATCTTTATGCTGTTGATAGTTGGCTCTGTGGACGAATGAGTTTGCTGACCACTGGATTAAGGTATTACATATGTGTCCTTATTCCCCCATTACCCCCACCTCCCATTCATGACCCCACCCCCCTGTTGTCTGTGTCCATTGATTAGGCTTACATGCATGCATATAAGTCCTTTGGTTGATCTCTCCCCCTTACCCCCACCCTCCTCTACCTTCCCTGAGGTTTGACATTCTGATTGATGTTTCTGTCTCTGGATCTATTTTTGTTCATCAGTTTATGTTGTTCATTATATTCCACAATTGAGTGAGATCATGTGATATTTATCTTTCTCTGCCTGGCTTACTTCACTTAGCATGCTGCTCTCCATCTCCCTCCACGTTGTTGCAAATGGTAAGAACTCCTTCTTTTTTACCGCAGCGTAGTATTCCATTGTGTAGATGTACCACAGAATCCACTCATCTGCTGATGGGCACTTAGGCTGTTTCCAAATCTTAGCTATGTTGAACGAAGCTACTATGAACATAGGGGTGCATATATTCTTTCTGATTCACATTTCTAGTTTCTTGGGACATATTCCTAGAAGTGGGATCACTGGGTCAAATGGGATTTTCATTTTTAGTTTTTTGAGGAAACTCCATACTGTTCTCCACCACAGTGGCTGCACCAGTGTGCATTCCCACCAGCAGTGCATGAGGGTTCCTTTTTTTCTGCATCCTCGCCAGCACTTGTCATTTGTTGATTTGTTGATAATAGCCATAGGTGTGAGATGGTACCGCATTGTTGTTTTGATTTGCATCTCTCTGATGATTAGTGACTTTGAGCAGGTTTTCATATGTTTCTTGACCTTCCTTCTGTCTTCTTTCAAAAAGTCTCTATTTAGATCAGTTGCCTATTTTTTGATTGGGTTGTTTATCTTTTTGTTAAGCTGCATGAGTTCCCTGTAAATGTTGGAGATTAAACCCTTATTGTTGATATCATTGGCAAATATTTTCTCCCATGCAGTGGGCTTTCTTCTTGTTTTATTGATGGTCTCCTTTGCTCTGCAAAAGCTTTTTATTTTGATGTAGTCCTATTTGTTTGTTTATTTTCTCTTTAGATTCCATTGTCCTAGGAGCAGTATCAGTGAAGAAATTGCTTTGGCACATGTCAGAGATTTTTCTGGCTGTGGATTCCTCTAGTATTTTTATGGTTTCTCGTCGTATGTAAAGTCCTTGATTCATTTTGAGTTTATTTTTGTGTATGGTGTAAGTTGGTGGTCTAGTTTCATTTTTTGCATGTATCTGTCCAATTTTCCCAACACCATTTATTGAAGACACTGTCTTGACTCTATTGCAGTTCAAGCCTCCTTTGTCACATATTAATTGAGCGTAGTGATTTGGGTCGATTTCTGGGTTCTCTATTTTATTCCATTGATCTATATGTCTGTTCTTATGCCAGTACCAGGCTGTTTTGAGAACGGTGGCTTTGTAATACAGCTTGAAATCTGGTATTGAGATCCCATCTACTTTGTTCTTCTTTCTCAAGTGTGCTGTGGCTATTTGGGGTATTTTTTATTCCAGATGAATTTTTGGAGAGTTGTTTCTAGGTCTGTGAAATATGCCTTTGGTATTTTAAAGGGGAGTGTATTGAATCTATAGATTGCTTTGGGTAGTATGGACATTTTAATGATGTTTATTCTACCAATCCATGAACATGGTATGTTCTTCCATCTATTTACGTCTTCCTCTATCTCTTTTTTTAGTGTCCTATAGTTTTCTGCTTATAGGTCTTTTACCTCCTTAGTTAAGTTTATTCCTAGGTATTTTAATTTTTTTGGTGCGATGGTAAATGGGATTGCTTTTTTAGTCTCTCTTTCTGTAAGTTCACTATTGGTGTATAGAAATGCCATAGATTTCTTGGTGTTAATATTGTAACCTGCTACATTTCCAAATTCATTTATTAAGTCTATTAGTTTTTTGATGAAGTCTTTCGGGTTTTTTATGTACAATACCATGTCATCTGCAAATAAGGACAGCTTTACTTCTTTTCCAATTTGGATGCCTTTTATTTCTTTTTCTTGTCTAATTGCAATGGCTAATACTTCCAGTACTATGTCGAACAGGAGTGGTGAGAGTGGGCATCCCTGTCTTGTTCCTCTACTTAGGGGAAATGGTTTTAGTTTTTGCCCATTGAGTATGATGTTAGCTGTGGGTTTATCATATATAGCTTTTATTATGGTGAGGTATGATCCTTCTATTCCCACCTTGTTGAGAGTTTTTATCAAGAAAGGGTGTTGGGTTTTGTCAAATGCTTTTTCTGCATCAATTGATATGACTATGTGATTTTTATCTCTCAATTTGTTTATGTGATGTATCACATTTATTGATTTGCGGATATTGTACCATCCTTGCATTCCTGGGATAAATCCTACTTGGTCATGGTGTATGATCTTTCTGATGTACTGCTGGATCTGATTTGCTAGAATTTTGTTGAGGATTTTGGCAACTATGTTCATGAGGGATATTGGCCTGTAATTCTCTTTCATTATGTTGTCTTTATCTGGTTTTGGTATTAGGGTGATGCTGCCTTCATAGAATGAGCTTGGAAGTGTTCCTTCCTCTTGAATTCTTTTGAATAATCTGAGGAGGATAGGTTTTAGTTCTTCCTTGAATGTTTGATAAAACTCCCCTGTGAAGCTGTCTGGCCCCGGGCTTTTGTTTTCTGTAAGCTTTTTGATGACTGCTTCCATTTCTTCCATAGTTTTTGGCATATTGAGATGTTTAGATTCTTCCTGATTGAGTTTTGGAAGGTTATATTTTGCTAGGAATGTGTCCATTTCCCCCAGGTTGTCCAGTTTGTTGGAATAGAGTTGTTCATAGTATTTTTTAACAATCCTTTGTATATTGGTGGGGTCTGTTGTTATTTCATCTCTTTCATTTCTGAGTTTGTTTATTTGGGTCCTCTCTCTTTGCTTCTTGGTGAACCTGGCTAGAGGATCATCAATCTTGTTTATCCTTTCAAAGAACCAGCTCTTGGTTTCATTGATCTTTTGTATTGTTTTTTTGGTCTCAATGTCGTTTATATCCGCTCTGATCTTTATTATTTCCTTCCTTCTGCTTACACTGGGCTTTTCTTGTTGCTCTCTTTCTAACTATTTAGTTGTAGGGTTAGGTAATTTATTACCATTGTTTCTTGTTTTTTTTGTAATAGGCTTGTAGAGCTATGAAATTCCCTCTCAAGATTGCTTTTGCTGTGTCCCATAGATTTTGGATTGTTGTGTTTTCATTGTCATATGTTGCCATGATGTTTTTTATTTCTTCCTTGATCTCTCTGGTAACCCAGTCATTGTTTAATAGCATGCTATTTAGTCTCCATGTGTTTGATTTTTTTGGATTGTTTTCATTGTGGTTGATTTCCAGTTTTATGCCACTGTGATCTGAGACAATGCTTGATATGATTTCTAACTTCTTGAATTTGAAGAGACTTTGCCTATGACCCAACATATGGTCTATCTTTGAAAATGACCCATGTGCACTTGAGAAGTACGTATATTCTGTGGCTTTGGGTTGAAATGTTCTGAAGATGTCAATTAATTCCATCTGGTCTAGTGAGTCATTTAGGATTGATGTTTCTTTGCTGATTTTTTGTTTAAAGAATTTGTCCAATGGTGGTAGTGGGGTATTAAATTCTCCTAGTATGATTGTATTGCTGTCAATCTCTCCTTTGATATCCTCCAGGTGTTTTTTTTTTTTTTATGTATTTTGGTGCTCCTATATTGGGTGCGTATATGTTTACCAGAGTTATTTCTTCTTGTTGGATTGCTCCCTTTAGTATTATGAAGTGACCTTCCTTATCTCTTCTTATATCCTTCACTTTGAGATCTAAATTGTCAGATATAAGTATTGCTACCCCAACTTTTTTTTCATTTCCATTCACTTGAAAAACCTTTTCCATCCCTTCACCCTCAGTCTGTGTGCATCTTTTTCTCTGAGGTGGGTTTCTTGTAGATAGCAGATATATGGGTCATGTTTTCTTATTCAATCCATTACCCCATGTCTTTTGATTGGGGCATTTAATCCATTTACATTTAAAGTTATCATTGATAGGTACTTATTTGTCACCATTTTTATTCTTTACCCCTGTGTTCCTTCTTCGCTTTCTCTTTCTTTTTTTTTACAGCAGACCCTTTAGCATTTCTTGCATTGCTGGTTTGGTGGTAATAAATTCCCTTAGTCCTTTTTTGTCTGTGAAGCTCCTGATTTCACCTTCAATTTCAGTTGATAGCCTTGCTGGGTACAGTATTCTTGAATTCAGACCCTTCCTTTGCATGACTGTATATTTCATTCCATTCCCTTCTGGCCTGACGAGTTTTTGTTGAGTAATTAGTTGCTAGTCTGATGGGGGTTCCTTTGTAGGTAACTTTGTGTCTCTCTCTGGCCATTTTTAAGATTCTTACTTTGTCGTTGATGTTTGCCAATTTAATTATAATGTGCCTTGGTGTTGGTCTTTTGGGGTTCATTTTGCTTGGGACTCTGTGAGCTTCTTGGATTTGTGTGGGTTTTTTTCTTCCCTATATCAGGGAAGTTTTCTGTCATTATTTCTTCAAACAGGTTTTCTATTCCTTCCTCAGTTCCCTCTCCTTCTGGAACCCCTATTATGTGGATGTTGTTTTGTTTTGTGTTGTCCCAAAGTTCCCTTAGGCTCTACTCCTGCTTTTTAATTTTTTTTCCCTAGAAGCTGCTCCTCTTGGGTATTTTTTCCTACCTTGTCCTCTAGCTTACTAATGTGGTCCTCTACTTCTTCTAGTCTACTCCGGATGCTTTCTATTGAGTTCTTTACAGCAGCAATGTCATTTTTCATTTCTTCTTGGTCTTCTTCATTTCTTCTTGGTTCTTACTCATATTGTCAAATTTTTCTTCCATTCTTTCCAGCCACCTTATGACCATTTCTCTGAATTCTGTCTCTGACAGATTGCTTGTCTCTATTTTGTTTATTTCCTTTTCTGGTGATGCCTGCTTTTCTTTGATATGCTGGCTGTTTCTTTGTCTCCCCATGGTTTCTCTTCTCCAGGTGTCTGGTTATGTAGTTCTCTCTCTCCTTATCCCAGGCGAAATTTGACCTTTCCGTGGTGGAGTGTAGAGCTCCTCTGAATCTGTGTGTTTGTGCCAATTGGGGACCTGTGCTCTGGGGTTTGCAGCTGTTTGGTGGGTGCTGCAGTTGTAGATTTTCAGGCTTCTGATAACATCCACTGCGGGGGCCAGCTGCAGCAGGGATCTCCCTTTTCCACGTCCAGCACGGAAAGAGAGATGAACGAACTGGTTCTAAGTGGAGGCGGCCAGGGATTAAGAAATGAAAGAAAGAAAGAGACCAGACAGGAAGATAGAAACAAAACTGGGAGCCAGGTGGGACGCCATCCTCTCTGATGGAGAGGCAGGGACGATGACCTTGAGCCCATGCAGCAAGTTTATTTTATACCCCCAAGTACCAGGAAGTAACACCAAAACTTAGGATCAAAGGAGCTTATTTGCATTCTTGAGTAGGCCCTAGCATTCCTGGTGCTTGTCTGAATTTACATATCAAAGCCTGCTAGGCCGACACCTGGACAAAGGTAAAAAGTCAGTAGTGATAACACCCCCCACCTTCTTGGGGAGGGTGTAACCGAGACAGGGCTCTGCCAATCGCCTTGGGCTCAGCTGACAACAATTTAAAGAAATGCCCATATGCCTTTCCAGGCAGCCCTCTACAATCCACTTTCCCCTTCAAAATTGCGCGGTCTCCACCTTTAAAGGAACACACAGTTAGCCCTCTTTGTCCTCAGGTTCTGGGGTCCTTGGGTTGGTCTTAGTGTTCTTTGTCTGATTTTGACATTGAGGTAATACTAACTTTATAAAATGAGTTGGAAAGTGTTCCCTCCTTGCAGTGGTTAATTTTATGTTTCAACTTGGCTAGACTGTAGTACCCAGATATTTGGTCAAACATCATTCTAGATGTTTCTGTGAAAGTATATTTTAAATGAGATTAACATTTAGAGCAGCAGACTTTAGGTAAAGCAGATTACCCTCCATAGTATGGGTGGCCCTCATCCAAGCTGCTAAAGGTCTTCATAGAAAAAGACTGACCTCCCATGAAGGAAGAGCATTCTGTCAGCTGAAAGCCTTTGGTCTTAAACTGCAACATTAACTTCTCCCTGAGTCTCCAGGCTGCCAGCTTATCCTACAGATTTTGGCCTTGCCAGCCTCTGTAATCACATGAGCCAATTCCTTAAATTACCCCATGATCACCCACCACATCAAACTTAAAAGCATCTGTACCACTTTACATTCCAACCAACAGTGTACAATGGTTCCCTTTGCTCCATATCCTCACAAACACTTATTATTATTTCTTGTCTTTTTGATAATAGCCATTATAACTGGTGTGAGGTGCTATCTTATTGTGATTTTTATTTTCATTTCCCTGGTGGCTAGCAATGTTAAACATCTTTTCATGTCCTTGTTTGCCATCTGTATATCTTATTTAAAAAAATGTCTATTGAGATCCTTCTCTGCCCTTTTAAAACTAAACTGGGTTTTTTTTTCTCTTTTTGCTATTGACTTATGAGTTCTTTATGTATTTTGGATATTAGCCCCTTATCAAATACATAATTTGCAAATATTTTCATCTGTTCAGTAGGTTGCCTTTTCATTTTGTTGGTGGTTTCCTTGGCTGTGTAGAAGCTTTTAAGTTTGAAGTAGTCCCACTTGTTTATCAAGTATATTTTAAATGATAATTCTCTTAATCATGTGTGGGTTATTTTTAAGGTGAAAAGTATAGTAGTGCCATTTCATGATCCAACCCACTCTGATGCTGTAAAATTCTTCAAAGAAATGTAATAGAATGAAAAGTATCTTGCAGTACTCTCCAAGAGGGAGGAAAATTAAAGTGTTCATTTTATAAAGTTGCTGCAATACTCCCTTTAGTACAACATGACTTAGGTCACCAGGAAGAATGAAGAAGCATCTCTGAGTATCTAGTGTATGTAAGACATGTGCTTTTTCAAGTTGTCTCTCTTTAGGGAAAGTTTTAATCAACTTTACCCTGAGGAAAATTCCCCCCAGTTCATCTTATAACAAACCTCACTGTCATTAGTGTTTGTTGGAAATAATGCGAACACATTAAACACTGTGTTTTCCTATATCTGGAGAAGTGCTGAGAAGTTCAAATTGGCAGTTCCCTGTTCTGTCTTTAGCTATCATAATTAATTGTGTTTACTCAAATCACATCTGGAACAACCATAATCTAATTGAACATCTATAATTTAATCAAGCTCAAGACAGATGGAATGACCATGATTTAATAAAACATAAAGTACAAACTATAGTATATCAAGAAAATATTGTCTTTCTTTTCCATAGTAACAGGAATTTTCATTTCTTCTAAAGATTTATTATTCTTGCAGATGAAATGATGCTGTATATAGAGAACCCTAAAGACTGCACCAATAAACTACTAGAACTGATAAATGAATTCAGTAAAGTAGCATGATATAAAATAAATATACAGAAATCGGTTACATTTTTATACATCAATAATGAGCTACCAAAAAGGGAAACTAAATAAGTAATCCCACTCACAATTGCATCAAAAAAAATAAAATATCTAATAATAAATGTAATCAAAGATGTAAAAGACCTGCATTCAAAAATTATAAGACACTGAAGGAAAAAATTGAAGAAGATACAAATAAGTGGAAGCATACACTGTGTTCAAGGATATGAAGAATTACATAATTAAAATGTGCATATTACCCAAGGTAGTCTATAGAGTCAATGCAATTCCTATCAAGATATCAGTGGCATATTTCACAGAACTAGAACAAATATTTCAAAAATTTATATGGTACTACAAAAGATCCCAAATAGCCACAGTAATCTTGAGAAAGAAGAACAAAGTTGGAGGTGTCACAATACCTGATATCAAACTATACTACAAGCCCATAGTAACCAAAACAGTATGCCACTGGTATAATGACAGATACATAAATCAATGGAACAGTAGAGTTCAGAAATAAACCCACAATTTTATGGTCAATTAATGTTTGAAAAAGGAGGCAAGAACATACAATGGGAGGAATGACAGTCTAGTTAATAAATGGTGTTGGGAAAATTGGACAGATATCTGCAAAATAATGAAACTAGACTAGTTTCTTCCACCATACACAAGAATAAACTCAAAATGGACCAAAGACAAATGTTAGATTCGAAACTGTAAAAATCCTAGAAGAAAACATAGGCAGTAAAATCTCAGACATTTCTCATAGCAATATTTTTTTCTGATATATCTCCTTGGGCAAGAGAAACAAAAGAAAATATAAACAAAGGAGACTACATCAAACTGGAAAGTTTTTGTACAGCAAAGGAAACTATCAACAAAGTGAAAAGACAACCCATTGAATGGGAGAACATATTTACCAATGATACCTCTGGTAAGGGGTTAATATCCAAAATTTATTAAGAACTTATACAACGCAACACCAAAAAAACAATCAAATTAAAAAATGGGTAAAGGACCTGAATAGATACTTCTCCAATAGACATCCAGATGACCAACAGACAAATGAAAAGATGTTCAACATCACTAATCATCAGAGAAATACAAGTGAAAACCACAATGAGATATCATGTCACAACTGTCAGAATGACTATTACCAATAAATCAACAAACAACAAGTGTTGAAAAGGGTGTGGAGAAAAGGGAACCCTCATGCACTGTATTTGGGAATGCAGATTGCTGTAGCCACTGTGGAAAGCAGTATGGAGTTATCTGAAAAAATTAATAATGGAACTGCCTGATGACCCAGCAATTTCTTTTCTGTGAATATATCTAAATAAACTAAAACTCTAATTGGAAGGAAATATGCACACCTATTTTCATTGTAGCATTATTTATAAAAGACAAGATTTGGAAGCAGTCCAAGTGCCCAGCAGTAGATAAGTAGGTAAAAAAACTGTGTGACTCAGTGGTTAAGTGTCAACCTAGGAATGAGGAGGTCACATTTGGATTCCAGGTTAGGGCAGGGCACATGCCTGGGTTGTGGGCTCGATGCCTAGAGGGAGGTATGCAGGAGGCAGCCAGTCAATGATTCTCTCTCATCATTAATGTTTCTATCTCTCCTCCCCTTTCCCTTCCTCTATGAAATCAATAAAAATATATTTTAAAAGTAAAGGAATTAAGAGAAAAAAAAACCTCTTAGGCACAGACAACAGTATGGTGATTACTAGAAAGTAAGGGGGCTGGAGTGATGTAGAAAAGGGTAAAGAGGGGATAAACAGTGATGGAAAGAGACTTGACTTGAGGTAGTGTATACAAATGCAATACACAGATGATGTATTATAGAATTGTACACCTGAAACATTTATAATTTTATTAATCTGGCCCCAATAAATTCAATAAAAAATTTTAAAAGTGATTTATTGCTCCTCTAGAGAGTTTAGTGAAGCAGTGGAACAGATGGGGTTTCTTGGGCTTTAATCTCCAGAAGAGTTTCCCATATCTTTGTTTTGAAATGTATTTTATTTTCTGATTTTAATTACTTAAGAAAAGAAGTTTCAACATAAACACAGGCTTTCTTTTTAAGTCTAATTCTGTTTTTTCAGTATGCATTGAGCTTTCCAGTTCTTACCAATGTGTTCCGTGAAATTATATATCACTCTATTCAATTTCCATATTTGATTAGGTTTTAGGGATCTGTCAGGGGGCTGATGCTACAAACAACTCCCACCATTGTAGCCTGAGCTCCTGATTCTCAGGCTTTCTAAACATTTTAGGTGATAACTGCTATGCTTAAAAATGGTGGAGTAAACAACAAGGTGGAAAAAAAATTCTCTCTCTGTCTTTAGGATCTCAAGTTGATTAAAGTTCTTAGCAAGATTCAATCTAGTGAAAAAGCTCAAGGAATGGGTTTAAGTTTCTGTGGTAAAATACTAAGATTGAGCAACTCCCAGAGTAGACTTGGGTTAATTTAAATCTTGGCATCTTTGCTAGGTTGGAGGTAAAATGGAGAACAAAGGGTCACAGCTTTCTCTATCCCTAGACCTTCCTCCAGGTGTCCCAATTTGCAGTCTGCAGCAGATTGTACATGACCCAACTCTCTGAAGGTTGTTCACCACATTCATCCACTCAAGAAAGCTCATGGAGAGTTAAAAAAAAAATCCCTCTATTCAAACCCAAATGTGTTTATAAAAGGAATTGTGGTGTAGAAAGCCTCTCTCCTGATTTTTTTTTACCAGACATTTCGTGAACTTACTATTTAACAAACTTAAATGTTACAGTAAACATCTGAGGCAATAATAAACGTTCTGTTATTGTATATGTAAATTTGAGCTAAATCTAGACATTTGACATGACTGATAGAGCATATAATAAGTACAAGCACATAATAAGTACTAAGTATTTGTTGAGTGAATGACAGAACATATACTCTGGCTCTTACTTTATTTTAAAGAAAATGGGAACTTTTACCGGAAATGGCATTGTGGTGAAAAGATGGCTACTTTGATTTATAGTGGTGCTGCTCTGCATAGTCCTTGGAAAGGTAGAGGATGATACGGCAAATAAAGTGACTTTATTTGAACACAAGAGCTCTAGAAATCAGTAGCTGGATTTCTAGAGTCATGATTTTAATTAATCTTGGAGGATGCCTGCCTTTATGTTAGAAAAATGACAGAAATGCTCATTTAATTACAGAAATGTAAAGCAAGTACCTATTTCTCCTTCTTGAGAATGAAGTCGCTACATATATGATTGGAGATGTGCAGGCTGATTCTTAGCACCTCTGTAAAGTAGCACATAGTGAGAATACTTCCTCCAAAGCACAGGTATGTATAGGACCGTTGGTATCCCACAGTGGGAGTTGTTTAAGCTTGAATAATCCAGGTTCTAGGACATATGGTTGGCGTTCATGAAATCAGACCCCACCCTGTGGACAGGGTGGAGTTTTCTCCTGAAGAAGAATATTATGGTCATTAGTCATCCTGAGATTCAAAATGAACAGTTTTGGACTAGAGGAAGTGGAGACCTGTTCCTCTCTCTGGAGGAAGAGTTAGGGTATCTGTAATGATATTACAAGGGTAATAGATGAGCTGGTGTCCACTGAGAACAAAGCAAAAACTTGCGATCTTAAGTTTAGGACTATGAGTAAATTCAATTAACTGTGATTTTTTGCACCGTATCTTGATTATTCCCAAGCATTTAATAAAGTTTTGTTAAATACCATAGCATGGCTTGGTTATGCTTCGGGGAGTTAAGGGAAATGCTTCTGATGGTGTCTTGAGTACATCAGGGTACCCGAGGGAAAGTGTGGGGACATGGGGTGGACAGTCAGAACATGGCAGGAGGGTGTCCTTTCAAGCTGCAGTGAGTCAGGGTGAGAATGGCAGACTGAGGTGTTGAGTCACCAACATGGTGGGATTTCCATACATTTTTTGGGAAGCAGAACTTAACAGAAAGTTGGACCTAGCAGAAATTTCTGCATGGAAGTGTAGAGTCTTTGTGATTTACACTTTTAATGGAGACTTTTAATAGTGTGGCTCATGTGAATCTCAATCTGTAAACTCAAGTCTGGACGAATTCCTTTTCTTTATTTTCTATAAATTATCTAAATATGGACTTGGAGTCCCTATCCCACCAGGGGGGCAGGAAGTTTGACCTCAGTCATACTGGGCCTCTTCTCTCACTGGCTTCATGCCAGGAGTCTTGGTTCTGAGACCCTTCTGTCCTCTGATGATGTTGAGTCCCTTATCTTCCTAGTTAGCTTGGTCCCCTAAGATCTGCTGCTTGGTTTTATCCCAGCCACACATGGGGATGGGACTCTTAACAGGGCCTGGGACCCTGGCCCTCAGAATTCATCTGCTTCATGTTCCATGTGGGTGATTCCACTGAGGCCTGTTACACCCCAAAAGCAATAACTGATGGCTAGTAAATGCTGGTCCCTAACAAGATTATAAGGCATCCACTGTAGCTGCTTCTCTCTTTCACCATAATCATATCAACTTCATTGAAATAGGAGCTAATTAATAAGGTCAAAGATTATATTATCAGCTTTTCCTTTTAATTAGAACTCACTGTTGTCATGGTTTGGACCTCATATGACAAAAAACTTGTTCTGGACTCGTTCTTTCTCTTCCTTTTTGCTTTTGTTCTTTACCTGCGATTTTATTCTATGAAAAAAGGTGACATCAGATAATAAACTCTTGGCAAATATGACTTGTGACATTTAGGAAAATGGATTTAAGAGAATTATTAGACCGTATGCTGTATGATTTTTGCATCCAAGAACAAAGGATGGGGTATTATTGAATTTGAGCAGTAAGAGTCATTAAAACACACACACACACACACACACGCACGCACGCACGCACGCATGCACGCACACACACACGCGCGCAAACCTCATAGATGAAAATGGTCGTTTTGCCACGGGCTCATGTTATTGGAAATGTATTGAGTATCTGACTCCAGATGGTCAATTTCTCTGGGAAGCTGGGAATAAGAACTGTTTTTGGTTTTATTTTATTTCATAAAAGTCCCAGTTTCATTAGGAATGAGAAATCTCATGGCCAGCTCTGTCTGTTGCTGTGAATTTTGAGTGTACTAGTACTTTTATTTTAAAAAAGGTTATTTCCTATTTGAACTTGATTCTCCTCTATTAGTAAAAAAGCTCTCTTGTGTCTGGGAAATCTATGAAATATATTTTTTTTCTTCGGGAAATCTTAAGAAAAGATTTTATTGTAATAGCAGGGGAAAATTATACTAATAATTCTTTACAATTTATTATTTTTTGTTTTTTTGTCTGATTTTTTCAAATTATGAGAGCCAGACTTTTTGAATCTCAGACTTTTGATTTTCTGAGTCCTTCAAAAGTGTTTTCTTATATCTTTTGGAACTGTCTCTGCTATCCCTATACTTGATAATTGTCAAGTAAATATTATTTTAACTTAGGCCTGCAACATTCATCAACACTTCTCTATTTGTCACATTAAAGGTAAAATTCTTTACTTCAGTGTAAAGTAATAACAAATAATTGTGTTTTGGGATAAAAACAGCAGTTTAGGATATAATTATAACTTGACTGAATCATTCTTTCCCAGAAATGCATTTAGGCATAAAGTATTAGAATTTCTTTGCTTTTGCTAAACTTTGCTCCCCCACCCCCTGCCTCCAGATTTCTGGGCGTTTTTTCTTCAATGACTTGCTTTTCTGCTAAACTTTAACAAGTGTGTTGTTATGATTTCAGCTTACCATGTACATAATAGTGAAACTAAGTTGTTAACTCCAACATTTATTTAAATTAGTTAGAAATATCATACATTCAATTTAACTTTCTGAGAAAAGTTAATGACTAGTAAAAAAGGAGGATTAAAATTATGCATATATATTTTTTTTTCTTAATTAAATCTTTATTGTTCAGATTATTACAGGTGTTCCACTTTTTTTCCCCCCATAGCTCCCCTCCACCTGATTCCCCACCCCACCCCATGCCCTTACCCCCCGCCACTGTCTTCATCCATAGGAGTAAGATTTTTGTCCAATCTCTTCCCGCAACCCTCACACTTGCTTCCCCTGAGAATCGTCAGTCCACTCCCTTTCTATGTCCCTGATTCTATTATATTCACCAGTCCATTCTGTTCTTCAGATTTTTTATTCACTTGATTTTTAGATTCACTTGTTGGTAGGTATGTATTTGATGTCATTTTGTTGTTCATAATTTTTATCTTTACCTTTTTCTTCTTCTTCTTCTTCTTAAAGAATACCCTTCAGCATTTCATGTAATCCTGGTTTGGTGGCGATGAACTCCTTTAGCTTTTTCTTGTCTGTGAAGCTCTTTATCTGACCTTCAACTCTGAATGATAGCTTTGCTGGGTAGAGTAATCTTGGTTGTAGGTTCTTGCTGTTCATCACTTTGAATATTTCTTGCCACTCCCTTCTGGCCTGCATAGTTTCTGCCGAGAAATCAGCTGACAGTCGTATGGGTACTCCCTTGTAGGTAATTAACTGTTTTTCTCTTGCTGCTTTTAATATTCTCTCTTTGTCTTTTGCCCTTGGCATTTTAATTATGATGTGTCTTGGTGTGGTCCTCTTTGGGTTCCTCTTGTATGGGGTTCTGTGCGCTTCCTGAACTTGTAAGTCTATTTCTTTCACCAGGTAGGGAAAGTTTTCTGTCATTATTTCTTCTAATAGGTTTTCAATATTTTGCTCTCTCCCTTCTTCTGGCACCCCAAAAATTCGGATGTTGTTTCGCTTAAAGTTGTCCCAGAGGCTCCTTACATTATCTTCATATTTTTGGATTCTTTTTTCTTTTTGTTTTTCTGGTTGGATGTTTTTTGTTTCCACATATTTCAGATCTTTGGTTTGATTCTTGGGGTATGTTGATCTACAGTTGAGTTTCTGTATATTCTTTATTTCAGACAGTGTATGCTTCATTTCTGACTGGTCCTTTTCCATTTTTTTGGCATTCTCATTAAGGTCCTTGAAGGTCTCACTAAGCTCCTCAGAAGTGTCATCAAGTTTCTCGACAGTTTTTAGAAGATTCTTGAGTAACCTTATAAATGTGATTCTGAACTCTATGTCATCCAGTAGTTTGCTTTCCTCCGTTTCTTTCATTCGTGACATGTTTCTTTGTTTCTGCATTTTGGCTTCTTCCCTGTGTTGATGGAGTGGCTTTGTGTGGTAGGTGACCTATAGGGGGCAGTAGCTCAGCCTCCCCAATCACCTGATGTGGATGCTCTTGGTACACCCCTTTGCGGGCTGAGTGCAAAGTCTTGGTGTAGTTAAGCCTGAATTGCTGTTGGTACGCTGGGAGGAATTGACCTCCAGGCCAATTAGCTGTGAGCACTCCCTGTGTCTATAATGGAAGAAGTGCTGCGCTTATGGGGCAGGACTTGTTTCAGTGGGGCTTTGGTGCTCACTGAGTCTGCCTCTTGAATGTGTCACTTATGGATGTGAGGAGTTGAAATCTGTTGTCTCACACTGACCACTAGGTACACTGGCTTCTGGATCTCCAATGGGGTGCAGGTCAGCTACTGTCTGAGGCCACTCAGCAGGAGCTACAGTGAGAGCTGCAGTTTTCTCCTCTTTGCTTGGGGTTTGGAGGTTTTGGAGCTGTCTGACCCGGGCTGCAAGTTTTCTAGGTTAAGCTGCAATAGGGCAGGCTTTCTTATGCTAATTGAGCTGCTTGGAGCTTGGGTGGGTTTGTAGGTTGTGTGGGGCGGGGTCTCAGGGCATCACTAGGTTAGGGCGTGGCAAACAGCAATGGCTGCTAGTAAGCCCGCTCTGTGTCCCGACCGTGTCCTGGAATCCTGTGCCCCAGTGCCGTAAACAGTTATTCCTGCGCGCAGCTCTGCTAGCAAGCCACTCTCACTGGCAGACAGTCCAGCTTCTCCCCGTAGGAGTTTGGGTCCCCCGCGTCTCCCCAGAGACTGGATTTCAGAGTAGTCGGGGGCTTGTCTCCGTTCGGGTTGAAAAAAGCAACGCACCCAGTCGCCCGCAGCCAGCCCGGATCCCGCGCCTCCGTACCTCAGCTTTTCAGCGCTCGTGCACGTCTCAATGCTCTTTTCTCTTTCCTTCTAGTTGTAGAACTTCCACTCAGCCAGCTTTCCCGTGGTTCTGGGTGATAGACGTTTTATCTTTTAGTTGCAGTTTAAATTGTTGTCGGAGGCAGCAGTTCAGGTGTTTACCTATGCCGCCATCTTGGATTCCTCCCCTATGCATATATTTATTTAAATCTTTTGAGAATATTAGAGAATGGCTTAAATTACTTGTTAAATATTTTCCTGGATTTCCTAGTTATTTTCAAACCAGATAACCTGATAATTTGTCAAATTTTCATTAAGAAATAGGTTCATTTTGCTAATTGCTTTGTGCTGTTTATACCAGGTATTTTAAAGATCAATAGACCATTTCAACAACCCAGATTATTCCTGAGAAAATGAAACTTAAACACACACACACACACACACACACATACACACACACATTTAAATTGATTTCAGAGAAGAGCTAAGAGAGAGATTGAAACATCAATGATGAGAGAGAATCATTGACTGGCTGTCTCCTGCAAACCCCCTACTGGAGATTGAGCCTGTAACTAGGGCATGTGCCCTGAGCAGGAATCAAACTGTGACCTCCTGATTCATAGGATGATGCTCAATCACTGAGCTACACTGGCCAGGTGAGAAAATGAGATTTTGACTTATAGTATGGGCTATAATCTGATTTTTAGTTTGTCTGAATCAGGCCTATAGAACAACTGGAAGCTTACTCTTCAAATCCCTGGAGGGGAAATGGTAGAAAATAAAAATAAACTTTGGGGGCATACAATGACATAAATGTTCCACTGGGAATGTAAAATTTTTTACTTAGAAATGCATTAGACTCCAGTAACACTGTTTCTTTCCACCCCCATACCTCAATAAAACCTGGATATTTAAAGAATTCTTATTACAAGGTGTCACTAATAGAGATTAGTATATTCATTGTTGGGCCAAATCTCCTTCCCACTTCTGATTTGGAGATAACCTAGACCTCAGTCAAGATTAGCGTCTTGTAAAGATAACTCTGCAGGGTAATATGACCCTGGAGGCTTTCTTCTTCATTGGCTGGTCCTTGCCTATTAAGAGATGACAGGCTCAATTAATTATTAACAGCAGTTTCAGCTCTGCCTGTCATTTTATCTCTGCTGCTTTCCTGCTGAGGGCCAGCCAGGGCATGAGCCACGGGAAATTGATCTAGAAGTTACCATCACCCTGTCTGGGAAGTAATAGGATTTTCTTTTTTTCTCTCTCTCTTTCCATTTAGCTCTCTCTCAATATTTCATGGGATTGAGACAATCTTTGGTAAAATAAAGTGATGGAGCCTTGATTATCATAACACATCAAAATGGCAGAGATGATAGTTTGTCTTGGAGACAGTCCACTCTTAACAGAGATTTAAAGCTTTCTCATAGTAAGGACATGCCAACTTTCGGCCTCACCATGGTGTTAGAAGCAATAGGCAAAACTTTAGGCCTGGAATTGGGAGAAAGGAGATCATAGAATTTAAGGAGATAAAAAGGAGGAACCAGAGAGAAGAGATCTCTGAAGTGGATTCTGTAGGGGTCAAAGTAGATGCCATGGAAAAGCGCTTTGAGTCACTTTTGGGGCGAGGTATGTACTCATGATCTGGAAGTTGCACATTGGTTCCATTTCTGATGATGGACTGTGCCTATGCCTACTTGCAGATATTTCAGGTGAAACTCTGAGGTTATAAACAAACATAGGCAGATTCTAGCTTTGTATGAAAACAGAACCTACTGGTCAAATTGATGTTTGCTTGTTTGTTTAAGTGAAACTCTAGAGTCAATGTTGAAAAACTATTTTGAGTCCCAAACTCAATTACATCCTCAAGAAAAAAGGTCAAGTTTAGAAACTTTGTTTTGCAGATAGTCAGGATACGTAGTAATCAGATTATAAACTAGTTAAATATGGTTACAAGACCCCTCACCCTGGTTTGCAAGGAATGGTTCTCCTTGGTGGGGGGGGGGGGGGGGGGGGGAGGGATAGTCTTTCAATCTGGGAGCAAATGAGTGACAACTTTGCTTGAAGCCAGCCCTAAACCAATGTGTTTTAAAAGGTAATTATTCTTGGCATGTGTGTGTGTGTGTGTGTGTGTGTGTGTGTAGGGATTGAGCAAAGAAGAGAGAAAGAACTCATGGACATGGACAATAGCATGGTGACTGGGGTGGGGGCAGAGGTAGAAGAAGGCATAGGAAAGATAAATGGTGATAGAAAAAAAAAGAAAAGAATTTAAAAAATAAAAATAAAATGTAATTCCTGAAATACATTCATCAGGAATGCCACAGGTGTTTGTTAAAATGCATAGTCCCAGGCTGTACACATAAGCCCAAGATTATGCATTCTTACTGATCACCCATGCTTATAAATTTGAGAACCTCTAATAAAGCTGTGCTAATCAGATTTACCCACAGTCACCCCCACATTCTCTTCTCCATTTCCCATCTCTCATTACAATCACCCCTACATTTAAGGAGACTCTTGTGTTTCTATGAACTCCTGAATGATAAAAGTTGTGACACTCATGTTTGCTGTGTTTTTCCTAGCATCTATTGTTATGCCTGGTAGATAGAAGAGTTTTAATGAGTATTTGTTGAACTGGTTGAATTAAATAGAGAGGTAGTAATACAGTCAGAATAATGGAAGAGTTAGAGCTTTCGCCTAAGTCATGCTGTATTAGGACAGTAAGAATTAGGTACCAAAGTCTTCCTTAAAGTTAGTGCCTAACTGCTCCTTTTGGATGAAAAATAGTTCATTTGAGGGGGATACATGTAGAAGAAATATGACTCATTCTATTCCACTGATTACAAGGTAGCTTTCCTTTGCGCATCCTCTGTTTTTCCTGATATTATTTTGTGTTGTTCACAACTTGTTGGTACAATCAGAACAGAGCACTATATTTTGCTCTGCTCTTGGTCTTGTTCCTCAGGGAAAAATCAGTGTTTTTGTGTTTTCCGAAGGAGATGCTGTCCCAGGATGCTTTTCCCAAAGGACTGCAGCTCTGATTCATCCATACATTCTTTCTTTCTTTCAATTGCTTTGGTTTTATTTCATTTCTACTCTTGCTAAGTGTTCATAAAACACTGAATGCTGTAAACAAATACATTTTAGAGGACAAGAAAGGATAGACCTCCTGGCCATTTGTTTGAAGCTTGCCCTCCATGACACTGTCTGTTCACAATTGAGCTGTATACTGAAATGGGATTGGTGGCACCCCTCCCTTGCCGTGTGACAAACCTCTCATAAGAGGATGATGCTAAGTTCTTTGACTCTGCCTAGTTTTGTGGTTTTTCCCTCTCCCATTGTTACCAGAAATGCCTGAAAATGTAGTATGGATTACATGACTACTGATGCCTACAGGGGAAACATTCAGTGTTTGCTTCTGAATACTTTTTTTTTTTTGTTTCCTTCCAATATGAACATTATAAGATGTACTGAAACCCATGAATTTGAACTTGAGCTTGCCAATGAGGAGTCTACTTGGGTTCTAGACTTTACCTTGATAACAATAAATTTTTATTTATTTTACTGGGAATCTTTACATATCCTTATCAGAGACCACAGAAATAATGCTATTATTAAATAAGTTTGGGGCTTCTTGTAAAACATTCTGGAGAGTCCTGGACCTCTTGGGCAGGATGAGCCCCCTGCTCGGCTTCCAGCTGCTGAATCTTCCTTTCCTTTTCCTCTAAAACTTCTTCCAGCTGAGCTATCTTCTCAGTCTGAAGGGAAATCTGGGTTGACAACTCCATAATCAGGCTCATTCTTCTATCACCTTCTTCCACGGGCGGGAGACTGCCACAGTACTCTTCCGGTGAGTTGTCTTCTAAAACAAACAGGAAAAGGAAAGTCTGAGCAGTTTTAATTGAATTTCCCAGAACTCAAAGAGAGGGAAGATGAAAAGCTTCTTTTCTCACGTTCTTAAAAGACAACACAGATGTTGCATCATCTGGTCAAAGATACTGAGAATAGAATCTGGATCCCACCGAGGGGGAGAGATTCTGGGTGCTCATGAAAAAAGAACTTGGAAGCCCAGGAGAGGGAGCAGATTCAGTCTTTGCCAACTCTCTCTGATGCGCATTTAACTCCCAATTAACCCTGGGAATGGGTGGTCCTTGAAAAGCCAATCTAAAAACAAAAGCCCTCCCAAGTTGCATGTTATCCCTTTCCCTAAGACTTTCACAAAAGCTACATTCAAGTAGAAATATGCTTCAATTTGAATTTTAATTCAATGAGGGGGGAGGTGAGGGGGGGAGGGGGAAGGTCATTGTCCCTTCTAGGAGAAGTGGTAATGAGAAAAGACTAGTTTCTTTAGCACTGGCAGAGCCTAATTTGAGCTGATCTAGAAAAAACTCTATTAGCATGGGATCTCCCATAGAGATTCGTTTTCTTTTAGGTCTGAAGGCTTCTGAGCATTTCTTTAATGAAAATCACAAATACTTCCTGGATATAAAAACTTATCCTTTATCAATTTCTATCATTTTAACTCCTCAGATAAGGATAAAGCCCTGAGTAAGGAGGGAAAGGCTCCAACAAATAGGTGAAAGATTAGTGGCCGGCAGCAGGAAATCCTTGAAAGGAAATCTCACTACACTAAAAAATTTAGCTGCTGAAAGCAGACCTCATCCCATTAGACTTTAGCAACATCTTCTTTAACACTCTCATCCTGAAATTTCCAAAAACCATTAAAATTATTTCTTGCTATATAAAAAGGCAGATTTCAGTGATAGGAAGAGACAACTACATTTGGGTACAATTGTAGAGCAAGTAATATATCGATGAATCTGATGGTCTTGATAGCTAGTTGTTATAGTGGAAGGTTCAGCATTCACTCAGTCCCCAGAGAGAGCAAACCCCACAGCTGCACTTGTAATTGAGAGTAAAAAAGCCTGCTGAGACAGCTTAGCTGTGGTAGTCATGAAGGCAGGTAGTCACCCATTTCTCAGCAAGTAGGACTAATTTGAAGTTATCACTTTCCTGAGGGAGCCCAGGGTGAAAGCTTGTGCACGGAATTACACAGTGGCCTCATAAGCACCGAATTACACAGGATGCTTTTGGCCTCATAAAGCTGATGGGAGGAGAGATGAGACTGTTTCTGCTCCTAGAAATTATTATTAGCAATGTACTAGCTTTCAAGGAATCATGGAGAAATTTGTGTTCTGAACATTTGAAATTCTAACAATAATATTTAAGAAATATATATTTTTCTTTGATTACCTTTCTTTAAAAACCATGAAAAAATCTCAGATCTCAAAGGAGCATTTAGTTTGTTGCCTCTGAAGTAGGCCTGTGCTTTCATGCGCAGATGGGAGTCCATGTGGCAATAGGCCAGGGCCTCACCTTTCCTTTTACCTTTCAGGGCTGTGCTGTCCAATATGATAGCCACTAATCGGATATGGCCATTAACCAATTGAATGTGGATAGTCTGAACTGAGATATGCTATAATTGAGATGCACATTTGATTGAAAAGACTTAGTTTAGCTTGGCCAGTGTGGTCCAGTGGTTAAGCATCACCTATGGACCAGGAGGTCATGGTTCCATTATAGGTTGGGGCACATGTCAGGTCGTGGCTCTATCCCCTGTGTGGGGCATGGAGGAGGCAGCCAATCAATGATTCTCTTTCATCATTGATGTTTCTATCTCTCTCTCTCTCTCCCTCTCCCTTCCTCTCTGAAATTAATTAAAAAAATACATTTTTAAAAAGACTTAAGTTTTAAAAAATGTGAAGTATATCATTAAATTTTAAGGATTATGTGTTAAAATGATAATATTTGGGATCTATTGTGTTAAAATACATTTCAAAGATTAATTTCATTTGGTTTTACTTTTTTAAAAATGTGGCTACTGAAAAATTTAAAATATTATTTGTGGCTTGTCATTTTTCTATTGAATAGTGACTGGACTAGAGTTTCTTTTTATTTTTATGAAACAATTTTTTCAATTACAGTTTACATTCATATTATTTTGTATTAATTTCAGATGTATAGCACAGTGGTTAGGTAATCATGTACTAATCACTATGTTCCCCCTGATATTTCCAGTACCCACTTGGCACCATACATAGTTATTACAATATTATTGACTAGATTCCCTATCCTGTACTTTACATCCACAAGAATATTTTGTAACTACCAATTGTTACTTCTCAATCTCTTCACCTTTTGCATCCAGAGTTTCTTTTTGGACGAGTACTCTCTGAGGCCCAGGTGAATGTGTTCCTTGTACATGGCTCTAGTTAATGTGTACAGTTGTTCTTTGGGAGGGATGAGGACTGGTCCTCAACCCTTAGCACGTACATAGATGGCCTTTCTGTTACCCCAGAGGGTAGAGGCATGGAAAATTGGGCTTGGGAGGATGGGTTTTTGTGTTACAGTGAATTTCAACAGGAGAGAAAAGAAAAGAGAAAAGATGGGAGTGGCAGTAAGAGGCAATGGGAAGATGCTAAGGAAAGGAATGACACACAGGATGGGGAAACCTGGGCCCCAGTGAGGCTTAGAAATTGAGGGGTGCATCAGGAGCCTCTTGCCTTGTATGGGCCTGTCACCTTCTCTCTGACCTCTCCTTCAATCTTTTCTTTTTTAAAATATGTTTTTTTTTAAATTAATTTTTTAGAGAGAGAGGAAGGAAGAGGGATAGATAGAAACATCTATGATTGGCTGCCTCCTGCACGCACCCCTACTGGAGTTGAAGCCCGCAACCCGGGCATGTGCCCTAACCGGGAATCGAATTGGTGACCTCTTGGTTCCTGGGTCAACTCTCAAACACTGAGCCATACTGGCCAGGCTCCTCCAAACTTCTTTCCCCAGTTTCCCCCTTCCTTTCAGAAAAAGTTATCTCTACCAATTGGCACAATGAAGAAAGGTTTTACTGTCACTCCAGAAGGCAACCTGGTCAAAGGGTAGAAAAGTTTGCAATGTAGGTAGAGTAGTTTGTTCACCTAATTCTAATGATAAAGGGGCAAAAACACAGCAGGTGGCATTCCATAGGCATTGTTGTCAGTAGGTCTACATTTCTGTCTCTGCCTTCCCAGAAGAGAGTAGTAGAGAAAGAGAGGCCGGGTGTCTTGGTCAGCTCAGGCTTCCATAACAAAATACCATGGACCGGGAGACTGGGGGACTTAATCAACAGCACTTTGTTTTGTCAGGGTTCTAGAGGCTGGATGCCCCAGATCATAGTTCCAGCATGATTGAATTCTGGTGAATACTACCTTACTGGTGTGCTGATAGCCACCTTTCTGTGTGTCCTCACCTGGTAGAGAGAGAAACCACAAGCTCTTGGAAGTTCCTTCTTATAGGGGCACTAATCTTAGTAAGAGAGCATCATCCTCCTGACCTCATTTAAACCTAATTAATTTCCAAAGGCACCAACTCCTTCTACTACTACATGAGGGGTTAGGGATACAACACATAAATATGGGGGTGGGTGCATTCAGACTGTAGGGTGAAGACAGTTGGAAAAGGAGTAGAGAAGGAATGTGAAGGTAAGAAAAGGAGAGATGGCATGTGGCCTTCGATTCCTACTGCACTGTTTTTATGTATTAAATGAAAATAATGATGTGATAAGTTAAAGAATATATACACCAAAAAAGCAATTTCTCATAACAAGTGTATTTTACTACTAAATAACCTCTTTACACACAAAACAAAAAAAATATTTTTGTCTGTTTCTAAACACATTACAAATATCAAAAATGTTCTAAGCTCTTCAACAAAGTGGGGGACTCCAGGAGTCTCATATCCTATTTGTATTGAAAATGACCCAAGGCCACAGTTTTCCAGACTCTACCACTAACCTTCTCATGACCTGCTATCTCCTAGTTGAGTCTCCCTAATCTGGAAGGGATGTGTGACCCTAAGGTCCTGGCAGTGTTACATGCATGGCCCCAAATCTCAAACACCTGTGGTCTCCTAGGCTTTCCCTAGAAGCTCAGGTAGCCTTGCCAAGGCCATGGCTAACCTGAACTGTGAGGTTTTGTCATCTGAGCAGATAATCTTAGGTGTAACCCATACCAGAGGCTCAAGGAGAACCAGAGACAAGAGAAATTCTTCTCATTTGTCAGAGAGAGGGGGCAAATCTGATTAGCCACAGTCAGAATATGAACTCATTAAAATTGCTACTGTTGTGGAAGTTTTCACAAGCACACACCATTTTTCATGAATTCTTCTCTTTCTTCCTCCAAGAGTGAGAATGAGGGTTTTCGGGCATAGCAAAGAGGAGACAGGAGAAGGAGTGATGTAGTTGCACAGGTTTAGAAAGGTTCAGAAAGAAGATAGATAATTGAACCCTCTGCCCACAGCTGGGCCAGGCTATGCTTAGTTCTGTAATGTCAGCCTTGAAAGAAAAAAGGCCCAGAAGAAATTGTGACATTTGCCTTTGACCATTTCCAACTTCTCATTCTTCATACTCTCAATACTCTTAACAAAGTACCAAGTGAGAATTCTGTCAAAATGACTAAATAGTTCATAGCAGAACAAATTATAGTTTAAGGAGTATCTTAGACACTGAGAACTGGAAGGTGCATTTTGTGAGCGATGTGGTCCTACCTGTTTAGGAGTTTTTTCTACAACATCCCCAGCTGATTATTTTCTAATTGAGTGGCTCTCAGACACTGGTGTCCCTCCAGCTATCCAGAGGTCATCTGCCAATTGGAATCAATGAATAAAATTTGTGTTCTGTCATCATGTAGCTACCCACTGTTACAGAGATATCCGACAGGTGTGGAAGGCTGGGAGGGGCATAGGGGAGGAAAGCCGGCTACAACTTGATAATTTGAGAAAGGAGATGTGATGGAGAGGCAGGTACAAGAACCTATGGTACCTGAAAGCATTGCCTGGGGAATCCAGGAAGTTAATAGTTCTGTGTAAACAGTGATACAGTGCTGACGGCTGGCCCAGCGAATGGTTGGAGAACTTTTTTTTAGATTTTCCTAAATATTTCTAAAAAGGGTGTTCCCCGTTTGATCCCTTCATTGAACAGAGAAATGCTGATCTAGTTTCTGATTCAAATATTTCTAGCAATGGGAAGCACACATGTTCCCAGTTGGGTCTCAAGTATCCTCCATGGTCATCTTCTTTCATTTATTCAGTAATTGGACACAGGGGCATATAGAGAATGAATCAGATGCGATGGCTCCTACCGTCACAGTTGTGCAGGGAAGAGGCAACACTGAGTTAGGCCCCACAGGACATTTAGGATTTAGCCTAAACAAACACCTCTGCTGGGTACTCACTTGTGAACCCTTACTTTTCTCTCTGCCTTTCAAGCTAATGACCAAGGCTGCCAACTATTTACTCGAGAAGGAAGACTCTTAAGGGTGAGGTGATTAAATACCTCATTCTGTCAGAGCCACCCAGGTTTACTGTTTGGCATGAAAGACTATGTCAGCTTCCCTCCTCTGTACAAATCACTCTGACTCACCTACATGCTGGTTTTGAAAGCTGTGTATATTTCTCAGTAACCACAAGGGAGTCCAGTTTCAACTATTGTCATACTTGGACTTGAAAACTGGCACATCCTTGTCAAGACATTCCTCTCACTGCTGGCACAAAAAACAAAATGACAATAAAAGCCTTCCTAGTTTTCTATCCTTCTCTAGACTTTTACAGTGAATACTTGAGAATGGTAATTCTCTGGAATAAATGATTCACTTAGTGTTTGCACAAATGTTTTACTTCTTGGAAGTCAGATTAGTTTTACTTCTTGAAGATTTCTCTACCTTCCCCCTTCAGTGTGTTTATTTGTATAGAGACCAGTCTCTCTAGTGGCAAATGATTGAGTTGGAAGGGTTTTCGATGTCTTTCCATTAATGCTGCAAACACTTAAAATACATCTGAAGTTGGCAGGTGTTTGTGGATTTGGGAAAAACAAACAGCATTATAAGAACAGATTTGACTGGCAAATAAGTATGGTCAGTTAAAAGGATTAAAATACAGTGTGATATTTGCTGGGAATTTTCCATATGTATTACAAAACGTTCCATTTCGTTATGATAGCCATTCTTTTTGTTGTTGTTGTTAATCCTCACCTGAGGATATTTTTTCCGTTGATTTTTTTTAGAGAGTGGGAGGGAAGGAAGAAGGGAGGAGAGAGAGAGAGAGACAGACAGACAGACAGAGAGAAACATAGATGTGAGAGAAAATATGATTAGTTTCCTCCCGCACACACCCCAACTGGGGCAGTGTGGATTGAACCTACAATCCAGGTACTTGCCCTTGACCAGGAATTGAACCTGCGACTCTTCGGTGTGCGGAGCAATGCTCTGACCACTGAGCAACACTGGCCAGGGCTGATAGCCATTCATATTACAGGATTATGCTTTAGAGGAAGAATTTGAAGTGCAGTGGCAGACTGGAGCAAATATATATTTTCACCTAGAAACAGCCCAATAGCTCCATATCTAAAAGCTTAAAATGATCTGTTTTAATAAGTGCTTTGGAGGGGACAAGATACTTATTTGCAACAATGATGGAAAGGCTGCAGCCCTAATTACATGGAGAAGTTAGTTTCTCCAGGAGCAATAAGATCAGGGAGCTTATAGAACACTTGATGAAAAACACTTGGGGAAAAACCAGTGCAAGAGAGACTGTAGGAAGCACTTGTTGCCTCAAGTTCATAGGGCCTCAAACAGATGCTGATGCTGTGCCCTCACCTGTCCCCAGAACCAGCACAAGGGGTCTGACTGATGTGGATGCTTTGAGGACTTGTTTGGGGTTTGGAGACCAGGGAGGAAGATAATCACTCACCTGTAACTGCTAGCATCACGCCAGTGGTGGCAAAATGCTCTCATGGTAGGATGTGTGGGAGCTAAGCAGATGGAGGGAACTGCAGACTCCTGGCCTCCTTCCTATGTCACTCTGAGGCATATGTTAATTCTCTTGCCCAGCACATGTAGTTAAAGTATTGCAGTTGCTTCATATCTGGCCACCCTACTTCTGTTATTGCCCCTTCAATCTGGTTGCAACTCTGCATGGACAGGTTTCATTCAAATATATGTTGGGTCTTGACACTCTAGTGTCAAAAATCCTCTATTGATTTTTCATCTCAGGCAAGACTAAAAACCCAAGTGCTTACCCTGCAAGGTCCTATATGATTCCCCACCGCCCCCCGCCCCCCTTTACTTCTCTGACACCTCTCCTATTCCTCCTCTCATTCATCCTGCTACATTCCCACTGTCCTCAGCCCTAACAGACCAGGTGTGTTCCTACCCCAGGGCCTTTGTATTTGCTATTTCCTCTGCCTGGATAATTGTACCCCTGATTCATACATGGTTAGCTCTCAATTCCTTCAGCTCCTTCCTTTCCAATGTAACCTTCACACAATGAAACCCTTCCTTGACCATTTAGCCTACAATTTCAACCTGACTCCGATTGCTAAACATGTCAAATCCCTGTTTCCTGGTTTGTTTTCACTGACATGCTATTTCGGAATACTCTGTATTTTATTTCTCTCTTGTTGGTAGTCTCTCACCCCACACTAGGATGAAAGCTCCATGAGGGCAGAGCTTTTTGCCATTTTTTAAAAATATATTTTTTATTGATTTCAGAGAAGAAGAAAAAGGGAGAGAGAAATAGAAACATCAATGATGAGAGAGAATCATTGATCGGCTGGCTCCTGCTTGCCCCCTACTGGGAATCAAGCCTACTGGGAATCAAGCCTGCAACCCGGGCATGTGACCTTGATCAAAACCGAACCTAGGACCCTTCAGCCAGCAGGCTGACGCTCTACCCACTGAGCCAAACCAGCTGGGGCTATTGTCATTTTTTAAGTGAATAAATGAATGAAAGTTAAGTGCATATATGATAGCAATGGCTGGCCCAAAGGTTTTAATTGGTGTATCATTAGTTTGGTTCCTACATTTCCTCACCAGGCACTTTTTTTTTTCACACACAGTTTTTCATAACTTCATATTTTTTCCAGATAATAAGTACAACATGGCACTTAACAACTCTGAGTTGTTTTTTTAATTAAAAAATTGAAAAAGTTAGAATAGATTTCCCCAGATCAGACTTAGATTCTATGAGCTATAAAAATGGTTCTCCAGCTGAAAGCTTCATTTATGCAGAGAATCAGGCTTCGTTGATGAAATTCTGCTGCGTGAATCCAGGAGGGTATCTGGGAATCTATATCTTTACGAAGCTCTCCAGGTAATTCTGATGATCAGCCAGGTTTTTGCAGTTTAATTTCTGCTGACCTGTAACAAGGCATGATGAATTAAGCTTTTGGCTAAATCCTAAAAGTTAGGCCAAAAATCTCCCAGGCAAGTCTCTTCTTGATAAGACTGCCATCCCCACAGTGAGAGGAGAGAGAGCACCTCTAATACATTCCTTGTGCCTCTGCCCTGTCACCTGACATGGCTCAGCCTGTAAATGTTACTCGTTGACCAAATGCATCCATGGTCCTTCTGGCATCCACTCCTCCTCTCATTAGCTTAAAGCTCAGCAGCACCTTGTCAGTTCTAACTTCCGGAATTATTTCCAGAATATCCAGAGAAGATGAGGAATGCTTTAGGGTTTATTTCTGTTTGGCTTCTGTTTCTGTTTCCCAGGGAAGGGATGGACGCCTTTCCTCTCAAGTGGTCTGGAGAGGAGTCTCTCTTTTCCTAATCACAAGGAGTGGGTGGGGAAGGGAGAGATCACGCCTTTGGATGGAAGCACAATGGCTCCCCAGCTTCCATGAGGCTAACAGCTACCTCTGCCACACAGGGAGAAAGAGAATCCCTTTCGGCAGCTCTGAATCAAGGGTTTTCTGCCTGGAGCATGCTAGAATCAGCTACTGTGTCCAAGAGGACTGATAAGAACATTATCACAGAAGGCTGTGTGAAATCTTGGCAGTAGTGCAGGAGGCGGGGAGAGGCATTTGTGTGGAAAAGCGAGCGAGGATGCTTAAAAAGGACTATAAGTAAATGAATATAGGCTTGTATATGGAACAGTGGCCACACACTGCTGGGCAGATTGCAGTGCTGTTTTCCACCTTCTATCTTCACCACTGGGGTGAAATGTTTTACTTGCGTGAGTGTAGAACAGCACAGGGTAACTTGGCCTAATAGCTTCCTTTCTGGGCAGGGTTCCTTCCCAACCCCACCGGGGTCTTGGATCACATCAGGTTATTTTACAGGAGTTCTTTGACAAGGTTGAGAAACGACACAAACACTGTTATAACAATTCACCTGAGGTATGGCAAGAGAAAAACCAATCTAAGCAGAAGAAAGGTTTTGTGAGTTTTTTTTTGGTGGGGGCAGCTCTTCTACCTTTTCCTTTTAGCTGGGTTTGAAGTCCCCTTTGAATAGAATAATGAATGAGCCCAATGACTGACAGCCTGGCCAGAGGCCAACAAGGTAAAAGTGGATCCTGATAGGAGAATAGGAAATTCAAGAGAGAGAGAGAGAGGAGAGACCTAAGAGATTGTGAGAAAGGAAGGGAAAGAAGAGAATAGATGAGGACTGTTTCTATGCTTATTTGACGTGGGATCAGTATGGACTCAGGTCAATCAGAGGAATATGAGTAGAGGTTATGTAACATTATTTGGACTGCATGTTGACCATCTAACAGTGAGACTTTTCCCTGCTTTTCTTCCTGATGCACAGATAAAATGAAAAATGCCAATTTAGTTTATTTTGCATTAATTTTCAAAAGATGTCACAGTTTCTGTGTTGTGTGGCATTGAGAAATAAAATGATGCTCTAGTAATAATAGTATTGTCAGGGTTAGTTATTTTTGATAATGACAATGAAAATTGGTTGTTCTGTGTGCATGTGCTGAAAGATGGGATAAAGGATTCATCATTTTTGTTGATCAGGATTTGCTTGTTTAAACTATGCAAGGGAACGTAGTTTGTGAAGACGGGTAACAAATCATTTTGATTTTGCTGACTTGACACTGCTCTTAAATGTTCCTGACGACAGGACACTTGGGTACACTCATTTTTGTGTGCAAAATTTTAAGTGACATGGACAACTAAACCTCACAATACATGGCTCCCTCTCTTCCTTAAATCTTTCTCATTTTCTTCCTTTTGAGTAGCTTTAGGACAATAGTGATAGCAACATTGAATTTTATGAGTTCCCCAGATAGAGTGCTAGGTCTAGAGTCACTACAGCTTGGCTGGAGTTAAGGAGTCAGTGCATAAGATGTAATAAATTGCAAATAATACTGTAGTGACAAAGACTTTCTCCTTCACCAAACTTTAATCTGGCTCCTCTGAGCCTTGTCTTGACCAATCCTCAAGAGCCCAGTTGTAGCAAGAACCTTGCTAAGTCATTTTAGAGAGAATCCCCCATCCTTGGTATCTGGTCATTCTCAATATCTGATGCAATTTTTCATCTTCCACTAACCCTTCAGGTGATACCTGATCATTGTGGCCCACCTTCCTTCTCCTCTTAGCCATCTTCTATCTGTGCATCCCACCAATTTGCTCTTTGGCTACAAATCCCCACTTTTCCTTGTTATATTCAGAGTTGAGCCAACCTCTCTTCCCTAATGTGATAGTCTGTCCCATTAGTCCTGAATATAGTCATCCTTACCGTTTTAACAAGTGTCAGAATAATGTTTTCTTTAAAAATAGCAGCTGAAGGATCACAAGAATTTATTTGGGTTGCTCATTTATTTTGCCCTGGAACATTTAAAATGATGAAATCAACTCCTGCTAAGTGGGATCTTCACATCACCCAGAACAAATTCTTCAAGTGTTGAACACTCCGTCATTTGAGAATGATCTTGCTGAAATTCATTACTGACATTTTTACTTATATAAAACATCAAGTAGTGGAAACTCTTAAGGCTCCATCCATAATTCTCAGCAAACTTGTCAGAGTACTTGAGAAATAGGGAGGTTTGAAAAGCAGGATCATCTTGAACGACCTCTGAATATTTGTCACTGTTGACAGGCCCCCTTAAAACACCCTTCCCTTCACTTCTGTAATATGACACTCTTCCTCCAAACTTTTGACTACTCCTATGGTCTCATTTTGTGGGCGCCTTCTCAGAGCAGTTACACTATGGAGATCCCTATATTCCTGGTCTTAAACTTATGTCTTTCTCTCCATACGTAATTTCAGTAGCTCCTGTGGCCTTGGTTGCAATCTATTTGTATGAATGAGGCCCACACTTACCACTCTAGGTTAGATCTGAGCTCTGGACTCTGCACCACTCCAATGATATATCTCATAAACATCTCAGATGCAATATGTACAAGATTGGACTCATTATCTAACTTCCAAAATTGATCTCCTTCCAATGTTCACTAGCTGAGTAAAATGGCATCATCGTGCATCTTTGTGCTAACATCGTATCTGAGATTTACATTAGATTCCTCCTTTGCTCTTCCATCCATCTTATTACAGAGTCCTGTTGATTTAAACTCCTAACTTTCTCAAATAGGGTCCATACCCATTAGGTTAGGCTCCTGCAAAATCCTTCACCTCTGTGCTTTATAATTCTTATTCAAAAATTACATTCTTAATCTTTCTAGGGTACTATTGTTGTTATTGTTGTTAATCCTCACCTGAGGATAATTTTTTTTCTATCGATGTTTAGAGAGAGTGGAATGGAGGGAAGGGGGGAAAGAGAGAGAAAGAGAAACATCCGTGTGAGAGACACTTTGTTTGGTTGCCTCCTGCACATGTCCTGACCAGGATCAGGGATCAAACCTGAAACCCAGGTATGTGTCCTTGACCCGGAATCAAACCCGAGTGCTCTAATCACTGAGAAAACTGGCCAGGGCTGGGGTACTATTTTATTAAGGACTTTCTCAAACTCCATTATTTCCTCCCAGCTTTAGTCACATTATAAAAATAGTAATTTGTCATAAAAAACTAACAAGCTGGTGAGGACCACTTATCAGATAACACAAATGGGCTTTGGAGTGGCCCACTTGAGCACTTGGACATTCATTGAGCACTTGGACATACAGGGTTCAATTCAGAAGAGATCAAGAGGAAGTAGGTTGTAGAGAAGGAGACATAAAAGTGGATTAAGTGCATGAGAAGAAATAGCAGAGTCAAAGTGGGTAAAAAAGCATCACAGTGGGAGGGCCCTTGCGCACTTGACAGAAATTGCTCACAGAAACCAACACCGCTTATCAATGTTAACTCCTCTATAGGTAATCATATCTAACTTGATTTTTTAAAAATTAACTCTTTCCCTTTTGTGCAACTTGCTGTTACTTTAAATTTTATAGTAATAAGACAACAGTAAAAACTGACTCAGAAATGGATGAGGGCCAGGGATGTCTCTGCTACGTTGCTAAATGGGCAGCATAAAAATGCCCTGTTCTTGAGGACAGCCTATGGAACACAGTCCTTTCAATTCCTCCTCCCAGCAGAATGCCATTCCAATTTTATCAGTTGATTATATATTTTTTGAAATTTCAACATGTAATTCAAAAGATAATTCAGAAGTGATGGAGAAATTTCCTAAGAGGGAACGCAAACAAGCTTTTCTTTATGCAGAAAATCTTCCAATATTTGGAACAAGCATTCATTTTCATAGGTGGTTTCCCATTAGTTACATACTTGACCACATAAATTATATGCCTCAAGAACATTGTTAAAGCTAATGGTAAAGAAGTTCTTTTCTGGTTGAGCTTAAGTCTAATGCACTTTAGAGAAGCACAAAATATTGTCTAGGACAGCAGTTGCCAACCAGTGGTCCGTGGACCACTGATGGTCTGTGAGGTCTGAAAGGTTGGCGACTGATGGTCTAGGAGATTAAGTACAATAGTCAGCAAAAGGCTTCCAGGCTTATACTGGGAAGTTTTGTTGTATGTATTTTGAACATATTATACAAAAATATGAGAAAAAATATTTATAATGTTAGAGTTGTCAAAGAACTTCTATAACTATGGTTTTCTTTTTCTATAGCTCCCTGCTTTGTAATCCTATCTAATAAAAGAGTAACATGCAAATTAACCATCACTTCGCTACACCCACAAACCATGCCCACCAGCCAATCAGGAGCAAGTATGCAAATTAGCCAAACCAAGATGGCAGGTAATTTGCATATCCGGGAGCAGAGCGAAGACTGAAGACAGTGTAGGAGAAGGAAGCCAAGTGTTGCAGAAGGGAGTGAAGTTGCAGAGAAGCAAGCAAGCAGGGCTGCGGAGAAGGGAGGAAAGCAGGCGGGGCAAGGGAGAAGGGAGGGAAGCAGACCTCCGCAGGAAGCCCTATTGCAGGAATCTTCCTGCAACGGGCCTCTAGTCTATATATATAAAAGCCTAAGTGACTGTTATGACTGGAACAACCGGTTGACTAGTCGCTATGATGCACACTGACCACCAGGGGGCAGACATTCAATGCAGGAGCTGCCCCCTGGTGGTTAGTATGCTCCCACAGCCAACCTCCTGCAGCCTCTCCTCCCCATCCAGGCCCCCCCCCCCCCCAATGGCCCTGATCGCCGGCTAGGCTGAGGGACCCCACCTGTGCACGAATTCATGCACTGGGCCTCTAGTTATAATCATAAGACAAGAGGTAAAGAGTGGAAGAAAGGGAAGTGAGGAAAGAAATGAATACTTACAGAGCTCCTACTTTATGACATTTTACTAAGAACTTGTTTAGCAATCACACCAAAGCAGAGTAAATGTTTACATCATGTATCTATTATTATGACCAATAGTACCCAAATTCTTACATAAGAGTGAGTCTGGCCTGGCCAACTTGGCTCAGTGGTTGAGCATGGTTGAGCATTGATCTTTGAACCAGGTCATGGTTTGATTCCCAGTCAGGGCACATGGCCAGGTTGTGGACTTGATCCCCAGTAGGGGGAGTGCAGGAGGCAGCCAATCAATGATTCTCATAATTGATTTTCTATATCTCTCTCCCTCTCCCTTCCTCTGTGAAATCAACAAAAATGTATTTTTTTTTTCAACAGCCAGTCTGAAATGTGTAGACTGCTTTTCAAATTCATACCACCCCCTCCCTAGTGTCAGGTATCCACGTAAGCCCATGTAATTTTTGTTGCATCAACATGTTCTCCTGGTCTTGGGTTATAGAATATCCATGGGGGTCATATTCTAAGTATTTCTCAATTGTTTATGAAATATTCCTGAATAAAACAACAGATTAGGTGTCTCATTCTTTTTTGTTTCTAACCATTATTAATTTCTGAACTAGAAAATGCTAAGGTAATAGGAATCTTAAGAATTGGCAGCAGGATTACCATTAAGACTTGTGGGCATTTGTTCTGGCTACTTTCCAAGATGATCCTCCCAGTGTCTTCTGGTTCTAGCCACCTGGATAAACAAAGGCTTAGGGACACAGCAATTTTCAGCAGGCCAAGGTTTCAGTTTTGTCTTTGGTTTAAGATATAGGAACTGTTTAAATTTAATCTGTATTATGTATTAATTGGTCAATTCTATTCTTTCAACCACTTAAACCTTCAAATAAGAAAGTGTGCCTAAAATTGTTAAAGTATCTGTTTTGTTTTGTTCTTTTAAAGACTCAGATTGGGTTTAGTCAATCAAGTAAGGTGAACTTTTACTTGTAGTTGGCCTCAAAGAATCAATATCGTTTTTAACTATGTCAGTCAGGGGGCTTTTAACTCCACATAACAGGACAAGTGACTATCAGCAACTTAGACAACAGGGAGTCTACTATTGCACAGGGTGAAGTCGGGGGAATTCCAGGCTTAGCTCATTCTGTGGCTCAAGAAAGCCAGGTTGGCTTTGTTAGATTCTCTTGTTCTTCTCTATTTGTTGAGGTGGCTATATTCTTCACAGGGCATTGTCTAAAAGTTGAAAGAGAAAGGAAAGTTTTGTCTCATCTCCCCATGGCCCCCTTTTTTTTATTTTTAAAAAGATTTAGGAAAGCTTCTATGATGATCACAGCAGAATTTGCTCTCTCTCTCTCTCTCTCTCTCTCTCTCTCTCTCTATATATATGTGTGTGTGTGTGTGTGTGTGTGTGTGTGTGTGTGTGTGTGTGTGTGTGTATTCCTAAAGCAGCCCTTGACAAGGTAATAGAGTCACCATGATTGGTTAAAACTAATAAACATTAACATTCTGGGGTGGGTGGGGATGCCTGAAATACATTATATGACTAAATTATGAATAAAATTGGTATTCTTATTAAAAAGAATAGTGTCTTTTGTGTAGGTGACTAACAGTCTGCCATTGTGAACAAAACTGGTTTTACACAAAATGCCAATAATAGAGGGCCATTCACTACTATTTTTGTTGCCAAAAAACCTGGAAGCCCAAATCTAAACGGCCTAAGTAATAAAGAGAACATACTGAGATACAGCTAGTTTCAGGCAAGACTTGAACCAGTAGACCCAGTTACATAACTGAAGGTTTTTTGGTCTCTCTGCTTTTTCTTTACAATGTCAGCTTCTTTCAAAGCCTGGTACTATTCTGGTAGCCAGATGATACCACTGTCTTCCAGGGATAAAATTCCTTCTTTCTACCTAGTGTCGAAGAATGTCCTTAAATATCTACTACAGAAAAAATAGGAAGCTTTTCTTTCCCATAAGCTTCCATAAATATCCCTCACAGTCCATTGGCTCTAGACAAAGAAATAGAATAACCATGATTGGTTAAGACTAATACACATTAACATTCTGGGATAGGTGAGGCAGATTATATTAGATTATAAACTAATCTCTGAACCTATGGATGGAATATGCAATTGATGTCGAAGCTTATAACATTGTAATGCATTTAAATTTTCTTTTTTATATATTTATTTTTATTGAATTTATTGGGGTGACTGTTTAATAAAATTATATATGTTTCAGGGGTACAATCCTATAACACATCATCTGTATATTATATTATGTGTTCACCACCCCAAGACAAGTTTCCTTCCATCACCATTTATCTCCTCTTTACCCTCTCCTACCTCCCCTCGCCCCCCTTTCCCTCTGGTAATCACAATACTGTTATCAGTGTCTGAGGTTTTTGTTTTGTTCTTTCCCTCTTCTCCCAACCCCCATCACTTAATCCCTTCACCTTTTTTCATCCAGCCCCATAACCCCTTCCTCTCTGGCAGCTGTCAGTCTGTTCTCTGTATCTATGAGTCTGTTTCTGTTTTGTTTGTATAAGAGTAATTTTCTGACAGAAGTGAAAGGAAGTCAGGAAGAGAAGTGAATGAATGAATGGATAATGAATAAAGAAAGATCTCCTCCAATTATTATAAATTTCATATTGTAGCCTTTTTGCTAATAAGAGTTTCAATAAACTGAATAATTCCTGTCTAGAAGATAGCTTAATGTAAAGCAAATAATAAGAATCAAATCTATAGGAAACATGTAATAAAAGCTACACCAGTATCAAAATTCTAGCAGAATAAGATGATAATTTTGAATGCCATTTACTGGTTTTGAAAAAGATTAAGAAGTTATTTATTGTGACATTTTGATATTGGGGAAATTGAATTAATTTTTTTTTTGGCTAAAGAACTCACACAGAATTCAATTAGTTTAGGTTCAAATTTGGCTCTGATATTTGTTTTTCATTTGAAGAGACTTTTTAAATCTAAGAAGAAATATTTTTAGTAGCATGTATTGTTTAGTGCATAGTGATGTTTAATGCCAGAATGTCAACATTTCCAAAATGGCTACTGTATACATCACAAAGTAAAATTATATATATATATATAATTAATAGTATCTAATTAATAGTACCTAAGAGCCAGGAAGTGAATTATATGATTCAGTATGAGAAGAAAGGGCAGCTTCCAAAAGATGCAAGAGGAAGGTTCAGGGCCTACACAATAATTTCCTAAAGTCTTGGACAAATCAGCCTCTCTGTGTGTCAGCCTCTTTATTTATAAAATAAAAATATGAACCTATGTAATCAATGAAAATTTTTCCTGGCTCTATAATTCTATAATTGTACAGGGTCTTTGAACTTCTGGGCATATATTCTAAACTATTTTGGTACTTAACATACTGTATTGTGTTGTTAGTTTACATGTTGGCCCTTATGCTTTGTATACCTGGTATAACAACCCATGAGACATCTAAATTGCCCAGTAGTGGGTTCATAGTAAGTGCTGGATTCTTGCTGAGTTAAATTGGAGACAATGATGATGATTGAGACTCTGTCTTCTTCAGCAAATGGTGATTAGGAGTGAACAGTTTACTGAGTATCTATCTGATGTCACTATGACCCCAAATATCGGAAAATAACCAAAAAGGACAAAAGGTGGACAGAAATAACTTGGTTAATACTTTATAGGCTTTTTTAGCTTCCTGGAAACTATGAGCCCTATTGATGATAAACCACTAAGTTACATATTTGCACATGAGTGAAATTCTCAAGTAGGAATTTTAATTAAAATTGAAAAGAAGATTCTTAAAATTGGTTTAATGTTAATAATTGGTATAATAAATGTTTGAAAAACCAATAAGATAGCATAAATCCTCAAATCATCTGTCTGGAAGGATGGTATAGGTGTGTAGGTGTGTGGGTCTCTGCATGTGTAAATGTTGTCTGTGTGGTCCAAGAATATCCAGAGAGGAAGTAGATAATGTGACACAGGAAGTAACAGAGAGTAAGTCCAGATAAAGGATTCAATGGGGAATCCTTCATGTGAACTTACCCCCCCTGAAAGTTGCACTCTGTCAAAATGGCCCACCCTGCTCATGCAGCACAGGATAGAAGAAACAAAGGTACAGAAAGAAAGAGGGAGAGAGGGAAACAGAGATATAGTGAGGCAGTGTTGAGGGAAAAGCTACAGGAATGAGCAATCCTTGGGCAATTTTTTGAGGATGCTTTGAAAAATAGTGATTCCCAGCACTGTCTTATGCAGTTGTAATGTAGAATCCTATGTCTAATTTCAGTGAGAAAAACTTTGTGCTTTGAGGGAGAATTTTGAACAACTGCTGATAGACGGAGAATTCTCTGCTTTGAGTATAGAAGCCCTGATACAAAAGAGTGACTCTACCATATACAATCTGAAACTGGGACAGTGCAGGACAGGTAAGAACAGTGAATCCTGCAGAACCATGGCAATGATGCAAAATATGAACAGGATCAGAAAGGAGCTGGTGTTTAGCTACAAATTATTTGATGAGTAGGATTGGATATTAATATGAGAACTACATGGTTTGCTTAAGGTAAATTTAGAAAACTGTATATAGTGTGTTTTATAGTATGGTTTCAGGCCTTATCGATCCATTCATCTTTACAAAGTTCTTAGTCAAAAAAGCCTCAGATCTTGTTGGAGATAGACATGGGAACCAGGTGGAAGCATCTGACCCTAGCAATCAAGTACCTGGAGTGGTAAAACTGGATAAGCAGCATCATTTTCCAAGTGCTGCTTGAATAAGGCCTGATCCTATCTGGCTGTGTCACACATTCCATATGCATAATTCTCCCACAACCAGAATTACCCCAGGTCACATACATATAAGCATGACCAGAGCCAGTAGAGACCAGCTAAAATAATATATTCAAGGAAATACAAAGTTGTCAACCACTCCTCCATCAAGAATACTATACTTTTATATAAAAGCCAACATAAAAACTTGGTTTCATAAAAAAGTCTAAGGATTAGCATCAACTAAGATAAAAAATATAAGGGAGAAAAATAAAACAAATTCACATTTTTAAATGGGACTCAGTTATTTTGGAGGATTTTGGAGATTTGGACTCACTCATTCATCCCACAAAGTGTCTATTATACACAAGCATCTAAGTCCTTGGGGATAAAACAGTGATTCTAAGCCAGTCTCAACCCTTAAGGAAATATTCCAATGCTTAATTCTTCTTACACTTTTATAATATGCTTGTTTGTGTCCATAATCTGTTAATCGGCCTATTTTCAAGATATAGAATTGCATGTGTTTTCTAATTCAAAAGACATTCCCTGAAGAAAGCAAGCATCTTGAGAAGTATATAATAACTTTAAATGTAAAATGTATCCTTTAGCTTCCTATAGTTAAAAGGAATGTGAGCCGAATGATATATAAGAACTGGTTTCTTTGTGCAGAACATAAAACTGAAGTATTATTGTTCAGGAACGATATCAATCTGTGCACATATGTAAGTTATAAATACACATGCACATATATATGTATGTATGTATGTATGTATATATATATGATCACTTGCTATATGCTTCAGTTTGTTCATCTGTAAATAGGTCTATCAATACATAAATACAGTATCTCACAGTATTATAAGAGATTTACATGGGTTAGTTCATGTTAAGCTCTTAGAATAATGGCTGGCAGATAATAATTGCTTAAGAAATGTTAACTATATTATTTTTATTGTTTACCTACAATTTCTAAGCACATTCCCCAAATCTAAATTCCCCATCTTCCTGTAAATCAACTCATGTTTCTTTTCAGTAGAATGGTCAAGTAGAAGTTTCCATTTGTGCAGTACAGTTCACAGTTCCATAGCTTTATTTCCAAAATCCTAAACACTCTGCAAAATGAGTTTTTCATGGTTCATCTGGTGGCAAAATCTGACCTGACCTGATCTTAATTTATTGGCAGCAAAATCTGATCTGAACTAATGGGAAGCTATTTATGGTATTTATACATCTCATTCAGTATAAATATTGATATATTTGATTATGGAATATTGTCCCAGACCCTTTCAAATGTGAAAAATTCTGCATTCTGAAACATATCTGGCCCCCACTTTTCAGATAAGAAATTATAGACCTATACTAGTCAGGGTAGACAGTATAGAAGACATTTCCATCTGTGGCTCTAACAAGATTTATTAAAGCAAGAATGTAAGTTTCTTTAAACATCCTGTACCAATCAGCTCTCCAAATCCAAAAAATGTTTCCCCCATGGTATTTATTATCACTAGGTCAATCTCCCCTCCTACTTGTTCCCTCTACTATAATTTTCAAGAAGCAGTTATTTTAGTTTTGGAACATTTATCAAGTTATAATAATTCTAACTCTCCTGCAATTATTTTAATGTCATACCCCTTTTCCCCCAATCTCCATCCACATTCACACAATTATACCATCAAGGACAGGTCAAAACAAACTCAAATTGTTGGGTGTTCTTGATTATTTCTTCCACTTTCCCCACCTGGGATAAGTCAAGGAATCAAGAAGGATGAGTCTTGCGGAGCCGATCACTTCACTTTGCCCTCTAGCACACGTTTCTATGATGCCTGCGCCACCGGTTAGAAGAACTGTCTAGTCTCCAGACAGTCCATCTGGTTTTATTTCAGGAAGTTGACAGTAGATCCCAATCTAAAATACCTATTCTTATTAAAGAGCCCTAAGATTGCCAGAGATGTCTGGGAGAAAATTCTTCTAAGGCTCCTTCCTCTTTAACTGCAGGGAGTCTAAAGTCATGTGTTTAAAAATTCTCCAAATAGACTTAATCTCCACATCATATTTAACCACAGAAACACAGCTGATTTTTGCTAATAGAAAGCAGCAGTCTAGGTAGAAATGATCCTGAAAATCTCTTTTCCAGGGTACTCAGGATGTTTTCTTTCTCTTTTGTGGCCAGGGAGGCCTCAAGATGTAGAACTACTTACTTACAGGTGGCCAACAGTGAAGAGGTAGATATAAGTTTATAGCAGCTACTAATCCAAACAGGTAGAGCTTTCCAGCCCCAGTGAGGTGAAGACCCCATTGCGAAGGAAATGTGGTAAAGCGCATTGGAATTCTCCCTGGGCCATTACTCATCATGTGCCTTGGAGCAAACCACTTAATTTCTCTGGGCTTCATTTTCTCAGCCAGTACCATAGGCATCATAATGCCTTTAGCAGAATTACCCCAGGTCACAGCAGAAAATGACTGAGCTGGAATTCAGATGTATATCTGTTTGATTCCAAAAACACTGAACTTGTCCTTGTGTCATGACTATAGAAAATTCACATGTAACACAAAATATTCCCTCTGCATTGAACAGCCACGGCTAGCTAGTACCATAATGAGGAAGAGCTTTTGGATGGTTTAACTTTTGATGATGGAACCTGGTGTTGGTCAGGGCTCCAAGAAGCGCACAGCTGTGATGTTAAGTGGAAAAGACTTCCTTTGACTTACTAGTAAATAACAGGGTGGCAGGAGGGGCAATCTGAAGCGGGCTGTGGTTCTTCTGTGGTGAGATGTAAACCTGTGGAACCACATAACAGGCCTTAAAAAATGTTATTGGAGGCATGGTGGAGCTCTCTGAGAGCTTAGCAGAAGAGGAGAAATGATGCAGAAATTTCTGTTGCTTAAAAAAATCTAGAGGATAACCAAGGTGGCGGCATTGGTAAACACCTGTACTTGCTGCCTCCCACAAACACATCAAAATTAAAACTAAAATACATAACAACTATCATCCAGAACAACAGGAAAGCTGGCTGAGTGGAAGTTCTACAACTAGAGAGGTAAAGAAGAAAGTGCATTGAGACTGGTAGGAGGTGCAGAGGCGCGGAACAGGCTGGCACCTGGGTGTGCTGCTTTTTTAATTGGGAGGGAGATACAAGCTCCCACTAGCTCTGAGCCGCAGTGCCTGGCGAGACTTGAGGGGATCCAGACACATACAGGGAGAAATTGGGCTACCTGGCATCAGGGCAGGAATATAGGGGCAGCTTTCTTCCAGATGGAGGTGCTTGCAATGGTCATTGTTCCTGTGCTGGGACCTCCCCGGTGCAGGGCTAACTGACAGCCATTGCTGTTTGCTCCATCCTGGTGATTCCCTGAGACCCCACCCCACCCAATTTTACAACCCCACCCAAGCTGTGTGCAGTGGCTTTTGCATATGAATGGCCTGTCCTTTCTCAGCCTAAAACCTGTCAAAAAAGCTGCAGCTCAGGGAACCCAAAGCTATCAAAAGAAGGCCCAAGGCTGCACCAGCACCAGCCTGCCTTGCTTCACTGCTGGGCCTCGTCTGGGCACTTCCAAACTTGATACAAAGAGGAGAAACTGCAGATCTCTCTGTAGCTCCTACTGGGTGACCCCAGGCAGTGGCTGACTTTGCACCTCCTTGGAGATCCAAGAGCCAGTGTACCCATTGGTCAGTGTGAGACTGTACCAGATTACAACGCTTCACATCCATAAGTGACACGCTCAAGGGGCAGACCCAGTGAGCACCAAAGCCCCACTGAAGCAAGTCCTGCCCCATAAGGGTGTCTCCTGCACAGCAGCTCTTCCATTGTAGACACAGCTGGTCCTCACAGACAATTGGCCTGGAGGTTAATTCCTCCCAGTGATACCAACAGCAATCAAGGCCCAACTACAACAAAACTGTGCACACAGCCCACAAAGTGGTGCACCAAGAGTGTCCACCTCAGGTGATTGGGGAGGCTGAGCCACTGGGCCCTATAGGACACCTACTACACAAGGCCACTCCATCAACTCAAGACTTAGCAAATACCCAGTACATAGAAACAAACACAGGGAAGCAGCCAAAATGTGGAGACAAAGAAAAATGTCACAAATGAAAGAAATGGAAGAAAGCAAACTACTGGATATAGAGTTCAAAACCACAGTTATAAGGTTACTCAAGAATCTTCTAGAAATCTCCAAGTAACTTAGTGAGACCTCCAAGGATCTGAATGAGAATACTAAATAAATAAATAAATAAATAAATAAATAAATAAATAAAATGGTAAAGGACCAGTTGGAAATTAAGCATACACTGACTGAAATAAAGAATAATATACAGAGATTCAACAGATTAAAGGATCCCAAGAATCAAGTCATAGATTTGAAATATGAGAAAGCAAAAAACACCCAACTGGAAGAGCAAAAAGCATAAAGAAAAAAATATGAAGATAGTGTAAGGAGCCTCAGGGACAATTCAAGCGTACCAACATCCAAATTATGGGGGTGCCAGAAGAGAGAGAGCAAGATATTGAAAACCTATTTGAAGAAATAATGACTGAAAACTTCCCCTATCTGGTGAAAGAAATAGACTTACAAGTCCAGGGAGTGCAGAGAACCCCAAACAAAGGAATCCAAAGAGGACCACAACAAGACACATCATAATTAAAATGCCAAGGGCAAAAGACAAAGAATATTAAAAGCAGCAAGAGAAAAACAGTTAGTTACCTACAAGGGAGTACCCATACGACTGTCAGCTGATTTCTCAACAGAAACTATGCAGGCCAGAAGGGAGTAGCAAGAAATATTCAATTCTACCCAGCAAAGCTATCATTCAGAATTGAAGGTCAGATAAAGAGCTTCACAGACAAGAAAAAGCTGAAGGAGTTCATCACAACTAAACCAGTATTATATGAAATGTTGAAAGGTATTCTTTAAGAAGAGGAAGAAGAAGAAAAAGGTAAAGATAAAAATTATGAACAACAAAGTGACAATAAATACATGTCCATCAACAAGTGAACCTAATAGTCAAATGAATAAAAAATCTGATTAACAGAATAAACTGGTGAATGTAATAGAATCAGGGGCATGGAAATGGAACAGACTGACAATTCTCAGGGGCAAGAGGGTGTGGGGGGTGTGGGAAGAGATTGGATAAAGATCTTATATGCATGTATGCAGTACCTATGGATGTGGACAGTGGGGTGGCGAGGGCTTGGGGTGGGGTGGGAACCGGGTGGAGTGGAGCTATGCTGGGAAAAAAGAGGGACATCTGTAATAATCTGAACAACAAAGATTTTTTAAAAATCTAGAGAATAGAGTTCCTCTTCCTGAGCAAGCCTGGGTGTCTGAGACTTGAGAGTGCCAGTGAACACCTTCTTATCACCAAAAGGGATCAAGATAGAGAGGCCCCAGTCCATACCAGAAGCCTCCCAGGATCTAGGAGCCGGTTTCCTCCTGTGTCGGCTGCAAGCGCAGAAGCCCTTGGCTTCCTGGAATACTTGAAGTTCCAGTGTCTTTGGTGTAATCTCTAAACACCACACTGAATAAAATGTAAAGCACAGCTTCTTCCTTTTCTCCTAAACCCAGGAACTTGTTCTCATTGGTGATCACAGGCAAACATCTTTATAACCTAGTAGGCGCACCATTTCTGCTTTCAAGGGAGGTTGCTGGGAGGGCCTCCTGGAGGCACTGCCTTGGAACTGTGGCATTTCCTTACTTGACGTTGTTTACTGACAAAAACTTTTTTTTGGTGACAAGTGGAGGTATGGGGGGAGGAGAAAAGTGGGTATAGGACTTAAATGGATAAATGACTTAAGATAAGGCAAAAATAGGGAATTGTGGTATTAATTCTCTCCTGCTTTCTCATTTATTTTACACTAGTAGCCCTGCGCATGAATCCATGCGCCAGTAGCTCTCTGCAGGGCCTGGCCACTCTGCACCCACTGCCCAGAGGCTCTCCGAGCCCAGAGGCCCATCCGTGGCTGGGTGTGGAACGCTTGCCTTGTCGCCAGGGCGATGATGCAAGTGTTCCCCCCACTCCAGCCATTCTGTGCCTGCTGCCCAGAGGCCCACCGTGGCCGGGGTGGAATGCTTGCCTCGTCACCATGGTGACAAAGCAAGCATTACGCCAGGCTGCTTACACTGCCTGTTCTCAGTGGCCACCCGCCCCACCTGGGACTGGGGGACTCCAACGGGGCTGAGAGGACTGGGCACCGCCATTTTGTGGCTATGGGTGCCACCATCTTTGTGATGGAGTGATGGTTAATTTGCATATTACCCTTTTATTAGGTAGGATGGCCACCCTCTCTGTGGATCTAGAAGAAAAATATTCTCTCTCTATATACCCATATCTATCAACAAATGCATATAAATTGAGGATCACATCTACTTGTGATATTCAGGCATATACAATGTAAGCAGTTTTAGCTTCCCATGACCAATTTATAGGTGAGGATGTAGAATACATGCATTTAGAACACAGCAGCAGCAGGATTATTCCAGCTTCTCTTCATCCATCAGGTCACCCTGGATCAGTGTTAGTATTTTCCTGCTTACATCTCTGTCTCCTCCTCTGGCATGTAAACCCCTTGACTTCTTATTTCCAGGTCTCACTGAATTACGTGGCCCACAAAACGTGTTCCACAAACGTGTGTTGACATTTTTGCAAGATCGTGGGACTCAACATGTGCTGTGACAATAAAGGATCTCCCGTCTAGGATCTGATGAGACTGCGAAGGAGCATCATTGGGAGCTATTTTGTGTTCTTATTGGATGATGTTCTTTCTATATATAGCTTGAAGGTCACATTTTACATGAAAGTAAACATACCAGTTGGCTAATATAAGTCATTTGGAGCAAGTTTGTTTATGTCTAATAAAATTACACATGCACGAAGCTACAGGAAACTCACATTCTGTCTATCTTTGTTTTCCAGCTAAATTAGGCTCTAAGAAAGGAAATAGACTTCTCTCTCACAGTCTGCCACTTTTAAGCAACCTCAAAGGCCTATTCCCCATAGACTATGGTTTGGCAGGACACTACTCTTTGCCTGTATCCGGGGTCATGTGAAATACTGTGATGTGGACAGTCAATGGGTCACTGTTTCCTACTGGATACCAGTTTTTTTATGGCTTCTTCATGGGAACCCTCCCCCCCCACCCACCCCCCCCCACCCCCCCCGCCGCAGGTTTATTGCAATGGGGAAGCAATGGGAATGGTGGGGCAATTGTACTACATACAACTCTTCTAACTAGTTCAACACTGGGCGTTTAATGTTGTCTGGATTTCCCTGTTATACACACAACCATTCAGATGCACAGCTGAACTTTTCTTTTATATTGCATTCTATATCAATTGCTAGCTAATAAAAATGGAAACATTAACAATCTGAGAAAGGTAGAGAATTGGTTTCATTTGCACATGAATTCTTTGTAATTACTTAGGAAGCTAGTGTAAAGCACAGTCATCCATTCTTATCTGCTGAGCTTTTGCATTTTCTATTTAAGTGAGGATGCCAAAGGCTTCTTGGGATCCACTACATAGTGATCCAGCTTAAAGGTAAACAGAAGATTTTACAATATATCACACTGAAAGCCATACACACACACACACACACACACACACACACACACACACACACACACACACACACACATATATATATATATATCTCATTTTGCAGATGTGCAAACAAGACAGGGAGGGTCTAGCCCCTAGCTTCCGGCGGAAGATGCCGATCTGAGGTCTTTGAGGATTTGGAGCCTCAGAAAGGTCAACTTTTCTTCGTAACATTCTTCTTATACGTACACCCTCTGTTTTGTCTCAGTTTGACAACCTTTCATGCAGGTACTTGTCTTGGCAGACACAGTGGAAGTGAAAAAACTGTGCCAAATTAAAATGAGCACATTTGAAAGTACTGACATTTGATCTTTGCATTGATTATTTTTCATAGGAGAGATAATAAAAACCATCTTAGAGATGAACTGAGGTTCTGGTCATCTTTAAGAAGTAAAATGTGTATATAGATTATTCTATCAAGTCTTTTGAATTTTTCTATTTCTCTATCTTGACCAGAAAAAAAACAAAACATTTGTTATTAGTTTAGTAAATTTCAGGGCATCGTTGTCTTAGCACTTTATAAGTAAAACAGTGTGGCTGGTTTGGCTCAATGGTTGAACGTCTACTCTGAACCAGGGGGTCATGGTTCGGTTCAATTCCTGGTCAGGACACATGCCCAGGTTGTGGGCTTGATCCCCAGTGTGGGGCGTGCAGGAGGAGCCAATCAATGATTCTGTCTAATCATTGGTATTTCTCTCTCTCTCTCCATCTCCCTTCCTCTCAAAAATCAATAAAATTATTTTTAATAAGGTGTTAGTAAAATATATGTATATATATTTTATATTTGTGTGTGTTTGTGTGTGTGTGTGTGTGTGTGTGTGTGTGTGTGTGTGTGTGTGTATATATATATATATATATATATCTCAGACAAACAAACAAACACTATCAGGAAAAGCACCCTGGACCAGGTGTCAGAAAATATGAGTGTTGCTTCTACTTCTTTCAGTAACTAGCTAATGACAGTGGACAAATTGTTTAACTTTACAGCTTTATAGCTGTTGAGATTGGGACCATCATATACTAAGATTGCAGATTTGGCAACAAATTTAAAAGTTGCAAACTTTTCCTAATTGCAAACCATTTCAAAGAACATGTTTATCTAAATCTAGTGTGGTATACCTCAGAATTAGATTTCTTCTTTTTCTTGGTCTATTCTCACATGGTAGCAGGGGGAAAGAGTGAACTTGAACTTACCCACTCAGGTTAACTGTGTCCTTGCAGTTTACAACTGTCGCTTCCCAGTCCCTATAGGATCTAGGTCAGTCAGTTCTGAGAACCCACCTTCTCCTAGACTTTTCCATGATAAAGTCTTTCAGAAGTTCATATACTACATTGCTAGTATACCAGAAAGATGCTTGATCCTTGTGAAGTCCTCCTGTGTTCAGTACTTTCCAGGGCTCTCCTGTGTCCTTTGCTGATGGTTGTCTGTTGAGCTGTGACTGCTTTCCCCTGATTTTCTGATGTTTTGCTGGAACTGGACACCAAAGGCCCTGGTTTCTGAGTAACACATCTTCTCTGGGTCTCCTTGTCCCAATCCTGCACCACTTCACGTCTCAGCTCTTTTGCCTCTGGAGTAGAGGCACATGAGAACTATATATCCTTGACAGTGTGTGTGAGACGTGGGTAACCAGAGAGCTCCTACTCTGGCCAGGGAGCCTGGAGTATCTTGAAGGGCACAGTCCTCAGGCTTCGTGTGGGAAAGCAGTGAATCAGCCCACAATCTAACTGGGTGTTAATACCACTGCTCATTGCTTTCTCCCACAGTCTTCACAAAACTGTTCTATTTTCTCTTTTTGGCTTCTCCTCTGAGCAATAGTAACGTTAAGAATTTTCTTCACATTGCCCTTCCTTCTCTATGATATAATCTAGGGCCAATTTTCCAAGCTTGGATTCTTGATATATATATTATAGGTTTAATAATAATAAAATTTATTTTTTGTGGTTCAAAAATGGTTGAGTATTTTATAGGTTGTGATGTAAGCTATTAAAATATGATTTCAAGAATTTGAAAAAACTACTCTTTTTCCTCAAAGCCTGATTATCTCCCTATGGAACTTTAAAATTTCAGTTTTAATGCCAGAGTTAATTATTCATTGTATCATATAGTTGCTACTCTGCCCTATCCTGAGAATTAAGCCTCAGATTCAAGGTCTCTACACTTGAACAGCAAAAGAAAATTTGACGGAGAAATAAAAATAAATTACCAAGGCTCAAAATTACATCGGGGTATTTCAAAACATTATTTTTCTACCACTACAAAAATTCAAATCAAAGACCCATGTAATAGTTTTAAGTTTTCCTTGAGGAAGTGACCTGATAGCACTAATGTGGTTATATTTTTTTCAGGAAAAAGTGATGTTAAAATTTACCTGTGTTCTAATTTATTTGACATTTTTATTCTGTTTTGGGAAAGTGAAATCTGAGTCAAGAATGACTGTAATGTAATTTTAAGAATAATATTCCCTTAAACTTCTGTAAAAACCTTAATAAAAAGCCCTTTTCATATAAACTACATTTTACTTATTTTTTAGTAAAAACCTGCAAGCCTCTAAGTTCCTAAGGAGAAACTGATTTGGCCCACATTAAAGAGCTGCTAAATTACATGATCAGGGGAAATGACTGGGCTTAGACTATTACTTTGTTTTGAGTCTTTTCCTCCTCAAAATAATCATCCGTCCTGGGGAAGAATCTTGAAGTTAGCTGTTCCGGAGCTGCATAAGATGTGAAATGTGTGTCGTCAGTGTGTGTATAAGATGAGGCATCAGCCGGCATGACTCTTTCACAAAAGAGCAAAATGATAGCATTAAGCCACTCTAAGTTGTGATGATATTCTTAGAAAGTACCAACCTTTAGTAGACAATAATTTCCTGCATTCCTTCACCAATATACTTCTTATTTATTACAACCTGATTATCCTATCTGCAGAGCTGACAAACGGTTCCTTTTGTGTCCAGAAAGGCAGAATGCTATGGGTCACCCAATCAAATATCTGGCTCAGCACTTTATTTTAACCCCACTGATTGTAGAAGGATTCAGGATTCTTAGAGGTTTCCTTGGCTGTGCCATTTAGAGGAGAGTCAGCATCACACCAAAGATTTTTGGTAACTTACTTTTAATGACTTAAAATAGATGATTAAGATAAATCCAATATAAAGTGAAAATTTGAAATAGTTGTCAGATGTTAATATCTATCTATAGCTGTCTCTCAAGAAAAACTAATTGAGAGGTTTTGTCATATTTGAAACTACTGTGATACTGATACTGAATGATAATAGCTAAAAATATAATATGCAAAAATTGTTCAATTACATAATTTAATAATTTAAATGACTTGAGATAAATTTATAATCTAAATTAGAGCTTTTAAGTGTGGTGAATTTGAGATTAAGTTTATTCTCAAAGAGAAAATTTGAAAAAGTTAGCCCCCAAACAAGGGAATTATTTGCTTTTGATAATTTTTTAAAAATATGTTGCTTAAAAAAATGTTGCTTTTTAAAAACTATGTTTTTTATTGATTTCAGAGAGGAAGGGAGAGGGAGAGAGAGATAGAAATATCCAGGATGAGAGAGGGTCATCGATTGGCTGCTTCCTGTATGCCTCCTACGGGGTACTGAGCTTGAAATCCCATATGCCCTGATTGGGAATCAGCTGTGACCTCCTGGTTCAGGGGTTGATGCTCAACCACTGAGCAAGACCAGAAAGGCTGCTTTTGTTAATTTAAAAGGATTTAAATGATTGCTAACTTGTGGGTTAGTTGGACTTTGTTTATGGGTGTGATTTCTCCTGTAAATGGCAAGTCAGACAATTTCAAATTCATCAAGAATGACATTTTTAAAAAAGTGGCAGGGCTAAGAATTCTCAGTGGTAAAAAGATGTGATTTCCCCCCTCCCCCAAAATGACATTGAGGTAACACATCATATCCATTAAGGTAGCTACTATCAAAACAAACAAAGCAAAAATAGCCCCCCAAAGTCCCAGAAAGGCTGGCACGGTTATGGAGAGTGGGACCCTTGCACCTTGCTGGTGGAACTGCAAGATGGTGCAGCGTCTGTGGAAGGTAGTATGGCAGTTCCTCAGAAAAGGAAACGAAATTACCATATGAACCAATAATTCCACTCCTAGTTACATATCCAAAAGAACTGAAGGAAGGAACTTAAACAGATATATATATATATGTGCAACCCTGGTCATAGCAGCGTTAATCACAGTAGCCAAAACATGGAAACAACCCTAATGTCCATTGACATGAATGGCGAACCAAAATTTGATATATGCACACATGGAATATTTCCTAATAAAGGAAGGAAATACTGATACATGGTACAACATGGAAGAACCTTGAAGACATTATACAGATATAAACTAGTCACAAACAGACAAATACTATGTAATTCCACCTATAGGAGGTATTTAGAATAGTCAAATTATAGATACCAAAAATAGAACAATGGTTACTGAGGGCTGGGGGAGAGGAGTTATTTAATAGGTACATAATTTCATTTTGGGATGAGGGCAAAGGTCTGGAGATGGATGGTGATGGTGATAGTTGCACAACAATGTGACTCGATGTAATGCCACCAAATTGTACATATGAAAATGGTTGAAACGATGGATTTTATGTTATGTACATTTTGCCATAATTAATAAATGTGATTTTTGATCATGCATATCTAGCTCTCCCTTGGCAAAAGAGCTGCTTTCTACTTGCACTCAGATTTGCTTTCAGGTGTTCTCTCTCTTCCTATTGGCTACTTGGAAGAAATTACTACTTAATTTCTGTGGTCCTCAATTTTCTCTTCCATCAGATGAAGAAGAGGAAGTGGGTAATCTCTGGCTCTCCTTGAGCTGTTATTCTCACCTTGGCTCATTAAATGGAAAATATTAAGCCATGACTATTTAAAATAGACTATACTTTTGGTTTACTTTTGTGCATTCCAGTTCTTTTAGGAAAACATTACAGACTGTGAGTGTACTTTGTCATGTCAGCTGTACCTTTTGATACCCATAGCATGCTGTTTTGCTATCATTCATTAATATCTTGGCAAATGTCTTAAATGTAAAATATTGATTGGAAAAAAGTATATTTCATCATTTAAATATAAAATTTCATCATATAAACTAGAATGAAAGCTTAGTATCTACATTATCATTAGCAGCCAATGACAGAAAAAAATTTCATAATAAAATGAAAAACTTTTATTTTCTAAACTGAAATTATTATATGATGTAAGCAACACAAATCAGTGAAATAGTCATTGATATAATATTCAATATTTTCCCAATTGCTATGTAAAATTACATTTCTCCGAATTTTATGTTCAGGGAAACTGAAGCATAAAAGATGCAATTTACTAGATTAATAAAAGGGATACAATTAGAAAATAGTTTCTATGTTAAACTTGGTAGCTTGGGTCCTTTGTCTCCTGGGATAGTCTTACTCTAAGTCAGTATACTACTACTCTGAATAGACTTGGTTATTCTACAGAAACAAATAAATCTGAGAACTTTAGTAACTTAAAACATAAAAACTGATTTTTCACTCATGCAAAATGGTCTGCAAGTCCAGTGGTCCTGGCAGCTTGTTTTCTGCAGTGTCTTGGGGATCCAGGATGTTTGCTTCTGTTTACCACCATCTCAACCTGAGCCTTTCCAGCTTGCCAGGGGGAGCATGTGCAGAGGCCTTCCTTGTCTCAGCCTGGGACAGGTCATGTTGACTTAAACTCACAGTCCATTGGCCAGAGAAAATCACATGACCCTACCTAACTGCACAGAGACTGGGAAAGGTAGACAACGTGTGTATTCAGTAGGCATTAAATGTCTCTGCCAAAACGAGGTTATTCAGTCTAACCCATGTCCTCAGAATTTAGGCCACAGCATGTATGAAAGTGCCCAATAGCTGCTATATTAGTTTTCTTTTGCTGGTCTAACAAAGGACCACAGACAGCAGCTTAGCCTGTATGTAGGTCCGAAGTCCAACATAGGTCTCAGTGGGCTAATGTCAAGGTGATGCTAGGCTGCTCCCTTCTGGAAGCTGTAGGAGAGAATCTGTTTCTAGTGTTTTCCATTTTCCCGAGGCTGTCCACATCCTTTGGTTCCTGGTCCCCTTTCTCTATCTTTAAAGCCAGTAATGTGGCATCTCTTCGACTTGTCTTCACGATCACATATCCCTCTGGCCAGAGCCAGACAAAGTTCTCTGCTTTTAAGGACTTTTGGTCACATTGGGCCCACGTGGACAATCTAGGATACTCTGCCCATGTCAAGGACCTCAGCATTAATCACATCGGCAAAGCCCCTCTGCCATGTAAAGTAACATAGTCACAGGTTCCAGGGTTTGGGATAGGGACATCTTTGGTTACGATGGGGGTGGGGGTAATTATTCTACCTATCGCAGCTTCTTTTTATTGTAATGAAATCTGCTTTTAAAAATATAATGTTAATAATGGGCTGCCACTTTAGAGCAAAACTGTTTGTGTTTTTTAAAAATCTCTCTTACAAACTATTGGTTTATAATTTGGTCACATAAGACCAGACTTGAGACCAAGTTTTTAGCATTTCTATTGGTAGTGGAGAACTATTGTTTTGTGTTTCTGTCAGGTAGTGCTATTTTTAGTAATACCATCCCAATTTTGTTTGGGTAATCTCCCTTTTCTGTTCTCAGGTTGTATGATTTGGATGCTACTGACCTTACACAAGGCTCCACTGGCCCATCCAAAATGTCGCATCATCCAATCACAATGATTCATTTAAAAAATTCCCACAAGACGGTGAATTGTAGGACTTGACGAGATTGTCTAAAAGAGGAGTTCTTATCCCGCTGGGGTGGTTAGGCATGTGCAATGCAGCTGTGGAGCTGCCGGTGTACACCTCTCTGCAGAGGGAAAGAGCACACCTGAGGATGAGCCTGCTGCAGAGGAAAGCAGTGCTGGAGGACCAGACAGAGCCCTGGTCCCCACTGACATCATCTGAGCATCTGGATCTAGCCAGGCCTGCCATGTTTATCTCAAAAGTGTATACATTCTCCTTTTTGTTTAAGCAGCTTTAATTTGGGTTCCTGACACTTGCAACCACATGAGGCATGACTGATAGAGGCAAGAAAATGAAATAGAGGTAATAAAGTTAAAATCACATGCATAACCGTAAGTGAGCAAAAATTTTGACCCCCATGCTCAAATTCACTGTTGAGGCACGAGAGTACTTCAGAGGTTCTACCTGCCTAGAATACCTGGTGTCATTTACAAAAAATACTCCCATTCCCTCACTACTTGCCCAGTAGGTTACTTCCTCTATGATGCCACATCAACCCAGAAAATCATTTACAGCCACGGCAGGCAGCAAGCTTGAAGGTATATATCTGAAGCTTCATAGTCGTGCAGGGTGTCGAATGCTCTGCTGAAGACCAGTCCAACAGCAGGTACGCCACTTGACATTCACTGCCAAGTATGATATATGTTCCATGAATGCATAGGGAGAGGAGGTATATGAAAACTGGGGGTGATGACCAGAAAAGGAACCTTTATGAAAGCACATTGAAGAGCATTTAATAAATGTTGAATGAGGGCAGGAAGTGTTCTTTTTTTTTTAGCAAGCATGCTGTGAATGTCAGGACCCAGATCTAAGAATGGAAAAAACACACTTTTTTATAACTTCCTGCTGTCATGTTCTTTCTAGATTATTTGGCTATTATTGTTGAAGATTTATATTCCTCAATAATTATTCACGCATATATTCAATTTATTCGTCATGTTTAGGATCCATCCTGACAGTGCTAAAATGGAAAAAAAATCTTATTAAAATAGCAGAACACAAAATATAATATTTTGATTATAGAATTACATAAATATATGTGCAAAGAGCTAATATAAAAATTTGTTGGGGCAGTAAGATTATGGGTAATTTTTATCTTGCTTAAAAACTTGGTTAAAATATATATATTGTTTTAATCCTCACCCAAGGATATGTTTCCATTGATTTTTAGAGTGGAAGAGAGAGGGAAATACAGAGAGAAACATCGATGTAAGAGAAACACATCTATTGTCTGCCTCCTGCATGAGCCCTGACCAGGGCCTGGGCTGGGGAGGAGCATGCAACCGAGGTGCATGCCCTTGACTGGAATCAAACCCGGGACCCTTTGGGCCACAGGCCGAGACTCTATCCACTGAGCCAAACCAGCTAGGGCAATTTGTTAATATTTTTAATGGGACAATTGTTAAGTCCTGTATTTTTTGGTCGAGACAAAACTGATCAGCTTGTATGTAAGAATGTTGATCTCAATATGCTCTGCTTATGTGCGTGTACGAGCAGTTTCTTTGTGAGTCACTGACTTGCAGCAGTCATTAACTTTCCAGCAGCATTGCCTTCCTCTTACTCCTCTGACATTTTCCCCTGACCTCTGTTCCCACGGGTCAGCATTAACATGGTCTTGAGAAACTGTCCTAGTTTTGCCTCTTGAATTCTCTAATGACTTCTCAGCAGCTGTGTAAAGCGGTGACGTAAAGATGTTTTGTATTGATCCCCTGGTTCCAGCCATCAGATGTGGACAAAGCTCTGGAAATCAGTTCCTGGACAGCTTGCTGACAGCTCTTAGGTGTCCTTAGAGAGAAAGGCCATAAGCTTTCCCCAAGTCCCAGGAGACAAAACGTAGCCATCTGCCATAGTAGAGTTGTTGCTTTTCTAACTTGATTTTTTTTTTTTCTGCACTGAAGTAAATGAGGCAGAAGAGGTTTCCAGAAACATCTGTTAGCAAGTCTGTTATTTCAGGGGCTGCCGGTCCTTTCTCATCACAAAACCCAGAAGGCTCTCAACCAGAGGTTGAATATGTAAATTCCTGGCCTGGCCACTCAGGTAAATGTGAGGGAGTGAAGGGGGCTGGTGAGGATGGGAGTGAGTTTGGCCACATATGCCCCAAGGAAAGGCTGCTGCCACCCGGCTCTAGCCATCCCTGTGCATGGAATAGCCCTGTGCACAAAGAAAGCAAGTGCCTGAGAATTGCCTGGAAACTCATTAAACGTGGATTCTGTACCCCACCCCCACCCCAGATATTCCAATTCTGCTGGTCTGGGATAGGCCCGTGATTCTGAATTTGTGTCTTTCATCATTTAAAAATAATAGTTATTGCTACTTATTGTGTCAAACACTATCTCATTTTGATGCAGATGATCCCAGGATCATTCTTTGAAAAACACTCTTAAAAGATATTAAATGACACTGGACAGAATTTTTCAGGTTTTAACTGCTAGGTATTGAGGGGGTCAGAACATGACACCCCAAAATATGCAGCTTGCACATATGGGTTACTTTGAGCTGAAGGAAATTGAGAAATAGCAGATATCAGAAGGATACTCTTCCCTCTCCCCCTTTTTGCCTAAAAGCAGAGCATAAATTTCCCATGAGAAAGGTGCCCCCCTCCCAGTACCATTATTATCACTGGAGTCAGGGGGTAGATGCCAAGATTACTCCATACAAGCACACCTTACTTAATGACCCTTATCTTCTATTAGTTTCCCTATATATTTACTTTCCCTCAATTTACCACCCTAAAGCTCAAACTCCTTTCCCTTTGTATTTAATGTAGCATTCTTTCTTAAAATTGTATATACTCTGTCAGGCCTAACCAGTTCTTTGAGGTTTTTATTTCCTTCCTATGAAAACACCTGTGTCATGTAAAAATATTAACATCAAATACATGCTTATACTTTTTTCCCTGTTCATCTCTTCTGTCAGTTTAATTTGCAGGCTCCAGTCACTAAACCTAAGAGGGCAGAGGAAAAGCTCTTCCTCCCCTGCATTAGCATTCATCTAGTTGAGAAGTAAGCTATCTGCCAGCTCCCTGACCACCTTGCCTAAACCTTTTAAGACTATTATTTGTCTACTAGAGGCCCGGTGCATGAAAATTCATGCACTGGATGGGGGGTCCCTCAGCCTGGCCTGCCCCCTCTCACAGTCTGGGAGCCCTCAGGGGTGGGAGGCGACCCGGCGATCAGGGGAAGGTGACGCCCCATCACACCTCTGCTGCTGCCACTGCCAGCAGCGCAAGCCTTGGCTGGCCCTGGTTACCTGAGCCTCGGGCGGCCCTGGGTGGCTGGGCAGCTGCCATCCGAGGCTTGCCTGTGCCTCAGGCCAGCCCTAGGCAGCTAGGCAGTCACCATCTGAGGCTTGCCTGCGCCTTGGGCCGGACCTGGGGGGCTGGGGGACTGAGGGGACTGGGGGACTCCGGAGGCAGGCACACGAAGTGGCTGGGCTCTCCTGAGGGCCGGCCAAGCCTTGTTGTGCCTGCCACCCCGGTGGGGCTGAGGGGACTGGGCACCGCCATCCTGTGGCTGTGGGTGCCACCATCTTTGAGGGCGGGGCAGTCAATTATCATATTACCTCCTTATTGGCTGTGGGTGCCGCCATCTTTGCAATGTCATGAGGGTCAATTAGCATATCCCCTCTTTATTAGATAGGATGGTGCAACACTGGACTTCCAACTCCCTGGGCAAGGTGTGGGTGTGTCAAGGAGGTCAGGGAAAACTGAGTTTTGTTTGTTTTTGCTGGACTAAGGCAGGGAATGGTACCTGGTTGGTATTGCCCCCTTGAGACTTTGGCCTTGGTACTTGCCACAAGGATCTTTATAAAAAGAATACCTTGAAGGAGATTCAGATTTTGTCCTTCCCATTCTAATACTCTCCTTTGCACCTCATTTTACTTGACATGTTTCCATGTTGAGAAAGCAGTCACTCATTTCTCCTCTGACTTTCTGTTGCTGACGGCTAGTCCTGAAGGTAGACTGGCTACTTCTGTGCTTGGGAGTTAGTTTTTCAAAGCCTACAAATACAATTGGGAAATGATACAAAATAGAACACAATCAGGGACCAAAATAGGAAGCACATGTTCTGAGTTAATGTATGTCAGTAAGGGACCACATTGAAAGAGGATTGGAATATTGTAGTAGTTTCAGGGTGGTGGGGTTTGAGATGAACCATCAAAAATGTGTGGAATGGGAACAGATAAAAGAAGGCCTAATTCCCAAATTGGAAGAATCTTCTAAGATTCTTGGATGCTATGTGTGTTCCCTAAGCTTTCTTTGAAGCTGGTGCAAAAACAACCTCCTTGTCTCTCAGTCTTTCAGTAATTATTTAATTATTTTTGGTTTAATTTCAATTGCGTTTGCTTTTCATATCTACACTAATGACTCTCCAATTTTCCCTATTAATTTTCAGACTATATGTATTAACTTTTCTAATCAATCCAATTCAGTAGGGACCTGAGTATAGCTTTGCAATGTTCACATCACCTCACTTCACATACACACACTCACACATATTTTATAAGTAAAACCCTTACTAACCATTAATAAAAATATAAATGGGAAATAGGTTTGGTGATACCCTCCTAAACATTTCTTTTTTTGGCCTAGGTCTATCCAAAATAACTACAAGTCACTGATGATTATTCATGCCATTCCAGTTTTTGGAATCAGATTTTTGTCACTTAGAATAGAATGATTTTTCATGGCATTACCTAGCAATGTTATGATTTAACAAACCAGTTTAATTTCTTGAGGAATATTTCAGTGAAACAACATCAAATGAGTTTCATTACATAAGCTTCATGAAAGCAAGGAACACACCTTTTTTGTTTACTGTAAGTAGATGATTAATTTTATTGTGTGGAATAAAATTGACTATAATCATCTTACTTAAAAAAGTTTATCAAGGTCTATTTAAAATTAAAAACATTTTCAATTACAGTTGACATTCAATATTACATTAGTTTTAGGTGTATAACACAGTGTTTATACATTTATATAACTTGTGAAGTGATTGCCTAATAAGTGTAGTACCTACCTGGTACCATACATAGTTATTACAATATCATTGACTACACTCCCTATGGTACACAGCATAGGGAGTGTAGTCAATGATATTGTAATTTTATAACTGTCAATTTGTACTTCTTAATTCCTTTACCTTTGTACCCAGTCCCCTAACCTCCCTCTCTCCTCTGTCAAGTCAGTTTGTTCTCTGTACCTATCAGTTTCTGTTTTGTTGTTTATTTTGTTTTCTAGATTCCACATATAAATGAAATCATATGGGGTTTGTCTTTCTCTGTGGCTTAATTAACTTAGCATAATACCCTCTAGCTCTATCCTCACAAATGGTAAGATTTCATTCCTTTTTATGGCTGAGTAATATCCCTTGTTTATATGTATCACATATTTTTTAACATAACCAGGTTTCTCATTCATGTTACATGTTCAACAAAGATGTTCATCAACTGTATCACATACTCTTCATTTAACCATTTATTGGTAGGCATTTACATGGCTTCCATATATTGGCTATTATAAATAACTAGAGGCCTGGTGTACGAAATTCGTGCACGGGGGAAGGGGTGTCCCTCAGCTCAGCCTGCACCCTCTCCAATCTGGGACCCCTCAAGGGATGTCTGACTGCCCGATCCTACCAGGATCGGGCCTAAATGGGCAGTAGGACATCCCTCTCACAACCCAGGACTGCTGGCTCCCAACTGCTTGCCTGCCTGCCTTCCTGATTGCCCCTACCTGCTTCTGCCTGCCAGCCTGATCACCCCCTAATCACTCCCCTGACAACCTGATTGATGCCTAACTGCTCCCCTGCCAGCCTGTTTGCCCCAAACTGCCCTCCCCTGCAGGCCTGGTCCCCCCCAACTGCCCTTCCCTGTAGGCCTGGTCGCTCCCAACTTCCCTCCTCTGCCAGCCTGGTCACCCCTAACTGCCCTCCCCTGCAGGCTTGATTGCCCCCAACTGCCCTCCCTTGCAGGCCTGGTCCCTCCCAACTGTCCTCCCCTGCTGGTCTGATCGCCCACAAATGCCCTCCCTTACAGACCTAGTTCCTCTCTACTGCCCTCCCCCACTGGCCATCTTGTGGTGGCCATCTTGTATCCACATGGGGGCAGTCATCTTGTGTGTTGGAGTGACAGTCAATTTGCATATTAATCTTTTATTAGATAGGATAGAGGCCTGGTGCACAGGTGGGGCCTAGCTGGTTTGCCCTGAAGGGTGTCCCAGATCAGTGTGGGGGTTCCTTTGGGATGTGGGGTGGCCTGGGTGAGGGGCCTGTGGTGGTTTGCAGGCCAGCCACACCCCCTGGTGACCCAAGTGGAGGCCCTGGTATCTGGGACTTATTTATCTACTATAAATGAAACTTTGTAGCCTTGAGCGGAGCCAAGCCTTCTGCTTGCTCTGTGGCTGCAGCCATTTTTGTTGGGACTTATATATCTTCTATAATTGAAACTTTGTAGCCTTGAGCAGAGGCCAAAGCAGGCCAGGGCTGCAGAAACTTGGCTTTTTCTATCGCTGGGGGCAACTCAAGCCTCCTGCTCTCTCCAGCTCCGTGGCTGCTGCCATTTTTGTTGGGATTTATTTATCTTCTGTAATTGAAACTTTGTAGCCCTGAGTGGAGGCCTGAGCCTGCCAGGGTGTGCAGGAAACTTGGCTTCCTTCATTGCTGGGGGAAACCCAAGCCTCCTGCTCTCTCCGTGGCCTTAGCCATCGTGGTTGGGTTAATTTGCATACTCACTCCTGATTGGCTGGTGGGCGTGGCTTGTGTGTAGCAGAGGTATGGTCAATTTGCATATTACTTTTTTATTAGATAGGATGCTGCAATGAACATAAGGGCGCATATATCTTTTCAAATCAGTGTTTTGGATTTCTTTGGATAGATACCCAGATGTGAGATTGCTGGGCCATATGATAGTTCATTTTTTAATTCTTTGAGAAACCTCCATACTGTTTTCCACAGTAGCTGGCCCAGTCTGCATACCCACCAGCAGTGCATGAGGGTCCCCTTTTCTCCACATCCTTGCCAACACTTGTTTGATGTTGATTTTTTGATGATAGCCATTCTGGCAGGTGTGATGCAATGTCTCATTGTGGTTTTAATTTGCATTTCTATGATGGTTAGTGATGTTGAGCATATTTTCATATGTCTATTGGCCATTTTTTTAAAAAATATTTTTTATTATTGATAGTATTGCAGATATCTCCCAACCTTTCCCCCCTTTACCCCTCCTCCTCTTTTATTGGCCATTTGTATGTCCTCTTTGGAAAAGTCTATTCAAGTCCTCTGCTGATTTTTAAATCATATTGTTTGCTTTTTTGATGTTAAGTTGTAAGAGTTCCTTGTGGATATCAACCTCTTATCAGTGTATTATTGGCAAATATCTCCTTCCAATCAGTAGGTGTCTTTTTCTTTTGTTGATGGCTTCCTTCACTGTACAAAATCATGTTTCATTATTTAGCCTAGTTTATATTCCTGCTTAATAACTAACTTGTACAGACTTCAGCATTTTTTTAACCAAATGATGTGCTCTCTGAGAAAAAAGTTTTATTCTGAACCCAGAAGTCAAAGATTTTTCTCAAATCAGTCCTTTTTTAGAAGTGCGATCAACTATTTAGTAAGACTTGAGCCACAAAGCAATATCAGCTTTTATACAGTACTGCTTTGATAAAAAATAATTTTAAAAGAAAACGTAATTAAATATAAGCATTTGCTCTACCCCTCTCACTTGTTAGCTCAGTCAGTAGGAAGCCAAGCAGTTCTGCCCCTGAGGTCCTGGCTCAGGAACCTTGTCAATTTATGAGTCATAGGTGCATCTGTGACAATGTTTTACAATATTTAACATGCTTTTCTCTTTTGTTTTCCTGAATTTCCTAGTACTAGTTCTTTGTACTAGTCCACTGTAAGCAACATCTGCCTGAGGAGAAATTGGAATTGGTTACAAAGAAAATACCAACAGGCTATACTCAGCTTTTGACCTTCAAAATTGTGTTATGCAGCAAACCATGTGTGGCGGACCATATTTTCCAAAGATGCCCACAACAATATGTCTCGCCCCACATGCTTTTCTAAAATGTGAACTGGCCAAACTCCATTAAGAGGTGACATCTGGTTCCCCATCCCTTGAATCTGGACTGGCCTTCGTACTCCTTTATAACTAATAGAATAACCATAATTCCATTTTACTTTGACATTCGAGTTTAGGATGAGTTGAATTATGCAACCCTGCATTATATGCGTAGTATCTCTGTAAGGAAACAGACACCTCCAGAAAAAGGAAGGAGCTGAAGGAATGGTGCAGGAGTTTCCATGTTTTTTTTTTTTTTTGCCAACAAAATCTTGCATCACGAATCCACTTTTGGAGCAATGAAGAAACTGAGGCACAGCACATATTGGGATTAGCAGAGTTGGAATCTGGATCCCAGCTTTCTGCTTCTCTCCACTCTTTCTCCTGAGAACTGGATATTCAAGGTAAATGCTAAAATGTCTCTGAGAAAGAACAGATAGATCTGCACATTCTGCTAAACACCTGTGACTGCAGGTGCTTTCTGGAATTGTTTTCTCTAGGGATCTGAGACATTAGTCAAGTGTCAGTGGAAACATGAACTTGAGAGTAACCACTGAGGATATCTGTGGTCCCATTCAGAATTCAGACCTGTGCCCCCTTATTATACCATTGCTGTTCCTATGGGACATGCACACATTCAGGGTATTGGGTAAATATTTGAAGATAAATGTGCAGGTTGTTTTGATAACTTACAATTTTTGAAAACACTGCAAATTGTGAGTCTGGTCCTACAAAATCAAGATCCCGCCTGAGTCTTTCGGCTGACTTCCCCCAAGCCCACAGATGAGCTTTGAGTCCCCAGATTCTCTGCTGGGTGATTGGGTCATAATGGCTTGCAGTTTAAGGCTTCTTTTTCTCATTCTGTGTGTGTGTGTGTGTGTGTGTGTGTGTGTGTGAATGACAGCACTTCACATTTATGGATAGCAGTTGAGAGGCTGTACTTACGCCCTTTAACTTCAGGAGCAGACCCTGGGCTTGGTGACAGAGCAGCTTTATGACTAAGCCAGCTCCCCTGTTGTCCTAGAAGCTCTCTTTCCAACTGTTCCCTCTCCTGCAAATTGTATGCTTGAGGGGGCTTAGCCAGGGAGCAGGGCCTGGGTTTCTACTTCTAAAGGTGCCTTAACCTTTCTATTGCTTGTCCTATACATTCCTCTCCTTAGGCAAATGTCTACTTAGAAAGATTGCTTTTTGGTCTTCTTTTCATTTCTGTATTAAAGCCTTTCTTTTCTTTTGCTGGAAAGAATCACACCCATACCCCCACCCCAAAGTGCAGAAATAGACATAATTCTATCTTTTACTTTGGACTTTAAAAATATTAGCATTCTATAACATTTGGAGTTAAATTTCAAAGCTTGCCTGTGACTCCTTCCTTATAAAGTTCTTACATTTTTCCTAAAAAGTGAGTTGACTCTAAGAAATCCATGCTCTGGCTTTTATCACTGTCCTGGAATCTATAACAGGCAACACAGAGAGAACACAACTGAGGCCCAGAACCTTTGCTCAAGTGAAAATCTGTTCTCATTAGATATGTCCCAGGGCCACAGGCTTATTTAGAAAATCATAATTCTGTCCAAAGTACAGACTTGCCCTGGAACCGTTTCAGCCAGGCCAGTGCTGAGGAAGGGGTGCTTTATGCAGACTTCGGAGCCGGAAGGCTGGACTTCAAATCTCCTGGGCATTTCATGGAGTCAAACAACCTTCTTGCTCTGTGTTGTGTTCATGCCCACCTCCTCCCTCTCTGTCCTACTTGTCCCCTGCTTTCCCCACCTCCTCATTCCTGCAAAACAAGACTGCTACTGCCTAAAATAGGACATGATTTTAGTCCCCCCCCTTCTTTTTTAAAATTATTGCATGTATAATCGATCACGCTATTATATAGGGAACTCTGGATCAAGTAACTAACCCAGCTCTCCTCCTCTATCTATACTAATAAAAGGGTAATACGCTAATTAGACCAGGAGACCTTCTGGGAGACCTTCCAGACATCCTTCCAGACAAAGCCATGGTGACAGGGCCGAGCAGAGGTGGTTAGTGGTCATTTTGGCAAGAGGGGGCAGTTGGGGGTAAGCAGGCCGGCAGGGGGGCAATCGGGGGTGAGCAGGCCAGCAGGGGGGCACAGTTGGGGGCAAACAGGATGGCAGGGGTGGGCAGTTGGGGGCAATCAGGCCAGCAGGCAGAGTGGTTAGGGGTGATCAGGCAGGCAGAGGTGGTTAGGGGCAATCAGGCAGGCAGGCTGATGGGTTAGGGGTGACCAGGCAGGCAGGCAAGTGTTTAGGAGACATCCCCCAAGGAGTCCCAAATTGGAGAAGGTGCAGGCCGGGCTGAGGGACACTCCCCACCATGTGCATGAATTTCATGCCTAGGCCACTAGTCTATACTAGTAAAAGGGTAATATGCTAATTAGACCAGCTGTCCTTCCTGACAAAGCCAGGCCTGGGAGAAGCTGCCCACCCCATGATCCCTTGCAGCTGTGGCCAGTCCGGGCAAAGCCAGCCTGTGTCCCAGGTGCCTGCGGCTGGCTGGAGGAGGGAATCCTGGGTCCTGGGTGCAGGGCCGAGGCAGAGGCAGTTAGGGGCAATCAGGCCAGCAGGGGAGCGGTTAGGGGTGATCAGGAAGGCAAGCAGAGGTAGTGAGGGGTGATCAGGCAATTAGAGGAGTTAGGGGTGATCAGGCAGGCAGGCAGATGAGTGGTTAGGAGCCAGTGGTCCTGGATTTCGAGAGGCGTGTATGACTGCCAGTTTAGGCCCAATACCTGTGGGATCGAGCCTAAACCGGCAATCGGACATCCCCCGAGGGGTCCTGGATTGAAGAGGGTGCAGACCAGGCTGAGGGATCCCCACCCCCGTGCATGAATTTCATGCACTGGGCCTCTAGTTAACTAATATTTGGACAATATTAGGAATCCTTTCGGGCCATTAAAATATTCTTTGGCATGTTTTTAAGCTATCTGGTTCCCAAATTCCTGTATTAATGACAAAGCTGAAGTTAACTCAAGAGCTAACTGTTACATGGCCCCATACATTAAGCTTCTCATTCGATATGAGGGAGGGTCTTAATTACTAGATAGAGCCACATCAATTGATCACTTCTGCAGCATGTTATCCTATGCTCTAGTATGATAAAAATTACTGTTGAAATAAAATACAATAGAAGCTGAAAGAGTCTTAAATAGTTTCACATCCTCGAATGGTTTTTTAAAAAGGTGCTTTTATGAGATAGAACACCTGATTCACATGCAAAATTTTGACAGATAAAAAGGAATGAGACAAGTCTCTAAAGGATAATTCCTAGGAGGAAAACTGAAAAAGAGAGCACTATACAGCATATTCCCAGCTTCTAAAATTATATTATTTTATACATACATAAGTTTGGTTTCCATAAATAATGTTAAATATTCTCCAAGGCCTTACCTGTTCTTAAAAGAGTGGCCTGATGAAGTATGCCAGCTTTCACATCAAGAATTACTCCATTGTAAGCACTCATAACCTGAGAACCTTAATGTTCACATTCAGTATTATCCTACTGGGAATTCAACTCAATGCTTTGATGAAGTTTTTCTTTTCTTCTGTAATGTGGTATTACTTCTGCAGTGTTTCAATATGGATTGATTGGGGACCGAGATCATATCCCTTTTTGGCAACCTTGTTCCTCTAAGAAACTTTTTTTAAAATCTTTTTTTGTACTGAATATAGACTTTTTCTCTTAAAAATTGCTTTATATGAGATAAACTTAAAAGGATTCTGATATAATGTAGCATATGAGATGTAGTTCAATTTGGTGGAATCAAATAATGGTACCATGTGAGGGACCTGCTGTGTAACAGCACTAGTATTTACTTTTCTTGTTTGGTCATATTAAAAGTCTGTTTAAAAGCTATAGAAGATAAAGTATAAAACCTTTAAAGAAGAAAAGTTTTAGGGAAGAAACACAAACCAAGTTGGCCTGTGTTTTCAACTAAAGTTGTACAAAGCTTATAGTTAAACTTGGTTCTTTAAAAATAAAGGAAATTTTGCCTGGCTAGTGTGGTTCAGTGGTTGAGCATCCACCTATGAACCAGGAGGTCATGGTTTGATTCCTGACAGGACACATGCCTGGTTGCAGGCTCAATCCCCAGTGTGAGGCATGCAGAAGGCAACCAGTCAATGATTCTCTCTCATCATTTATGTTTCTATCCCTCTCTCCTCCCCTCCCTCTCCTTTCCTCTCTGAAATCAATAAAAATATGTATATATTTTTAAAAAAGAAAAATAAAGGAAATTTTTGTTTTCCAATTTAATAAAATAATTTTTCCAATTCAAAGGAACCATTCTTTAGAAAAAGGAGCAAAGTCAGTAGGTGGGGAGGAGATATTGCATACTAGTAACCTAGTCACCATAGTAAAAACATTCAGACTGAGCAATTACATTTAGGTAATTACATTTGGATTCTTCATACTGTACCAGTCATGATATTTTCTTTCATAAACTACAAAGTAGAGAACACAGAAAAAGAAGGAAAAGAGTCAGGGACTACAACAAGCATGTCAAACTCAATGGCTAACCCAGGCCAAATAAATGAGGCACGTGGCTCGCGGGCCGCGAGTTTGACCTGCTTGGACTACAGGGAACTTCTGTTCCATGAATGAATGGTACAGAGTACTATGGTTAAGGTTTGGAACTCAAGATCAGAACTGAAGAAGTGAAAGTGACCTCTGACTCTGATGAGTAAAGTAATAAATCACCTTTGAAACTCATCAAAGATGCAAATTTTCACATTTCAACATAGGCATACTACATTAGAACATCTTTTAAAAGGGCCTAGGAATTTAAATTTCACTAATTTTCCAAGACTCTTATGTATGTTAACATTTGAAATCCAAATAAAAAAATTGTACAGAGCCAATTAGGCCTCCTTCTAAGAATATGTTTATAACATAAGATCAAGCTACATAGCAACTAATAATATTTTGTGTGAGGCAGCACTAATTGTTACCTAAGTATTTCATTCCTTATAACTCTTGCTCTAGGTTGTATTTTTTGTTTAACTCCTAGGAGATGGCCAGTGAACTAATACTCATTAAAGACTTTCTAAAATGGGCAAAGGCGTAGTTGACTAGGAGATCTGAGTTCTGGAGCTAGCTTCAGTCTTCTGCTTTCTCTGGCCTGTGGTTTTTCTCTTTTGTCAAATATGGGTTTGGACTGGATCAGGAGCTGGGAAGGTAAGTGGAACTAGCCTGGGTAACCCACCAGGAGTGATGGGAGATGGGGCTACTGGAGAGAGCTCATGCACTTAAGGGTGCCACCACTGTTCTGCTCTAACCAAATGTTGAAAGAATTCAGATGCAGGTTTGCCAGTGTCCAACTTTTCAAGGCAAGCTAGAAATTCTGCTTGCAACGAGAAATCTGATTGTTAAATGGTTGCAGCTAATGCAAAATATCTAACATATAGCATAAGCTAATAGTTTAAAGAACAACTAAAACACTCCAGATGGCTAGATTTAGCCTGTAGGCTAATTTTTGGCCTTGTTAAGATCCTCTCTAGTTCCAAAATACTATATATCTCCTACCTTTCTCAGCTATCCAGATCTACATTATCATATTGGCAACTCTAGGCACCTGGACACAACCTAAGTAGTAACCAGGAGAAGCTAGTTACAAGGTGTTTCCTTATACCAGTAGATGTAATCCTGCTTTCGTGTAAAACATTCATATTAGTTTCAAAGGGATGATCTTAAGCAGAGCAGATGCCTAATTGTAGAAACTTAAATTATCCATCCTCATTTTACATGGCTAATGACTATGTTATACCAGTAGGTTAGAATTAGATAGGACTAACAGGTCTGAGCAGTCAGAATGCCTGTGATTCATTAAGTTTATTCTGACCATGGTAGGGCCTATATTTCCATGGTATGTACACTTCCAGTGGAGATAAGATAGCTAATTAGGACAAATGAATATTTTAGCTGTGCCTCACTGTTTTATAAAGGTTTCAGGAATCTGGCTTTCTGCAGAACTCATTCAGTCTTTGAAGGTTTGGATTTTTTCTTTTCTTTTCTTTTTTTGCCCCGCTGTAAATGTTAGATAAATCTAATGCAATTTTGCTGAATAAAAAAATAGATCCATTGTGTAATTTACAAAACCTACTTTGGCATACATATAAGCAGCATTGATACCCCACCCCCACATATACTTAAGTATGAAAGATCCAGTTTAGAAAGATTCCTTCAGTTGTATTTAGAAGTATTTCCCCAAAGTTATTAGATTTTGGCCCCTTGTGTTGAACTGTTCTTTGCTTTGTGGAAGTCCTGGAAAAATTTGGAAGTTCCATCTGGCATTTTATACAATACTGACTCATTTGATATTTCCAGATTATTAAAGGTCTAAGTATTTATAGAAGAGTGTACCACCCTCTCTGCTTACCCTTGTTTTGGAAAGAGATATGCTGATTGGGATTTCTAAAGGTATATGAGGACACACTTGGATTGAGGTGGGCGTCCTTGTTCTGCCACAAACCCCAGCATTTTGGGTAATAAGAATTAGCATTTGTTGATTCTCTATGTGCCAAATGCTTTATGTACATTATCCCCTAATCTCACAACCACCTTGAAAAAGTAGCTATTCCCATATTACACTTGAGGAAATTGAGGCTCGGAGATAGTAAAGGACTTGTCTGAGCGACTGAGCTGGGATCTGAACCTACTTCTGTATGGTTCCAAAGTCTACATTCTGTCTATTACTTCCTGGTGCCTCCCAGAGCTGCAGAATGGAAAGAGGGTTTTCTGGGCCCTAGTTTTCTCATCTATAAAACATGAGAGTTGGACAAGATGGTCACTTAGGTCCGTTTGACTTCTAACATCCTATTTTAGGGCTTTCTGCTGCAGAGAGTGTGAGTCATTCTTAGGAGAAACCCCTCTGGATGTTTTTAGATACCTCGGATCCTGGCTCAGATTTTCAAACAGGATGTTGACAGATATACTTAATATTAATCTTGTCTCCTGTGGTATTTGGATTTCTGCCACTTCTTTGTCCCTCTAAACAATGGAGAGCATTATTTTCTCTGTTATTTTACTTTCACATAAACCAACTCTATACTGCTTCTTTTTCTAACCCTGAACCATGGGTGTATATTTAACCAGATTGTTGATTTTTTAAATCACATTTGACTATAATACTGATTTTTAAATCCTTCTTTAAAAGCTATAATTATCTAGGCTTTTTTTTTTTAGAACATCATATAAAACAATGCCACATTTTTATAAAACTGGACAATGATAAGATGATGTCAGGACCACACTGCTAGTTGCCAAGTGAACTATTAGAGTTGTGTGTGTTACATGCCATTAGGTCTGCTCAGACTCCTGGCGACCCAAGAATGAGTGAAGTTCACAATATCCTGTCCTCAACAGCTCTGTGCTGCTTTTAGAAGGTCAATCCACCTCCTATTGGTCTTCCTTTTATCCTGCTGCCTTCCATTTTCCCAGCATGATTGTCTTTTCCAAAGAGTCCTGCTTTCTCCTGATGTGCCTGAGGTAGGACGGCTTCAGTTTTGTCATTTTTGCTTCCAGTGCTATTTCAGGCTTAGTTTGCTCTAGGACCCACTCGTTCATCTTTCTAGGACCAGCAGTCCAGGTTATCCACAGAGCCCTTCTCCAACACCATATTTCAAATGAATCAATTTGGTTCCTATTAGCCTTCTTCACTGTCCAACTTTTGCAACCATACATACAAATTGGGAATAGGAGAATATGGGTGATCTTAGCCTTGGTCTCTGATGACACATCTTTGCTCTTGGTGGTCTCTCCTAATTGTTCCATTGCTGCTCTTCCGAGTCTCAGTCTTAATGTCTTGGATGCAGTCTCCATTTGTATCGATGACTGAACCAAGGAAAGCAAAATCTTTAACAATTTTCATATCTTCATTGTCTATGTTAAAGTTGTATATTTCTTCTGTAGTCATGATTTTTGTCTTGATGCTCCAATGGCGGTACTGCTTTGGCACTTTCTTCTTTCAATTTCCTCAGAAGTTGTTTCAAATCATTGCTACTTTCTGTCAGTAAGGTGGTGTTATCTATGTATCTTAATTTGTTGATATTTTTTCCACCAGTTTTTACTCCTCCTTTCTCTGAGTCTAGCCCAGTTTTTCCTATGATATGTCCTGCATACAGATTATACGAATAGATAAGATGCACCCTCATCTGACACCTTTGCCTATAAGAAGGTGTCATTCTGCCCCTCCATATTCTCTCCTGACAGTGGCTTCCTATCCACAATGAAGGTTACCCATCAGGATGATCAAGTGCTGAGGCACACCCATTTCTTTTAGAGCAACACATAGATTTCCATGAGCTATATAGTCAGAGGCTTTACTGTAGTCTGTAAAACATACACTAACATTTTAAAATTCTTTGGAGCACTTCAATATTCAATCAATGTTCACAATTAGGTCTCGAGTGCCTCTTCCTTTTCCGAATCCAGCTGTAACATCCAGCATTTCTTGCTCCATATAAGATACAAGCCTTGGTTGCATCACCTTTGGCATCATTTTACTTGCATGGGAAATTAAAGCAATGGTCCTATAGTTACTGCACTACTTGGAATCTTCTTTCTTAAAAATTGGGATGTATATTGAATGTTTCTATTGTTTTGTTTTCCATATTTGCTGACATATTCTTGTTTAGAATTTTTTTAATATATATTTTTATTGATTTCAGAAAGGATGGGAGAGGGAGAGAGAAACATCAATGATGAAAGAGAATCATTGATTGGTTGCCTCCTGAATGCCCCCCTGCTGGGGATCGAGCCCACAACCCAGGCATGTGCCCTGACTGGGAATTGAACCAGTGACCTCCTGGTTCATAGGTCAATGCTCAACTACTGAGCCACACTGGCCAGGCTCTTATTTAGAATGAGAGGTCTGGTGCATGGAATTCGTGCATTTGCGGGGGAGGATGTCCCTCAGCCCAGCCTATACCCTCTCCAATCTGAGACATCCCTCTCACAATCTGGGACTGCTGGCTCCCAACCGCTCACCTGCCTGCCTGATCGCCCCTAACTGTTTCTGCCTGCCAGCCTGATCACCCCCAAACACTCCCCTGCAAGCCTGATCCATGCCTAATTGCTCCCCTGCCAGCCCAGTCACCCCCAACTGCCCTTCCCTGTAGGCCTGGTCACCCCTAACTGCTCTCCCCTGCAGGCCTGGTCCCCCTCAACTGCCCTCCCCTGCTGGCCATCTTGTGGCAGCCATCCTTGACCACATGGGGGATGTTATCTTTGACCACATGAGGGTGGCCATCTTGTGCAAATGTGTGAGGGTCAATTTGCATATTACCTCTTTATTATATAGGATTTTGACAGGTTGAGTTTCTGTGGCTTAAAGTAACTCTATCAGTATCCTATCTATTAGTTAGTGAAGACATAATTTAAATTCTCTCCATTATACCTATGTATTTGAAACCTATATACATACTTGCAAGTACTTCGAATTATAATGAGAATATATTTTGAGTTTGCATAGATTATTTTAAGGCACTTGAAAATCTACACTACATCTTAACTAATGTCAACATCTTAGATTCTAAACCAATTTTTATATGTTAGAAATTACTATATCTGTACTTTTCTGTACTGTTAGTTCCATGCAGAAATTAATCTTTCTGGTTATTAGATTTACATGTAACAAAACATAATAACGACAACAACAACAAAAAAACAGCCCCTTAACTATCTCAGAATTGTATACTTTTTCTTTTAAGATACTAAGGTTGTATGATGCTTACTTTGTAACTTGGAGGCTTTCTTCATTGCTCTAAAAGTGTAATGACATCAAATAATTGTATAACTTAATTATGATATAAAAAACTTTAATATCTTCAAATAATAATTTTTGTAGCTTAATGTTCATTTTGTAAATTAATGTTCATTATAGACTCTTGGCTTGTTTTAGGCTAGTAGTTTGCACATTATCTTTCATTCTCATTTTTTATAATGATACTCTGTTAAAAACCAACACTTCCAGTCTTCTTTATATAAGGCAACAGTCCTGAAGATACAAATATGCAAAAGACACAATATACCCCTCAAAGAGTTTATGGTATAATAAGGAAGAAATGGACAAAATGAGGGCATGTGTCGGGGGTGAGGGAGGCCAGGTGGAAGTCAATGGGGGGAAAGGGAGATTATGTATTACTATTTGAAATACTTTAAACAAACAAACAAACAATAATAAAAAAAATAAAAGATCATAAATAAATGGGTAAAGGGGTCTGAAGAGCTGGCATTTCACCTGGGACTTGAAGATCAGGAAAATTTTAGAGAGGGCCATAAGGAATGAGAGGGGGTATTCCAGGCAAAATAAAACAAAGATCTTTATTACTATTATCATTTGGTCTACTCTTTTTAAATTTTCTTCTGTATCTAACTTACTCCCATGCATATCTCTTAAAATGGTTAACTCATATTTATTATTTCAGACCCTAATGGGGACCTCATGCCTCAGGAATCCCCCTCTATTCAATAGATTATGACTTCTTACTCAGTTTGATTAGGATTAAGAAATATTCTTTTCAAGTCTTCCCCACTTATCTCTTGCCTCTTGTTTTCACAAGCTAGAGTCCTAGGAATCATTCTTGTTACCTTCATTTCCTTCTTCCCCACATCCAATTCATCATCATATCTCACTAATTCTGATTCCCCAAAAAAGATGAAATCAATTTAAATTTTTTAAAAAATTTGGCATATACATAAAATGGAATATTATTAAGCCATAAAAAGGGATACACTTTTAATAATATGTGCTATGACACAGATGAACCTTGAAAACATGCATAGCTTAATGAAATAAGCCAACCACAGTAGGATAAACACTTTATGATTTCACCTATATGAAGTCCTATACTGGACAAATTCATAGGGACAGACAGTAGAATAGAGATTGCAAGGGACTGCAAGGAAGAGGGAGTTATTGTTTAATGGTACAGAATTTTTGTTGGAGATGATGAAAAAGTTTTGGATATCAGTAGTGGTGATGGTTACACAGTACTGTGAATGTATTCAATGCCATTGAGTTGTACACTTACAAATGGTTAAAATGATAAACACTTGATGTGTTTTATAGCACAACAAAACTTTCAAAATAATTTTAAAAATTTTTAAAGAATTTAAATTCATTCTCTCCAATTCTGCTTTTCTGGTCCAAACCACCACCTGGACTATTGAAATACTCACATTTGACCTAGTCCCTATCATTACATACTCATTCCCTGCTACCCTCATCTTATTTACTTCACTCCTGGGATATTCTATTTCTAACTATTATAAAAATACACTGAACTGTTTCCCTAAAACAGTTTTATACTTGCTATTTCCTTTAGGAGAGTGCTCTTCCTCTGTCTTTCTACAGGCATGATTCCTTCTCATATTTCATGTTCCAGTTGAAATGGCATGTCCTTCTTAATGAGGTTTTGGCTGACCTAATAATCAATGTGTTCTCCACTTGCACTTCAACTTATATTTTATGTCATAGAACTCTATTTTCTTTACCACACTGAGCCCAATTGATAACTTTTCTTTTTACCAATTTGTTTGGAGGTGCCGTTGCCTGAGACAAAAGATAGGGAAAGACATGTTTGAAGCAGGATTAGATTGAAAGGTTAGCTAAACAACAAGAAATATAAAGTCCACTTGAAAACATAGAATTTGGAGTTAAAGGAAGAAGCTTGGACTAGAGATACAAACTTGGGAATTATTAGACTGTAGGTGATATTTAAGGCCATGAGAATGAATGAGATAATCAGGGAATAATAGAAGACTCAGAAGAAGAGGGGATGTGGCACTAGGTCTTGAAGATGTTTAGAGATTTTATAAGGTAGAATTCAACACGTTAGAGAAGTAACTAATAAGGAAGAAGAAAAACCAGGACCACGTGGTTTGACACAGGCCACGACTGGAAATGTATCAAGAAGAAAGGAGTGGTCTTCTGTGTTGTATGATGCTCTGAGTTCAGGTGAGATGAAGAGTTTACACTAGGTTTTTGGCGACCTTGACTAGAGGACTTTCAAATTCCCTCATCTAAACAGGGTGGAGAGAACAAGACTGAGGTGGATTAAATAGCAAATGTGAGGAAGGCGAGGAAGTGAAGACATTGTGTAGGGTTGTTTATCTTAAAATAAGAGTGGGAATAAGAGTGATGAGGAATCAAATAAAGTTTTGGCAGAGATGTAAAGTGCTAACATGTAACTATGCAGATAGGAATGAGCTTGTAAAGAGGAGTATATGATGCAAGTGTGAAACAGGGTAAATAAGTGACATACCCAGGAAGGTGAGAACCATGGGGTCTGGAGCACTAGTAGAGGCTAGAGCCTTGAATGGGAGAGGAACACAAACAAAAGGCAGCTGGGAGAACACAGGTGACAACATGAAGCAAGAATTTAGATTTGTTGGAAAGATGAGAGAGTCCCCATGTGACGACCTGTGTATTCTCAGCAAATTATAGGTGATGTCATCAGCTGGGTGTAAGTGTGGAGGAGGGGAAAGAAGTCTGGGAAGAGATATGAACATCCAGAATAGTTGTCTTGGAGAATGAGAAAGCAACCTTCTAGTAAAAAGTCATAGCTGCTTTTCTTGGCAAAGTTAAATGCTCCTCTATAGCACATAAATGAGGTCTATGGTCATGCTACAAAGTGAAAACAGGCAGGAGCGGACAAAGAGATAGAGGACTTCTACCAGATGTTTTGATGGAGAGAAGGAATATGAGTGGGTAAAAGGAAGTTTAAAAAAAATCAATCTAGAAAGATATGTAGAAACCAGTTCATGGAGGGTGCTTAACACCAAGCTAAAAATATAAACTTTACTTCACAGGCAATGGAAAGCCATTGAAGTGTTTCTGACTATGAAAGTAAGTTTACCAAACCTGTGCTCCTGAATAATTAACCTGCCTTTAGTGTAAAGCACTGAGATGATTAAGAAACAACAACACTGTTTGTGAAGGAACAGAGGTTAGGTAATCAAGATCTAAGTGAAAAGAAGTAACAGTTGACTTCAGCCAGACCATGGAAGGTTAAATTCCTAACAGATCTTGGTATCTATGGGAACCAGACCAATGTGAATGGAACATCAGGCTACAAGACAGAGAATCCTAAAGGCTGAACTAGGATTAGACAAGATATTAACTAAAAGCTGGAAGGAGAAATATGCCAGGGGACATATCCATTAATCACAGAATTAGTAAGAACCCGAGAAGTCACCTTGAGTTTTGGAACCAAATAAATAATCATAAAATTGTCAACTAGTGATAGTGCCAGAGGAGGTCAGGAAGTGGTGTGCACAGTGGGCAGTGTCAGCGTGGCTCAAGCCGTAGACCATGGCCAATGCAAGCTTGCTGGGTGCTGGCCCAGAGTACTAAATAGTGCAGGGAGGCCAGCCAATTTAAAAGTAGTTTAGAAAAGATTTTGGAACTAATGTTCAGTTTAGTTTTTACAGGATCGGCCAAAGTAATGACAAAGCTCTGATTTGAACCCTGAGTACATGACACTATTGAGTTGAAATGGTAACATGAAAATTCATAAAATAACACAGTTAGCAATAACTCAAAGTCAGCTTATTACAATACAGTGCAGAAGAACTAGGAATACTTCCAATCAATCTTAGGATTTGATCATCTACTTCAACCTGGGAGCCAGTAGGCTGTGCTGACAATCCCATGGAATCATTGGCAATCTGAAATTACACTCTGGTAAATCTGCCACTCAGGTTGATGTTAAAATTTTAATCTAATAAGCAAACTCTCTCCATCACCTAATAATTCATAAACATATTAAGCAATAGAGCTCCAGGACAGAATCCATTATTTTATTCCATATCCGTCCATTCAACATTACATGACCATCAAGCATCAGGCACTGTGCTAGGCTATGATACAAAGAAAGAGATGCCATCTGTTTCTCTTCAAGAAATCTATAGTCTATTTGTAAAGAAAGCTAGGCAAAGAGATATTAATAATAGGTGTTATGACTGCAGTGTGCACAAGGCTTACGGATGCATAGCTCATGAGGAGGCCAGGGAGTAGGTGGAGAGATGGTAGTGGTGATGGAGGAGGTAGTTCCAAAGGACACTATGAAGAAGGATAAGAAGGGAAAATGGGGCAGGGTGCAGACAGGTGTAATGGGTTAAGGCAGCTTAGAAAGAGGAAATAACTGGTACAAAGTCTTCAGTTACCCAATGGCGTTTTGGGGGGAAATTTCCAGTGCATATCACTACATCATTTCAATTAGGTTTGGATTTTACTCATTTCATGTGGATTTTATTTCTCTAGTATAATCTTTATTTTTTGCTCTTTCCCTTCCTTGATTTAAAGTTCAATTAAGATTTTTTCTTTCTTGCTTAGCTTTCTAAGACAAATATAATGCATACATGTAATCTATCCAGGAATAATACATATCTTACCAAAATAGAAATATACATGTAAAATCAGTATTTAAAAAAGAGTAAGAGTGTTTGTTTATTGCCTTAGATTAAATTAACCAAAAGAAAAGCTTATGCAAATGAGGCAATGAAAGACTGGTAGGTGTTTCTCAGGAAAGTTTTGAAGGACCAAAACCTTTTTATAGAATATAAATAAGAGTGCTTATGAGCCTATGTTCATGTGAAAGGAAAAAAGAAAACCTCAACCAGTCTCCATTTCCTTAAGAATTTATCCTGAAGAGACTTCTTAGCATCTTGGTACTGCTTTATTGACAAATAAATTAAGGTATATTTAATTTTGTTTGCCAATATTACCACATAGACATTGTTTAGAACCCACAGCTTCTGCTAAATAAATTACTTCCCTTTGGCTTCAGATCAGAAGCAACCTCAAAAGAAGGACATCTTTTCTCAAGTTCAATTACCTTCTCTTGGGACTCATACAGAAAAGTTATGGCTATGAAAAAGAAACAATCAGCCACTTGCATCTGAATATGTTATTTATAGCATTAAGATAGGTGGATTATATAAGATCTGATTCTAATATTTTTTCTTCTAATACAATTAATGAAGATAAGCACCGATTCTTACTTTCAGAGTGATCAGCTCTCTGTTTTCCTTAATGATTCCCGACAGTCTGTTGGATTTGTGGCATTAATTACAGTCTACTAACCTTCACATGGAAGACCCTACAAGACTTTTAGCTGCTAAGATCACAAGTAAAATCAGCCAAATAAATGTGGTATTTCCACTCTCTCATGCAACCCTATTTGAACTATAAATATACTAGGATTCTGTAGCACCCTCCTGACTTCAAATATTTTTGAGTATGAATATAATTTTATATGTTAGAACAATGTCAGGCTATGTTTTGATTTTTAGTTCTAATAATATGATCACTATAGGTATATGAGATTTTAAAACCTGGAAACATAATGTGCATTTTAAAAGAGTTCTCAAAACTTCAAGTAATTTAAAAAATATATTTTTATTGATTTCAGAGAGGGAGAGAGAGATAGAAACATCAATGATGAGAGAATCATTGATCAGTTGCCTCCTGCATGCCCTCTACTGGGAGTCTAGCCTGTAACCTGGGTATGTGCCCTGACTGGGAATCGAACTGTAACTTCCTGGTTCACAGGTCGATTCTGAACCACTGAGCCACACCAGTCTTGCGTCGAAGTAATTTTTAAAAAATAGTAAATAAAATTATATATTAATTAATTAGCATTATATCTAACTTTAAATGAATACTGTCTGCTGGTGGCATACCTTACAAAAATAAAAGAAAACAAATTGAAAATTAACTATTTTTTCTCAGAAATTTACTTAACAACCTGGGATAAGACCAGAGGTTTTGTCACTCATTCAAAGTTAGACTGACCTATTGACCCTAAAAAGCTATCAAAATTGTTACTCTGGTCACCTGGGATAAAGGAACTGGAAGAGACTGTCAAATGGGTTGACATATTTCGAGTCAACTTAGAGAAGGAGACTAAGGATTCTGGGCTCAGAATCCTGCTATAGGCAGCTCTATGTGACAAAATTTTGCCGTCCTATTATCTTATACATTTATGAACTTTTTCAGAATTAGGGTAATATTAGAATTGCATAGAACTAAATAAGTTTTATCCTTTTGACCTAAGTCTATAAATGCTTGTTCTGCTTTTGAGGACTCATACGAATTCTTATTTTTGTCTATTCATGAAGCATCATGTATCTCTCTTGCATCCTTTTATTTTTTCGGCCTCAGAAATTCACCTTTTAGAGTTATATAACTAACTGATCATTGTATAAACATATAAATTCAGTTTGTGGCTGAGGGCTGTTCCCTTCTCTGTTTGCCAAATTCTACCCAAAATTCCCTGAAATAGGAACAGAGCTCCCTCCTTGTTCACTAAGAATGGCCAAGGGCAGTGGTCGGCAAACTGCGGCTCGTGAGCTGCATGCGGCTCTTTGGCCCCTTGAGTGTGGCTCTTCCACAAAATACCACGGCCTGGGCGAATCTATTTTGAAGAAGTAGCGTTAGAAGAAGTTTAATTTTTAAAAATTTGGCTCTCAAAAGAAATTTTAATCATTGTACTGTTGGTATTTGGCTCTGTTGACTAATGAGTTTGCCGACCACTGGCCAAGGGAAAAGTGGCCCTGGAACATGTTTTCTTTGTGAAGCAGATGTAACAGTATGCACAGATTGAGATGACAGCTTGGCATGGCCAGGCTTCCAGGTCTTTCTGGGAAATCAGAGCAATGTCCACAGCCATAATTTCTGGGATTAAAGAAAGCGTCTGCAGAAGAGCAATAATGTTTTTGGATCTTGTAGGCACCAATTATTATGCCAGCACCATTAAGACACTTCTTCAGGACCCATCTGCATATAAAATATATCAGGAATAATGCTGTTCCTCTTATGTTTTCTCTTTATTTCTTCTTAGTTATATGTTCTTTGTCCAATATCAAAATGTGGTTTTATTTGATTGAGGAATTTAGAGACATGGTAGGGTAATCTGTTCCAAGGAAGTGTGTCTTCAAAAACAAATATTCTTGCAGGCTACTACAATGCACATAGTGGTATTATCTAATTTGTACGTAAGAATACATATCTAACCCTATACCGCTGGCCAGAAATAAATCCTGGGCCTTCAAACAGAATGTACCCACTTGCGCAGAAGAATCTTGTTCTATGCATCCTCTCTAAATTTGATTTAATGAGCTTAAGCCCTCCAAAACTATTCATATGACCAATGTAGTTATCCTCTAACTTCAACATCCGTCAGGAAACATTGAGTCATTAAAATAATATTGAAGTTTTAATCAATAATATTGATTGAAGAACATCATTGATTTTTTCCTACTTTGGCATGAAGAGATTTGTACCAGGTATAGCTGCAAAGGTACTGACAGCTGGCTGAGAATTGTTTGCGACTCAAAATTCTCCAATTCGTTTTATGTTGACAAATAAATGTGCATCTGCCAATGTTTGATAAAGGAGCACCCATTACTTCTCTGCAAGTTTCCTGAAAGGAAGCATCTTCCTTCTCATCCAGGTTATGTAATAGCATTCTCAAACAGCACGTGCTCTTCTGGAAATCAAAGCAGGCTCCATGCTTAAGGAGGAAACCTTTACATTGATCAAGCTCCCTTTCTCATGTGCCTTGTCTGACATTTAGCTGGGGCTTGCCCTTTCATCCAACCTCTCTGGATACAGAAGTCACTAGACTTCTTTTTTAAAAAAAAAACAAAACACCCATTCCTTAGGGATGGACAGAAGGAAGGGAACACCATTTCCTGATAATTGTATAATTCCAAAATTAGTCTTACAAACAAAGGAGGGAGGGGATCTTGACATTACTGAATTCCCACAGCTGGAGTAGCTAGCAAATGCTGGACCCCAACCAAAAATTTCAGAATGGATCTTCTTACCCTTTGTTAATTATAAAGTAAATAGATTTCCAGACCTTTTGCAAAGGAAGGGCCTAAATATGCAGTTAAAAAAAAGGGGGGGTAGAGAAAGAAGAGAAATTTGGTACTTTCCTGACAAGATAAAAGGGGTTTTCAGCTCATGGCTGTCTTCTCCAAGTTTGTGAGGTTTAACTGAAATAGATTTAAGGGGACAGTGAGAGGTATTTTTTGTCTTCTCTCCAGAAAAAATTCCCTTCTTACTTTCCCTTGCCCTTGGCCTCTGCACACGACCCAGGTGAGGGCCATGATAATATCCCATTCCCTTGGCCACAGTGATTGATCCATAGGTAAGACTGTGATACCAGTAGGGTCAATCAAATTCCTTCCCTGAGATTTCTGTATGGGTTCCATGAGAAAGAAGTTCTATTCCCTGGAGCTAGAATAAATTAAGATTCTTTGGCTACAAGTATTATAAGCCAATGCTGACTACTTTAAGCAAAAAAAAAAGAAAAGTTTATTGGAAAGATAAAAGGTAGCTCTTGGTATTGAAGGAAAGCTTAACAACCAGACCTGGTAAAGGCAATCTTAGGGATATGATACCAAAAGCAATAGACAACTTCTTCAGGGGTCAAGGCCCAGCTCCCAGGATGAATCAGCTCATCTTTTTCTGCCCTCTTTCACTCAACTCAGCTCAAGATTCTGAAAAAGAGCAAGTGTGGTTGGCTCTGCTAGTCACAGCCTTCCCCTGAGTCAAGGGGAAAACACACACCATGATCACGGTCCCACAGGACTGCAGAGGATGGGAGAGGAACGCTTCTCCAAAGGAAAATCATGCTTCTGTTCAATAGGAGGGGGAAATGGTTGTGAGCAGGCAGAAGCAGATGTTCACCCTAGACTGTTAAGCCAGGGCAGCCAGGGAATCTTTGCTGATCAGGCCTGCAATATGGGGCCAACAGGGAAACAAGAGCCAAATGAGCAACCCAGAAACCCTGCGCTCAGTCTTCCCGCCAGCCTCAGGAGCTTGAACTAGTTTCCTTTTGGTTTCTGCCACTTGCAGCTAACAAATTCCTGAGAAACGCCTAGTTTTTATACCAGTGATTTTTAGACCTAGAGGTCTCTAGAATGTCCTTTTGAAAATCAGAATCACTCTGCATTTGTACATATTGAACACATAGCATTTCTTGGGATCTTCGTGCAATAAATCCCTAAGTTTTGCAGGGACTCCTGGTGCAGTTGCTTATCCTTGAGGGGACTCCTGAAGTAGGGAGAAGACTTTGGCTTTGTGGTTCCATTTCAAAAAGCAGCTCTATTTTGGGAGACTTCAGTGGACAAAGGTAAAGACAACCTGGTAGGCAATCTATGAATGAAAGGATTAAAAGGACAAATATAATTATTTCTATTTCCTTAGGGACATGTTATACTTACAAAGCAACCCTTGAAGTTATCACTTCTGTCTTCTCTTATTTTCCCTAATATTCATTGCTGGGGTTTATTGGTTCAAATGTAAAGTATTCCACCTTGGAATAGTTTCTGTCTCTGAGGATTTAATAAATGCTTAAAAGAAAATCCTTTTCTGCAAATGTTGGGAGAATAATGTGTCTGGGTGGGGAATCTCCACCTTTGTTTCCTCAAATTCTTGTCACTGTCTGTCAAGGCAGTAACACTCTTGGCAGCAGGAGGAAGAGCAGGCTGCTTGCTTGTGCATTGACTAAATAGCAGACTGAGCCCCATGCAGTCTGATGACCTGGGTGGTGAGCGGTGCTTTTGGACAAAGTCCTAGCAGTTGAAACAGTGAGATCCCAAGACCTTCCTTGTCACTTTCTTAGGAAACTCTAGGTAGACTAGTGAAAGAATTATGCGTGTTCAGTGCGGAAAGAAGGTTGCAGGTAATTGGTTCCTATTCTGGGGACTAGCAGCCTTTCAAAGAGCTGGGCTGACAGTAGAAAGAGCAAAGGATGGCATTGCTCAGAACACCTAGACACAAATGGACAACTGACTAGCCTTACTCCAATAAATATTAATATGACCTCTCTCTAAATGCTTGGAATTCTTCCAAGTCATTATTTTATTTAGGCTCAAAGCACTTATTAAAATACACTTACACGTGACAGGGTGTTAGCCATTTCATTTAGTGAGGATTGTTTTAATAACTTTTTTTTCTAATTGAGATAAAATTTTAAAACGTAAAATTTACCATGTTAACCAACTTATAGTGTACAGTTCACTAGTTTTACTGTAGTAACATTCTTATGCAACCAATTTCACTATCTAATTCCAGAATGTTTCAACACCTTCAAATCACTGTTTTCTTAACACCTAGAAGCCATGGAAGCTTTAATCTTGAGGAAGTTTGCAGGAAGAGAGATAAAAAGAGGAACAGAAAGTTTGGGCTGAGTGCCTGGAGGCGAACATCATGATAAAAGATACTCTTTAAAATGTTGACTAAAAGTTGGCTCTGGGTGTTGGCAAAGAGATATTGCTCCTGACTCTTTTAAGAATATAGGACAGCAATAGTCTGATTCTTAAAATTAATGGGATAGTGTTTAAAAGCAGTCTTGTGTCACTAAAAGATCGCTGATGTCAAGCCTCCCCTCAAAATGTGTCTGGCTCTATTCAGACATTGAGTCCCGGATCAGCCTGACCCAGAATGCACCTGCACCGCCTCGTAGTATCTCTTCATACAAAGAGATGACTTAAAAGTTGATATGGCTTTCACTGGGACAAGCGGGAAAGTGCAAGTGAGGATTAGATACTACATTGTGCATATTAAGAGGAAAGAATTAAAAGGGAAAAAAAAATCCAGAAGAGTGCATTCCCTTTAGTACGCTAGCTTGAAATCCATAAACCTGGACCATGATGGTCTGGTCAAACATAGGAGCTTTCAACATAGCAAGTGACTTAATGCTCCTGTGCCAACAAAAGGACGTAGTCAATGAGGTCTTTCGCAAAGTAATTTTGTCCTCCTAAGCCAAAGGAAGCAAAGATTGTTTTGAAATTTAACCTTCGGTTCCTGCATACTAAGATTTAGCAAAAGATGGACTCATGTTTTGCAAGGGCACAATAGGCATTTCACTGAATTCTGCTAGTAAATAAAGCTGTAAGCACCTCAGGTGCAGGCTGTGGAAATGACTGAAGGAATCTGCCCTGGGCTGTGATTATTTGAACAAAGTAAAATCAACAAACAACACTGAGGCTGTAAGTAAGTTTCCTGCTGTGCCAGTTTTATAATAAAGGTGTTTTTCTTTTCAGTTGAACTTTCCATTGACTTAAATCATTTATTTCTTTAGAGCCAATGAAATAGTTTACTGTGTTTATGTATTAAGAAAAAAGTTTGGAAGCTCACTGTTTTATCAATTTGATTATGTTTAAGAGTATTCCTAGTATTCTGGAACGTCCAGAAAAAAGTGCGTATTTGGGTAAAAAGAAATTCTAATTTATTTAGAAATATCTCATTAAACTGCTTGTTAGAACTGTAGGCATCAGTTTGTAACTATAACAGAGAAGTAGCTTTATGTTAATCCAGTTAAAATGTCATTTAGAATCAGCACTGTTTTCCCCTCTTGCAGTGTCATGTTACAATAAGACAGGCTTTTGGAGTAGGTGACTATGATGTCACTTGATTGAGACTGGAAGGGGACTCCTTTCCCAAAGTGGTTCACTCTCAATCTATTATGGGGTCTGAAATTATAACATTGGACATTTATTTTTGGATCATTAAGTTCTTTTGTTCACCAAAAAGAATCTACTTAAAAAGTACAAATACTCAAGGATGGGTGACTCATTAAGCATTTCATTTTAATTTGACCACTAATGAGAATGTATTAGACAGGTTGGTTTGGTCCTTCATTCTTTCTTTTCAGTAATTGGATATCCCTTCCTCTGAGGAAGTGCTTTTCTCCCAATCTAGCCCTGTAGTAACGATCAGTCAGAACATCCCCTTTCCCCACCCTTATTTCCCTCTACACCCTCTCCCAGTGGTCATTGCATGACCGAAGCTTGTCCAACCATAGTTCCCTACCCTGGCCACAAAGATTATTCATATACCCTCAGGGCTGCCTAACCCATGCCAGGACAGAGTTCTTTCTTATACTTTTTTCTAACTGGAGCTGCTGGGAAAAAATGCTTTCTCTCCTCTCTGGAGGACAGGTAAAGAGGACAGCCCATCACCTCTTTGGGCCATGTTTCTAGTCTCTTCTGACATCCTGCTTGAGAGAATGGAGTCCCGATGCAGAGAGAAGCAGAGATGAGATATTTGAGATCCTGAACCTATCAGACTCCAAGACTAATGGCATGCCCTTGCTCAGTTTGTTTACACGCGTGCCAATAAATCACCCTTTCTCCTTAAGCTGTTATGACTGGGGCATCTGTCATTTGCAAACAAAGGTCTGAGAACTAAAAACAAACATTTTATAAAAGGACAGAAAATAACTAGGGGAAGGGTGGTGTTCTGGTTGAGGAATGTGTATGGGAGGTGGGTCAGCTCTAATCATTTTGTGGTTAAGTGCGGGTCATTATATATGAGAGTTACCGACATCATTCTGGACTTTACTTTGAAGTGAATTGATAGGTAGGGCAAGGTGACCAAAGTCTCTGAGAATAAGAGCTAATATTAATCTGGGGCCACAACGGCCTTGACAGTCTTCTGGGCTACTGAATTCAGGGTGAGGCTGCTTGGGGCCTCTGGGAGAATAAGAATGTGCAAATATTTAATTTAAGACTTTAGTCCTATATGTCAGTCCACAGACTCAGTTTTTCCCACCACCAAATCAGAGAAACAACATGTAGGCCCAAAAGGAAGTCCTGTTTTCAACCGTAATTGAACGTGGAAGACCTGGCTTTATTGAAATTTGTATCTGTTCATAATACAGTAGTTTCCCTCCCCCCCCCCCCATACTATAAATTTGTTTTTTAAACAGAAATATAGAAAATAATGGGCAAAAAAGGAAAGGTGGGATTTAATGTTTTCTATTCTCTCCCAAAGCATGAGAGTCCTGGTACCTCTGTATTATTTTAATTTTGACCTATCAAAATATTAAAGGGACAAAACTATCATTAGATAGCAAATGATACTGTTTTTGTCAAAAAGCGAGTAATGAGAATTAGGTACCTTGAAATAATACATATATTTTTCCCCACTAGATTAAAAATATAGTGGAGAAGTTGAAAGCTTCTCTCAAGTGAGCTGGAGAGCTTTCTCCAGTGTGCTGTGCAATCACTCTCAGCTTCTTATTATGCAGCCGAGTTGAAATCTGGCTAGGATGCCTTAAAATAAAGACCTTTAGATGGATGGGATTCTCTGACAGATTTTATTCTTTTAGGTTTCATGATGGTAAAAGCAAATTCATAAACTATCTTTATTTTCTGTGGAAAGAGCAAAACAAATTGACCTTCAGTGTATGTTTCAAGGTGGCTGTTACATGCCATTTCAACCCTGGGAAAGTGCTCTTCAAAACTGAAAATTAAAACCAAATCCATACTAGAAGCTTTACCATGTGGTCAGGATGCTGGGAGTGTCTCACTTTCTTCAGCCCCCACATTGCCTATTTTCTCCTCCTCCCGTTTATTGCCACGCTCCTCCTCTTTTTCCAGAATTACTTATGAGTAATAAAGGAAGCCAGAGTAAGAACAATGGCATGTTTTTGGCTTTACAAGAGTGCCACACATCAAAGGAAGACATTTATCCCAGGGAATCACAGTTTTGCAAGATATCCAGCAGGCAGGAGGAAGTGTGCTACCACGGCTATATAGCAGAAACGAAAGGCCTGACTGGCCTCGAGCTACACAGGCGCCCTGGGCTCGGTTAATTTCTGTCTGGAGGCTGACTGCCCAGGTGTTGCTCAGACACATCTAACCTGGGGCCAGGGAATGGGCATCTCTAAGCCTCTGCTTATTCTTGAAGAATCCATAAATGTACTGACTTCTGAAAACTAAATACACATGAAATACTTAGCAAAATGCCTAGCACATGGTATTAAATGTTAACTTATATTATTGCTAATGATAGTCTGAGGTTTTGGGTATTCTCCTCCTCCCCACAATGTGTGTTTATAGTCTCTTAGAGAATACTAAATAAAATATATATATATACAATAATAACAACACCAAAAATTCCAAACCAAAGTGGCTATTAAAATTTTTCTGAACCACCCAGATTTTATCCCCAACCAGCCTTCTCTTCTTGTTTCAGGCTCATTTGCCTATTGTTAAAGCACTAATTTCTTTCCTTCTCTGTGCCTTCTTAGTCTATAAACCCATGTACACTTTTAGATGAGCCCCTCTCCTTGCCCAGCTCCAGAGCCCCTTCTCTTGGGGGCCTTGGGTCTCCCTTCTTAGGCCCTGCCTTTCCCTCCCTGCCACCCATCTTGTGCAAAGACATGTATCAGATCTATTTCAGTCCAGCTCGTCAGCTTCCGAGACTTTCCTTTAAAGAACCTCTTATTCATTCATTCTCTGCTTCTCTTATGGTGAAAGGAACCTCGTCTGGAGTGAGTAGTTACTGTGATATCGCCATTCATGCCGAATGGAGGTCAGGCCAGGTCAGCATGCTGCTGGGCCAGTGTGCGCCTGGCACTGTGGCCTTGCTTCTTGCCTGATTGCCAATAAAACTATATACACCACCCAGGACCCTGGGCCAGTGACTGTCACGTGGTGATACTGACCTCTAGGGGCTGGCTTTCCTTCACATAGAGCCTTTATCTTCTCATTGAGCTCCAGGACTGTGATGGCAGCCTCTTGCTTAGCTGTTGCCAAATCAGTTTGTAGCTTTTTCAGTTTCCTTTTGTGCTTTAGTTTCTTTAAAAAAGAAAAGAGTTTCTGTCACTAGAGACAGATGCATCAAAGGAATGAAAAGAGCTAATCATGTCTGAATGAACCTGGCCTTTGAAGCCTGGCTTAGATGAAATGCTCCCTGTTTGTTTGGATTGAGCCCTGTTTGAGGCTGTGAGACTGAGCGTGTGCTGCTGTCAGAGAGCCTGAGTCACTAACGATCAAAGCCTACTCTCTGCATCATGGTATCTTTTACCTTATTTTGTTTTAAATATGTTTTTATTGACTTCAGAGAGGAAGGGAGAGGGAAAGAGAGAAACATCAATGATGAGAGAATCATTGGTTGCTGTCTCCTGCACGCCTCTTACTGGGGATCAAGCCTGCAACCCAGGCATGTGCCCTGACGGGGAATCCAACCTGGCTGCCGCCGAATCATAGGTCGAAGCTCAACCACTGAGCCACACTGGCTGAGCTCTTTTACCTTCTTGAAGGGATTTTATCTGGATCTGAACCTTGTGTTTTGGTTGCTTATAAGAGACGGAATTAGAGAAGACCTCTCATTGTCAGTTGGATTTTACCACTGAGGTGCCAGTGCCTAAAGTATTGGATTTTTTCCCAATCTGTAAGTAAACATTCACATGAAAGAGCCAAATCCTTGATTCTGAGTCATTTTCACCCTAATACCATAGTGGCTTGCATTCAAATATATTCGAAAGAGTGTGAAGCTACCAGAAATGCTGATATTTACAGATATTTACTATGGTATTTATATAGGGAAAGTGGTTGGGGAAGGAATGGTTTTTAGATAATAGAGGACAGGAATTCCTTGCTATCTATCTATATATATTTAAGTGACTGTCTGACTGGCTGGTAGGCATGATGCGCAGTGACCACCAGAGGGCAGATGCTCAATGCAGGAGCTGCCCAACTGCGGTGACTTGGCAGTGGCGGTTCTCAGGTGATGCACCCTGGAACCAGAGAGGAGGGAACCCAATTCTGGGGTGTGTCACCCGAGAACCGCCCTCTTGCAATCCAGGACCCCTTGGGGGCTGTTGAAGAGCCGGTTTTGGCCCTATCCCTGCAGGCCAGGCTGAGTGACCCCAACTGTTGTTGGTGGAGGGACCCTGCTCACTCCACAGATGCCATTTGAGCCATGGTGCCACCCCAGGTGCAGCCAGCCAGGAAGGGGCAGAGGGAGATTGGCTCCAGGGCATGTCCACCCATCTTGCCCAGTCCTGCCCTACCAGCCGCCTTCTAATTAATTTCAATGTTCACGAATCTGTGCAATGGGGCACTAGTAAAATAATATGATTTATGACATCCAAACCTTTGAAAGAACTACATTAGGAAATTGTTATATACCCAAAGGATTTACCTTGAGACTTTATGGCTGGGAAGATCTTTTTATGGATTTCAAAATGGATTTAATTTGTTAAAATTGGATTTACCTGCAACTATGGAGAAGCTGATTATTGTAAAAAGTCCTACATTTGCACTTTTGTGTCCTGCCTTTCCACTGAAGTGCTCACTTTGCCAAGTCTCTGTGGTCTGGTAATTAGGAAGTCCAGAAAAGAAATCACTAACATTTCTTATCAGACATAAATCTCAAGATAGGGAAAGGAATGGTTTTTGCTCACCAGGGAAGATGGTGTTCCCTGGTCTTTGAAAGGAATACACTCAGGCAGTAGGGGATCACGCCCTTTTTATGAGAGTAAAGCCAGTACAATCAGTTTATCAAGGATGGGATTAAAAAGACACAGACCTCCCATGTTAAAGACTGGTTGTTTTCCAGACCAAAGCAGGAAGATCAGGACTTGATGAAAGCTTAATTAATGGCATACACATAGCTAAAAGAGAATGCATTATTCAAAGGGGAACGGCAGTCACGGAAGTTCTCTTAAGGGAGTTGGAAGGGTGGAATTGGGTTCAGCCAGCGCAGTCCAGGTGAAAGGTGCCTAGTGGTGTGGCAGTGGTAGTTGGTGTTCACCTACTCATGTCATCATTGTACTGATTTCTGAAGCATCCCTTTGGTGTCAGGTCCTCTGCAGGACAGCTGTTAAAACATCAGTGAGGATAAGGTCTCCACTTCATGCCACTAGGACTGTCTAACTAATTTCCTGCTTCTGAGTCTATTCACCAAAACCCTTCACAGTTTGGTCTTTTATGTAGGTTAGTTCAGAGGGAGACTGGGTATTTGATAGCTGGGTTTCTCGTAGTAAATTATTAAGTGGGCATGCTAATCTATACCCCGCTCTGTTGTAAATTGGTTTGCATTGTCTTGTTCATGAGGGCCTTGTCGGTCCCAGGTCTGTGTTGATAATAGCTGTGGGGCACTGTGTGATCATTGGTGACCTTTTCTGATGCTACTTCAAGACTGCTCCCCGTGCTCAGATTTTTCATACTTTCCTTTTTGAAGCTTAGAACTTTGGGGATAGAAAGTGGGAGGAAGGGTGCAGAAATAAAAATTGAGAAAGTGGAGGGAATGAGGAAAAGAAGAGCAAGAGGGGTTCAAAACAGAGAGCTAATTAAAAGTATCAAAAAAAAACACCTGATAATGATATTCATGCTGAAGTTTTAGGGATTAGGTGAGCTGATGAAGGCAATTTCTGCTGATCTTCGAATAAAAGTAAGACTGGTTAATGGATGGATAAAGAAACTGATAGATATGCGACAAATTGAAGTTAGCAAAATGATAATTGTAGTATCCAGTTATTAAGTATAGTGGTGTTAACTATAAATTTATTTTAACTTTTCTGTATATTTAGAATTTTTCAAAATAAAATATTGGGAAAAAGAACTAAAAAATTTAGTATTCTTGCATTGCCTTTCCCTTAATTCTTAATAGTTAGTATTCAAATTTTGAAATCATGCCACAAACATTCCTATGCAGATAAGTACTTTTCCAGAACCTTTTCTCAAGGTAGGCATTAACGGTAAACAAAGGCAAAAAAATAAATACTACTTGGTGAGAATTGATGAATGATCATTAGTTGCTGGTATGGTATTAGTAAGAAAAAGCTACATTTCTTATCAAGCTACATTTCTGTTTTGATAGGATGACTTGATAGATAGCATGGAGGAACTCAGTGGAAAGAAAGTGTTTCTCAACATCAGTTAAAAATTGTAGCTTTTCAGTTAAAAGATTTAACTCTCTTTTTAAAAAAATTCTAATTTTTCAGGCTTTGCCTTTCTCTTATAGTGATGGTATGTTCTGCCTCTTAATATTGTTATAACTGTTGTGTATTTGACTTATGATCTGAGAAAGAAACTAGGATATTTAGTCCAGAGAAGACAGTGTACCTGGGAGTCAAGACAGTTGACTTCAGTTATCTAGGGGACTATTCCAGAGGGGAGGAAGTTGAGTCAAACAGCATTGTTCTAGAGATACCATGAGGAACAATGCTTAGAAAACACAAGGAAGCAGATTTTGGCACAGCACGAGAGAGCACCCTCCAACAATCAGAGCTGTGTCCATGCATAGCAAGATAGAATGGGTCCTGGCAAAGCCCTCCTGCTCTCCTGCTCTGGGAATGATCAAGCAGAGACTGGATGAACATCTTCAGGCAGGCCCATTGCAACCTCTGGGACCTGGGTTAAGAGGTAATTAGAGGTCTGGCTTACCCCCAATTCTTTCCCTCTGGCTTCCTCTAACTCCCAAGGGACACAACACATACATGAATAGACATCTTAGCCCTCACAGTCTCTAAGGTGGGTACAGTTGTCAGGGATTCTTTAAGGATAAATCCGGTATTTGTGAGATGTTAGGTAAGAAGGCAACAAGGCCTGTGGGTCCTTTAGAATTCAAGGATAATGTGACTCAAAATGAACCAACTTTGCTAGTTAGCTATAAGGAAAAGGGGAGGGGAAATCTAAAATTTTAAAAATTGAATAAAGGACCTAGATTGGTTGTTTAAGATTTCTGTTGGACCCTTTTGTTATTCAGATACTTTTTAAAATAGTTTAACATCATCTTCCACCCCACCCACCTCTTTTCTCCAGACAGAACTACAGTATACTATTCATTCAGAGCTTTAACCAAGCCCTTTGGGCACTTCTAAAAATTCAATTTGCCAACATGTTTTTTTATTAGTCATAGACATCATATGATTTCAGCAATGATAATATTTTCCTTTGCTCTTTTGGCATTCTCTAGCCAGGCAACCCAAGTGTTGTACTTGACTCTAATGGAGTATATTATGGTCTCCTTGGTAACTAGGAGTTCCCCTTTTTGATTACTAAAAGAATAGGAAGGTTTTATAGCTTGGAGGTAAATTCCTATTACCTTGCTCTTTTTCTACTTCTCCTACAGGGTGGACAGAAGCAGGAAATCATGTATTTGTGCAATATTTTTAAAAGGAAATATCTATCTGTATTACATTGCTGAATAGCTTGCATTATACCGAGTCAATGGGAATTAGAAATAATCAGGAAACTATTTATAGAAGAGTTTCAATACAGAGTGGCCAGCACTGTTTAAAATTTCTTGTTCTTCCCACATACTTTGCATCAGGGCCTAAGATTCTAAGGCTGGGCTTGGTCAGTTTTGGCCCTAGGAAATTGGGCCAGATACATGACATCTCCAGCCCCAAGATTCCATTTCGTAGAGCTGATGGGGATTAAATGACATAACACAGAAATGACAGTACCCAGCACTATGTTTGCAATGTAGCAGATATGTGTTTCTATTTTTGTCATTATCTCTTGAAACACTAAAACACTGAAGTATCTTTTCTAAAGATGTCTTTGTCATACTTTATAGGAAATAAAATTTGTACTTCATTGAAAGCAAGCAATTTGTCTTCTTTTCCTTCACCTCTGCCTCCCAAATTAAGTTCTCTGCATTGATTGCATTGATTTCCTCCTCATTTTATATGGGTAGACAAGACTTAAGGTCCTGAAAACAGACATGCAAATAGCCTTGATCCAATCTCCTGCCAGAGCTGGCCCAATGCCTAGGCAAAGTAGGTGGCTGCCAACATGGAATAATGTAAGGAGCACTCTGAGGCCCTACCTCTCGCTTCCCATGGCATCTCTCTCTTGGGCCTGCCAGTGCATAGTTTTTCTCCACTTTGTCTGAAATCTACCCCATTCACCCCACCTTCATTCACTTAGCATATGGAACAAAGGTTTTATCTCTAGAGGGCCACTGATAATGCTACCATACAAAGAATTTGATTTGAATATAGAAGGTATAGGCAGCTATCTCCTTTCATTTCTCTTCTAACAGCCCATCATTAGTAATCCTATATAATAAAGAGGTAATATGCAAATTGACCCTCACACCCTTGCACAAGGTGGCTGCCCCATGTGGTAAAAGATGGCCAGCAGGGGAGGGTAGTTGTGGGTGATCAGGCCAGCAGTGGAGGGCAGTTGGAGCCGACCAGGCTAGCAGGGGAGGGAGGGCAGTTGGGGGGGACCGGGCCTACAGGGGAGGGAAGTTGGGGGCAACCAGGCCAGCAGGGGAGGGCAGTTGGGCGGCGACCAGGCCGGCAGGAGGGGGAGGGCAATTGGGGGCAACCAGGCCGGCAAGGGAGGGAGGGTAGTTGGGGGGGCAGGCCTGCAGGGGAGGGCAGTTGGGGGGAACCAGGCCTGCAGGGGAGGGCAGTTGGGGGGAACCAGGCCTGCAGGGGAGGGAAGTTGGGGGCAACCAGGCCAGCAGGGGAGGGCAGTTGGGCGGCCACCAGGCCGGCAGGAGGGGGAGGGCAATTGGGGGCAACCAGGCCAGCAGGGGAGGGAGGGTAGTTGGGGGGGGCAGGCCTGCAGGGGAGGGCAGTTGGGGGGAACCAGGCCTGCAGGGGAGGGCAGTTGGGGGTGACCGGGCTGGCAGGGGAGCAGTTAGGCGTCAATAGGCTGGCAGGGGAGTGGTTGGGGGTGATCAGGCTGGCAGGCAGGTGAGCAATTGGGAGCCAGCTGTCCCAGATTGTGAGAGGGATTGGGCCTAAACTGGCAGTCGGATCCCCCAAGGCATCCCAGATTGGAGAGGGTGCAGGCTGGGCTGAAGGACACCTCCACCCCCCAGTGCATGAATTTAGTGCACCAGGCCTCTAGTGAAACTAATAAATCTGATAGTAGTATTGGATACAACTTGGCTTAAAAGATCAACTTATTAGCTTTTGTTTTATATTTATACAATCCTCGGGTGAATATTTTAAAAGTCCAGGGATGGCAAATATGTGCCATGTATGTTCCTTCTTTCTTCATGGAAGACCTTTCTTTCATCCTGAGTTGCACACCTGGCTTCAGAGTCCTTAACCTACCCTCCCAGCAGCCACTGCTTGTTGATGAAGCCTAATTGTCATCTCTGTTAGTTGTCTCTATTTTATTTGTTGTTGTTTTTTTAATATGTGTTTATTGATTTTAGAGAGGATGTAAGGGAGAGGGAGGGGAAAGAGAGAAACATCGATGTGAGAAACATTGATTGGTTTTTTCCCGTGTGCATCCTGACCAGGGATTGAACCAGCAACATGGGCATGTGCCTTGACCAGGAATCAAACCAGTGACCTTTTGGTGCACAGGACGACGCTCAGCCAACTGAACCACATTGGCCAGGGCAGCGTGTCTGTTTTGTAGGTGAGAGAGCTGAGGCCCCAGAACACTTGAGTAGATTTAATCATGGACTCTTAGTAAGAGCTAAACTGATTTGAACTAAGTTCTTTCGATTCCAAATGCGGATTTTTCTTTTTAATAGTAACACAAGGCTCATTAATTTGTTAGGTTATTTAAAGGTAACCTTTGATGTTAAAGTGTGAATCGCTCTAATTAGCAGAAGTAGAAAGACAATATACTAGTAACAGACTTGGTTTTAAAAGAGCACCATTGAAGTCTGGTGGCGGTGCATTTGTAATATGGGTTACTATGATATCTTTGGAGAACCCAGAAAGAAAGGAAAGATTCGATGAACCTAGCTAAGAGCTAGCTGTGTCAGGTGTTGTTCGGAGCCATCTTAATGTCACTCATCAGAGGATCCTGAACTGATCCTGGTGATTGTGACCAGGCTAGTGAGCTGAGTCATCTAAAGTGACAGAGTGGATCAGGTGAATCTTTCTTGTAAAATGCCTTGAATGGCCCTGGCCAGGTGGCTCAGTTGACTGGGACATCATCCAGTACACCAGAAAGTGTGGGTTTGATTTCCTTTCAGGGAACATACCTATGTTTCGGGTTTGATCCCTGGTTGGGGCACATATAGGAAGCAATTAATCTCTCTCTCTCTCTCTCTCTCTCCCTCCCTCCCCTTCCTCTCTCTAAAATCAATAAAAACATATCCTTAGGTGAGGATTAAAGAAATAAAAAAAATAAATAAAATTCCTTGAATGAAAGACAAATCACAAAATATAGCTTAGTCTTATTTTATTTAATGAAGTTGTAGGGGAACCAATTGATACCCAAATCCTTAGGCCTCATCACAGTTTTGACCAAGAACTAGGCCCCACAGGACCACTGTTGATACTTAATGGCCAGGAGTCAGACTTTAGAAACCACAGCTGACACTGTTCAGTTCTTTGGAGTATCCTTCCCTTCTGAGTAACTTATTTTATGTTATAACATGCTATAGAAATACATTTTAATTCTATTCCCTATACCCAGAAGGTTTGGAATTCCTAATAAAAATAAAACAAAATCCCAGTAATTAGACAAACGTCTTAACTCACTACAGGGGAAGAGTTTACTAATATTGGGAGCCGAGTCTCTATTCTTTCCCTCTCTGGGATAAACAGTTATTAGAGACAGAGGTAGAGTTTGCCAGTATATGTCTTAGTTCCCAGAAATGCCTGTATAGTGTTTATATAAATGATGTTACAAATTAATATAAGATAAAGAGATAACCTTTATTTAGGAATGAATTCTAATTGTAAGGTAGAATCTTCTAACACTAAAATTTGAATTTGTTGCCTTAAAAGACAGTAAGTTGCCTGCCCTTATTTGCATATGATATACAGACTGTTACTGGGGGAAATGCAGAGAGAAGTTAACACTTACCACCTACAAGGCAGTAAGTGTATGTGCTAGTTAAGGATTTTATATGTACTAGTTCACTTCACTTTTGTAGCAACCTGATAAAAGAGGACTATTAATAATCCCATTTTTAGATGCAAATACTGAAGCACAGAGAGGTTTAAGTAACTTTCCTGAAATCAAAGAGTGACTCAATTCATATCTGAGCAATCTGGCTCCAGACCGTGCCTTCCAGCGCTGGGCTACACATACCTCACCCTGCCCAGTGTCCTACATTTTGGTGAGTTTGGATAAGATGACATTTCCTGTTCTGTAAAGCCATTTCTTAAAGCAGGAAGTGTCTGATTTCTGATCATGAAGTTTGCAGCCAGGGGCTTATCCCCTTAGTACAAATTAGGAAATCAAATAGAACCACCAAATCTTGATGACAGAATTGGGTGCAATCTTTGAAACCAAATTGTTCAGCCATAGCATGTTAGAGAGTCAAATCTGGAAGCAGAGAAAAATGTCATGATTTGCCCAAAGCCACAGCTAATAAAACTGCTAGAAGCAGGACTCTAAGCCAGAATTCCTGACTCCCCATCTCAGTGTTTTATTTCCACTCTATCATGTTACTCCTTGGCCATCAGAGCTGAAGGAAAGTGGACTGGATACATGATTGAAACCTGGAGCAGTAGCTGGGATCCCTCAGGTCTAAGGTCCCAGGAACCTTAGCAGTTATTGAGGCAGGCAGCCTTCTCTTAAAGCCCTTCTCACACAGAGAACCAAGAAAGACTGGCCTCAGGTCATTCAATGTAGTACACATTGGGGTTACATTTGAAAGAATAAAGAATAATTGAGATCCTGCTAACTTCAAAGAAATAAGTGGGACCAATGTCCACTAGCCAACTTGCCTTCATGTAGCATTAGAATGTCTGTACTCAGTCAAACAAACCCACTTCTGAGATTAAGGGATACTGCTACATTCTCTTTTTGAAGGTGAGTGTAACTCTACCTCATCATTCTTATCGAATAGTCATTTACCAGACGGGCAACCAGTCTTTTTGAGAAAGAAAAGACCTACAGTGCAGTAAGTGAGTTTTTATATTACTGGCTGAGCTCTGCACAGAACAAAACCGAGTGTTTAATAAGTCTTCTGAAAAGAAATTATAGTCAATGCCTGCTAAAGCCAAATCTACTCTTTGGTCTTACAATCTCAAATCACACCCGGAGAACAGGGAGAGAAGTACATTGTCAGCTCCTGGTAGGAAGCTGTTTTCCAGTCCAATCCTCCCTGGGGGATAGAGAGAGCCCAAAGGGCCAAAGCTGAATATGAAGCAATTTCAGTTTCTCAGCCCCACCTCAACAAGTGCTGGTATCATTGGCAAACATCCAGAGGAAGACGTGGGTGGAAGAAAACAGAAACCAGAGAGGACAGAACATACAGGTGGTACAAAGTATTCCCATATCTGCCGTGTAAAAGTGCTGCTAAGTTTCTCTAATGTGATTATAAAAATAATGAAGAACTTTTCCTCCACGAGAACTTTTTGATTGGGCAGACATTTGTTGTTGTGCCTATGCCCATCACTCCTTTTGAACTTCGGGGAGGAAATTAGCTACCTGTGACTTATCTCAAATCATAAAGTGAAGGCAGGTGTTCGAGAACTGAAAAATTAAGATTCTGAAGCACCAAGGTGCTTAAGTCACTTTGAAGGGCTTTCTATGGTAAAGGAAGCCTAATGAAGTTAACCTTCCCAGTAAATATCGCTCTCCTTCAGAAACTCCACTCTGCCCTGAAAGCAGAGAAATGAAAGGGGACACACAGGCTCAGCGAGTACAATAGTGGCCTTAAAAGAACTTAAATCATAAAGAAATGTAAGTAGAGACAAAGAAGAGGAGAAATGTTTCTCATATGACATGAAATAGCTTTGGACAGTGTACAGAGAAATTAGAGGAAGAAGCAAAATGGAAAGTTTTCTATGATAATGTATTATTTTCCCATGAAATAATGCTTTAAAAACTGGTGCTTTCTTAATGCAAAGTTGAAACAATTTTATAGCAGAAATTTGTTTAAAGAGAAATAGACCTGATCTCATATTTTAAAAGTATTTATGATGTTAAAAGTTAGAGTGAGCCCTGGTTGGTTTTGCTCAGTGGATAGAGCGTTGGCCTGTAGACTGAAGTGTCCCGGGTTCAATTCTGGTCAAGGGCACATACCTGGATTGCGGGCTCAATTCCCACTGGGGGGCATGCAGGAGGCAGCCAATCAATGGTTCTCTTTCATCATTGATGTTTCTATGTCTCTCTCCCTCTCTTTTCCTCTCTCAAATCAATAAAAATATATTTTTTTAAAAAAGTAAGAGTGAGTGTATTAGGCAAATGTTTTGTGAATTGCTGAGTGGCATAATATTAGTTTATTTGTTACTTCAACTATTTTAGGACTTTTATTCTTTATAAGTGAAACTTCAGAGACAGAGGTTCTTGGCAATGAATTATCAAACATAGAACTTTACAGTAATATCCACTAGTTGAATATTAAATGAGTAATTTGTCAATTCTTTAATATCTCTGTTGCTGTAACCTGGTATGTGCCTGGAAACAAAAGTAGTTTTATTAGTGGCAAGAATCTCAAATCAAGTTCCCCTAAGAAATTGAAAATTTTTAATCAGGTTCATTGCAAGCAATGTTTGACAGTTAATTTAAGAACAGTGAAATACATATGGAGAAACCACCAGAAATCACTGGTAAAGCATCAAGCTTGGCTCCAAGCTCCCAGTTCAAGACGTGATTGCCCCTTTTGACAAGTACTTGAAAGGGAGGATTCACTTGAATACTGAACTAATTGAGCAATATAAATTAAAGTGGAAAGAGCAAGTTAATGAAGCAGCTGGTGGGAAGTCACAACTCTCTAGCACAGTGGTTCTCAACCTTTCTAATGCCGCGACCCTTTAATACAGTTCCTCATGTTGTGGTGACCCCCAACCATAAAATTATTTTCGTTGCTACTTCACAATGGTAATTTTGTTACTGTTATGAATCGTAATGTAAATATCTGTGTTTTCCGATGGTCTTAGGTGACCCTGCTAGCGGTTCTCAGCCTGTGGGTTGCGACCCACAGGCTGAGAACCGCTGCTGTAGTATTTGCAACCTAAAACCAGTTTCATACCCCATACTCAATTTCAGAATCTGTATGTGATCTGGGTTATAGGTATGCAAGATGGGGTTGCAAAGGTATAACCCAATAAAAGAAGCATTTGTCACTTGAAAATAGCATGCAAAGAGTCAGAGAGGGAAGTAAAGGTGTGGTGGTGATGTGAACTTTTGCTATGTAGATATTAGCAAGTTTCAGATTGCATATTTTAACAAGTTTAGACAAATGTGCTTGCTACAAAACAAGTCATCAAATATGAGTATTACTTGGTTTTGTTGGGCTCAAGAATCTGTCTTATTTCATTCTTTTGTAAGGTGCTTTCTCTAATTTCATTAAGAAAGCTGGCAGTGAAAAGATAACACATAAATTTGAATTCCCAAACAGGAAACTTTAAGTAGATTTCAGAGGTACACCTTTAACCCTGTTTCCATCAATATCTCTAAGATATGCAAGGATAACAGGTAGGGTGGGGAACATGTGGACTGGGCTTAAAGCCACTTGCCTCATCTCTTGCTAGTGACTTATGGTGTCACAACTTCCCAGCGTCTGAGATTGTAAGATATAGGGATAATCAGGTGAGTTATTCATCAGGAATAAGTTAAAGATATCTCAAGATTGACAAATGGTGAGTTGCCTATTCTGGTCCTGACCCAGAAAACCCATAGGTGCCATATTTGATGAGTTATGCTTCAGAGCAAATTTCTAGGGCATCCTTAATAATAGTGGGAACAACATTGGCCTGATAGGAGACTAACCAGATCTAGAAATGTAAGGCCCTCAGAAATATATCCTTGAAGCACCCTGGCCTGAATCTGATCCCTCCTAGATAAGAATTAGGCTGACTCCAATCCGTTCAAGCTTCTGTGAAACTAAAGCTCAGGAAATGCACAACAAATAAGTACTTTTTGACAGTCTGAAAGAATGAATAGTTGAATAATTAAGCTCCCTAATTTTGCTCAAATATCCTGTGTCAAAGTCAAAGCTGACTTTTACTGGCTGGGCTATAATTGCAATTCTATAGTGACCTATCTAAACTGACAATTTCAATTGCTGAGTCACAAATGCACTGCACATGGCTTTTCAACTGGAAGACATTATTTTCTCCTTTAAAGTTGTGGTAAAAAACATACGGCATGAAATTTACCATCACAACCATTTCCAAGTGTAGAGTTCAGTAGTGTTAAATGTACATTGTTGTGCAACCAAGCCCTAGAACATTTTTACCTTGGAAAACAGACTCTATACCCATTAAATAATAACTCACCATTTCCCCCTCCCTTCAGCTCCTTGCAATCACAATTCTACTTCCTGCTTCTATAAATTTGACTACTCTAGTACCTCATATAGGTGGAATCATTACAGTATTTGTCCTTTTTTTTAAATTGGCTTTTTCACTTAGCATAATGGCCTCAAGGTTCTTCCAAAGGTTAGCATATGTCAGAATGTGCTTCCTTTTTTAAGGAAGTATATATCACATTTGTTTGTCTATTTATCCATTCATGGACATATGAGTTGCTTCTACCTCTTGGCTACTGTGCAGGAGATATTTCTTGAAATAGTGATCAGAGTGGTACAATAATTTAGTATAAAATACTTGCCTGTCTTAGATGAACTAAAACTTTCAAGTTTTAGTTACCAATTGCATTTTCATTTCCTAAAAATGTTTACTTTTTGTTGTCAACCAAGTACATTGGTTTAAAAGTGGGAAGACATTTAGAAGCTATCTCAGGTCTTATCAAATAATTTTTTAAGACAGTTTCTATTATAGGTTTCTAAATTAGGCATTCCTTTCATGTCTTACATAGGGCCTTTCTCCTTTTTTTTATAAGGAAGAAGTCTATTCTATTGTCCATAGGAAATGCAAAAATTCCATTGATAAATAGGCCTGGGTTTATGAAGCAAAAATTACTCAAGAAGGCAATATCCCAAGAAATAGATAAATTTTGAAATATATATTTTTCTACATTTATTTTTAGAGATAAAGGAAAGGAGAAGGAGAGAGAGAAACATCCATGTGGAGCAGAACGTTGATTGGCTGCCTCCTGCATGCCCCCCATCATGGAGCCCGAAACCTAGGCATGTGCCCAGACCAGGAATTGAACCATCAACCTCTCAGTGCATAGGACGATGCCCAATCAACTAAGCCACACTGGCCAGGGTGAAATAGGTAAATTTTAATAGATATCCAGTAGTTGTTAGAAAATAAACTCACAGGTGGTGATTATCAGACAAGCTGATTCAGTGAGGAGCCTCTCTCTCTCTTTCATCTACCCTTTCAGAATGGGTCTGTTAAGGGTTTCCTCCTACTCTATAGTTTGACATCTTTGCATCAGATCCATCAGAGGAGCTTTTAAAAAAATACATCAGCTCAAGTGTCTTTCTAATGCTACTCCATCAGAATTTGGGAGAGTTTGGGTGTGGGACTGTAATCTGGTTTTAAAGTCTTCCAGTTGGTTCTGATGTGCACATCTATAAAGGTAAATTGGAGGAATATCAGTAGACAAGAGCCAGGTGCTGGCCACAAAGGTGGTATGAGTGTCCTGTGGACTTGTGCGTGTGTGTGTATGTAAGAGGGCACTTAGGCAGGCATGAGTGTGAGTTGGGCAAGTGTGGACACAACAACTCCAGAAATGGGGGAGACTTCTATGGGGGTTGGTTCATGTAACATGTTTGCATTTTTAAAGATAGATGGCCAATTACTGCTGTAGGAAAAAAAAATAGTTGGAGCAAAGGAATCTCAGGTTTTGGAAATCATAGAAGTAGAGTTAAGGAATTTGTGGACTACATTAGCTTTCTTTATAAGGGTAAATATGAAGAGACAGTAATTAAAGCACCAAACTGCACCAAGACATTTGAAGCTCTGGCTCTTACTTGGAGAAAAACAACCCAGCCCTAATTGTTATTTCCCACCCAGAACTTCCTTGGAACTCTTTGCAGGTTACAACAGCTAAGAAAAATTCCCATACCTGCGTTCACACTCATTACATTATTCGAAGTTATTTCAATGACTTTCATAGCTCCAAGGAAATCTAGCAGGAAAATTCTAAGTCCTGTTTCCAACTTTGTCAATAACACAGTAATCTGAGGCAAGTGGCTTGATGTTCACTTTCTCTAATGACAAATGAAATTTTTTTAAAACCACCTCAGCGTTTACACATGAATGAATGAACTCATCCTGATTAAATGCTTTGTGCTTCAAATGTTCAAAGTGAGGTAGAGAACACAGACAATGAAAAGGCTTCTTGAAAAAAAAATCATTTTTTAGCCTTAAAATTATATTTTTTTATTTGTTTAAATGTAACTTAAGATATTTTAAAGCAACTCATACTTTTTAAATTTATTAAATCCCTTGATAATCCCCATGTGCACTTAACACACACACACACACACACACACACACACACACACACACACACACACACCCTCAGAAAAGAAAAAAAAAAGAAATGCTATTTTTTTGGCATAAAATATCTTAAAGAGAGCTAGTTTAATTTTTGTCTATCAAAGAGGGAAAAGTATATGGGACCTCAAAGTACTCCACGGTATCCCAATATATGAAAAGGGAGACTATTAAGCCATCTGAAGAGGTTTAATGTGGTGTATAGTTACTATCTAGGCTTTGGTCATTTCTATTGTTTGTATTTATTTTTTTCTATTCAAAGCTGGAGTCATACTGTGCATATTTTTAATGCAAGAAAATATCATATCTAATTGCTTCTCTATTACTTTTTTCAGTCTCTTTATTTTTCAACGAGACTGTTATTACTATCTTCTATGATGGAGCAAATGGGGAAAGTTCTGTAAATTAGTTAAAGAATTATGCTAGACGTGGTATTTATATCGACCTGAGAGAGCCAAGTGAGCATATCAACAAGGGTTGAACGTTTCTACTGGACTCATCCCAAGTTTCCAAGCACATAATCTACTGAAAATCTTTTTAGTCTAGGGCTTTTTTAGATATGTTTTTCTGACCAGGTTAAACATTCCAAAGCAGATACAATTTTAAGAGAGAATCCAGCTCATTAGCAAGGTTTTCTGAGATTCTCAATAATTTAGTTCAGTTCAACAAACGTTATCTACTGTGTTCCAGCCTTTGAACCACATGCTGGGAATACAAAGATAATGCATAATCCCTTCCCTTCGGAATCCCTTGTCTTGTGAGAGAGTCAGAAATAAATTTTCAATATAATGCTATATGGCACAGGAGATATAGGGTCCCCAGGGAGCACAGAGGAAGGGCCCTTAGCACTGCCTAGAGGGCCAAATAAGGTTTCTTTGCAAAAAATATATATATTTCAATTACAGTTGACATTAAATATTATTTTATAATAGTTTCAGGTGTATAGCATAGTGGTTAGACATATAATTTATGATGTGATCTCCCTGATAAGTCTAGTACCCACCTGCCACCATACATAGTTATTACAATATTGACTATATTCCCTATGCTGTACTTTACATCCCCATTGACGGTTTTGTAACTACCAATCTGTACTTAATCCCTTCACCTGTTCACCCAGTCCCCCAACCCTCCTCATCTCTGGCAACCATCAGTTTGTTCTCTGGATTTAGGAGTCTGTTTTTATTTTATTTGTTCATTTATTTTGTTCTTTAGGTCCCACATATAAAGGAAATCATATGGTATTTGTTATTTTCTGTGACTTATTTCACTTAGCATAGTATCCTCTAGGTCCATCCATGTTGTTGCAAATGATATGATTTCATTCTTTTTATGGCCAAGTAATATTATATGTATATGTGTAACATATCTTCTTTATCTAGTCTTCTATTGATGAGTACTTAGATTGCTTCCATATCTTCAGAGGTTTCCTAGAGGAGATATTGCCTGAGCTGAATCTTTTTATTTTTTTTTAATCTTCACCTGAGGATATTTTTCCATTGATTTTTAGGAAGACTGGAAGAGAGAGGGAAAGACAGAGAGAAACATTAATGTGAGAGAAGCACATCAATTGGTTGCCTCCTGCACGAGCCCTGATCAGGACCCAGGCCAGGGAGGAGCCTGTAACTGAGGTACACGCCCTTGACCGGAATCAAACCTGGAACCCTTCAGTCTACAGGCCAATGCTCTATTCACTGAGCCAAACTGGCCAGGGCCCTGAGCTGAACCTTGAACATGAATAGGAATTCAATAGTTTAGGAAGAAATGGGTACAGAGATAAGGTCATTTCAGCATGCATAAGACTGAACGTTCATAAACATTGTCTATGTAGAAAACCTCATGAGGCCAAGTTCAAGATATTAAGATAAAAAGCAGGAGGGATAAAGGCAGGATCATGGGTAAACTTTTATATAGTTCTAGAAGTTTGGGCTTTATCTTGCAGGGAATAGAAGGAATTTTAGGTTTGAACAAATGCGTGCTATAGATAGAGCACTCTGGTAGTATGAGGTAGAATTTTAAGGGAGAAAGTCTAGATGTATGGATTTCAGTAGTTTAAGTGAGTTGAGGAGTAGTGGGAAGACAAGAATATTTAGGAAGTAAAATTGAATTTGGGTGATCAGCTGTGGGTTTTTGTGGGGTGGTGAGCAATGAACAGTGGTGAAAAAACACACACAAGTATTGAATTCCTAAAGGCAGTGATTTTCAAACTTTTATGTATAATTTGCAAATGTTAGCATCTGTAAGGATTACTTAGTAAATTGGTTAAAAATGCCCACACTGTTGATTAAAATGACAATTCATATGATAACACAGAAAAATACATTACAGATTTAAAAACATAAAAAGCTATAGCCCTAGCCAGTTTGGTTCAGTGGATAGAGCATTGGCTTGCAGACTGAAGGATCTCGGGTTTGATTCTGGTCAAGGGCATGTACCTCAGTTGCAGGGAGGCAACTATTTGATGTTGCTCTCTCTGTCTCTCTCCCTCCCTTCCACTCTAAAAATCAATGGAAAAAGTGTCCTTGACAAATAAAAAAATAATAAAAAGCTGCAAAGCAGAAAAGTAAAATATCTGGATATTTAAAGTGCAATGGGAACTCTAAGCAAGCATGTAATTTTGGACATGAATGGAAATGAAGCATCCTGCAGGAACATTGTGAGCAGATATAAACTTTAGAGTTGTAATGGTCAGTCAGGAATGGGAGTCAAACCTTGGCGGCCTTGTGTGTAGTACAAGGCTAGGATGGGGCTGTTCTTTCCCTGTATGTAAACTTGAGCTAGGAAGAGGCTTCCCCATTGGAAAAAATGGTTAAAAAAATACACTACTCATTCACTCAAAAATATCACAAGAAAGTGGGAAATGAGTGGCAAAGAAGACATCCTGGAGAATTTTGAATCCCAAATCCATGTGGTGTATGGTTTGTGATTCTGATTTATGTGTATCTTGCCATACAGAAACCATGAACAAAAAAATTGTAAAAATTTGTTCAGAATAATGAAACAAGAGGGTTCTAGGAGAGGTACACTTAGAACTGAGTATTAGGAGCTCCCATGGAAATAATCTTCCTTGAAGATAAGCTCACAGACTAAAATGACAAAAGCACAAAAGCTGACACTGCATTGAGAGGGAGTGTCAGCATACATAACAAATAGGAGAACTCATACCCAGGAACTGCTAATAATAGAGGAATCCTGAAGGGTTTTTAATGTTCAAAATAATTTTGAAAATCATGTGGCAAGAATACAGCTTTACAGGGGGAAAAAACAAGTATAAAGAAGAATCAAGTAAACATTTGAAAATAAAAACTATAATCATTGAAAAATATCTGAGCTAAAGAGTAGAATAGGTATAGCAGACAAGAGACTTAAGACATTGGTAGACAATTTGGAGAAAATCATGAAAACCTATAGAAATGAAAAAGAGATGGAAAATGTGGAAGAACATTTAAGAGACATAAAATAGAGAGGGGAATCTCCATTGCAAGCCTAACATGCTTTTCTGAAAGGAAGTAAAGAGAATGAGGGAAAGGCAAAACTGGTACAGAAATTTCCAGAAGTGAAGGAAAATGTAACTCCTCAGACTTAAAAATTTCATTGAGTTCCAGCAAGAAAAGTTTAAAATGGGCACCTTGAGTCTTACTTCTAGAAATTCTAATTCACCAAATATTTGTTACCATAAATATTTACAACCTGCGCTATCTAATGGCACGCCTATAACCTGGTCTTGGAACATACAGTACTCAGGCACTTCAGTTGGTAAAAGGTGAGCTAGAACAATATAGTTAGACTTGTGGGCTCAAGGCAAGTCATTTTACTTAGCTGGGAGTTATGTGGTCATATTTAAGTGTTGATAGGAAGGATCTTGTTGAGAGGAGGGGTTAAATATATAAGAAAGAAAGAAATAGTTGATATTCTAAGATTCCTGAGATGGTGGGAGAGGATTGGATCCAAAGCTAGGTGAGTGTTGGTCCAGAAGAAGTAGGTACACTTGTATGTATGGTAGTAGGAAGGTGAAGAGTTCTGTCTGATACCATTGCTAGGATAATTTTTAGCTCTAAATAATAGAGGTATCAGCATCAAAGCACTCTGTGTTCCCATTTGTAAACCACTGAGACCAAAATTTAAATACAAAAATAATTTACTGCTGAGACACTTGAGTATCAGACTGGAAAAAGGCTGTACATAAGGGAATGCAATGCAGCGACCAGACAGCAACCAAACCTTCTGACAGAACCAGCTTGCAAAGTCACAAGCAGCCCAGCTTGCGAAGTCTTCCCTGTGGCACTGGGTTGGGGATGCTTTCTACAGCTCCTACTGCTCTTGCCTCTGCTGCTTTGGAAACTGGAATTTGCTGCTGCCCCAAGGGATTCTCCATGACCCTTTGAGCAGCTCCAATTCCCGAGTCCCAGTCCAGGGAATGCGTATCTGATTGGTCATGATTTGTCACTGTGGCTGCAAAGGAAGCCAGAAAGTGATCTGGTCTGTTTGGTTTTCATGGTGGGCTCTGCTTCTCTTGAAGAGCTATGTAATGGAGAATTCCTCCATCATAGATAAGGGGTTTAGGTTGCTAAAATTGTCCACCAAGACTGCTGCTGCATCCCCTGGAGTACTTTCATTTGCATTATTAGAAGATGTCCCATGGAGGTAGATGCATCTTGTGCATTAGCCATTGGAATACCTTTGAGAGAATTTTTTAAATACCCTTTCCTCTATGGGAATCCTTCCCTAAGTCAAGGAGCTCAGCGAGGCAAGCAAAATGCAGCCTGATATTAGCTCCCTGACCGCCCCCCCCCCCCCCCCCCACCGCCCACCGCCCGCCACCTTGCCGTTTAGCTGGGCATCCTTATTCATGCTATATAACCTATCCAATTATATACAATGATCCTGATGGCTCTACACCTGCCAAAGATAAGGGGATTAAATGTGATCATAAAACCACATGCACACAAGTGGCAGATTTAGACGGTCACTCTGATCCCAAACTCTATAATTCAGAAGTCCTTTATTTTACAATCAGCCTTAAAGCCATAAAATATTGCTCCATAGTCAATTGGCAGATGTTATCAGAAAAGGCAAATAAACTCCCTTTTTCATGTTTGTTATTGCTATTATCCAGGTCCTTATCAGAGTAAGGGCAAAAGTCTGGCCAAGTATGATAAATTCAAGTAATCTTATTTTGACTCAAGATTTGAAGGGTTTTATTGGAATTTTCTGAGTCCTGTCTTGAGAGATTCCTCTTTACAAGGAATTTTTCTTAGCCTAAAAAATCCAAGCTGTCGGTCTTGAGTCACTCTAGGAAACAGGACTGGCTTTAGGAAAATGTATTACTGAGAAGTTGAAGATTTGTTTCCTTTCTGTCTATCTTGTACCTCTCCCCACCTCTCAGGAGTCCATGTGTCTCTAACCTGAGCCGGGTATAAATTAATCATTTGGTGGTATTTTTACTTTGACAAGCTATAGAAGCCTAAGGTACTAGTAGGAAATGGAGAAAATTCTCTCAGGGCCAATGGAATCACCACCGCATCCAAGGAAAGTCAGCTCTTTCTACATATTGGGTTGCTGAGGCTACCAGTCTTCTGGAAATTCTCTAGAATGGGGATGAGCCAGGGCTGGCTGGACCTGTGACTGCCCTAGATCACAGTGTGCCTCTAGTGATGAGCCAGCTGCAATCAACACCCGGCCCCATGGGTTGAGGGCTGTGGCTGGGCTGGGAGTGCCATGAAGGGGAATTGTAGGTGGAAATTCTGACTACAGTATTAGGGCATAATCAAACAATTATATTTATTAATTTCAAGTAAATTCAAGGTAAGAGGTAGATAAGTACATCTAAAACTTGTATAGAAACCTTTATGTCAAGGTAGGTAGTGGTTTGTTCCTATTGTATGTTTTATCTTCCAAGTGAAATTTCCTATTTAAACAATAGGTAACACCTTTCTTCCCAGAATGAACTAAGGGTCTTTGAAGTAATGAAAGTTGACACTTATTTAGTGTTTTATCTATGTCAGGTACTGTGTTAAGCACTTTACATGTATTAACTCGTGAGAATCTCATAAGAATTCTACATGGCAAAAACTCATTAGCATCCTTATTTTGTAGTTGAGGAAAGTGAGGTACAGAAGACTGGCCAAAGTGAGTTGCAGAGTTTAAGTAAAAGACCACACTTACTAAGTGGCAGAGATGGGTTTTCAACCCTAGAATGCTGGCTCCAGGTTTGGGCTTTTAATTGCTGTGACAGACTGGCTCTAGGAAGAAGAGTAACCCAGGCTTCCCAGGAAGAAAAGATGAAGGCTAGAGTAAATAAGGTCAAGTATTGGATACCCACAGGATCTGAGGCAAACGTGGACCCAAACAAGGAAGATATGGAAACGGAAACAAATTCAGGGAACTAGGGCATTCAGAGTTTGCTCTCAAGTTGGACAATGGCTGAACTCCTCCAAAGTCCATCTACTGTGAAATTATTTTATGACCCTCAGAATAAGAAGAGTGAGAGTGTGTGACCATATTGAGGGTTTACTATAGAACTATTCTAGGAGGATGCAGAAATGCTTCTTAGATGGTAATCATAAGAAAGAACCAGCAAAGACAAGAACACAGCAGTCACTCAATAGTTTGGCCATCAAATATATAGAAAAAAAATCAACTTAAAATAGAAAAGAATAAAAGGAATTTTTTTTTACAGTGGACTTGTTAAAGGAAGATAAATTAGACTGGATGTATGTTTTCCCAAGTTAAAATTCCTGTGTTTTGTTCACATCAGATTAAAAATAAGACAGTCAAAAAGGTCAAACCTCCCTCCATCACTTCTTGTGATTGATTTGATTCTCCAGTGATGTTGTTAGAGGAGTCAACTCAGGTCTTAGTGGCTCCAGAATTTCTAGATGAGGCTTTGGAACTTCTAATCCAGATGGAAGGGTGTGGCCAGGGCCCTGGTGAAAGCACACGGGTTTAGGTTAGCTCCTGTTTTTGTCATGGTGGTTTGGGGGATGAGGGATTTTTTACCCTCTAAGCTACCCTTCGCTGCTCTCACGGATATGAATACTGCAAAAGGAATGTCTTCAGTCTCCCAACCACTTTCTTCAAATCTTCTCAGATATGAAGAGCATATATGTATTAATGCATGTTGTCTGAAGACAAATCCTGTTTCACAGTTCCTGGCCAGACATTCTAGATCTTCTGGCTGTGGTTAGCTTGTTCACTTGAACCCGTAATGGGCCCTTTTTCATTTCTTTTAGAAACACAAACTATGTTGTCTGGGGGGAGAAATTTCTGGCACACAACCAAAGTGACCAAGATTTATCCACTGAAGCACCTACATGTACCCATTAGGATCCCACTCCTGTCTGAATCTCCATTTCTAATGAGAAGGAAAAAAAATGTGGGCAACAGGGAAGTTAGAAACAAATAGGCCTACAAAAGAAAGAATATCTTAAATGCCAGTTGGTGCCTGAATTTAAAAATTTGAAGGATGTTAAATTTCCTTTCAGAAAAGTTTTATCAATTTACAATCTCACAATGTATTTAGAGTGCCTATCTCCTAGCCCAGTGGTTGGCAAACTGCGGCTCACAAGCCACATACGGCTCTTTGGCCCCTTGAGTGTGGCTCTTCCACAAAATACCACGTGCAGGTACGCACATAGAGTGCAACTGAAACTTCATGGCCCATGCGCAGAAGTCAGTTTTCGGTTCTCAAAAGAAATTTCAATCATTGTACTGTTGATATTTGGCTCTGTTGATTAATGAGTTTGCTGAACACTGTCCTAGCCTATCCTGTTTTAAAAATCAAATTTTTATGTTTTTCCAACTAGAAGGATGCAAAATGACATCCTATTTATAGTTATTGACTTATTTTAATCTAATTATACAGAAAGTAAAAAGTGTTATCTCTATATTTATGTCCATTGTAATATCGGGTTTAAATATTAGGTTAAAATGGCCATTTTACTCTTAATATATCACTAATATTTTATACCTTTTTAAAATATTGGGAGTTTTTTGAGAAATATTAGTAGCAAAAATGTAACTGAGTAATCACTATATACATTTCAAGGGAAGTAGCTCATTGAAATATGTATTAATAATGGAGGGGAAATGTAAAGAATAATTTCGATTTTTATCAGATGGACTAGGAAGCAAAAGTATCTTGAACAGAGGAAGCCAGCCTGAGAAAGGACATAGAATTATGAAACTATTGACAAATACTGAATGGCAACAGTATGAAGTGGACAAAACCCAAAGCATAGCAAGGGACTTGATTATGTGTCTTTAAAAGCCACACAAAGGAAATTTAATCTGTAGAAAATAGTGATGGATCATATTTTTATCCAGTGGGTGAGTATTTGGAAATAATACTGGACCAATGGAGGAAAAATTTGGGTTATAAATATAGAACCAATTTAATAATCAAATTGAGAAATGATAAAGCCTGCATAGAGCAGGACTGAGGAAATGCTCTGAGGGGAAAGTATTGATTAGATGTTTCCCAAGATAGAATTGACAGACTATGGAAACCAACTAGTCCCCTTAGGGAATGAGGGAGGAATCACTGATGTTTCCCTGTTTTTTGCTTTTTTTATTTAGGTGGATAGAAACTCCTTTAACTGAAATAAGTAACACAGAAAAAGATCAGATTCTTTTGTGGGGTAAGGGTGTGTGGGGTGAGCAAGGGTACAAAATAAGTCCAATTTTGCCTGTAAGGTACCTATAAGAGGTTAAGGGGAAGCGTCAGCTTGTTTAACATATTCATTCATTCAACAAATATTAACTTCCTACTCATCCAGGTGCTGTTCTAGGTTTTGGGGATACTGTTGTAGGCAAGACAAAGTCCTGGCTTTTACGGAAGTTATATCCTAAGTGAAAAGTAGTTAGAATATTAATTTCAGATTCATAAGAAGTACATTTTACTCCCTAGGAACATTAAGGTTCATGGAAGCCTTTTGTACAATCAATATGGATAGCGCATATATGTCTCTCTTGACTTAGCATAATTTTTGTGTATCAAAAACTTATGAAGATTTATAGTTTTCTTTTATTACATACTATTGTTTCTGTTTACCCACTTGAAGCCAAGGTTTAACTCAGCAATGGCATCCTCATTTATTACAAAGTCATATTGGAAAGTGGGAAATACATTATAATGATTTGTTTTATGACAAAGTCTTCAGAAAAATCAGTGGTTAAACATACCTCCCTAAGCTTTGGTTTCCTTTTTTGTTAACTAAGGAGATTGTGCAAATGACCTCAAATGCCACCTCCCTTAGCGAAGTCAAGTCCAGTGTGGTTTCCTTGTTCTGTCACTTCAACTCTTCCCAATATCAGCCTCTATTTTCCTCCATCCCTGGTGCTTCCCTTGATTTTTATCACATTGGTGCTGCTGAGTTCTGTGGGAGAAAACCTCACAATCTTGCACTTTAATGACAATGTGTAGTAGTGGTTTCTAATTTCAACTGAGTTCTCAAATTGGCCAGCAATTCTTGCAGCTTGCTCTGATTTTAACAGTGGCCAGGTCAGGCCATCAATACTACTCACAAATGTCCTAAAGTGATCAATCTCCTTTCACTCTCTACAGATGACCTTCCTCACCTACACAGAAAAGGAAAAAAAAACTTAGGTAAACAACTCAGACAAAAGCTTCCTCCAATTCAGGTCACAAAGTCCACAGAGTTACTTGCCTAGGCATCAGCCTTTCCTCCTGGCCTTGCAGTCACAGTGGAAGAGGTACCTTCCATCTGCATGTGGCTCATCCCTCCCATTGTCCTTAGATGCTCTGGGTCCTGTCTTATACCTTCACAGGGACTTTTTCCTTTTTTTAAAAATTGAATTTATCAGGGTGACATCCGATATAATAAAAGGCTAATATGCAAATAGACCAAACAGCAGAACCACCAGAACAACAGAACAACTGGTCACTATGACGTGTGCTGACCACCAGGGGTGTGTGTGTGGAACATGGTGGGTGTTGGCTGCAGCGGGATGGTGTAGCAGGTAAGTGGGGGTGCCAGACTAAGGTGGGACACCGGCTGCTGTCATGGGGGCGAGCCTCTGGTGGTTACATAAATTCTTTGCTCCCACACGCCACGGTCCTGCCTGGTGCTCACACCTGCTGCCTGCACTAGCCCTGCTCACACCTGCAGCTGGTGACAGAGCCACTGCTTGCACCCGCTGCCTGTGCCCGGTGCCAGTGCCGATCACTCGGTGCCATCAGTGAGTACAAGCAGCAGCTGCTGGCCCTGATTGCCCCTGAGGGCTACACCACCTTCCCCTACTACTGAGGGGTGATTGAGGCAACAACCACTGCTTGTACCCACTGCTGGCACCAGCCCCAATCACTCTGTGCCATCAGTGGGTGCCAGTGGGGCCAGTGTCATGGGAGTGGTGGCAGCAGGAGTGGGGCTGCTGGCAGACAGGGTAACATGGGCCACTGCAGGAGGGGCTGGGCGGGGGCGCAGAGGATGGGCCAAGACCTGCCCCTGTGCCTGCCGCAGCCTTGCAGCCCACAGTTCCTGTCAAGGTGCATGAATTCGTGCACTGGGCCCCTAGTTGGTTAATAAAACTATATAGGTTTCAGGTGTACAATTTTATAATACATCATCTGTATATTGTATTGTGTGTTTACCACCTGACTTTTCCCTTCTGATAATCCTTGCTTCCATAGCTTCAAACAGTCCCTCTCTAGGTTTATTCTTAACACCTATCAAATATGCATAAGACTTTCCTATCTTAAAAACAAATTAACAATGAACTGCTGTGCTCATCCTCCATCAACTTCTAGCTATCCTTTCAAAACCAAACTTTTTGAAAGAGTTGTCTACTCTCACTATTTCCACTTGTCATCTTCCACTCACCCCTCAACCCTCCCCAGAATGGCTCCAGTTTCCACAACTGATCCAAAGGTGTTGAGTACATGAAAATGTTTGACTGCTTCAATGAAATCAAATATCCCAGGTGACGTTCATATTTTAAATAATTTGTAAGATTAATAAGGTTTTTCCATATGAAGTATAGAAGAACATCATTCTTCCTTGGGGATGATTGACATTGGGTAAGTCATCCTAAATACTTGATTACATTCTTTTGATGTAAAGAATCTTTTCTCTCAGAACCAATCACTTAATGAAATTTAGAGGAAAAACGAAATGCTATCCTTTGATAGATCAGAGTTTGATTGAAAGATGACTCTATTCCATAGAAATAAATGCGGAGACAGGATTAAACTAAGGATGGTTGAAATTGCTTTCAACCTCAAGTCATAATCTTCCAAAAGAAGTCACTGCCTGTCACAGATATGCCTGAAGTTCTTATTATGAACTACAGTAGTTTTCACTAATAAAAGAAGGCCAAAACATGTAGGTAAATAGGAAGAGTTTGCTGGTCATATGCTCAATGACTTAGGTGTGCTTATTGTGGCCAGATCCTGAATGCAGCCTTTCTTATGGTCTGTATGTCAACATCATACATCCTTGAAGAGTAGCACACTGCAGACACCAAGAACTACACACATCACTTCATGTTTTTAAATGATAGCAGCTATTTGTTAAAATGAAAACTTATCTTTCCTGCTTTGCTTGGACAGTGCTATTCACTTGTTTTATTTCAAATGTGGCCTTTTCAAGTCAGTCCAGCTCCCTATCATTATCTTGGGGCTATTTATCTTGCACACATGACCCTTCTTAGAAACAGAGAAAAGCAGTGAAGTTTTGCTGTCTTCAAAGAACCACAAAGAGAAGGGTGGCGCCCTTTGGCTTAACAATAATAAACAAATAACAGAAGCCAAGTTCCTGTGAAATGGTGGCACAAGGCCCTGTGTGGCCACAAACTTTATTTCCTCCTGTCTTCCCAGGGCTACTGGGTATTTTGGGGGCACCTGTGACGGTATCAGCTGCCAGCATATTGCTGGCACCACATGGCACGGAACAACAAAGGAGCAAACACAAGGCACTGTTGGCCAGGCGGCCCGGCGGGCTGCCACCATGAATGAACAAAGAGCAGCCACCCCATCTACATCCTGCTGCGTCCCCAAAACATCTCACTTGTCTGCTGCAGAGCCTTTCTGCCCACCTCTGTCTCTGTGAGAGGGAACTCCAGTCTAGCACTGGGTGTAAAAGGTCCACTGGATCCCTCGGGGTGACCTGGGGAGGCCCAGATACCCTCACAGGTAGGGTGAGCATTCCGAAGAAAAACTGCTTCAATTAAATCACACCTTTAATCTGGCAGGGACTAGGGCTCTATTCTATTCAAGGCACAAGTTATTTGTTTTTGACATTTTACTTTGAGGTCTGTCAAATCCATTCCTGAAAACTCCTGTCTGATCTAACACAGTATCTTTTAATTAAGTTGTCTCTAAATCCTACTACTTCATTAAAAAGTATAATCTACTTGGAAAATGAGACTTTGAGGCACATGGTGCTGAAATGATTACACCAGTGGCTTCAGGTATACAGTAAAATTTCACTATTAGAAATATAATCATTGCTCACTCCAGGATCTGTCAAAACACATATTCATTTACTGATAGCCCACCAGAATTTGCTTAGGAATAGGATGCCATAGAGCAGGGCTAGGAGAAAGACACAGAAATGGGAGCATAAAACAAAGAAGTATAAACTGGGGAACTCTTGAAAAGAGATTGTTGTTTATTTCACATTCTTAAAAAATAGGGCTGAATCTAACAAAAAACTAAAATTTATAAAAATAGCAATTATGTAATATCTAGTAACCCAGTAATGAACACATTTCTAATGTGTCAATAATAAAGGAAATTAAAACAGTCATGGCAGAATATGATTACACATTTGTGCATGCTATTTTCCCCCCTTTTTATATCACATAGGATGTTACCAAAATCAGTGGCATACAGAGAGGACAAAAGAAAAGAATTGCTCACAGTCTGGCTGGTGTGGCTCAATGGCTGAGCATTGACCTATGAACCTGGAGGTCACAGTTTGATTCCTGATCAAGGCACATACCTAGGTTTTGGGCTCAATCCCCAGTAGGGGGCATACAGGAGACAGCTGATCAATGATGATCTCTCATCATTAATGTTTCTATCTCTTTCTCTTCCTTCCTCTCTCTGAAATCAATAAAAACATATTTAAAAAAAAGAAAAGAAAAGAATTACATAAAAGCCTGCAGTTCTCAAGTAGGATCTGGTAGTGTACTTCCTGCAGTAGATTGGGCCCTAGAAATGTACAGAACCCTTGCTAAGTCAAGAGATATTAATTATCTGGGCATTTATTATGTAAATCATAATAAAATCACTGGGAAAAATATGTCACCAAAAGATGAGAGAATTTTTCTTAGTAAAATCACCATCCAAAAAATTAAAGAGACAAAGCTGAGAGAGTAAACTGTCCAAGTTGCCATAAAACCCAGATTCCTTGTGTCTGGGAAGGGTGTCCAGGAAAAGCTGCTCCCAGCAGGCCTATATAGTGGGTGTTATATATGACAGCCTGTTTCTATTTTCATCCCTTGTGTCTCTTCCCTCATCTGCAGGACAAGGGGATTGGCCAGGTTGCATTGAAGATCTCACAGCTCCAAGTTCCAAAATTCTAGAATATGCCCGCTCCTAGACCACTCAGCTTGCAAATGTATAACATTTATTATATTTTAAAATATGAATTAATTGCCAATATTTAAAAATTGGAATGTATTATAGGAAATTATAGATGCAGATTCTCTTAAAATACAACTGGTTACATCATTTTGGGAGTCCAGTGTGAAACAAAAACGCAGACACTCTTGTTCAAAAATTATTAAGGCCCTGGTTGGTGTTGCTCAGTTGGTTGGGCACCAAAAGGTTGCCAGTTCAATTCCCAGTCAGGGGCCCATGTGGGAGGCAGCTGAGCAATGTTTCGCTCTCACATCGATGTTTCTCTCTCTCTCCCTCTTTCTAAAAATAAAAAATATTTTTAAAAATTATTAATGATTTTATGACAGCAAAGCATCAAAGCAAGTGTGGGCCCTTCTAAGTGCATGTCTGATGTGACTGCACAAGTGGCATGCCCATGAAGTCAGCATCAGTTGAAAATTCAGAGGAGCTGGTCATTGGGCCCACATTTCTCAGATAGCAATCATTGGGAGCAGAGTGGTGTTTACCCCTTTAATCACTCCCTGTATCTCCTACATTGAGGTCAAGTGTCAGTCAACATTCATCACTGTATTTGCTCAATTGAGTTTTTTCACCCTAACCTGCTGAGCTTATTTATATGACTTATCTGGTCCCTGTAGGAACATGAGTTTGTGCCCTCTGGTCTAATGGTTAAAACTGACCATACAAAGATATGCTTATTGATCATTCATTGGAGGCAGTAACCCACTACAAGGCTTTTATTGCTAATTGAAAGTGGGAGTCACCCCACACAGGTTGGACAATTTTTTTGTTGTTGTTCTAAATCCAGGGAGGAGGGCAAACATATGTTAAATTAGCTCAGCATGACTCATAGGGGCCTCCTTTGACCATGACCTCAATATACCTTCCCCCGCCCCCCCCCGCCCGCCCAGGGAAATTACATGGAATAATACAACACTGGAAGATGAATGAAGCATACTCACTCTAGGTAGGATTCAAAAAACTCTACCATTTTATGAAAACCTGAAAGATTCTGCCCTAAAAACTAAAACAAAACACAAAATTGGCAAGCACCAATGCTAGTTTTAAAATCACTGTTTTAAAATCAACACCTATGCAAAGTGTTTAGTATTAGTCATTCCCTTTGACCCCCATCTGATGTACTCCGATGAAGCTTTCTCCTGAAAACAAACAAACAAACAAACATCATGCTCTTAGGGAAGTTAGAGGATATATCTGAAGGACTTGGCTGTTCCCGAATGCTTGTATATTCCAAAATCATGTGCTTCGTTCTCATGAGCCTCAAAATTCACCATCAGCTTGAAGTTTATTATGGACCCCACTATGGCTGCTGTTCTGTGCTCTAAAATGGATTTGCCTGTTAAGGACACATAAAAATATCTTTCTGTCAACACTTCCTTTTTCCCTTTGTTTGACCTCATTGCAATTCCTGGCACGATAGAGTATTTTAGTTTTCTGGACCATTTCCAGGCCAGGTTTTGTTTCTATACAAGATTTGTTCTATACAAAACCTGAAAAGGTTCAATGGTCAGGGTTCTGGTTGGCTCATTCTGCCAGATTTCTCCCTCTTGGTCAACATTCTTTACCTCATTTCCTAGCTGTGCCTTGTGCCAGCACTTTTACACTCATCTAACTTAAGCACTCACATGGTAAATATTTGGTAATTAATTTATACATGAGTAAATAAAAACAGATTTACCCTTTGAGTGACCAATATGATGAAACATACTGCTTTTTAATGCTTTTAATAACTTTTTCATTATGATTGCTTTTAAACCAAGATAATCATGAATACTTGATCTCTGATCACAGTAGGTCTTATTTTTTTTTAAAGTGCTCGAAGAAAAGCATTGATTTCCTAGAGCCTTGTTGTAGCTTAAAAAATGTGCAAATATATTTTATCATGTCTCCAGTTTTGCAGTTATCTTTATTCAGTTGTACTATAATTTAAGCTTACTATCACAAGCATGTAAATTGCACATATTCTTATATATGTATTTTTTTATTTTGTTCACTTGTTAGGAAAGTCCTCAAGGAAAGAGACTGTGAATGTGTTTTTCCTTGAGTTTTATCTCCCTACACCCATGCAACTGCAGGGAGCTCTGTGATTTGTGGTTACTCTGTGGATGAATGAGATAATACGATGACCACAATACTTCAGCCACTCAATCTCAAACTTTCTTCCTCTTCCTCTTTTTCTCTCTACAACTCTCAGCATTTAACTTCTTACCCAGTTATATGACAATTTCAAGTTTTGGGACTCTATGCAATATTGATTTTTAAAACCATGGCTCTATTTTCTACTTGTGGTTATCACATCCAGTCAAGCAAGGGTAGGATGCTCTGGCTTCTGGTCTTCATGACTAGACACTCTTCTCTAGTGCTCAGATACCTTCACCCTTTTCCCATGTCAATCTACCTGCCATCCTCAGACCTCTCAAACCAAAATCTCTGCCTTCACCCTCCGGGTTTGTCTTAGCCCTCTTATATGAGTCTGCTGTAATGGCTCACAGTTATTAAGCATTGATTGTCATAGACTTTTCTAAGAACTTTATGTATACTACTTTATTCATTCTTCACAAAAGCTTATGAAGTAGTACAAATATCATATTTCATTGATTCTCTGAGACATTTTTTATTTCACATTTCTGAAATAGGAATGTGGCTCAACATAGAGTATTGGCAGCACTTTATTTATTTTCTTAAAAATATTTTTATTGATTTCAGAGAGGAAAGGAGAGGGAGAGAGAGAGAGAAAAACATCAGTGGTGAGAGAATCATTGATTGGCTGCCTCCTGCATGCCCCCCACTGGGGACCGATCCTGCAACCTGGGCATGTGCCCTTGACTGGAATCGAACCTGGGACCTTTCAGTCTGCAGGCCGACACTCTATCCACTGAGCCAAACCAGCTAGGGCTTGGCAGCATTTTAAAAACCTTATTGGCACATAAAATGATGGTACGTACATGTTACAATCCATGGATTCTTAGATTTGATGAAATATATTCCCATTCAACTGACAAGGAAACACAAGCTTGGAGAAGTTAGTCTAAGGACATGAAGCCATAGAGTCTGATTCCAGAGCTCAAGCTCTTGACCACAACCCTGCTATTTTTTTCTCTGTAATATCCTCTTTATGATTATATTTACATGTATTGCTTTAAAAACTAATGATTATTTTCATTTTGTTATTTAAAAGTTAATACACAGTTACTGCCAAAGCAGAAAATTTAGGGAAGAAAAGTAAATCAACTTGACTCTTACTAAGCTATTACTATTGCTAATATTTTGGTATATTTCTTCCTGACTTTCCCCCCTCTTCTGCACATTCAAATATATTAATAGCATTGGTACCATACCAGTGATACAGTTTCATCCCTCTTTTTTCATTTAGTATTATATGATGAGCATTTTCCAACATTATTACATGTTCTATGAGTACAAGACTTTGAATGATTGTCTCATTTATTATTGTAGAGGTGTACTACAATTGAACACGTAGATTGCTGTCAGGTTTCACTATAAGTACATACAATACACTGTCTTATCATTGCCCGAGGGTTCCAAGAACTGTTTTACTTCTTTTTAAATTATCATGTTCTCAGCTTATCAGTAGAATGAAAAGAGGATGTGCTTCCCCTATAGAAGAAGAGCTGTGAGTATGAAGTGTCTGCCAAATCCAGAGCTCAGGTGGGAAACATTTCCTAAAGAGAACACCAGTGGTTTCCCAGGGAGTTGCTACTTGGCATTGTTCAGCCTCTTTAGGAGGGGATTTTATCCTCATTAGAAAAGGCCCAGGCAGTCAGTGTGTTTGAGGTTGAGTTAGCATAGCAAGAGGATCTTTGCTCCATACAAGTTCTGGTCACATCATTGAGGACAGCACACTGCTTTCCAATGATGGACAAAACACTGCTTTTCAATGATGTGTTACAGAATGCAGGGCACATAGAAACAGTGGATATGGAGATTGTAGACAAGGAAATCTGATCTCAACACCTTCAGGGCTTTCCACTTTCTTAATCTCATTTTCTTTCTACCTCTTAGTACTGACAGGAGAGAGGAAAAATCAGCAAATAATCATCACAGCAAAGCTTAGTCTTAAAAAGGTCACAGTAAACTGAAAAGCCCAAATGCCCATCAGTAGAGGAGTGGATAAATAAGGTGGTGGAACATTACACAATGGAGTACTTACTTGACTGTAAAAAAGAAGGAAATGTTACCTTTTGGGACAGCATAGATGGATCAGGACAGTGGTTGGCAAACCGCGGCTCGCGAGCCACATGAGGCTCTTTGTCCCCTTGAGTGTGGCTCTTCCACAAAATACCACGGCCTGGGTGAGTCTATTTTGAAGAAGTGGCGTTAGAAGAAATTTAAGTTTAAAAAATTTGGCTCTCAAAAGAAATTTCAATCGTTGTGCTGTTGATATTTGGCTCTGTTGACTAATGAGTTTGCCGACCACTGGGCCAGGAGATTATTGAGCTAAGTGAAGTAAGCCAGTCAGAGAAAGACAAGTACTATATGATCTCACTTATATGTGGAATCTAATGAACAAAATAAACTGACAAACAAAATAGAGGCACAGATACATGGAACAGATTGACAGCTGTCAGAGAGGAGGGTATTTGGGGACTGGATGAAAGAAAGTGAGGGTGGAGGCAGGCTAGAAGAGGTCAGTGGGGGAAAAAGGGGAGCATATGTAATATTTTCAAAATAAAGATATAAAAAAAAGAAAGTGAAGGGATTAAGCAAAACAAACAAACATATATAACACATAAATACAGACAATAGTGTGGTGATAACCAGAGGGAAAGGGGGTAGAGCCTAGGTAGAGGTGGATAAAGTGGGGGGAAATGGGGACAGAAAAATACTTTGATTGGGGCAATAGGTGCATGATGCAGAGTGCCAGATGATGTTTTATTGAGGTGTACACTTGAACCCTGTATGATTTTGCAAACCAATGTCACCCCAGTAAATTCCATTTTAAGGAAGGGAGATTTAAGAGGTCCCATAGGATGACTGCACATTCCTGACTACCATCCACTAATCCCCAGAAAGACATTTGTACATGTTCCCACCTTCAGAAAATAACCTCTGGCAATTGTAGCTTTTATTTCCTGGGTACATTAATGTTTACTGTTGTGATTAAAATGTGTCTTAAAAATTAATGTCTCTTAAAAACTAAGGGATATTTTCCCAGTACCCCAAATTAAAAGTCTTTAGTAACATCTTTTAATTTAACAATCTAGAATTCTCTAAGTAACCAGAACTTTTTCTAAGTGAAGCTAAAGTACCCCATTATCTCTAACTGTTTTGTCCTCGTCGATACAAACTATATGTGTGCCACTGTGCTAGGCACTTTAGGCACCACCAAGTCCAAAGATTGCTTTCCCAGAGGCTATTAACTGAGCTAAGTTTGAGAGTATATTAAGGATCAGGGAGATGAAACGAGTGAATTGAGTTGCTTTATGTATATGGGAGTAAAAGTCAGATAAAATATATTTGTATTACTAATGCTTTCTAGACTTCACATTTTAGAAACTTTATATGGACTCTGGCCTAATTTTTTAATTTAGTATCAAATAATGAATAGTTGTTTGGAGACTAATGGGTGCCACTCTTCAGGATGGCTCTTACACAGAGATAACATGCAATTGCTCTACACAAAGCATGCACATTCCAATGAGGGGAGAGAGATTTCTCCAGAGTCACCAAAAACACGAGCATCACCAGAAAAGGGCAATGAGAGAGATCCAACATTCCAAAGTGAGAAAAACAGTGGGCTCACTGGGGACCTGACTGTGACAGCTGATTACGAATTTATCCCTAGAAAATTGGCAAAGGGAACATGAGAAAAGACTCCAAAAGGGAAAATATCAGAGTGAATTTGGGCAACTCTGAAGATTATGGATTGACTGCTTGAGTAATATGGAACATTTCCTGATACGTACATGAGACCAGTTTTCCCTTTCATATTCCAATTTCAGGAAACGTGTTACCTATTTCACAATCCATCTGAATTTCTTGTTAAATAAGATGAGGCGTGTGCATACCTAATACATACTATAGAACCCAGTAGGAAGAACTAAGCTTCACTTGAGAAGTAATCACGTTAGTTTAAAGAGGATTAAAGTCATCATCATGATTTTTATTTCCTTTCTCAAGGTGCAGGTGCTCAGACAGTTGGTAGACTTTGGCTGAAGAGATAGAAAAATGTTGAAACTATGGGGGTTTTGCTTTTTTATATCAAGTTTAGCAGTAATTTAAAATCTGCCTTTCTCTGCTTTTTGAAAGTCAGTGTACACTGGGCACTTTAAGCTACTGGAGCACAGAACAACACATTTACCCCATTTTATTTTCGTGCAAACACATTTTCTTCACTGATTAGGCAATGTTATTGTTATACAGTATATTAGAGGCCCGGTGCATGAATTCATGCATGGGTGGGGTCCGGCCAGCCTGGTCAGGGGGAGGGGACATGGCAGTTGGCCAGCCTGCCTGCTGGTCGAACTCCTGGTTGAAGGGACAATTTGCGTATTAGCCTTTTATTATATAAGATATACGCTGAGTGGCCAGATTATTATGCGTTCAGAAATCATAATAATCTGGCCACTCGGTGTAGGTTCAAGACACCCACAGCTGTTTTACCTTCATTGGAGACTTAAGCAATTAGCAGGCTATCCTCAGGGATGGGCTTGTTTGACTCTACTCTGGAGAATTAGTTGTTGCCACAAAACAGCTACTCCATTAAAAAAATTCTGCTTGTGGGGATTTTGGACTGTTTTTCCATTTGAATCCTTGCCTGCAAAGATGCTATGATTAAAGCATGTTACAGTATAGAACAAATTTGTATGGTTTATAGTAGTAACATTTGTTTAAGTACTATAACAAGTGATATTAAAGTGTCACGTTTTGTTATTGTGATTTTCATTTTCTTGACTTCATCTCTAATTTTCTCTTAATTTTGGATGCATAGTAAAATATGTGTAAGTGTGTGTGTGTTGTGTATGTGTGTGTGTGAGAGAGAGATGAAAATGTTTAAGGTCTCTGTCTTGGTTAGAAATTAAAAAATCGCCTGAGAGAAAAAGAATGAAACTTAATTGTTTTTATACAGCTTATTCTAACACCATTATAACTAAATGCAGTGATTTTGTCTTGCATATTTGTGTATTTAATTGCCTCCATAGAAATCAACAGACACAGAGCACTAATTCTGAACATTATTAATCTTAGAAGTAATGTAACCTTTAAAGAACTGAAAAGTAAAATCCCAGTAAAATATTGTACTTCTTCATGCATCTAATTTTTAAAAATTTTATTTTTATTAAATTTATTGAGGTGACATTGGTTAGTAAAATTATATAGGTTTCAAGTGTACATGTATCTCATTTCTATTGCAACAATTTTATGAAATTAGAAATATTTCATGTTTTGTATTTAAAGAAATACAAAACTGTTCTTCACTCAACTCATCCTATAGCAATTTCTTTTCTCTTATTGCTATCTTTTTAAAAATTTTTTAAAAATTTGCTTTTATTGATTTTTAGAGAGAGAGGAAGAGAGAAGAATAGCGACATAGAAACACTGATGAGGGAGAAACATCATTGATTGATCTGCTGCCTCTTGCATGCCCCCTACTAGGAATTAAGCCCACAACCTAGGCATGTACCCTGACCAAATTGAGCCAGTGACCTCTTGGTTCCTGGGTCAATGCTCAATCACTGAGCCACACCGGCTGGATTTATTGCTATCTTTTCTCTTTGGTAACCAGCAATGATGTAAAAAATAAACAAATAAACTAATTAGAAATTATGGTGCTGTCACATATATTTGAAGGACAAAGGTGGAAGATTATAGTTAACTATCCCCAAAATAATTCTAGAAAAAAATATAAAAGAGGAACCAAATGTCTTTGTTGTTGTTGTTTACTTGAATTGTATTTAAAACTGTTTTCAACCCTGTTCTCACTTTTCACTTCAGATCTGCATTTTCAACTTACTCCTGACCATGTGTAATTTTCATGTCCCATCAGCAAATCAAAGACAATGTGTACAAAGTCAAATTAATTCTGTTGCCCTCCCTACCTGTTCCTCAACAGTTTCTTTGCTCAGTGAGTGGCACCACCTTTGCCCTCTTGCCCAAGCTCTTGCATCACACTGGCTTCCCCCTACTCCCTCTGCACATCTTTAGTCTTTTGGGGTCCCGGCTACGCTGCTTCCTTTTTCTGTCCCAGGGAAGCGATTCCCTCCCACCCAGGTCGCTGCAGTAGGTTCCCTTGGCCCATCTTCTCCATGTCACTTTCCACATTGCTGCCAGTTTGACATTTCTAAAATATCAATTTGATTTTATCCAAAACTGCTCAGTGGCTACCACTACTCTTGGTAATGCCTACATCTCCAGCCTTATCTCTGGATACATTTCTGTTCCAGAAAATGCCCATGCTCCTCCTTGAAGAAAGGAACATTTATACCCCTCTGCTGCTCTGCATGCTCATATCTCCATGTCTAATTTCATACTTCATTGCAAATACCTTCTGTCTTGATTGTGTCTTCCACCAGTCTGAAAGTGCCTGAAGACAGAGGCAATCTAAACTTTATGTTGCTCACTGATGTATGTGTACAGAGCCTGGCACATAATAGATGGTTAATAAGTATTTATTAAATGAACAAATAAAAAGTAATTAGTAAACAAAGATTATGCTATTTCTGATGGACCACTTATTTTGTCTTGTTGTTAGGATGTTTTAGTAATATAACAGATCACACAAATGTGCTTGAAAATCCAGAAGTTACCTTAAAGGAACCTTGATCTTTTTTCTCAACAACTCTCAAGGACAGTGTGATGGCAGGGAAGAAAGGTTAAGTGGTACTGATTCCAAGTGGATCAGAATGTTGACTCATTAGGTCACTTCTGTGACTTAATAATAGAGCAAATAAATAAGTGCCATGACTCACTGCTCTTCTCAAGTGTAATGTATTTTCCCCAATAGTTTGTAATTAAGAGAAATCTAGCCTTTATTTTCCAGAATACATGTGTAGAAAGTGAAGGATACTTTAAATTTTTTGAAAAAATTGGATAGAGATTTAAAAAAATGAGTTGACGAGTCAAGCCTGAAAATTCTTAGCAAATAAATGTATGGGAAATTGGCAACCTTGGTCAAGAATTTTACAGGGAGAGTCCACATATACACTGAGTTGCCAGATTATTATGATCTCTGAATGCATAATAATCTGGCCACTCAGTGTATATCTTATATAATAAAAGGCTAATATACAAATTGTCCCCTCGACCAGGAGTTCAACCAGCAGGCAGGCTGGCCAACCACCCATGTCCCCTCCCCCTGGCCAAGCTGGCCGGACCCCACCCATGCACGAATTCATGCACTGGACCTATAATATATTTATAGAGATATATGCATTCTGAGATCATAATAATCTGGCCACTCAGTGTATATGCACCTCTTGTTTTTCCATCCTGGAACACTGGGAATAATCCAAACGAGTGGGAAGTTATTACTGGACAGAGAGATAAGTTGGAGGCAATAGTTTCTTTATTGTTTTGACATTTATATGTTGGTCCAGTGTTTCAGGTCAGCCCTTGTACATTGCACAGCTGTGGCCAGTGCTGGGGACAGTTGCCAGCATTAATGACAACCAGCGGCACAAGGCGTTCTTCTGCTGACCGCGCCTAATTCTTTTACACTGATTAACTATTTAGGAACAGAAAGGTTCTGTGTTTAAAGACACAGTAAACTATGCCAGTCTAAATCGAAAAGTTTTCAAATGTCAGACATCTCTAAGACTTTAGGCTAATCATTCACCATTATAATAATAAAAATAAACAAATTTTTAAAACGAAACCTGAGTTTTTAGATGCTGCCATCAAGAACATCTGACATGGCAGAGCCAGCTGTCATGAACCAGTTTCTCATGTGTCCTTCAGGCGTATTCTAGGTATATATGCAAGCAAACATATTTTCATATTTTAATACTGTTTTTGCTTTTCCAATGAATACAGGGTAGGGCAAATGTAGGTTTACAGTTTTGAGTACCTAAAACACAGTTTACTCTTACACTATTATTTATTAATTATTGTATTAATTTTCCATATGAGCAACTGTAAGCCTACTTTTGCCCACCCCTGATTTATCATGGAGAACATTCCATATTTGCACTGATGCATCTAGCTTATTTGGATTCTTTCTTTAATATTATTCTTTATTGCATCTGCATAGTATCCTTGTTAGGAATGCAGCACTAGTTGTTTAACCAGATCCCTTCTGACAGGAATTTAATTTTTCCTCATGGTTCACTATTATAAACAGTGTATAATAAACATCTATGTGCATTTAAAAAAAAATAAAAAAGAGCATCTGAAGTGGAAAGAACTCCAGGACGTTCTTCTTCCTTAGGCTTTATTCCCATAGGACAGAGTAGATGTTATGTGATGTGGGGCCCGGAAAAGCAAATGATAAAATAATAAACTAGAAACTACCCTTTGAAGTTTGCTACCAGGATGGAGTGCCTTAACAGACCAAATTAGTATTTGGTGTCCACAGAGAAACCTGTGCTCCTTTTACTTTTCTTGAAGAAACGAAGGAACAAACCGACTTTTCTGGAAAGGCTCTGCACTTGGGAAATTTTCATGGCTACTTGGTGGAGCCTGCCCAGCCCTATACACATATGGCTTCTACTACTGCCAGGGTCTTGGGACACAGGCCTTGGAGAGACTACATAGATGACTTAGTTTATCCACTTCACAAATAGTGATTTATTCTGCATTTCCATTTTATCTTGATTTTTCATATTTTAAAAAATGAGCATAAATGTTTTAATATTTGATTAAAATAAAATTTGATTGTAGAAAATTACACTGATCAAAACATGGTTCTTTAAAAAAAATTACTTTATTAAATCTATCACCAAGTTGTCATCAGGACATTGGAGGTAGAAAAACTAAAGAAGTCTTTATTTTTATTCTCCAGTAAAAGGCACTTATTTCTCAGGTCATTACAGAACTTACTTCAAAATCATTATGGGCCAAAACTCAGCATGGAGAAGAGTGACCAGGTTTACTAGTAAATCTCAGGAGAAGTGAAGAGAGTTGTCTCTGAAGATTTACTTGAAGCCAAGTCCTAGTTATTAAAGTTTTGAAATACTCTTAAAAGAGTAATGGACAGCTCATTTTATCTATGGTTCAGAAAACACACAGGTTGGGCATAAGAGAGTCAAAACAAGATAAGAATTTTGTCACTCATTTAGTTTCACCTAGGCTAAAATGGTTTCTTTGGCAAGCCAACTATGTCCCTAGTAAAGCAAAAACAAATAACCCTTCTACCCTGACCCCCGCCTCCCTCCCCCCAAAACAAAAAACCTAATGTTCACATCTCTCTGACTTTAATACATTTCAGGGTATGTTGTGATTTAAAGCAGTGGTTCTTCTACTTTATTATTATTTTTTAAATCTTGGCCCACTTTCCTCTATCCCCCATTCCTGAAGTTCATTGTATTTCAAAGTTCATTTACGTTCTAGAGAGAGATGCCACTAATGGACTTGCTGGCTTCTGGTCTCTGTCCCTGAACTGTTCTCTGATGTTATCATGGGTAACATTTTTATATTCATTGTAAACTGGGAATGAGTTTTAATAGAGGAAACAGAAGTGCTATTAGCTATCCCTTGCCAAGTGATTGCCTCTTCTTAGTCAATCCTCCACAAGCCTCTTGAAGCAAACATTTAATGAAGGTACCTGCATTTTTAGTTTTATATGAGTATTAAATCCAGCCCAGCCAGTGTGGCTCAGAGGTTGAGCATCAACCTATGAACCAGGAGGTTATGCTTTGATTCCCAGTTAGGGCACATGCCCAGGTTGCAGACTTGATACCTGGTAGAGGGCATGCAGAAGGCAGCTGATCAATGATTCTCTCTCATCATCGATGTTTCTATTGCTCTCTCTTCCTTTCTTTCTGAATCAATAAAATATATATATATGTATATATATATTTTTTAAAGTATTAAATCTGATCAAAGAGCTGGACAGGTCTATTGTGGCATTCCTGTCAAAATATCCAGATTATCTTAGAGATCAGCTCATGTGCTTGAACAACTACCAAACTTGTCCTTTCCCATATTAAAACTTTGTGATAAGAACTTCCATTGTTCCTCTTGAAACAAGTATGTTTGGGTTGAAAGATTTGGCACCAACACAACTTTCACTTATCTTAACATAGGTGGTGAAAAAAGAGGCTACTTCATAAGGAGCTCTGTGACTTCCTGAACTTTTCTCTTCCAAGAGGGAGTGACCCTGACTGGAGGACAGCATGACCTGGGGGACAGGAGAGGAGGTAAGTGAGTTATGTAGTGACCCCATAGCACATAGGCCCTCATCTCCATGAATCACAATGGTTTTTTTAATTCAGATTCTGAGTCCATCCTCATCTAAGACAATGTTGAAAATGAAATGTTATTCAAACTCTAGGCAACTGTGTCTTTGTCCTTAGGTCTGTGAAATTCCATGAGAAAAATCCTCAGAAAGAGCTCCATTAAAAAAAAAAAAAAAAGATTTGGAGAGTTTTGAAAACAAATAAAACCAATTCATTTTATATAAACCCCCATTGAGGAAAGCATTAAGAACAGGAGTTTTTTTGGGAAAATTTTCCACATTATTTCACAGGTTCCACTTCCTTACTTAATGTTGCTTGTTTGCTTTGATAAATAATATTTCCTCCAGCTGGCACATTTAAACAGGATCCATTCAAAGAATTTCATGGGACATTGAGCAATTCTGGTACCTTCCTTAATGAAAACTAAAGGTCATATTATCCTTTCTATCTTTTCATTCCAAGAAGCTAGGAAAGAAGTTGTTGATATTATTGTTAATGTTTCAAAGAAAACTATAGCTGCTAACTTTTTCTTAAGTGAAGCAGAGCTTTTGGCCTTGGTCATGTCCTTGAAGATCAGCTCTTCTTGGTGTTATTACTATTTCTCAGAGGGTAGTCTTCCATGAGTTTGCTCTCACCTCTTTCCTGAGTATGTTCCTGGCTAGGAGTCTTGCTGTCGGGTGAAGTGTGCACAGCTGATGTGACAACCTGGTTGGCCTGGTGTGCTGGGTGACCTGAGGACTGAGCATTTTGGAAATGCCCAAGATTTTCATCAACAAAGAAAAAAACTGGCTACTTGGCAGCTAAGGTCAAATCAATAATGATCCTTTTGTATGGACACACTTGGAACAGAAAGCCTTTCACCAATTTTAATAAAACCTCTAAAACATGATTATAAGGAGGCACTGGGGGAAATCCTATCACCTTTTTGAAACATATAAGAAGGACTTTCAGGGTGACCTTAGAGGTCAGACAAGGATTGGAGCTTTGGCGATGGCTTTTTCCAATGAGAGCAGTTTCTAGTTTCTCATCAACTGTTTTAGAAGTAAGGCAAAGACCTCAGCAAGGCTTGAGAATAGAATGTATTGGCTAACTAGAGGGAAATTTTGCCCAGTATTGCTTTGCAGCCTTTAACCCATATGGTAGAGAGAAGCCAGTTCACTAGTAAAATAATCTTCATTGTGGGGAATTGAATTGGGAAAATCAGTAGAGAAAGGAGAGGAATATGTTATGGACATACTAAAATGTGTATTCCAATAATGTGGCATAATAGAGACTTCTGGACTATCCCAAGGGCATATATATCAACCTGGCACTTGGTAATAAAAAGCAGAGTCTTTCTGACCAAAGGACTGAGCAGATGGTAGGGAAAAGAGGTGTGGTGGCAAACAGCCCCAGGCTTTGTCAACATCAACTGTACCCACAGACTTGAAAAGACGGACTTTACCCACACAAAGTGTGGGAGAGACACCTGTATGATCGAATTACCACCTGCACTATTGTCAGTAATTACTCAAAGGACAGGCACAAATCAACCAAACGCCATAATAGTCACCTTTAGGGGAAGGGCAGGTTTGCCTGACTTTCCCTCTTACAATGAAGAGCTGATAGGCAGGTATTTTGCTGGATTTGAGGCACTTCATGAGGAGTGTTAAGGAACACTCCTTCTCTTCCTGGAAATCTTGCCTTCAGGCATGACACCTTGAACTATCCAGATTGCAACACAGAAGTAGTCTAACCCTGAAGCTAGGTGCCATTCTTGGGGAACTCTTCATATGCAGAGATCTGTGCTCTGAAGCAAAGCATGTGGCCTTTGCCCTTCCTGGAACCTCTGGTGGAATGCCCTCCCCCAGACATTCCCAGAGCTCACACTCTCACTCGGTGCCACCTCTGCTCTGAAATCATCTTATGCATGAGGTCTTTCCCTATCACTATGTAAAATAGCTCCCCTACCTAGGATTCTTATCCCCTTTCCACATTCTATTGGTCTCTTGAGCCTTCTCACCTTCTGATACTCTATATTCTTGATAGTTTATTTGCTTATCATCTTTCTTGCCTATTAGAATGCAAGTCCCATAGAAGCAGGGCTTTTGCCCATTTTGTTTACTGCTGTATTTCATCATAGGCATCCTGTAAGTATTTAGGAAAGGAATGAATGAGTCCTTAAGCAAAGCTTTTAACTCTGTCTGATCTCAGTTTTCTCAGATCCATGGGCAGTTCAGACCCCAAGGCAAATGACAGAAAAGGCTTTTTTTTTTTAAAGGATGTTACCTGAATGGGGCGAGTTCCAAGGCTAATCAATATACCCAAGAGGAAAAGTGAAAGCTTCTTTACTCTCAGAATGGCAAGCAGTATTCAGTGTTTCCTGACTAGGTTTCTTAACAGGGTCCTACTGAGCCTTGAATATTATCCCTGGAGTGGCAATGGCAAGTTCCTGTCCTTAGAGAAAAAAAATCAGGACAAGTTCAAATGTGGCCCTACAAAACACCAGAATCCAGTAGTTGTTGACTTTTCTCTATATTTAAATTTCTTTAAATCTTCTCTTTACTGATTTATGTTCCTGAAACCAAGGTAGTCAATAGAGCTTGGGAAATATTTATAGTTACCTTAAAATTAAGTTTTATAGAAAGATTCATAATCAGTTGGATTTTATGTTAGCCCTTCTATCCCATGGTTTTGGAGTTATCATCTTGTGTTTGAAGGTTTTTATGGCAGTTATAATCATGGAGGAAATAGTCACCTATTAGCAAAGTTCTTCAAACATCACTGGGCTTAACCACCTGAGAAGGTAGTTGACCTCCCAAGTTTTCTTCTCTATAACTCTGAATTTCAGATGCGGAAGACAGTAGGTTCTGAGCTGAACTTTATGACTTTTTGCATGATGCCATACAAATAAATAAAAAATATGTAGATGATTGTACATAAAATGCTAAGCTTAAGTTTAAAATGCAAACCTTAAAATATTTCATAAAACCAAAAAAGGATAGAAGAATCCCAGAAAGCGGAGACTAACGCTGCCTGACCAAGTTCAAGCACATTATAGACAATGGACTATTCATTTATTCTGAGGAGCTGGAGCCTAATTGTCTTTCTGCCTGTTCTAAGTATGACACCAATGACTCTTCAACCTTGGACCAGCTGTTGACTCTCTCTATAAATTGGGAGGATCCAAGCAGAGAGGAAGCTTTTTTGTGAAAGGACATCAGAAGCCATGATGCTATATAGACACAATATATACATTTTATACAGATTTCTAAAAAGAAAAAACACATCAGAAGACCTGGCTTCTATGCTAACTTTCACTGTGGTGTTAAAAGTTTGCCAAGATGTAAGCTTCTTCCATTCCAGATCTTTAAAGTCACATTACAGAAGTGACCACTCAGATTCAGTGTAAGAGAACATATATTGTCATATCAGTGACTCCACCACATCAGGTAAAGACAATCTTTCTACAACCTCAAATATTCCTCTGGAGATAACACATAGATTGTTTATCCTACCTGAGAACCACCTGTATTTGTATGGCAATCAGACTTGAAAGATAGTAAAGAGCACAGGGCTGGGAACCTAAAACAGGGTCTGTTTACATAATTAGGTGGTGACAAACCAACCCCAAAGTTCTTGTCAGATAAGTAAGACGTAGGCACCTCTTCCTCTATAAGGAAGTTCTTTTTCAGTTTGTTTCCCAGTATTTGCTTAGTGCCCTCCCTGCTGTTCAAAGGTTACTTAATTTAGGGACAATAGAAGATCTTCACTTGGGATGATGGGCTCAAGCACTTCTAGAAAAGTGACTCTGTGATTGATATGAGTTGACATATATTACACACCATACAAAACAAATAACTCCAGGATCCATTTCAACAGCTATTAACTTCACTGGAAAATCCCAGCACTGCTAGATTTTCTTTTTCCACTGAGAGTCCATAATACAGGATATTGCTGCCTTTCCTCAGATGTAAGAAAGTAAGATGCTATGACCTGAAAATACCAGGGTTACCAACGCAAGTGGGTTTCTGAGGAAACATCCAATGACTGCAGCCAGCTATAGACTATACAGGCATGTCTGTTGGGCTTTCATTTAGGCCCTTTCTTTCATCTCTCCCTGCCTTTGAAGGTTGCTTCCTCTGCCTACATCTCTCTCATACTCCTCTTTACTTGACTGATTCCTCTACATAATTTAATACTCAACTCACATATCACCCCACACCTGGAGGCTTCCCTGAGCAATCCTCATCTTTAGCTTGGGGATGATTCCTTTCAGTTCCCATAATAATTTTTTTTTATTACTACCAACATACCATCTGTTATAATATGTGATTCAACCTACTCAGAGTTAATCTTTTGCTTATAGCAGTGGTTCTAAATTTTGGTTGCACATTAGATTGATCTAAGGAGATTTTTAAAGTCCAGGTGCCCTGTCTGCATTCTAGACCAATGAAATCAGGGTCTCTGGGGGATGGGAACCAGGATTTAGTATTTTTAAAGCTCTCAGTTTAATTCAATTTGCCATACTGAAAGGCAATTTTTGAGTACAATTAACTAGTACAATGCACATACATAAGACATGATTGAGAGATCAGTGATAGTCGTCATTTCATTGGGGTTAGACTTGAAACTGACTGGAAGAAGATTGATTTGCTAGGAAGTCATCCTAAAGTTCTAATTTCTTATCCCGAAATCTGTGGCCAAAGGCAAAGTGAACACCCTAGGCAATGGTCATGGAACTATCCTCAGTATATAACTAGGTCTCTCCCCAATTCTACTTTGAACTATTCCAACATACCCAAAACTCTACATTTATGAGCATTGGACATGCTAGTTGTTCAGGCTGAACTCCACCTCAATCCTAGGTTTCCATCTAGTGTAATTTGTGTCTACAATGACTAGCTAAACACTGCAGCCTTTTAAGAGTTACACTGATAGAGCTCTAATTCCTTTGGTTACCTCAAGAACCCTATTTCTGGGGATGGGTATGTTTCAGGGCTGGAAGAGTGTTGAGGGGGAAACATTTTCATGAGCTCAAACTGGACATAACTTGTTTTAATGCTTAATGTAAACATGTAGCTGTATTCTCATGAGCAATTCCACAAAGCAGAATAATGCCTCCTATTCTCATTTCCGCCTATTCCCTCTTCTGAACTTCCAGTCTGACTGGTTGCATTGTTCCTGCTCCCACTCCCACCCGAGGGTGCTCTGCATTCTCCCCTGGGCTGGCAGCAGCCTCCCTGTGTGATCGCCAAGCCTCCTCCTCCCACTTCTCCTCGAATCCTTCCTCTTCACTGGTTCTTCCATGAGGACTGACAATAACAACTCACAATCAAGCCTCCCTGCACCTATTAAGCCTGAAGGATAAGAAACTGGCTTGTTAGGATCAGCAAAAATAGTTGAAGAGAGAACAATTAATAACTATTTCTTTCGGTTTTGCATTCCTCGTCCTTATCCTGGAATCCTGTGACTGACTTGTATCCTTTCTATGGGAAGCTCAAGTCTTCCTTAGTTCCTACATTACATTATTGCCATAAGCGTTTAATGAAAAAAGCTTAAAAGGTGTGGAGTTATTCTTTTTTAGATCTTCTTTATTTTTAAGATAACTCATTCCTAAACCATTTGTCAACACTTGGCCTGATTATTCTCTGAGAAACCATACCCATTTAAACAAGCCTGTCTAAATCATTGATTCATATGGCTGCTGATTACTGTTAGAAGTTCCTAGGCAGTTATAAATGCTCAAGAGAAGCTCCTGGACCTCTTCTTTCTCCCTGCAGGTTCCCAGTGGGGTTTATGTCAGCTCTCAATAAAGGGCACTTAAAACAAAGGAAAGAGAGATTGGGCAAAAGATATAATTATTTATATTTGAAACACTACAAGTGATAAGCATCTGCATATAAACAGTTACTTAAATTAACATTTAAAATTAGATACAACTTCCCTCTTTTATTTTTCAAAACAGAAGATTGACATTCTAGGAAACGATATTAAAATTTACTTGTTTAAAAGTAAATTCTCCCCAATGCTGAAGTTCCTCATTCAATTCAATTGAAGAGGCTTCTACTCTAGAGAAATTCCTAATAGATTATTTGAGAATGGGAAAGCCAAAGCAGAAAAGGGACAGACCAATACAATAGGGACAGTTTAAGTCCGACCTTGGGCACTGAAATTAGGAAAGTGAAGAATAGCATCAAAAAGATCTCTTGGAAAGTACCTGCCAGCCTAACCCCTCCTCCCGCTTCTGGCTCTGCCACGAAAGATGCACTAAAGTTTCCAGAAATGTGCATTCAGAAATGAATGTCAAAGAAACTCTAGCCAAGTCAGCTAGCTGCACTGTATTTCCAACAGGAGGAATATGCATCACCAGAACTCCGAGGAGGGCTGTTTGTTTATGGGGTCAAGCAAGAACTAGAGAGAATCAGGCAGAAAGACATTTTTCAGGGGGCCTGAGATATTAAAAACTAGGGAGGCAAAGGTAGAGGAACAGAGTGTGGTCAGAATTACCTCTAAGCATCAAAGATAATCTCTTCCCCTTGGAAAACTCCTCAGCAGTAGTTTTCCATTCCCTGTGGCATCAACAGCTGCCTAACACAATCACAGTGTTCTTATTCAGGTGAAGGTAAGCAAAGACGCCAGTATTAGTTCCTCTGGGCCTCCCTTGGCAGGTGCAGCCAGCCTCCTACACACTCTTCTCATGGGCAGAAAGAATAAGTGCTTATAAGAATTAGTGCTTATAAGAATTAGTAAATCTTTGGGTTTAACAGGGACATGCATTTATTATGAATACAGTGAAGTACTTAAGAGTTAAGCTCAACAAAATGGAGTCTGGTACTGAAAATTTATGTTTTTAAACTGTTAGATACATGTCAAAGCATGTATTTCAAATGATAACCAGGATAAAGCAATAGCAGTAACAGCAGCAGCAGTAGCAATTAACATCAACATTAATGAGGGTTGGCTATGTCCCAGGCAAAATTTTAAGCCCTTTACCTGGATCATCTAATTTAATCTTCACAACAGCTCTACTGAGGCAGGTTCTATGATTATCCTGTTTTACCGATAATCATGATGCTAAATTTTCAGAGCATTTTTTTACCATAGGAATGTTTGCTGGCTTTTTGTTGTTGTTTTGGTTTTTTTGTGTGTGTGTGTGTGTGTGTGTTTTTAGTTAGCCAGCAGCTATATAAATTTTAAGATGTGGCATGTAGTGATCTAAGATTTTATATTAACTCATTTAATCCTCATGACAACTCTGTTAGCTAGATATATTTATCATCATCATTTTGAAGATGTAGAAGTTGAGCTTCAAGGAGATGGAGCAACTAACCCAAGGTCACACAACTAGTAAGCTACTAATGTGGGGCTTTAACCCCAGGCAGTCTGTTGTGAATGCTCAGAGGGGAAAATGTCTTATACAAACAGTTGATGCTCAAACATTTCTTAAATTTAGTCAACTTCCCCGGTTTACTGGGGTGAGGAGGGGTGTGTGTGGAGTGTGGGGGTATTGTGAAGGAGAAGTTAAGGAGGGGAAGGAGAGGTGTTTATCCTGTCTCTCTCTTCTCAGAACTTGTCAGTGACACTATTGTACCTCATGATTATTGGGTAAGAGCTCATATTTTCTCTTTAAGATGTTACCACCTAATAAACCTAGTAAGGATAATAGACTAATCATGGGAATTAGAAGCTATCTAACATGTAAATAAACAATCAAAATCAATCTCAATGCTACTGGCTAAGTTAACAGCTCAGATTTTATTTCACTTAATAATTTTAATACTTCTTTATCAGTGAAATAAAATACAAAATACATTATATTTCTACTCAACAATCCAGACATACATTTCTACATAACTCTTTACTAGTAGACAATCCCTTACATTTCAAATAAATCAATCTGGAAACTTCAACATTATAAAGAGAAATTGTCCCTACTTCATCAGTGACATCACCCCTGACTCCCATGCAAGAAGAAATTAACATTCATTTATCGAATCTTGAGTACCTGGAAAGCCTGTGGTTGAGAGGCCTCGTCTCATTAATCAAATCTAAAAATACCTCAAGTAGGAAGGTGATAGAGCCTGGTGCTTTGAGAAGGGAAAGAAAATAAACAAACCTAAGGTGAGGAAGTTGGCTCATACAAAACAAAGAAAATGAAGTATTGGGGGTACTTCAGATGGTAGGGACCATACTTCACTTCTACCCAGGTCTATTGGGTAGCAAGACCTCAAAAAGGCAGGTGTTCAGAGAAATGGTTGGACTCTGCATGTTATGTACATAGACCGGTAGCTCCTACAAATCTATTAAGATTTAGCACTGAACTAAAATTGAGCCACAGGTCTTTGAATGGGCTCATTGGCATGGGCACAGAGCAGAAGAAAGGACAGCTACAACTGACTCGAAAATAATGTTACTCAATTTTTGGATGGCAAACCCTGGGGAGGAGAGAAGGCCACTGTTTCTACCAAATACCTGAGACGAATTTCTTCCTAACAATAACATAAGATTTGATTTATTTTTTTAAAAAAGGGGAAATGTGTTATTTTTGTCCGTTGAATATCATGGAGCAAGACATGAAGGGATATTGTATAGTTCTCTGTCATACCATTTGATTGTTATTTATGGCATACATTTTAATCCCAGACTTCACAGGAATATAATAATAAAACAATTTCTCATGTCCTTCACTCTGGGGATAAATTGTCAATACTTATAGAACCAAGAGGAGATGAATGACAATCAAAATCTATGCTCCCCTCTTCTTCAAGGATCTATAGATGGAATACCTTTCCCAGCATTCCTTGCAATTAATTTGGCCTTGTGACTGAGTTCTAGCCAATGGAATGTGTGCAGAAGTGAGGTACCACTTCTAGATATAGCCCATTAGAAACCTCCTAGGCACATGCCTCCATGATCTCTTCTCCTCTGGCCAACTGAATCTATATGTCAAAGATGTAAGAAAATAGCATTCTAAGCCTAAAATCCAGTATAAAGTTCGCAGTTAGGCTACCTATAAATGTGTTTTATTTACCACACAGAGAGTTCTATTTTTTAAAATTAGTTGCCAACATTTGTAAATGAGAAAATTTCACACAAAAATATGGATTTTCATTTTCTGAAAAACAGGCTAATCTGGCCAACTTGGACTTTACTCTGTTTTTTGTAAGTCATGCACTCTCCAGACCCATATGACTTGTTCTGACCTCCTCCCTCTTCTGCATTACTTACACAGCCTTTGAATGCAGTTAAATTTGCCAGCTAGATTATCATAAATAGCTGGGGGTTAAAAAAAACACTATGCAATGCTATAATTATAGTAAGGAAAGGTTATTTTCACTATTTACATGGTTTGCCTTTGGCTGCATATAAAACCCACTATTGCATTTGCTGATCTGATATTTTTTATGCCCACCCCCACTGTATCTTTCAATATTCTCTATGTAAAATCCAACATAAAATCTCATTTCAGAATTAACTCATTAGAAAATAATTGGTAACCTCTTCTTCAATGGGAACTATTTATCTGATTATTTTTCCCATTTTGCCTTTTGACTATTAGGAAGATGAAAGCTATATTTCTGTTTCTACTATAGTGTATGGGAAGATATGACTTAAACATGTATATCTATTTTTCTCCTTTTATTGCTATTTTGTTTCAATATATATATTCTCAATTATTATTATTTCTATACTTTCAAAAGTTCAACTTGACAATTTCATACTTGCATTTCTTATAGCTACCTAAAATTCTTTGTGAAATTAGAGTATAAAAAAATAAGTATGGTTAAATTCTAATGTTTAATATCAGTATAAAATTATAGTAAGAAAACAAAGTTTATTCATAAAATGCCAGTCTATATCCATTTAAGATACAAATTTTTATTTGATTTTATTTCTTCCCTTTTGAAAGTAGGATAAAATTATAAATAAATAATTTCTTGGTATCTTTTCTGGATGATTTACTATAAAATATAGTAATGATTTGCAACCTTTTTCATCTCATGGCACATATAAACTAATTATTAAAATTCTGCAGCATACCCCCCAAAAAAAAGATTTTTTGCTGGTCTGAACAAAAAAGAAAAAAGGTATAATTTTGATTGATTTACAAAACAATAACAACAACAAAAACCCCACACCACTAATACACTTGTGACTTTTTAAAAATCAGGTGCCTTGCCCTAACTGGTTTGGCTCAGTGGATAGAGCGTCGGCTTGCAGACTGAAGGGTCCCAGGTTTGATTCCAGTCAAGGCCATGTACCTTGGTTGCAGGCACATGCCCAGTAGGAGGTATACAGGAGGCGGCTGATCGATGTTTCTCTCTCATCGATGTTTCCAGCTCTCTATCCCTCTCCCTTCCTCTCTGTAAAAAAATCAATAAAATATATTAAAAAAATAATAAGTAAAAATCAGGTGCCTATACTTGCATGTAAGAATTTCTGGTACCAAGAATTAACTAATCAGACACAACCGTATTTTGTAATGTAACCAATAAGAGGCAACTCTATTATATGAACTACATATTTATGATTTAAGATAAGGAATTCACACTGGACAGCTATTGTTGTGTTGGCTGTTGTCATTTTTCTATTTGATAATCTAAGGGAAAAGAGGTCAGTGCCCTAACTAAATGGCCAGGTATTGAATGTTTTAAAAATTCTTGTGGCACACTGGTTGAAAATTGCTGAAGGAAGAGAACATGGAACCAGCTCTGAAGAACTGCCCAGGGCTTTTAGGGAGATAGTCTGATTATTTCCCTTATGATTCATTGATTTAATTTGGTACTGACATGTTTCAGAAAGAATTTAGGGTAGCTTGAAAAGATATGTATATATCGAGTTGGAAGCCACTAACATAAAACCTTGAAAGATACATAAAGGGAAGCAAGTGGGAAGGTTGGTTCAAACAACACACGCCCTGACATCCTGTGTAACCACTTGTTAGAGGTGAGGCACAGAGAACTTGACTCTAGCTTTCCTGGTAGTCAGAATAACCATTTACAAAAACGCAGAACCCATGGGATAAAAGCAAGCCCATGCACAGTTGAAGCACCAATATTCCTCATGCAGAAAGGCATACTCTCTGATATAATAATAAGTATTTTCAATAGCAATCTAACAGCAAAGACTGCAATAAACTCCAGAGGACAGTCTCTTATAAAATCTCCCCAAACCAAGTCATTAGCATCATGCCAAACCACCTCCCCCCATTCAATAAAAACAATTCTAGGGAAACTTGATGTAGTCTAGAAATGTGGCTTCCTGCTGATCTCACTTAATTCAGGAATGATTTGGAGGTATCTATTTGAAAAACAAAAAAGAACTGTATTTCAGTTACTTCTCTGTGGTATGCTTCTTTCCATTCAAGCTTTAGAAAGAACTATTGAGCCAAAGATAATATTTCTGTTTAGCCTCCCCAAGTACACTTAAGCACAAGCTCTCTGGTAGAAATGGTCAGCTGGTTGGGGTGGGAAGTGACATCCTCTTTTAGAAATTGTGGGGCCTATAATGATACTTCTTGAATTGAAAGGCTGCTCACCTTCATTAACCCACTGACTCATTGATTGATTCATTCATTCAACAAGTACTTACTGAGAAACTACATGGCAGACACCATAAATTAGACCAAGGCTCTACTCCCAAGAAACTTACCTAATGAGGGATAAAGACAAATAAAATGACAAATATAAGGAGACAGTTCTATCAAAGGCATAAAAAGACATTCTCCAAGAGAAGAAATGAGCTGAGGAAGTACTGACAAGACATGACAAGATTCTCCGCAGAAAGTAGTTTTGAGTCTTTGATTAATCAATTTCCTAAATCCTCCGATAAAATAAATTGGCAGCCTGAAATAAGGTACTTTATGCTAGCAGATCATTAACCACCCCATAAATATTGTGGAACAGTTACTGAAACTGTTCATTCTGGAACAACTGTTAATAAAAAATACGAACTATAGTTAGTATATCTCAGATACTCTATTTCATATGTATTAGCTCATTTCACAAGCTTTTGTACCCTCCACATCACCCTATGAGGTGAAGTAATGATATTAATTAGCTTCTTTCCACAGTAAGAGGAATGGAAGTTTAGTAACCATCATAGGTCCTGAGGCTTAAGCCCAGTGCCTGGCTCTCCTTGTCTGTCCTCCCTGGTGGTAACCGGGGAGCAGGACCAATGGTCTTTTAAACCCCCACATGATTCATATAAATAGTTTATCTTTGTATTCTCCGTAATGAAAGGGTATAACTCACTCATCTTAAAGTGATTTCATTTATTAAGAAAACAAATAATAAAAATATGATTTCTGATAGATGCTGTAGTGATACTATAGGGTGAGTTCTCTGTGAGCATTAATGGCTGCAAATTTATATAATTAGCAAATGGAAAAAATGCTGTGAACAATATTACATTATTTCCACCTGATTTTTTGATAAGTAGAAATTATACCAAAAATCTGAGTTGGAATGTTTGGGCCTCTAAACTGTGTCTATTCTTTTTTTAAAACTATATATTTTTATTGATTTCAGAGAGAAAGAGGGGGAGAGAGAGAGAGAAACATCAATGATGAGAGCGAATCATTGATCGGCTGCCTTTTGCATGCCCCACACTGGGGATGAAGCTGGCAACCCAGGCATGTGCCCTGACCAAGAATTGATCCATGACCTCCTGGTTCATAGGTCGATGCTCAACTACTGAGCCATGCCCACTAGGAGTAAACTCTTTATATTCTTTATAAAGGATGTTGGTTTGAGAAGTCCAAGTTTATAAAACAAGAAACGGAAATA